>CM056049.1:256488186-257088186 GCA_029574335.1 Rana kukunoris
GATGCATAAACAAACAAAATTCCTAAATATACAGTAATAAGGACGAATAGATTACCCATAGGTCCATCAGGTCATAGCGTCAAGCTACTAGCCCTTACGGGCAATACACAGCAAACACTGCAATGGTAAGATTCAGCTTACCGTTCCAACCTCCTCGCGGTCGTTGGTAGGGCGATAATCACCCATGGGATGTGGCATGCAATCAGGGATCCGCGGATCGGCTCACCTTTTCCTAATATTCTAGAAGGTAGTAAGCGCGAAAAGAGAAGAGGGACAGTAAATAGTAGCAACTCCCCAGACATAGCCTGGGGAGTCAGGGAATGCAACCACCCCATGGGAGAGATTCCCGGTTGGGGTGGTATGTAAGGAGAGGGGGGGGAGTACCCGCGAGCATGGATCCATATGTCTGATGGCTCTATCTGCGTTGCGCTTGGTCCGGTATATCAGCTCCTACGCTATTGAGGGCAGGGAGGCTAACCCCTGGGTTTGGGTCGGGTCTCTAAGACTTTATCCTTCATCTGAATAGGTGTAGATGTTCCACAGCCACCATGTTTGTATATGAACTTGGCTTGAAAGAATCAGATCTTCCATCCTATTTATGTCATCCACTTTCCGTAGCCACATTGCTGCAGGCCTTAGCAGCATCAAGAAGGTGTCTAATGATTGATTTTTTTATACACACGTGTGGGGATGTCATTGGCGTGTAACAGTAGAAAGGCTGGGTCGTCGGGGAGTTGTCTGTCTGTGATTTTTTGGGATATCCTTCTGACTTCCGTCCAGAAGGGTCTCAGCCGTGGGCAGGACCAAAAGATATGGAGCAGTGTGCCCCTCTCGGTGCCAGCACAAGTCTGAGGTCGTTCGGAACAGTTTGCTAAGCAAGGTCGGTGTACGATACCAGCGTGTCATGATTTTATAATTTGTCTCTTGGACTTTCGTGCAGATGGAGGACTTGAGAGCGAATGTCAATATTTGTTGCTTTTTCTTGGCAGAGAACGTGCAGTGTAGGTGCTGTTCCCATTTAGCTATGCATGGGATACGATATCCCTCCGTCGGTGTGGTTAGTGTGTTATATATAATGGACAAGGCGTGTGGTAGCGGTTCCGTGCCCAAGCACAGCTCTTCCAAAGCTGTGAGAGTGTGGGTACCCGCAGGGGGGGGGGGGGGTGGCATGGTATGTAGGAAGTGTTTGAGTTGATTGGCCCTCAAGAAGTCCAAGCGGTAAATTCTGCTTGGGTCCATCAGTTCTGCTAATGTTTTCCAGCGTCCCGCAATGCTAAAATGGGAGGCCTGAAATGTGCCCAATTCTCTCAGAGTACGAAATCGTACGTCTCGTATTCCTGGTTCAAATTGTGGGTTGCCCAATACTGGGTATAACGGTGAGATTCCCACTGTCAGCTTTGCCTGAGAAAGTAGCCTAGCGCAGACCTTGAGCGTGGTTCCTATCAGGGGGTGAAATCGCATCGACCTGTGTAGTGCCGCAGGGCACCACGGCGCTCTCTGTAACGGGATCTCGCTCTGGGCTTGCTCCAGGTGAGGCCACATTTTGGTGTCTCTATGTCGGCACCAGTCAACAAGGCGGTTTAAGTGAGCAGCGTGATAATATGCCCGGACATCGGGCATGGCCATTCCCCCGTGACTCTTGGGCAGGGACAGTACCGATCTATGTATCCGAGGATGTTTCCCAGCCCACAGAAAGGTCTTAAACATGGTCTGAACCTGCTTGAAGAAATCTGCTGGTATATGAATGGGGAGGGCTTGAAGGAGGTATATAAATTTCGGTCCACTGGTCCAGCAACTTCTGGACCGCTTTTAGGATTGGTGGGAAGTTGAGTCTAAAAGTTTGGGAAAGGGTCGGGGGATGCGTGTACCAAGATAGTTCAGAGCCGTATCTGTCCACTGCAGTCCAATACTGCTGCGTAGGCGTTCTAGACTTGGGCTCGGGATTCCCACCCCCATCGCTACCGACTTGCTCATATTTATTTTTAGGTTGGAGAGTCGTCCATAGATCTCGAATTCCCTCATCAGGCTGGGAAGGGATGTTCCTGGGTTCGTCAAAGAGAAGAGCAGGTCATCCGCATAGGCGGAGACCTTATGTTCTCCATCTCCCACTCTAACACCTGAGATGTCTGGGTTTGTTTGTACGTGTCGCAGGAAGGGTTCGAGGGTGAGTGCGAACAGTAGGGGCGACAGGGGCCACCCCTGTCGCGTCCCGTTTTTAATCGGAATGGTTCTGATAGCACTCCTTTGGCCCTGACTCTGGCAGACGGATCTGTGTAGGTTGCTGATATCCAATTCAACATTTTATGACCCAGCCCAATGTGTTTTAGCGTATCGAACATGAACCTCCAATTAACACGATCGAACGCCTTTTCGGCGTCAGTACTCACAAAGACGCAAGGAGTTTTCATAATGTTTACTGCATGTACGAGGTTCAGTACCTTAGCAGTGTTGTCCCTTGCTTCCCTGGTAGGGACAAACCCAACCTGGTCCAGGTGGATTAGGCTCGGCAGATGGCTTTGAATTCTGGTCGCGAGGATCTTAGTAAGGAGTTTAAGATCGACGTTCAGCAGCGAAATAGGGTGGTAACTTCCACATTGGCTTGGGTCTTTCCCTTCCTTAGGGATAACCGCTATCTGTGCTTGCAACATCGATACGTGTAGTCTCGTCCCTGTACTAAGATTATTAAACAAAGAGATCAGATGGGGGCTCAGGGAGGGGAGGAGCGCCTTGTAATATGCCACGGTTAGCCCGTCTGGGCCCGGGGCTTTACCCGATTTGGTGCTGCCCAAAGCTAGTTGTATTCATATAAGGTGATAGGCCCCTCAAGAAGTCCCTAACGTCTGAGGATAAGGTTGGCATAGCCGAGGAGATCAGGTAATCCCTGGAAAGGTCTGCCCCGGAGTCCAGAGGTGTAGTGGGTAGATTATATAAGGTATTGTAAAAGTTCCTAAACTCTCGGGAGATTGACTGTGAGACCGATACCTTTTGACCCTCCCGATTAACCACGTGAGGGATGTAGGATGCGCTGTTTTGTGTGCGCAGAGATCGGGCCAGCATCTTCCCCCACTTGTTCCCCGACTCATATACCTTACGTCTGCAAACTTGAATGGCCGCCTTAGCTTTGTATGTAAGAGTGTCTGTAAACCGCCTCCGCATGGTGTCAAGCTCAATGCCCAGCTGTCTCGTCGGCGTTCGTTTGTGTTGCGACTCTAAGGTCTGCAGTTTGGCTAACAAAGTAGTCAGTTGTTCCGTCCTTACCCTCTTCTGCCTGGCCCCGTGTTTAATAAGGATGCCTCGTACGACCGCTTTGTGGGCTTCCCACACTACTTCTGGCCTACTGTCTGGGGTGGTGTTGTCCGTAAAGTAGTGTCTCAGTTCTTTAACAATGTCTGCTAAGATTTCAGGGTCCTGTAGCAGGATTCATTCAGTCTCCAGGGGTGTCCCCGTTCAGAGCCGTGCTCCGACAGGATGTAGGTCAGGGTAATTGGGGCGTGATCAGACCAGGTGATCGACCCTATCCCGGCGTCCTTAACCGCACCCAGGTTCCTGTGCTGTACTAAGGAGTAGTCTATTCGGGAGTATACCTGGTGGGGCCTAGAGAAAAAAGTGAAATCTTTTTCTCCTGGGTGGATTTTTTCTGTTTTTGTGGATGTTGAGGACGTGTCTTCCCGTGGTGATAGAGGAATATTAAAGTCGCCTCCTATAATTAAGTGTACAGTGGCATATCGTGTCAGGGGGTTGAGTTGTCGCATCAGAAAATTATCCTGGTGTTCATTTGGGGAGTAAAGGTTCGCCAGGGTGATCTCTGACATGCCAATCCGGCCTTTTATGAACAGAAAACGTCCTCCAGGGTCTCTTTGTACGTTTCCTAAAGTCCAGGGTACTCCGGCCGCAATAAGCACCGAGACACCTCTGGACTTTGCCTCCGAGTAGGAGGAGTGGTAGACTGTGGGGTAGTACCTGTTCTTCAAGATTGGGAGTCTGTCTTCCCTAAAGTGTGTCTCCTGTAAAAGAACAATGTCTGCCTTCTGGGTACGGACGTCATGTAGCAGCATTTTACGTTTTTCGGGTGTATTCAGACCTTTCGTTTGCGTTTAACGACATAATCTTTAGTGTATCCATGCTCGCGGGCGAGGGGTGGGAAGGAAATATGTGATTAGGTAGAGGGGGGTATTGTGTGGCCCAGTGTGGACCGGAGTTAGGAGTTAAAGAGAAAGAGGGAAAGCTCAAGAGGCGTGTGGTCAAGGAGAGTCTAAGTTCTCACCATGTGGTCCATCCCGGGGATTAGCTAACAGTGCAAGGCTCCTCGCCCCTCTGAGTGGCAGTGAAACAAAGGGCAGAGGAAAAAACTCAATGGGCGGGGGGGGGGGGGGGTCTGCGAGATGTCACTGCCTCAATCCCCTGGGTAGCAGGCAACTAGGTGATTCCAGGCCAGACGTGGATGAGGTTGACCGGGGTGACGGTACAGGGGCAGGTAGTTTTTACCCCGCAACATGGGGAGAGGGGAAGGAGTGTCAGGTCCTCGCGAGTCCCAGGTCGGTCTCCAGGGAATCAGGGCGCGCCCTAACAGCGCGGGAGCCCAGAAAGTTGTTCAGGGAGAACAGGCAGGGATCTAAGCTACAGCACGAGCCATCTCGCCCCCCCAGGTCTCCGGCTCGGGTTTCGAGTAAGACATATACGGTGGGAGGGCCAGCTCCGTGATAAACGGCAGCCCGGGATTCTAGAGTTTGTACAGCATGATGGATCCCCGGGAGTTGCAAAGAGAGGAAGGGTAAACGTGGGGGGGAGGCAGCTTCGCCGGCACAGCAGAGGAAGGATAGTCTACAGAGTTCTGGGGATTGTGGCCTACGGCCTACTCACGGTGCTCTCCACCCGAGGGCGCACGGCGTCTCCTCCGTCCACGACCCTGCTGGCGAGTGCCCATCCCGGGCCTGTACATCGAAGGGCCCCCTTGGCCGGGGTACAAGGCAAGAGCTGTAGGCAATCTGGGACGGGAATCCGGTCTGTGTCCAGGAACTGGAAGAGGTCCGGGAGGTCCGCTGGCGTCTGAACGGTGAACGCCGCTCCGTCTTTTCTGAAGGTGACTGCGAGCGTATAGCCCCATCTGTACGTGCAGCCCTGCTGTTTCGCCAAGTCAAGGATGGGCTTCAGCATCGCCTGTCGGCGTAGTGTCGCCCGTGATAGGTCTGGCAGTACCTTAATCGCCGATCCTCCTAGCAGGACCTCGCCCCGCTCCCACGCTCCCCGGATGATGCGCTCTTTTTGTGCATAGCGGAGCAGCCTACACACAACATCTCGGGGTCTGTCAGGGTCATCCGATTTCGGGCCTAGCGCGCAGTGTGTGCGGTCTACCTCCACTCTTTCTTCCGGGTCTCCCAGCACGTCCCAGAACAGTTGCAGCAGCGTATCGTCCAGGGCATCGGTCTCCACCGATTCCGGTATCCCACGTAGGCGCAAATTGTTGCGGCAGCTCCGATCTTCAACCTCCTCAAGGTGTAGTTGGAGTGTGACCGCCGCTTCTCTATGGAGGTCTCTGTCGCGTTCCAGGCCGGTCACCCTCTTCTCCAAGACTGCTAGGGAGCCCTCGCCTGTGGACACTCTGTCTGTTAATGTAGACACCTCCGCCCTCACCTCTTGGAAGTACCGCCGGTGCGTCTCCTCTAACTTCAGTATGAAAGACTCTATATCAGAGCGGGTAGGGAGGGCTTGCAGGAGCGCCCGTATCTATCGTTCCCCGCCGGCGTGCCCCCCGACCCTGCGATTGAGGTGGACATGGTCGGGTGTGCGTCCGGTGTTCCCGGTGTGGTGGTATCTTCTGGCATATCGTCTGGGTGGAAGATCCAGGCAACCTGGTCCGGGTCGTCTATTAGGCCGTCATGCCGATTGCCACGTGGCGCCGCTACTCTTGCTCCCGGAGAAATCGGTTCTTGAGGGTGGAAATAGTGGTGTAGGTTGCCTGTTTTCACACCGGAACAGGTCAGTCGGGTTGTTCCTCTATTCTTGTTCCTTTTGGCAGATTGCATGCCTGTATTTTCAGGACTTTGGCCGGTGGAAGGGAGGACAAGGCCGGGAGCTCCAGAGATCTGCTTCCTCACTCAGCCATGTCCAGGCCACGCCCCCACATCAAGATTTTTTTTATTTTTTATTTTTTTCCACAAAATGTTTATATTAGCGGGTTATTTCTCACACACAGCATATGCATACCACAAATTACACCCCAAAACACATTCTGCTTTTCCTCCCGAGTATTGCGATACCCCATGTGTGAGACTTTTACACAGCGTGGCCACATACAGAGGCCCAACATGCAAGGAGCACCATCAGGCGTTCTGGAACACCCAGACCAATTCTGACATTTCTCTCCTACATGGAAAAATTATCATTTATTTGCTAGAAAATTACATAGAACCCCAAAACATTATATATGCTTTTTTAGCAAAGACCCTAGAGAATATAATGGCGGTCGTTGCAACTTTTTATCGCGCATGGTATTTGCACAGCAATTTTTCTAACGCGTTTTTTTTGGAAATAAAATCGTTTTGTGCTTTAAAAAAAAACAGTAAAGTTAGCCCAATGTTTTTGCATAATATGAAAGATGAAGTTACGTCGAGTAAATAGATACCCAACATGTCACCCTTAAATATTGCACACGCTTGTGGAATGGCGCCAAACTTCGCTACTTAAAAATCCCCATAGGCGACGCTTTAAATGTTTTTACTGGTTACATGTTTTTAGTTGGAGAGGAGGTCTAGGGCCAAAATGATTGCTCTCGCTCTAACGTTCGCAGCAATACCTCACATGTGTGGTTTGAACACCGTTTTCATATGTGGGCGGGACTTGCGTGTGCGGTCACGTCTGTATACGAGCACACGGGGACAGGGGTGCTGTAATTTTTATTTTATTTTATTGTTAATTTTACTTTATTTATTTTAGTTTGACACGTTTTTCCCCAAAAATAAATGTTTTGATTACTTTTATTCCTATTACAAGGAATGTAAACATCCATTGTAATAGGAATATAGCATGACAGGTCCTCTTTACAGTGAGATATGGGGTCAATAAGACCCCACATCACACCTCTAGGCTGGGAAGCCTGAAAAAAAAACGATCGCAGAGTATTGCGCGGGGAGTATTGCGCCGGGGGTATTGCAGAGTATTGCGCCGGGGGTATTGCAGAGTATTGCGCCGGGGGTATTGCAGAGTATTGTGTCGGGGGTATTGCAGAGTATTGTGCCGGGGGTATTGCAGAGTATTGTGCGGGGGTATTGCGCCGGGGGTACTGCAGAGTATTGTGCCGGGGGTACTGCAGAGTATTGCGCCGGGGGTACTGCAGAGTATTGCGCCGGGGGTACTGCAGAGTATTGCGCCGGGGGTATTGCAGAGTATGGCGCAGGGGGTATTGCAGAGTATGGCGCAGGGGGTATTGCAGAGTATGGCGCAGGGGGTATTGCAGAGTATGGCGCAGGGGGTATTGCAGAGTATGGCGCAGGGGGTTTTGCAGAGTATGGCGCAGGGGGTATTGCAGAGTATTACAGGGGGTATTGCAGAGTATGGCGCAGGGGGTATTGCAGAGTATTGCAGAGTATTAATGCAGGGATGGATGGATCTGTGACTGCAATAGTCACAGATCCATCCCACAGTGCTGCTGCCATCCACGCTCTCCTCTCACACTGTACCGATCGGTACAGAGAGAGGAGGGAGGTTTGTTTACATGTGATCGCTCCGTCATTGGACGGAGCAATCACGTGGTAAACGGCCGCTATCAGCGGCAATTTACCGCGATCCGTGACCCGCCGGGTCCCCTGGAGCGCGATTCTTGGATCACGTTATATAACGTGATCCCAGAGTTAAGCAACCACCTTGCCGCCGTTCTTTAGGAAGAAGTAATTTTTGCTGTTCTGTTGGTTGTCTTGAGTTTCCTGCACCACATGCAGTTGTATGTCACAATGGCAGTTGATTTTCTACCATCCATAACCCAAAAGTCATTGACTCTGAATTTTTTTAAGGCTTTGGGTCTGAAGATCTTGCTGTGATAGTGGAACAAGATCATCTTTTGTCAGAATGCTTGTTGTTGGATTAGCTGTATTTAGCCTGCAGCACTTTCATTTTTTTTTTGATAGTCACAAGGTCTCTGTGATTTCTTTACTTGGACTGCAATTTCATAATTCTAGCAACCACTTTAGGAAGTGTTGCCCAAGAAGAAAACTTACTCTTAACTTGACTATTTTTGCAAATGCCTGGACTACCATAATTTCAGGGTCACCAACAAATAGCTCAACAGAAGGGTCAGGTGTGGCGTCTGTTTCTTGCCAACACAAAAATGTGCTTCCTGAAAACTGGATTGATGTAGCAATGTTTGATGAACAATAAGATGTAGAAACATGGTTGGTTGGGTTTTATGATGTGTCAAACAAATACTATTGGATGAGATCTTTAGTTTCTTGTATGAATAGGACATGATTAGCGATGAATATATGGAACTTTGAGCTTCATTGTTGTTGTTTGCTAACTCAGTCTCAAGCCCCATACACACTATCAGTTTTCCTGACGGTTTTCTCATCAGGTTTACCAAAACCATGTAGTGCAAGGGCCTGCCTGATTGCATACAAATTGAAACTCTTGAGGTTTGACCTTATGGTTTTGGTAAACCTGAAGAGAAAACCGTCAGGAAAACTGATAGTGTGTTTGGGGCTTTAGAGTCTGTCCAGAAGAATTCTTAATGGATTTTTCTATGGAATTCCAGTTTTAGCATAAAACTTATCCTGGGAGAGCAGCTAAAAGGTCCAATCTTGGTATTGAAATTTTTGTAGGTGCAGCTCTTGCCCTAGCCATCATTAAACTGCAGTTACGTTTATAAGGTTGAAAAGGACACAGGTCCACCCTGTATCTTTATCGTCTTCATGCTTGTACCTGAGATAAGAGCGTAGACTATAGCCCTCACAGCTAGCCTCTTAAAAGTAGTGTTCTGTTCTGAAAATGTTGGCATGGTTTTGCAGGGGATATCGTCTTGATATTGTAACTTTGGAGAGACAAAACCAAGTGGATCACACACAGGAGCAATTACAGTTAGGAGACCACAATGTGTCAAAGATTTATCTGGTAAATCAACATGTTAAGGTATAATTTTCTGCTGCATTAGGTTAAGAGAACTAGAGAGATTTTTGTGGTTTGTGAGGGATCTACACAGTCAAGTTTTTTTAAGTTTAAGTTATACATATGAACAATTCCTCCTCTTTTACACAATTCTAGAGTTTTCACAATCAGTTTTATGAGGTGCTAAAATCTGTGTTGTCTACACAGAGGTTCTTCTCATTAAAGGTTGATTCTAATGGATAATTAGTTCGGTATTGCTGAGCAAGATACTGAGACAGTGTGAGGCCCTTCTACTGTGAAAATGGATGTAAAAATTACACAGGGTTCACACCAGACATTTTTTTTCAGCTGGAAATTGGTGGAACTCAGTTCCACCACCTCTAGTACAGGCCCTCTGCTCCCTGCTCACCACTATCACTTGTAAACATAGAAGTCTGGCTTCTGTGTTTACCAGTAATATTTTGTCTCCCAATGGCTCATACAGATCTGATCTCCTGAGCTGCTTCCCCTGAAAGTAGGATGGGAACAAGGGAAATGCAGGTGCCCGAGGTGCATTGTGGATGCCGACACCCCCCACTGGATGCTCTCCCTGCAAGTGAGAGAGTCAGAGCCACCTACAGTGTGCTGATCCCCTGCTGATTTTGTATGTTTGCCCACTGACAAAGAAATGCTCAGTCTATCATTTTAATGGTATGTTAATTTTAACAGTGAGAGACAGAATAACAACAAAAATATCCAGAAAAAGGCATTTAAAAAAAGTAATAAATTGATTTGCATTTTAATGAGTGAAGTAAGTTTTGATCCCCTAGCAATCAGTGAGATTTCTGGCTCCCAGGTGTCTTCTATACAGTTAACAAGCTCTTGAAGGGAGTGCTCCTAATCTCAGCTTGTTACCTGTATAAAAGACAAATGTCCACAGAAGCAATCAATCAATCAGACCATAGTCACCAAGAAAACAATAAGTAACACACTACTCCATGAAGGACTGGAATCCTGCAGCGTCCGCAAGGTCCCCCTGCTCAAGAAAGCACATGTACAGGCCTGTCTGAAGTTTGGTAATGAACATCTGAATGATTCAGAGGAGAACTGGGTGAAAGTAGTGTGGTCAGATAAGACCAAAATCAAGCTCTTTGGCATCAACTCAACTCACCGTGTTTGGAGGAGGGGAAATGCAGTCTATGACCCCCAAGAACACTATCCCCACAGTCAAACATGGAGGTGGAAACATTATGCTTTGGGGGTGTTTTTCTGCTAAAGGGATAGGACAACTTCAAGCATCAAAGTGACGATGGACGGGCCCATGTTTCGTGAAATCTTCGGTGAGAACCTCCTTCCCTCAGCCAGGGCATTGAAAATGGGTCATGGATGGGTATTCCAGCAGGACAATGACCCAACACACACGGCCAAGGCAACAAAGGAGTGGCTCAAGAAGAAGCACATAGGCGTGGCCTAGCCAGTCTCCATACCTTAATCCCGAAGAAAATGTGTGGAGGGAGCTGAAGGTTCGAGTTACCAATCATTAGCCTTGAAACCTTAATGACTTGGAGAGAATCTGAAAAAAAGAGTGGGCAAAATCCTTCCTGAGATGTGGGCAAACCTGGTGGCCAACTACAAGAAACATCTGGCCTCTGTGACTGCCAACAAGGGTTTTGCTACCAAGTACGAAGTCATGTTTTGCAAAGGGGTCAAATACTTATTTTATTCATTAAAATGCAAATCAATTTATAACTTTTTTAAATGCATTTTTCTGGATAATTTTGTTGTCTCTCACTCTTAAAATAAACCTACCATTAAAATTATAGACTGATCATTTCTTTGTCAGTGGGCAAACATACAAAATCAGCAGGTGATCAAATGCTTTTTTCCCTCACTGTACTAGAGCCGGCTGGGTGCTTCAGATTAATACATCAACAAAAGTAAGATATGTGAAAGATGGTGGAGCTTTTAGGGGAGGGGGGAGGGGGGATGGGTGAAGTGGAGGGGGAGTTGCATGCAGAGGTCAGAGCTAAAGAGGGGTGAAAGTGACATGTGGACGGGGAATGCAGAGATAAGCAGATGTAGAAAAAGGCTGAACTGTGCACTCTGTATGCAGTGTACCCCTGAACTCTGCACCCTGTGTGTAGCGCTCCCCTACACTCTGCACTCTGTATGCAGCACAAGCCTGAACTCTGCACTAGCATGCCCCTGAAGTCTGCATATAGAGCATCCCTAAACTCTGTACTATGTACCAAGTGCACCCAGGAACTCTTCACGTAGTACACCCCTAAATTCTGTACTATGTACCAAACACCCCTTAGAACTTTGCCTGATGTAGCGCACCCATGGGGGAGGGAAGTTGTGGTTGAGTTCCTGCACCTATTTTCTGAGAAAAAAAGCACTGGTTCACACTAATGCCGATTATGGGGCTCCATTGTGTCTAATGTGAGCAGAGAAAACTGTGCTTACAGCTTTCTCCAAATTTATAATTGCGCATTGGGATCTGAAACACGAAGGCTTCAAAGTATCTGAGGTGGAATGAAGCTTCAATCCTGTGTCCAGGTCTTACTGGAGAGTGGAGACCTAAAGGTTTTGTGAGTGTACAGGTGTGTATAATTTTTATAAGCAAGGCTGGGGTAAAGCTCAGGGCTCCATGCAGGAGTGGGGTATTCCCTTGTTTGAAGGCAGGTCTGTGATCTTGTCTGGGGATGGAGGTGCTGTACATAAGAGACAGCACTCCAGAGAGATTCCTTGTCCATCAGACTGAGAGTTGAGATGAATATGCAAGTTTGGGAGACTGAGAAGGCCGAAACAACTAGGTGAGTCCAGGGCACTGAGGGAATCTGTAAGGGCACTTTCACACTGGACATTTTTTGATGCGCTTTTGGGGTTTAAAATGCAGAAGAATGCATTAAAATTGTATACTTTTAAATCCTATAGAACTCTTTACACTGCAGCTGTACTTTGAAAAGTCCTGCATGCTGCATCTTTGGTTCACTTTTTCAAAAAGAACCTTCCATTGTAAGCCAGTGGGAGGGCATTAAAAGGTGTGAAAGGGCTTAAAGTGGATGTAAACCCTCCATACACCCAGTGAAGTGAACAGCCTCAGATGATACACAGGGATGAACCAAATCTCCCTACATAGATTTTACATGTATATCTGCTGTCTTCACATTTATATACTGTATAGAAAGTTCAGATTGTGTTAATAGATTTTATCTTCCTGTTGAACACTGAGCATGATGTCTTGGCATACAGCCAAGATAGCTGACATTGCTGATTGGAGTAACCTCCTCTCATCATAGGCAGAGACTCTCAGAGGTGTATTGTAATAGGGCCTGCTCCCTGCTAATCTATTTTAGCAACCTCCCCTGACAAAAGATTCTGTCTAAAGCAGGGGTGTCCAAACTTTTTTCAAAGAGGGCCAGATTTGATGAAGTGAACATGGGTGAGGGCCGACCCTTTTGCCTGACATTCTTTGAACCATTAAAATTCGGTGTGTGTGTGTGTGTGTGTGTTTGTTTGAGCAACTAATGCACTGCCCAACAAGAATTCTTTTGCCTTTGTCGCACTCGTTCCTGACGAATGCTCCCAGAGAGCCCTCTCTTGCATCAGGGTCCCCAGAGAGCCTCCCCCCATACATCAGAGTTCCCAGAGAGCCCCCCCTATACATCAGGGTCCTCAGAGAGCCTCCCCCATACATCAGGGTCCCCAGAGAGTGTGTGTGTGTGTGTTTGTTTGAGCAACTAATACACTGCCCAACAAGAATTATTTTGCCTTTGTTGCACTCGTTCCTGACGAATGCTCCCAGAGAGCCCTCTCTTGCATCAGGGTCCCCAGAGAGCCTCCCCCATACATCAGAGTTCCCAGAGAGCCCCCCCTATACATCAGGGTCCTCAGAGAGCCTCCCCCATACATCAGGTTCCCCAGAGAGCCCTCCCTTACATCAGGGACCCCAGAGAGCCCCCCCATACATCAGGCTGCACAGAGAGCACTCCCATACATCAGGGCACACAGAGAGCCCCCCCTTACATCAGGTTTTATAGACTTAAAGAGGAGTTCCACACAAATTTGGAACTTCCTCTTGTTCCACTCCACACCCCCTTACATGCCACATTTGGCATGTCATTTTTTTGGGGGGGGAGTGGGGGCTTCAGTAGGAGTGGGACTTCCTGTCCCACTTCCTGCTTCCGCCGAGGGGCTGGTTAGGCGATTAAGCCTTAATCGCCTACACCAGCCCCTCCCTGTAGGCGATCACATGGGACACTGACAGGTCCCATGCGATCGCCTCTCCAATTAGCGGGGAGCCGCGCCGCGCCGCGCGCGCATGCGCAGTGCGGCTCGCGCATGCGCAGTGGGTGCCCGGCCGTGAAGCCGAAGGCTGTCACGGCTGGGTGCCCACAGTGGAGATGGAGACGCCGGCTGGGGAGGGGGGGAGAGGAGCGGAGCCCCGGTCGGCGCGTCGCTGGAACGCAGGAGCAGGTAAGTGAGTGTTTATTAAAAGCCAGCAGCTACACTTTTTGTAGCTGCTGACTTTTAATAAACACAATTTTGGCTGGAACACCCCTTTAAAAATTAGCACAGTACCTTGTTTCCTCGTTCAGCCGGGTACTGCACTGTAGGTGAAGCAGAGAGCACAGTACATTTCCCTGCACTGTTTACTTTCACTTTTGAGGGGGATGGTTCTCACAGTGCCATGTATAGTTCAGCAGGGGGATGGGCTCATCTGACAGCCCTTCTCTCCCCTGATCCTGCGGCACACTGGCTGAGAATAGCTGGTTTAGATAACCATTTAAAACCGGGCCGCGATTGGCCCGCGGGCCGGACTTTGGACATGCTTGGTCTAAAGTGTCAAAGAGTTTGTCAGGAGAAAGCTATGTGACTTAGCTCTTTGAAGAGCGATAACAAAATACTACAGATATATGTGCCCAGCTCAAATTTCATGAATCAGGTTTACATCCACTTTAAGTTGAACAAAAGCACACCAAAAATGATCAGTGTAAAAGGGCCCTGAGTCTCAAGAGGAGGGATGCCGCATACACACGGTCGGAATTTCCGACAAGAAAAGTTTGATGTGAGCTTTTGGTCGCAAATTCCTACCGTGTGTAGGCTCCTTCTGACTTTTTCCGAATTTGAGAGCTTGTTCTCAAATTTTCAGACTCGAAAAGTTATTTTCGGAAATTCCGATCGTTTGATTCAAAATTCAGTGGGAAAAAAATCCACGGTTTTCTTTTCGGAATTTCCGATCGTGTGTACACGGCATCAGAGAGCACAGGGTATCAGGAGAACCCCTAAGGAGAGGTCAAGAGTGGGACTCTTTAGCAGGGAGATGTGACTGCAGGCTGAGTGAGCCAGGAGAGAGTTCAAAAAGCCAGAAGAGATGATGAGAAAGACCAGTTTCGAGCAGTGGTACTGCTGAAGACAGAGCTAGGTGGCTTGGTACTTCTGTGAATCTGTTTTGCTGTGTGAAACTGAAACCCCTGTTTTTAGTTTCTGTTTTGCTTTCATGTGTGAACCACTGCTGAAACCACCCCACGCCTGTTTTTAGTTTTATAGACTTTGCTTTCATGTGTATAACCACTGCTGGACCACCCCACGCAGATATACTGCAGTAAGGTGGCCCTTCTGCACGAAATCACGTACCTGTATGTGATTTTGTGCACTGGGTCTGGGGTACGGTGTCTGCCGGGACCCGCCGATTGTTCTGAGGTGAAGGCAAAATGGCAGTCTGCCTATGGAAAGAACCACCATTCTGCTAGAGGAGAAAATGGAGATCTTGCATTGATCTCTGTTTTTCCCCTAGTCAAAGCACATCCCCCACAGTTATAAAGCACCCCCTAGGGACACATTTAGCCTTTTGATTGCCCCTGATGTTAACCTCTTTCCTGCCAGCAGGGTCGCCATCAGGAAATGGGGCCCCTTACACAGCTTCAGGCATGGGCCCCCTGGAGCAGAGAACCGGGGGGGGGGGGGTGCTGCCGCGAATTGAGAAGCGGGGGGGCCGTTTACAAAAAGAAGAAATAAAGAAAAATATATATAAAAAAGGGGGGGTAGCCATCCGGGGCCCTGGGGACCTCTGTGCCCTTTAATAAAAAGAAAAAATTGAGAATATATATATATAATATATATAAATATTTTTTTTAAAAAGGGTGGTTGCCAACTGGGTCCCCGGGGACCTTATTTTTTTTTTTATAAAAGGAAATTGCAAAAAAAGGGGGCTTTCCATTCGGGACCTCTGGGCCCTTTAATAAAAATAAACCTCTGGGCCCTTTAAAAAAAAGAAAGAAAGAAAAAAATATATATATATAAAAAAGAAATAAACATTTATATATATATAAATAAAAAAAACAAGGGGGTTGCCTTTCAGGGCCCTGGGGACATCTGGGCCCTTTAATAAAAAATAAAAATATAAAAAAAATATATAAACAAAAATAAAAAATACAATTATAAAAAAAGGGGGTTTGACAGATGGGGACCTCTGAGCCCTTTAATAAAAATACATCTATATATTAAAAAAAAGAAATAAAATAATATAAAAAAGTAAAAAAAAAATATAAAAAAGGAGGATTGTCATCCGGGTGCCCTGGGGACCTCTGGGCCCTTTAATAATAATAATAATAATAATATATATATATATATATATATATATATATATATATAATATATATATAAAAGTAAAAGAAATAAAAAAATATATAAAAAATATATTTTTTTTATAAAAAAAGGGAGGTTGTCATCTGGGGCCCTGGGGATCTCCAGGTCCACCTCTAAAAAAAAATAAAAGAAAAAAAATTGTCCCTTTAATAAAAAATAAAAGAAAAATATATTAAAAAAATATATTTTTTTATAAAAAAAAAAGGGCTTGCCATCTGGGGCCCTGGTGGCCTCCGGGCCCCTGGGGACCTCTAAAAAAATAATAGAAAAAAATTTGGCCCTTTAACCACTTCAATACCTAGGCCGTCAATTGACGTCCTGGCTTTCAGTGGGGATATCTGAATGATGCCTGCAGCCACAGGCATCATTCAGATATCCATCTCCTCAGGCGGCGAATCTGTGCACCATAAGAACGATCATAGCGGCGGTTCCGCCGCTTGATCGTTCTTCTAGGCGGCGGGAGGGGACGCCCCCCCCTCCCGCCGCCATCCGGTGCTTCTTCCGGGTTCTCCTTTGCCATCGGAGACCCGGAGAAACGATCCGCCGCCGTCCGTCGAAAACCATAGAGTAGACTGGTGACCAGATGGTCACCAGTCATCTCTATGATCGTTGGAGGCCCGGGCGCGATGTTATGACGTCATGCCCGGGTCCTGGAATGTAAACACAGCCGCAACAGCGGCTGAATGCATTAGATCTGTGAATTTTTTTTCACGATCTAATGCCGCGTACACACGGTCGTTTTTTGCAATGAAAAAAAAACGACGTTTTCTGTGAAGTAAAAAACGACGTTTTTGAAACGTCACTTTTCAAAGACAATTTTGCATACACACCATCGTTTTTTCACAAAAAGCAAGGTTACGTTCACCACTCTTTTCCATTGAAGCTCGCTTCATAACTAGCTTCAGGGCATGCGCGGGTTGAAAAACGTCGTTTTGAACGACGTTTTTGCTACACACGGTGACTTTTTGTGAAACAAAAAACGAAGTTTTGAAAAACGACACAAAAAATTCAAACATGTTGGAATTTTTTTTTGGTCGTTTTTTTGAAGACAAAAAACGACGTTTTGCCCACACACGATCAATTTAAATGACGTTTTAAAAAACGTCGTTTTTTTTTCATCGCAAAAAACGACCGTGTGTACGCGGCATAATGCTTTCCAGCCTGGAGGAGAGATGTGAGGTCTTATTGACCCCGCATCTCTCCATAAAGAGTACCTGTCACACACATTCCTATTACAAGGGATGTTTACATTCCTTGTAATAGGAATAAAAGTGATCAAAAAAAAAATATGTCAAAAAAAGTTTAAAAATAAAAGAAATTGTGTAAAATAAAAAATAAAATAATATATATATTTTTTTTAAACGCCCCTATCCCTGGTAGCTCGTGCTCAGAAGCGAACGCACGCGTAAGTCCCGCCCACATATGTAAACGACGTTCAAATCACACATGTGAGGTATCGCCGCGTGCGTTAGAGCGCCAGCAACAATTCTAGCACTAGACTAGCACTAGACTCTAAATTTGTAACTTGTAAAAAAAAAATAAGCGTCGCGTATGGAGATTTTTAAGTACTGACGTTTGGCGCCATTCCATGAGTGTGCGCAGTTTTAAAGCGTGACATGTTAGGTATCTATTTACTCGGCGTAACTTCATCTTTCACATTATACCAAAAAATTGGGCTAACTTTACTGTTTTGTTATTTTTTAATTCACAAAACCATTTTTTCCCCCAAAAAAAGGCGTTTGAAAAATGATTGCGCAAATAATGTGCGAGATAAAAAGTTGCAATGGCCGGAATTTTATTCCCTAGGGTGTCTGCTAAAAAAACATATATAGTGTTTGGGGGTTCTGAGTAATTTTCTAACAAAAAAATTATGATTTATGCATGTACGAGAAGTGCCAAAATAGCCCCGGTATTGAAGCGGTTAATAAAAAATAAAATAAAAATATATTAAACAAATATATTTTTTTTTATAAAAAAAGGGCTTGCCATCTGGGGCCCTTGGTGGCCTCCGGGCCCCTGGGGACCTTCGGACCCCTAAAAAATAAAAAAATAAAAAATAAATAAAAAGTTTTTTTTTTTTGTTAGGGTGGTTCCCATCCGGGCCCCTGGGGACCCCGGGCCCCTTACAGGTGTAATGCCTGTACCCCCCTGATGGCGGCCCCGCCTGCCAGTGTCATTTGTACAGTGACAATGCATTTATTTTTATTTTTTTAAGTTTTCACATAAAGCAAAGAAAACATAACAGAACACATACGTAGCTCAAGTGCCTACAATACAGTCACAGGAATAGCAGGTACAATACATTACTGCAATGTGTACATAGTGGAAAATAATAAGATAGGGTGAGGGTGCTTCAAATCCCTTCCCAGTTACAGTCCCAGTGCACCCGTAGGGCAGCTTATCCAGAACCCAAGCCATAAAACAGAATCTCAGCTCGCTCTAGTTCAGCAAGCAGTCTCAGGCTCCGCCAGCCAAGCACGCCAAACTTTGTCGTACTTCAGTGGACAGCCTCGAATAACATACGTGTCTCTGTACAGGGGAAGGCTGGTGTTCACCAAGCGCTTCCACTGCACCAAAGAGGGGGTGTGGGTTTTTTCTAGTGCATAGCAATATTTTTTAGGGGTGTTGAATATAATCGTTGAATCGGTGCATCGTGATTCGACGATCCACGATGCGGCAACGATGCGGCCGCTTTAAATAATCGATAACTGAGGATGCTGTCATCATTGCGCCGTCCCGCCACGCCAGTTCCTGCCTCCGAGTTAAGTCGAAGCAAGCCAAAGTTTTCTCCCGCCTCCCGCTGACATCATCCCCCTGCGTCGCACTCGCACTCATGAGGAGACAGGAGAGGACAGCAGGGCTCGTGTCCCGGTCCCCCCAGGGCTCAGCTTAGTGACTGCAGGGCACAGTGGTAAGGTGGCCATTACCTGACTAGGACTGGGAGAGAGATCCACTGGTTCGCAGCCGCCGCACTGGACAGACCACGATTATCACACACAGGCAGTAGCACTGCAGCAGGAAAGGACTCGGAGGAGACCCGCACAAGCAGTGAGTGCCAGACTGCCAGTGCCACTGCTCACTCAGCAAAACCAGACCAGTGTGTGTGCCACTGTCGTTGTGTAGGTAGGTCAGTGTCCCATAGACACACACATCAGTCACTAAGAAAAAGTACAATGAGTCTAACTGTACTAAAAAACTTTTTATCTGTCCTGTCCTCACTCCTCAGACTCGGTCCTCAATCCTCATCACAGGCAGCAGCAGGAGAGGAGGAGACCCACTCCAGCAGTGAGTGCCAGACAGTGCCACAGTTGTGATCATCTCACCACCACCACCAGTGCCACCGACTTGTCTTGTCACCATCAGGGAGGTAACTGTCTGACATACAGACACACACACTACTACTAGTAAAAGTGCACGGATTGTTTTACTAGTAAACTTGGTTGTCATCTGTCCTGTGTTCTCAGACTCGTCCTCAAGGCAGCAGGAGAGGAGGAGACCCGCTCCACCAGCAGGCAGCCAGCGAGTGGTTGAGTGCCACTGCTCAACTCAAGTGCTCAGCTCAGTACCACCAACTCGTCATCATCATCATGAATCAGATAGGTCACTGAATGTCACACAGATGACACAGTACGAAGAAGTACACTGACTGTACTAAACTGAGATAATATAATCTGTAGGTATCTCTCTGATGCATTGTTGTGTGGACTCGGAGTGACGAGTCAGTGGACTGTAAAATGCAAATATTCCAAATTTAATGACTAATGAATGAAATGTTAATAAATATATTAATTATGATGGTAAATGATGATTGGCATTACATATTCTGTTTGTTAGGAACACGGAATAATGCCAACAATCATCACCATCATTAATATATTAACATTTCATTCATGAGACATCTCCTTCCGCTGCTCTAGCCTCCTAAATGAAATAATAAAATGTTTGTTTTTGGTGCTGGTGCTGGTGGTGCCGCTGCTGCTGGTGGTGGTGGTGGTGGTGCTGGTGCTGCTGCTGGTGGTGGTGCTGCTGCTGGTGGTGGTCCCAAAACAATCACGGTGAACCAGAAAGTTCTGCAACACAACACACTGTGTGACAGACAGTTCCTGACTGGCAAACGTCACAGTGAGTGAACCTATAACACAGTCACTGACTGTGTTATAGTTTCACTCTCACTCACTGTGATGTTTGCCAGTCAGGAACTGGAAGTGCTCTTTTTTGTAGAGATGTAGGTGTTTACTTCATAAAAAAAATAGTAAAATTATTGTAAACTATAACTTATAAACTACTGCACCAGGCCAGCATAACAGTTTAATGTAGCAGACAGTACTGTTTTAAATAAATACTGTTGTCTGCTCCACTGTTTTGTTCATTCAGACTTTGCTATATGATTATGCAGGGAACTTGGTATAATTTGTTTAAATAGCAGATACAAATAAACATATTTCTTAAATTTCTGACTGCTTGAATACATTTTTTGATGAAAAGTTGAAAACCATAGGCACTTGGGTATTAATCTTGATGCATTGTGATGCATCGCAGAATCAAATCAAATCGTTGACTTGATAATCATAATTGCATCGAAACGTGAGACCGGTGAAGATGCGCAGCCCTAATATTTTTACGTGCATAGAAAAGCAACAGGCTGACCAGAATGCATTTTTCGGAAGTCGGGACAATGGTTTCAATGGTTCCCAAGAGACATACACCTCCATCACTAATGGCATCTGGACCACTGCAATTTTATTGATCATGTCTAAGGCGCCGTACACACGGCAGAGAACCTCGACGGGCAGAACACATCGTTCCGCCCGTCGAGGTTCTCTCCCGGCCGTCGAATTCGGCGACCCGCCCGTCGGGAATGGCAACCAGCCATTCTTCCAGGCGGGCCGTCGAGGAAATAGAGAGCGTGCTCTCTATTTCGGCTCGACGGGCTTCCCGACGGGAAGCTCGCCGAGACCGTACACATGGCCGAGGTCCTCGCTGGAATGTGCATTCCAGCGAGGTTCTCGCTGGTTTTCAGCGAGAACCTCGGCCGTGTGTACGCCGCCTAACACTGTCTCCCAGTACTGTTTCACCCAGAAGATATGGGAGAAGTTACCTGGGGAGGCGCCACACCTCTAACACTCCGGAGAATGTGCGGGGTTCATCTTATGAAGCCTGTGCGGGGTTAAATATGCTCTATGAACTATATTATACTGCACTAACCTGTCTTGGATAGAGACAAGAGATCGGAAAGGGAGATCCCAGACATCGTCCCAGTCGTCAGCGTCTAGTGTGGGAATGTCACCTTGCCAGCTGGATCGCAGCCTGTCTAGAGGGGGGAGAGACATAAAGAGCAAATACGAGTACAAATGCAAGGTGAGTTTTGCATCACAATTAAACCTAAGTGTTCTCTCCAACTCCGACTGGGCCACGATGCAGGAGGAAAGCGGGAACTGAGCCGTGAAAGCATAAAAAGATAATGATGGGGCAGGTTAAATGTGGAGGAGAGATCAGAGAAGGGCAACAATGCATTTTGTGATACTATGTGAGATATGAGTTTAATACCGTATTTTGACCATGCGTAGGGATTTAAAAGTATATAGAAGTGGGATAAGCTAGGATTGGTCCAGATTGGGGCATTTGGGGAAATTTCAGAGGGTTTAAATTTCTCAATGGCTAGGCCAGTTTGCCACGCCCGAAGGGTGGTAAGCATGGATGGGGTCAAAGAATACGGAGCACGGGGGCCCTGGTATAGCAAGAGTTGGAGGGCCTCCAGCGAGCCAACCACTGAAGCTTCCAGCACAGTGGATGAACTTGTCCCGTCCGGCCGCAACCACCAAGCCGCAGTCACCAACTGCGTGGCCAGGTAGTACTTATAACAGTCCGGAAAATGCCATGCCACCCTGCGTCCTCATTAATGTTGTTAGCCGGTATCTGGGCGGTGAGGGGCCCCATATGAAAGAGGTGAAAATCTGGTTCAATTTCTGAAAAAAGGACTTGGGCACTCACTGTGGGGAATGGCGGAAGAAGTAATAAGCTTGGGAACAATCTTCATTTTAATAAGATTCACTCTTCCCCAGACAGACAGGGGGAGATTACTCCATGTTTTAAGCTTTGATTGGGCCTCTAAAAGCACCGGGGCCAGATTCAGCGATATATAGTCTGAAGCTGAGGCAGAAACATGCACACCAAAATACTTAAAAAAGTTGACCCAGCAAAGGGGACTTTTGGGGCGGGGAGGTGGACCTGGCCGCTTGGTCAATCGGAAAGAGTAGCGACTTGGACTAATTCACCCTGAGTCCTGTGACTGAGGCAAAGGTGTCCAGAACAATTGAGGCCCACATGTGCTCTATAAAAGTCTAGCGGGAGTCCATCCGGCCCAGGCACCTTGCCAGGCGGAAAGGACTGGATGGCTTTCTGAACCTCTAAGGTTGTAAATCAGAGGTGTCAAACACAAGGCCCGCGGGCCGTATCCGGCCCTCCAGGTCATTTCATGTGGCCCGCGCCATTCTCCTCAAAACCCTTACTTTCTGCTTTTAAGCAATGCATCCAGATTTATCCCAGCAGCAGCTTAAGGAAAGGGGGGTGCACTGTGATGTAAGGGAGAGTGAGGGACTCAACTTCTGATGGTGAGTTGGCTCTTAACATCTAATGTAAGGGGAGGGGATGTGCTGGACATCTAATCTTACACACACCACCGGCCCTTTTTAGGGCAATCATAATGCTGATGCGGCCCTCGATGAAATTGAGTTTGAAACCCCTGCCGTAAATGGTTGAACGAAGGTTTAATGCATTTTTTTTTTAATCACTGTTTTGGTGTCACTGGTCCCCAAAAAGTGTCACTTAGTGTCAGATTTGTCCTCCGCAATGTCGCAGTACCGTTAAAAATCGCTGATCTCTGCCATTAATAGTAAAAGATAAATAAATAAAAATGCAATCAATATATCTTATAGTTTGTAGATGCTATAACTTTTGCAAAACTCACCAATATACGCTTATTGGGATTTTCTTTTTACCAAAAATATGTACCAGAATACATATTGGCCTAAATTGATTTGATTTTTTACAATTTTTTATTGGATAGGTTTTATAGATTTTTTTTGTTTATAGCACAAAAAATAAAAACCACAGAGGTGATCAAATACCACCAAAATAAAGCTCTATTTGTTAGAAAAAAGGACATCAATTTTATTCTTCACCGCAGTCTTGTTCTGTTCCCCCGGGGCCCCGCTTTCTTCTTTAAGCTCTTTTACAAGCAGGGGGGCCCCGGTCTTCTTTGCCGTCTTCTCTTCTGACAGGGGGGGGGGTCACGGTCTTCTGCGCCATCTTGTTCTGTTCTGCCGGGGCCCCTGCTTTCTTCTTTAAGCTCTTTTACAAGCGGGGCCCCGGTCTTCTTCGCCGTCTTCTCTGTTCTCTTCTGCCAGGGGGGGCCCAGTCTTAAGGGGGCCTGGTCACCGGGTGATATCCGCCCCCTTATGTCGTCACTACCCGGAGCATGATGGGACTGTGATGTCATAAGAGGCCTATATAAATCGGTGCAAGCCGCACACCCGGCATTACAGCGGGAGGAAGCAATGTGTCAACATCAAAGAAGAGAAGAGGGAAGAAGATGACAGAAGACCGGGCCCCCGCTGGTAAAAGAGCTGCAAGAAGAAAGCGGGGGCCCCAGCAGAACGCCTCCCGAAAGAGCGGAGAAGACGGAAGAAGACCCCCGGAGCTGGCTAATTAATTACTTTAAAAACCTGTGTAGTGTGTTTTTTTTAAACATTTTTTTCCCTCCAGGTAAATGGGTAGGGGAACGGTGTACCCCATACTCATTCACCTAGGGTGGGGGGGCTTGGATCTGGGGGCCCCCTTATTAAAGGGGGCTCCCGGATTCCGATTAGCTCCCCGCCCGCAGACCCTGACAACCAACGGCCAGGGTTGTCGGGAAGAGGCCCTGTCCTCATCAACATGGGGCCAGGGTGCTTTGGGGTGGGGGCCACAGGACGCCCCCCTGCCCCAAAGCACCTACCCCCCATGTTGAGGGCATGCAACCTGGTACGGTTAAGGAGGGGGGGGCGCTCGCTCGTCCCCACCCCCTTTCCTGGCCGGCCGGACTGCGTGCTCGGATAAGGGTCTGGTGTGGACTTTGGGGGGGACCCCAAGCCGTTTTTTTCGGCGTACGGGGGTTCCCCAACAATTTAGAAATTGGATGAAAGGGACAAATGAGGAGGAAAGATGGACAGAGGGACTTTGTTCCAAATCAGGGACAGTTAGGAGCTATGTAAGTATGAGTCGTTTGTAAGTCAGATGTTTGTAACTTTGGGACTGCCTGTAATTATGTTGGGGCCTGTTGGTAAAGTGTCATTTAGAGAGATTTAATGAAACATTGCTGAGCAAATTTAACTAAAAGCTTGTCTGTTATTTAGGGTGACACACCATAATAAGCAGTGGCGGCCCGCCCATATGGGCGCACGGGCGCCGCCCCCCCTCCCGCAGTCACAAAAAAAAAAGAATAAAAAAAAAAAAAAAACGGGCCCTTTAAGAACTTTTATTCGGCTAAAATGTCATTTTGACATTTTAGCCGAAGTTCTGGCGGCCGTCTATAGAGGGCGCTGCAGCGCCACCCCCTCTCGCAAGTAACACACGTTCAATGCTATGCATTGGACGTGTGTTACTGTTGCCAGCTGCCTGGTCTATTCGTATAACCGGACATGGGACGCCGGTTACCCGAATAGCGACAGCTGGTTGGCTGAGGGGAACTGCCTATCAAAGCCAGTGGCTCTGATAGGCTTTTCCAGTCCCGCCCTCCGGCTCTCGGAAGTCTATGCTCGGAGCGCAGACAATCTGCGGTCCTTGCATTAGACTGACAGCCGTTTCAGCCAATCAGGTTCCCGGATTCTGGTTTTCAGGAACCTGATTGGCTGAAGCTTCTCCAGGGCGGCAGAAGACATCGAGGGAGGACATGGAAGCGTCAGGTAAGTGATTTTTTTACAGGGAAAGGGGCAGCATGGGGCACAGTGGCAGCATGGGGCACAGTGGCAGCATGGGGCACAGTGGCAGCATGGGGCACAGTGGCAGCATGGGGCACAGTAGAAGCATGGGGCACAGTGGCATCATGGGGCACAGAGGCAACAATGAGCACAGGCCGGGCACAGTGGTGACAATTGATGGCACAGTGACTGAATATGATGGCATGGCAGAGAGGTGACAATTGATGGCACAGTGACTGCATTTGATGGCATGGCAGAGAGGTGACAATTGATGGCACAGTGACTGCGTTTGATGGCATGGCACAGTGGTGACAATTGATGGCACAGTGGTGGCGTTTGATGGCATGGCACAGTGGTGACAATTGATGGGCACAGTAGCTGCATTTGATGGCATGGCACAGTGGTGACAATTGATGGCACAGTGGCTGCATTTGATGGCATGGCACAGTGGTGACAATTGATGGCACAGTGGCTGCATTTGGTGGCATGGCACAGTGGCTACATTTGGTGGCATGGCACAGTGGCTGCATGTGATGGGCACAGTGAGGCTGCAATATTTTTTTTTTCGTTTGCGCCCCCCCAAAAATTTTGAGCACCAGCCGCCACTGATAATAAGGAATATACCACTGGGTCTTTCCCTCAGTTGTTGCAGGGACTAGCTAAGCATCACCTTTGTTTATCATTTCCTCCGTGTTTGTAGAGCTTGCAGCTTTCAAATTGTGCTACTTCAGCATGATTTCAAAGCCGTACATCCGAAGTCTATCCAAGTCGCAATGAAATCATCAAAAAGTAGTGCAGGAATCTATTTCATGATCATTGTGACATGAGTGACGGTGATATGACAGGTTCCACTTGCCAATTGGGGTGCGACTTGTCATGAGATTTGGAACTGTCAAAACACATGACAAGTCGCATTGGTGTGAACAGGGACTTATACTGTTTGTTGACCTTTAACTTCTTTTTTAACCACTTATCCCCCGGACCATATTGCTGGTCAAAGACCAGAGCACTTTTTGCGATTCGGCACTGCATCGCTTTCACTGACAATTGCGCGGTCATGCGACGTGGCTCCAAAACAAAATTGGTGTTCTTTTTCCCCCCACAAATAGAGCTTTCTTTTGGTGGTATTTGATCACCTCTGCGGTTTTTAGTTTTTTGCCCTATAAACAAAAATAGAGCGACAATTTTGAAAAAAAATTATATTTTTTATTTTTTGCTATAATAAATATCCCCCAAAAATATATAAAAATACAATTTTTTTCCTCAGTTTATGCCGATACGTATTCTTCTACATATTTTTAGTAAAAAAAAATCGCAATAAACGTTTATTGATTGGTTTGCGCAAAAGTTATAGCGTTTACAAAATAGGGGGTAGTTTTATGGCATTTTTATTAATATTTTTTTTACTAGTAATGGCGGCGATCAGCGTTTTTTTTTTCCGGTGCTGCGACATATGGCGGACACTTCGGACACTTTTGACAAATTTTTGGGACCATTGGCATTTTTATAGCGATCAGTGCTATAGAAATGCATTGGATTACTATAAAAATGCCACTGGCAGGAAAGGGGTTAACACTAGGGGCGGGGAAGGGGTTAAGTATGTTCCCTGGGTGTGTTCTAACTGTAGGGGGGGTGGCCTCACTAGGGGAAATGACTGATCGCTGTTCATACATTGTATGAACAGACGGTCCGGCATTTCTCCACTGACAGGACCGTCTCATATTTCTCCTCATAGCTCTTCCCATAAAGGTTTGATTGTATGGTGTTTAGAATGCCAGAGGTAGATTGAAAAGGTATCTCCTTTGCCACAATGTTTGTAAAGGTAAACTATTATTTTTTAAATAAAATAAATGTCATACTTAACTGCTCTGTGCAATGGTTTTGCACAGAGCAGCCACGATCTTCCTTTCCTTGGGTCCCCCTATTGGTGAGTGCCCCTCCCCCTGTTGAGTGCCACTATAGCAAGCTGCTTGCTCTGGGGGCATTCATGCGTGCTCGCTTGCTACTGAGCCATAAGATTCCATAAGACACACAGAGTGTGGCTGAGCCCCGCCCCCATTCTGGTTGTGATTGACAGCAGCAGAAGCCAATGAGGCAGAGACCTGGGAGAATGTCTGCTCTTGTGCACATCGCTAGATCGGGATCGGGCTTAGGTGAGTATAAGGGGGGGTGGAGCTGCACACTGAGGCTCTGTTCAAACCTATCCAGTTTGGATCACGCAAAACGCAGTATGTGCTTGCAATCCTGTTACTTTCAATGGTAACCCAATCACACCCCCTCTCATTATGAGAAGAGAGGCTATAAGGTTAAAAACTATCCGAGCTGTGCTTAGTATAAATCCTGTGACCTGTGCACAGCTTGGATAGTCTCCTGAGACATCCACTTTCTCTTCACGTGTGCAAACCTGTGTACAATTCTTAAGCACCTTGTGGTTTTCCTCAAAATCATTTAGGATGGCCAATCCCCTAACATTGGGGAATTGCCTCAGTGCAGCCTTCAAATTTCCAGAGGATCATTTGTGCTAATCTTATGCCGCGTACACACATCGTTTTTAAAAACGTCAATTTCATTGACCGTGTGTAGGGAAAGACGTTGTTTTATGTCTTGTGAAAAACGACAAAAAAAAAATTGAAGCATGCTTCAAATTTATGTGTCGTTTTTCCCAAACTTCGTTTTTTGTGTCATAAACATTGACCGTGTGTAGGCTAAAACAAAGTTTTAAGCCCGTGCATGCTCAGAAGCAAGTTAGGAGACGGCAGCGCTCATTCTGGTAAAACTACTGTTCAGAATGAATTAAGCACATTCGTTTTCAACTTATATAGAAGAAAAGAATGCGCTGCATTACACCCTGCTTTTAAATGCTACACTGAAATGGTCGTTTGTTGCGGCTGATCTTGTTGCATATTTATGACATGCTTTTTACTTGATTATTTCTTGTTATATAATGTTTTGTTTTGTGTTTTTCCGGTGTATCTTCTATCTCCAAAATTCTAAATATATATATTTTATAAAATATTTGTTTTTTGGTGTTTTTTTGGCCAAAACTTTCTATGAAATCTATATTTTGGGTTGATTTTGGAGTGTGTGAAGTGGCCGCAACAACCTAATTATTTATTTGAAGTTACCCACAAGGATGTTTTTTTACCTTAATGTTAACAAAAATGTTTGGGAAATGGGTCTGCCCACTCACTAATGATCTGTCTAATTGTTAAAAAATACACATGGTCAATTTTGTATGAGCAAACAAAAATGCATTTATTCTGCCACAATTGGAAATAATAAAATGGTGGCAAACAAAAAATCCAACTAAATAAAAACAAAGGGCCAGATTCACGTACATTGGCGCATATTTTGATCAGCGTAGCGCACCTCCTTTACGTTAGACCAGCGCAATGTAGAGGCGCAATCACCGTATTACCTCGTAGTATTTGCGCAGAAATTAGCGCCGGTGTAACGTAAATTCCGAGGCGTAAGGCGGAGTAATTCAAATTGTGAAGGACGTGGGCGTGTTTCATTGAAATAAGCCGTGACCCCATGCAAATGAAGGGCCGGCCGGATCGCGCATGCGCACATGAAGCAGACCATGGTCAGCACCTCTGTGCGCATGCTCACAACTCGGGAACGGCGCAATCAGTGAAATTGAAATTGGAAGTGGACCCGGGCAACTTAGTGAACTACGCAGACAGCATAAATAGACAGACACAAACGCCCTTCCTTTGCAAAAGTACATCCCTTTGTATCCCTTCCTATACAGCAAGGTGCTTTTGTTCTGTTGTTTGTTGCGTTGTGACTTGTCTTTGTGATATTTGTTGACTGTTTGATCTAGTGTTTTGTAGAATATATTTGATAGTGTCTTTTGGTGACTGGTTGTGAGACTTTTTGGTTGATAGATTTTGTTTGATTGTTTTGTTGCTTGATTTTTCCTGCTTGTTTTTGTGTGTGATTTTTGGTAGATGTGATGTTTGGGAGAGAGTTGTTGTATGAGTATGACTGAGAGGAAGTGGAAGAGCAATGCCCGGGCCCATACCCAATATGGCCGTTTCCTTCACGGCCCGGAGAGTGCCAACACCACCCCGGCCAGGAAGAAGGAGATTTTGCAGAACATTACCGACCAGGTTAATGCATTGGGGGGGGGGGGGGGGGGGAGACCCGACCCGACCCGACCCGGACACACAAGGGGATCGTAAAGAAAATCAATGACCTCTGGCGTGTGGTCCGTGGGAAGCTGGCCAAAATGGCAGCCCATGCCAGGGGCACTGGAAGGGGCCCACCATGCCCTGTTAGGCTGACAGTGGAGGAGCGTGCGGTGGCCCACACCTTTAATAGACAACAAGTGGAGGGCCTGCCTGGCTATGACTCCAGTCAGGAGGCCGTGATGGCAGGTAAGGTTTTTTTTCCTATCTGGTATGTAGCATGTGTGGGGGAGGGGGGGAAAGGAATATGTGGCAAGTGTGTGGATCCTCCAACCTGTGAATGTTTTGTGTCATCCACAGATGTGCAGGAGGGTGCTGGGCCACCTGGCCTGACTTCACCATCCCCGGGACACCAGCCTGATGAGGACCCCCAGACAAGGCCGGAGTCCTCGGAGGAGTTGGAGGAGGAGGATGTCATGTCAGCCAGTGGATTGTTGTTTTTGGAGGAGTCTTCCCCTCTGGCTGGCAGCAGCCAGCCCTCCATAAGGAGTAGCTCCTCCCACTCCTTCCCCAACAGGGCTCCCCTCTCAAAGGGCCTCCCCTTCTCCCCGGCCACAAGCATCAGCTGGAGGCAGGAAGGCGTCCCAGAACTACTACAGCAGACGTTGGGAAGGATGTGAGGGCCCTCACCCAGGCTATCCAGGCCAATACGGCAACACTAAGTGCTGGCCTGACCAGAATTGCCATGGCCTTGGAGGGCAGGCCGCGAGGTGGGCAGAGACCAGGGGCTGCTCCTCCTTCCCCGGATTACCCCCCCATGAGTCTTCCCTGAGGAGCCGTGGCCATGGGTGCCCCAGGCATGGGTCACGCCAGTGGCATTAATTTGGTTTCCCCCCATTTTCTTTTCAGGACTTTTTTTTTTGGGGGGGGGGGGGGGGGGGTTTGTTGCTGGAATTTTTTTTTTTGTGCTGGACAAATTATTTTTTTGTGTTGTGAATGATGTTGGAATGTGGGGGTGACATTCCTGCCAGAAAAGGGGTGTCACCCTCATTTGTGGTGGAGAAGGGTTCCCCAGGACCAGGGAGAAGTGATCCCCAGGTCCGTGTGAATGGTGTATGAATGTACAGTGACATAATTGTGAGCAGCAACGCCACGCCACGGCTCCAAGTCCTGCATGGTGGGCTTGTGCTAATCCAATTTGATGAGGATGTGATGTGTCTGTGCTAGGGACCACAGTGGTGTGCATGCATGCATTCTCATTGTGCCATGATTAATGTGTGTGTTTAACGTGCAAAGATGCCTAATGTGAGCTGTCTCCTGGCTGCTCTTCCCTCAGAAGACGGGGTAGCCTCGGTTAGGGGGGGATTGTCTGGTTCAGGGGTCAGGTCATCACGTATGTCAATCTGCAGGCCCTTTCTCACTGCGAAGTTGTGCAGCAGGCAACATGCACCGATGATCTGGCACACAAAGTTTGGGGAATACAACAGGGTCCCCCCAGACTTATCCAGGCATCGGAAACGGGACTTCAGGAGGCCAAAGGTGCGCTCCACCACTGCACGTGTTTGGGCGTGGGCTTCATTGTATCTTTCCTCTCCTGGGGTTTGGGGGTTCCGGATAGGAGTCATGAGATGGGGTCCCAGTGCATATGCAGAGTCACCTGTAAGGGAAAAGACAGGAGGATGTTAGCCATGCATGTGCCTCTTGTGATGTGTGCATCATGGGGGGGGACAGTCATGCCTGCCACCCATGTCACTCACCAACCAGCCAGGTGTCCCCATACACGTTCTGTTTGAATTCCATTGGGATGGGGCTCTGATTGTATATGTAGCTGTCATGGCTGGATCCGGGGTGTTTGGCACGGACGTGCCATATGAGGCCTTGGGCATCGACTATCACCTGTATGTTGATGGAATGCTAATGCTTCCGATTGCGAAATATGTACTCTGTCTCATGGGGGGGCTGGAGTGCCACATGTGTGCAATCAATGGCCCCCACGGTGCGTGGGAATCTGGCAATTCTGTAGAAATCTGTCATTGCCTTCAGCCGCAGGTCCTCAGTGGTTGGTTTGATGATTTGGTTGGCCATGTGTCTGAGGATTGGGGGGACAACCTGGTGCACACATCTGCTCATGGAGGATTGTGACATCCCAGCCACCACTCCACTTGTTCTTTGAAAAGAGTCACTGGCAAGGAAATGGAGTTTTGCCAGGACCTTGATGTCATCCTGCAGGATCACTCATGCCAAAGAGGTCTATGCGTGTGCGGTATATCCTCTCCCGTGCCCTCCTCCGTGCCCTCCTCCTTCTTTGCTCATCTAAAGTCATTAGTATAGCTATGAGCAAGGATGCCCCTGGCATGTTGGCATAAAGTTTGTTGTCCAGCAAGTGTGACTGCTCAGCTCCTCACTAACAGTGATGCTTTAGCTGACATGTAGACGGATTGTCTAATTTTATTCCACCTTTTATATGGTCTAATTTTAGACAGGACGTGCAGCTGTTGCGCACAGCACGTAGCCTGCGCTGCACCAACGTTCTTTTGTGGATCCCCGTAACTCCCTCATTTGCATATTTGACTAGCAAATCAATGGTGTGTCTAGCGCAGTTTTGCGCGGACGGATACGCCGGTCTATCGAAATTACGCCGGTCCAAAAAAAGTAGATTTCTTGCGTATCTCGTTTTGGGGATGCGGTGCATCGAAACGAATGCGCAAATTTAGACTTACGCCGCGCATCTCGTGTAACGCCGGCGTAATGGCTCTGTGAATCTGGCCCAAAGATGCAACGGAAGGCAGCACTTGAGAGTGTGCTTGAAATTATTAACACAAGGGTCCACCAAGCCACCAATCCAGGCTGTGAGTCCAAAAAAAAACCACATCAGGGGCACCGTCTCATTTTTTGGTCTTTTTCTTCCCAGCAGTCTTCCCAGCAGCCTTTCCTGCAGTCCTCCCTGTAACCTTCCCTGTAGCCCGAGTCCTCAGGGGCTGGGTTCCCAGAGCCGATGTAGTGCCAGGAGCCAGAGCAACCTCAGGAAGAGGAGGAGCAGGAGAAGGAGCAGGAGGAATGGCAAGGACAGGAGGAGCAATCCGCACAATGTCGGTGTCATCATCGAGCTGCCCCATGGATGCCATGCTTATGGCTTTGAAGATGAGGAGTTTGCAGCGCACACGCTGGCCCTGCTCCAGATTTAGGAGCTTGGCTGCAATGAGCACTGAAAAACCCCTCTTCTTCAATGGGTGGCTCTCGGATGGCCGCAGTTGCTTCGCGAAGCATGGCCTGGGTCTCCTCCTCTATTTGTGGAAGCCTCATGACCCTTTTCGTGGGAGTGCGGAGTGGAGGAATCCGGGAGATGGTATCACGCCGGTGTGCCTCCTGGCTCCCACTGGGGCCTGCCACCTCCTGGCTCCCAGTGGGTTATGCCACCTCCTGCCTTGCAGTTGGCTTTGCTCTGCCTGTGTATAAAAAAAGGCACATAGTTTATTTGTTGTTTTCATTAATCACACACATTTTTTAAATCATGACAGATGCAAATTGAATGCTAATATATATTACACACAGGGTTGCCAGCCATAATTATGTGGCCTCAGGGCCGCCATCAGATTGGTACAAAGTGCAGCGCAATTTTTTTTTATTAAATTAAACATAAAAACAAGTGACATAAACTTATAATGATCAGGAAGAGTCCATAAAGTGCAATGGTGAACTAGAAAACTGGTATTGCTCCAATCCAATCGTGACTGCGTGCAAAACACTCCAAGATCAGTGACCCACAGGACAGATTCTCCACCAGATATTACAGATGGCCTCTCACCTGAACCATTCGACCCAAGGCTAGGTCACAAAGCATTAACACAAACGCATCCAGATCTTATAGGGATATCAATCAGCAGGCAGCTCAGCAGTTACCCAGGTCCACGGATGAAGAGATGGTTATGCAAATACAAGGAAGGGAAAGACTAGTGCTCTCTGTATAGCAAAAGCATTTATTTAAAACACAATTAAAAAACTCACAGTTGCAGACACTCGCGGCAGAGTGTGTGGCTCACCAGGTACACAAACAGCGATACGCGTTACATCCCAGTGGGCGGGACTTCATCAGAGTGAACGACCCACTGCTGGCTTGCATTAGTTTTTCTCTGCTCCAGGGGGCCCATGCCTGAATCTGTATAAATTCCTGATGGTGGCCCTGTGTGGCCCCTTACACAGCTTCAGACATGGTCCCCCTGGAGTTGTGGGTGTTGTTGCAGGCTGAAATAGGGAAGTAGGGGGCCTTTACCCAAAAAAGAAAAGTAGTCTATTTTGTGACAAATAGATTTGTGGCAAAAAGGGTGTTTGACCTCCGGGACCCCTTCCAGGTGTATTGTGTTACCCCCCCCCCCCAATGGCATACCAGAAAATTATCAAAATTTTTCGTACATTCCCTTTGAATTTATAACACTAGTAACATCAATTTAACATCATTATTATACTTTGATTATCCAAGATTGCTAGCAAAATACAATACCTGGCTCCATGGGTCACAATCGGGGTCCTCCAGGAACTTTGGCTCTTCCTCCGAGCTTGCCTGCTCTTGTCTGCAGGGAAGACTGGAGGTTTGGCTGCTGGGAAGCTGGGGGGAAGGGTAGACAGGGATGCCCTGGTCTCAATGTGGTCGTCCAGGAACTGCAGCTGACTGTAGTACCACAGGGTACGCTTGTATATGGACTCAGCTGCAGCCCCAGACCTCATTGAGGCCAGGACTAGGACCCGTTGGGCCCTGTAGGTGCCCCTGATGAAATTGATTTTTGTCTTCACAGTGTCTACTGTGGCGTTGGTGACCCTTGTCTTAACAAATTCAAGCACACTCTACCTTGCTTTATTCCTGGCATCTTTGTTTTTATTAATTGGGTTTTTTGTTTGCCACAGAACAGGATGTTCTTTCCATTTCTGTATGAACTCGGTCATAAAGTCAACATCCTTGAAGGGATCCATTATTTCTGCAAATCAAACATATAATCAAAAACCTAATGTCAGTCAATCCACTACTACTAAATAAGCTTTATCACCATATCTATCTCACAAACTCATCCCCTTGTTCACTATAATAAAGACAAAAATACAGTTACGTACCGTCGTATGAAACGAGCGTGACTTCCGCCTTCTTGCACAGACTCTGAACGCCGCTTTCAAACACGACGGATCCCTTTTTAGATTACACATGCGTGACGCTACGCACGATACACTGCCCCTGACGTTCGGAATCGTCCTTTCCCTGCCCCTTCTCTCTCGTTTTGTGAGTAATAATTATGGATGACATGCAGAGCAATGTGGCTTCTAGCTCAAGCCAGGAAGCAGGCCAGGCCCAACCAGCCACAAGAACCAGGCGGAGGTGCAAAGCCTCCAACATGTCGTTCCAGGAAATGGTGGAGATGGTCAGCATCTTAAAGAGTGAGGACTATGATGCCAACTATGGCCCGCACAGGCATCCCAATAAAGTGAAGGCCGCAATAATGGACAAGGTGATCAGGAGGCTCCATCAGAAGTTTGGGGAAAGCAGGAGCAGAGAGCACCTGCGAAAAAGATGGTCAGACCTCAAGTTGAGAGAGCCCCAGCAACTTGAGAAAATCAAAAGAGTGATTAGAAGAAGAAGTAAGTAATTTTCATGTGTATTCATTATTTGGGTGTGTTCTTTGTGACATGTGGTTTTTCTTTCAGGGAGAAGTGAAATATGTTGATTGGCGGGCACAATATTTGGTCGTTGGAGTCGTCATTCATTCGATAACTTTAAGTAATTAAATGTTTTTTTTATGAGAAATGGCATTGTGCTTATTTCGCATGGGCTAATGGGTTTTTCAAAATGTATCAGACAAATAGTTTGTCTTATGATTATTTTTGATGGTACGAACGACGACTCAATTATTGGACCAACTATCGTCCCATCATGTTATGTAAAAATAATTGTTAAATTTCTTTCAGCCCTCTATAATCTTTTAAGCTCATGTTTACCTTTTCTTTAATCTCGTAGAGCACAATGAAGCAGCAAGGCAGGAGGCCCAACAAACCCAAGGCACACCCCCGAGGGATGTTGACGAACGGGAACCCGCCACAACATCCGGTAAAGTATCATATACCACAGCTTCAGGTAATGTAGATGTAGGCCTACATAATTTTAATACATGGTTTGGTCCCACAAGAATTTCAAGAAGCAAGTGCCAGTGCTTGAGGGACTGACACATATAGTGCCCAGCTCTTGATCGCAGAGGTGTTGTCGTGTAGGGCACAGGTAGAAGACATCCGTCTTTCATCCAGAGAAATTCGGAAACAAGCAAAAACGCTGGAACGACAGCTAAAAAATTTGGAAGATGTTTTGGGGAGGGTTTAATATTTTTTAGGAAAAAGGAGTTATTTTTGTTTGTTTTGTTTACTAAAAAATGTGATCTTAGATGTTTGAAAAAAATAAAAAATAAAAAATGTGATTTTATATGTGTCAAAATGAAAAAAAAAAAAAAAATATATATATATATATATATAAAACCATGATTGTCTTTTTGGATAAATGTATATATATATATATATATATATATATATATATATATATATATATAAAACCTTGATTGTATTTTTAGATAAATGTAAAAAAAAAAAAATATATGAAAACCTTGATTGTCTTTTTTGGATAAATGTAAAAAATAAAAAATATATATATATATATATATATATATATATATAAAACCTTGATTGTATTTTTGGATAAATGTAAAATATATATATATATATATATAAAACCTTGATTGTCTTTTTGGATAAATGTAATATATATATATATATATATATATATATATATATATATATATATATATAAAATATATATATTTTTATATATGTAAAAAAAAAAAAAACCTTGATTGTATTTTTGGATAAATGTAAAAAAAAAAAACCTTGATTGTATTTTTGGATAAATGAAAAAAAACACTGGCCCAGATTCACAGAGCGATCACGCCTGCGCAACAGGAGATGCGCGTGCGTAAGTCGAAATGTGCGCGTGCGTTTCGTTGCGCGGCATCCACAGAACGCTAGACACACCAATGTGCGCTAGACACACCATTGATTTGCTAGTCAAATATGCTAATGAGGGACTTACGGGGATCCACAAAACAACGTTGGGGCAGCGCAGGCGACGCAGTGTGCGCAACAGCAAAATGTCCTGTCTAAAATTAGAGCATATAAAAGCTGGTCTAAAAAGAGAAAAAAAGTCTACTTGTTAGATAAAGCAACACTGTTAGTGAGCAGCTCAGCAGTCACACGTGTTGCACAACAATCTTTATGCCAACATGCCAGGGGCATTGTCGCACATAGCTATACTACTGACTTTAGATGAACAAAGAAGGATGAGGGCACGGAGAATGGCACGGGAGAGGATATACCGCACCCGCATAGACCTGTTTGGCATAAGTGATTCTGAGGTGTTTCGCATCTTCAGATTCACCCCTCATGCCATCCTGGAATTAACCACAACCCTGCAGGAGGACATCACCAGCCCAACACAACGCTCACATGCAGTGCAGCCACTGGTCAAGGTACTGGCAACACTCCATTTCCTTGCCAGTGGCTCTTTTCAGCGTACAAGTGGAGTGGTGGCTGGGATGTCACAATCCTCCATGAGCAGATGTGTGCACCAGGTTGTCCCTGCAATCCTCAGACGCATGGCCAACCAAATCATCAAACCCACCACTGAGGAGCTGCGGCTGAAGGCAATGACAGATTTCTACAGAATTGCCAGATTCCCACGCACTGTGGGGGCTATTGATTGCACACATGTGGCACTCCAGCCCCCCCAGGAGACAGAGCACATGTACCGCAATCAGAAGCATTGGCATTCCATCAATGTACAGGTGATAGTCGATGCCCAAGGCCTCATATGGCACGTCCGTGCCAAACACCCAGGGTCCAGCCATGACAGCTACATATACAATCAATGCCACATCCGAATCGAATTCGATCAGAACGTGTATGGGGACACCTGGCTGGTTGGTGAGTGACATGGGTGGCAGGCATGACTATCCCCTCCCATGATGCACATCACAAGGGGCACATGCATGACTAACATCCTCCTGTCTTTTCCCTTACAGATGACTCTGCATATCCACTGGGACCCCATCTCATGACTCCTATCCGGAACCCCCAAACCCCAGGAGAGGAAAGATACAATCAAGCACATGCCCAAACACGAGCAGTGGTGGAGCGCACCTTTGGCCTCCTGAAGTCACGTTTCCGATGCCTGGATAAGTCTGGGGGTACCCTCTTGTATTCCCCAAACTTCGTGTGCCAGATCATCGGTGCATGTTGCATGCTGCACAACTTCGCAGAAAGAAAGGGCCTGCAGATTGACATACGTGATGACCTGACCCCTGAACCAGACAATCCCCCCCTAACCGAGGCTACCCCGTCTTCTGAGGGAAGAGCAGCCAGGAGACAGCTCACATTGGGCATCTTTGCACGTTAAACATACACATTAATCATGGCACAATGAGAATGCATGCATGCACACCACTGTGGTCCCTAGCACACACACCCCACATCCACATCAAATTGGATTGGCACCAGTCCACCATGCAGGACTTGTGAGCAGCAACGCCACGCCAAGGCTCCAATTATGTCACTGTACATTCATACACCATTCACACGGACCTGGGGATCACTTCTCCCTGGTCCTGGGGAACCCTTCTCCACCAAAATAGAGGGTGACACCCCTTTTCCGGCAGGAATGTCACCCCCACATTTACACAGCATTCACAACCCAAAAAAAAAAAAAAAATGACCTGCAAAAGCAAAAAATTTCCAGCAAAAAAAAATGACAAAAAAAAAAACTATTTAAAAAATAAAAAAAAATGGGGAAAAACAAATTATTGCCCTCTGCGTGAGCCACGCCTGGGGCGCCCCCGGCCACGGCCCCGGCTTCTCAGGGGAGACTCATGGGGAAGGGGTAAAACCGGGGAAGGCAGCCCCTGATCTCTGCCCACCTGGCGGCCTGCCCTCCAAGGCCACGGCTATTCTGTCCAGGGCAGCACCAAGTGTTGCCGTGTTGGCCTGGATAGCCAGGGTAAGGGCCCTCACATCCTGCCCAACGCCTGCTGATGTCATCTGCAGTTCATTTAGGCAGGTTGTGAGAGCCCGGGAGTGGGAGTCCAGGTTCCCCAGCGTATCCTTGATGGAGGACAGGCTCTCCTCCATCCGCACCAATTTCTGGCTGACCTGTCCCAGATGGCGGGTCTGGAGGAACTGGTCCCTTCTCAGAGTGGCGGGCAGGAGATCGGCCACCCCCCTGGTGGTCTGGGATGACATCCTGCCTCCAGCTGATGCTTGTGGCCGGGGAGAAGGGGAGGCCCTTGTGAGGGGAGCCATGTTGGGGGAGGAGGGGGGGGGGGCTCCCCCTTAGGGAGGCCTGCCTGCTGCCAGCCAGAGGGGAAGAGTCCTCAAAACCCAAACGTCCAGTGCCTGACATGGACTCCTCCTCCTCATGGTTCTCCATCCTCCTCCTCATGATTCTCCTGCTCCTCTTGAAACCTCCTCCGCGGACTCCGGCCTTGTTGGGGGGGCCTCATTAGGCTGCTGTCCTGGGGTTGGTGCGGTCAGGCCAGATGGCCCTGCACCCTCCTGCACATCTGTGGATGACACAAAACATTCACAGGTTGGAGGATCCACACACTTGCCACATATTCCCTTTCACCCCCTCCCCCACACATGCTACACACCTGATATTAAAAAAATGATGAAAGGTCAGGGCCACCGCACGCTCCTCCGCTGTCAGGCTAATACGGCATGGTGGGCCCCCTCCTGTGCCCCTGGCATGGGCATGCATTCTGGCCAGCTTCTTTTTGACCAGACGCCGGAGGTCATTGATTTTTTTGTCAATCCCAGACCTGGTCCGTGTCTCCCCCTGCCCCGCTGAATTCACTTGGTCAGTGATCCTATTCAAAATCTCCCTCCTCCTGGCCGGGGTGGTGTTGGCACTCTGTGGGCCGTGGAGGTAATGCCCATACTCGCTAATGGCCCGGGCAAGAATCTGTTTTTCCACAACTGTAAAATTCAGCTTTCGTTTTCTCTCAGTCATTCTTCCAAAAAAAATCAGTCCCAGTCAAGAAAATTCACGCACACAAACAAGCACAACCAATCAAAAAAAAACACACACACAGAGAAAAATACAGCAGGAAAAGAAATAAACACAAATATGTCAATCAAACAAACAGTCTCTCAAACACTTATCAAAAACCACTTTCAAAAATCTACTAGCAAACACTTGATCACACAGAACACTAATCTGACAACTACAAAACACACCACAACGAACAACAGGACAAAAGCACTTGGTTAAATGGGAAGGGACAAAGGGATGTACTTTTGCAAAGGAAGTGCGTTTGTGTGTGTCTATTTATGCTGTTTGCGTAGTTCACAATGTTGCCCTAGTCCATTTCTAATTTCACTGATTGCGCCGCTCCCGAGTTGTGAGCATGCGCACAGCGGAGCTGACATGGTCTCCTTCAAGCGCGCATGCACGAGCCGGCCGGCCCTTCATTTGCATGGGGTCACGGCTCATTTCAATGCAACACGCCCACGTCCTTCCCAATTTGTATTACTCCTCCTTACGCCTCTGAAAAAACGTTATGCATGCGCAATTTTCTGCGCAAAAGCTACGAGAATAGGGTGATTACGCGACAAAATTGCGCAAGTCTAACGTAAAGGCGGTGCGCTACGCCGGTCCAATAATGCGCAGATGTACCTGAATCTGGGCCACTGTATTCTAGCCCTGTTAAACAATAAACATATTTGCACGTTCAACAATTTGTGGCTAGTTCTTTGTATCAATGCTGACTAATAAAAGAACTCACGTATATTTGGAGTGGTAAGATTGACAATGATGGGTATTTAGTACATCCCAAACACATGGCTGTATGAGAACCTAGAAAAAAGCTACAATACACAAAACTCCTACAAAACTGTTTATTTCAGAAAAACCAACGATTTTATTTAGCCAAGATCTGGCATTTCAATGGCCCCCCCTCCCCATAAAATAATCCACATAGGATTGCCGCACTGCCCGTGCGCTTTGGGGGGCCAAGCCTGTACGGCTAGCCTCACTGGCCGCCTCCGGAACAGCATCTATGGCCTTATCAGGCAATACCAGTAAATAGTTTGTGGAATGTCTTTTTAAGAAATTATGGAGAATACAGCAGCATAATATAATGTAGTTCCACTTGTATTCTGCAAGGTTTATTGCAGTCAAAAACAATTGGAATCGGCCAGCCAGCCGATAATTAAAAACCCTCCTCTCAGGGGTGAGGGTGTGTTGGGGAAATGGTCTCATGAGGTGGGGACCCAATCCAAAAGCCTCATCTGCTAAAAACACGAAGGGCAGACCCTCTTCGTTCTCCTCCGCAGGTGGCAAACCTAGTTCCTCCGACTGAAGCCATTGGGCGAACTCGGTCTCCGCAAAGACCCCGCCGTCCGACATCTGGCCATTTTCCCAACATCCAGGTACAAAAACTCGTTGTTGGCAGACACCACCGCCATCAGCACAACGCTGTGGAACCCCTTGTAATTAAAATAATGGGATCCGGAATGGGGTGGGGGCACGATGCGGACGTTCTTGCCATCAATGGCTCCTCCGCAGTTTGGAAACACTGGGAGATGTCCGCTGCCACAGTCTGCCATTCCTGTGGCGTGGTGGGGAACTGTATAGAAAATAAAAAAAATAAAAAATTCAAACAAACATTGTGAACAGAAGATCACAATGAGATTAGTTTCTGACCTGAAAAACAACCCCCAAAAATCCCCTCCAAAAATAGTTTTGCCAGTTAATAAAAATAAAAAATACATTGGGGGGGGGGGGTTGGACTACAATGGAGGCCACAAATAAAGGGGGATATAGGGACACACAAAATGCAGCACTACAATGGAGGCCACAAATAAAGGGGGGATATAGGGACACACAAAATGCAGCACTACAATGGAGGCCACAAATAAAGGGGGATATAGGGACTAGGCTAGGTGTGTTTGGGCACACAATAGAATGCTGGGCAAGTTGGCTAAATAAAAGATGCATGTAGGGAAAACATTTAAAAAAAAACCAGCATAAATGGAGACAAAGGGAACATTCACAGCATATTACATACAGGTTAATTAGGGAGTGTTTGGAAAAAGATAATACAAGCAGACAATATATACATAGTTTGGGCATTGAAAGGACACCACTTACCTTAACATAGTCCTCCTGCAGAACCTGAATGATGGCAGAACAGGTCTCCGGGATTATGAGACCCAGAGCCTGGGGGGAGATGCTCGTCGAGAACTTCAAGTCCTGCAGACTTCTCCCTGTTGCAAGGTAGCGCAACTAGCCGCTGCTCAGCAGTGATGGCTTCCCGCATAACGGTGTCCTGCCTGGTGATAATAAGGCGACATCAAAGCAAAAAGCTGCTGAAATACGGGGTCAGACATCCTGAGAAAATTCCTGAAATCATCAGGGTTGTTTTCTCGGATCTCCCGCAGCAGAGGCATATGAGAGAACTGGTCCCTGCGAAGAAACCAGTCCTTGGCCCACAAAGTCCTTCTCGCCCTCCTCAAGGACCAGAGACGGGATGCAGCACACATCCGAACAACATGAACAGCACGATCTCGGCGACGAGAACGTACCCGCAACATGGCTAGAAAACGGTCATCAAATCAGATCGGACTAAAAATTACACCCTGAAGTACAGAAAGGCCTCTGAAGAACGACCTGCAAAACAGCACCGTGCACACAAGAACGCACTGCCAAAACAAATATGTCCTGAATACAAGCACTGTAACACAGATACGACCACAAATACACAAATTGTACAACAGAAAACTAAATTTAAAGCACAAAGACTGAAAAGCGCGAATCGTCTCTTACCAAACTTTTACTAACACTCAGCAACACGATATCAGCAAAAGAGGCCATCTTCCACATGCAAATGACCCTTTATAGTGCCGTCGTACGTGCTGGACGTAACCAAGCTTTTCGTTTTTTTGATCACAGAAAATGTTGGTTTTTTTTCATCGCATAAAGTGATCGTGTGTACGCCGCATTAGGCTATTTAACCACTTGCCCTCCGGAAAATGTACCCGCCTTTATGACCAGGCTATTTTTTGCTAATATGGCACTGCCTTAATTTAACTGACAGTTGCGTCCCTTTTCCCCACAAATAGAGCTTTCATTTGGTAGTATTTGATCACCTCTGCAGTTTTTATCTTTTGCGCTATAAACAAAAAAATACCAAGAATTAATATATATATATATATATATATATATAGTCCATCTAATTCAACCAATATAAAAATATATAAAATAATTTCATACAATCCCATATATACAATCTCATATATACAATCCTTCTCCCACAGTGGATCCAGAGGAGGGTGAAAAACACCAACAAAGCATGCTCCAATTTGCTACAGCAGGGGGGAAAAATCCTTCCTGATCCCTGGAGGGGCAATCAGATTTTCCCTGGATCAACTTTACCTATAAATATTAGTACCCAGTTATATTATGTAAAATTAAGAAAATAATCCAGGGCTTTTTTAAAGCAATCTACTGAGCTGGCCAAAAGCACCTCTGGAGGGAGTTTATTCCACAGCTCTTACTGGGAAGAAACCTTTCTGTATTTGAAGATTAAGGGCCAGATTCACAGAGCGATAACGCCGGCATTACAGGAGATGCGCGGCGTAAGTCTAATTGTGCGCGTGCGCTTCGATGCACGGCATTCCCAAAACGAGATACGCAAGAAATCTATTTTTTTTCCAGCGTAATTTCGTTAGCCAGGCGCATCCGTCCGCGCAAAACTGCGCTAGACACACCATTGATTTGCTATTCAAATAAAAGAATTTGCTATTCAGATAAAAAAGAACGTTGGTGCAGCGCAGGCTACGCGCTGTGCGCAACAGCTAAATGTCCTGTCTAAAATTAGACCATATAAAAGCTGGTATAAAATTAGACAATTCGTCTACATGTCAGATAAAGCAACACTGTTAGTGAGGAGCTGAGCAGTCACACATGTTGCCCAACAAACTGTATGCCAACATGCCAGTGGCATCCATGCTCATAGCTATACTACTGACTTTAGATGAGCAAAGAAGGAGGAGGAGGGCACGGGATTTTTTTTTTGGAAAACTTTTTTTTTGCTTATATAAACTTTACAATTTAATCTAATCTAATACAATATTCTTATCTGATACAAGCCCCTCACTCTTCACTCTTCACGGGAGAGGATATATCACACACGCATAAATATATGGTGCGTAACACCGCACTACTAATAACAATATTCTAAAGCGGCTGACACGGCTGTTTGATAAAAGCAAAGGTGAACAAAGTGTAAAAAGAAAGTGTCGCGCTAAACAAATATGAAAAATGCAATTATACTGGCGTGCAATTACAACACATAATAAGTAATATATAAAAAATATTAAGAAATTATACAGAAAATTCATGCACCAAGTGTGAAAAGTCCATATCAAAAATGAAAAAAGACAAATAAGTCCACTGGAATTATAACTGTATAGAAATAGAGTTCCAGAAGAAAGTGATATGGTGATGGATCAATTCCAATGTGACTCCAATGTGAGAAACCCTCCACCAATGAAGATGTAGGCTTACCAGAAATGTCGGACTCAGAAAAGCATACGCTTTGTGAGTCAGACAAGCTTATAGTATACAGGTGTCCTAGGAGTCTCTCCAGACGCAGGATAACCACTCTTGTCCAGACGGATATGAATACCCACAATAAAGGTGTATGGCCAAGTCTCGACAGTATTTGCAGTCACAATACCAGAGAAGAAAAAAGGAGGAGCAACATAGTGTGATACCATAACTTAAAGTTAAAAATTTAATAGACTAATGCACTTACAATTTTGAGGTAGTACACAGCGCATATAGACATGGATAACAGCAGTAATAAAATCTTCCCTGAGGCGTTTCGTGTCATTACACGTTATCAAAGGGTGACTTACAACTGCAACCAACTTGTTTATATAGCAAAAAAAAAACATAATAGGAGCCAAGCCCACCTGTGTTGAAAAACGAACGCGGCCTGTTAATTGTTGTCCACTTCCTGGTCCGGACAACATGGAGTCTAGGCGTGCGTTCCACGCCTCGATACCAAACCGGAATATGCGTTCCAGATGGCGTCACTTCTGGTGCGCCGCGGAAGTCTCCAATATGACTGGACAGGTCATGTGAACGCTAAGTGTGACCTGAGTGACGGAATATGCGTTCCACGCCTCAATCCTAAGGACCAATGGGACGCTATACCTGGACATCCAGCGTCGAGGCATGCGTTCCATATACTCGACACGGAACTTAATAACAACTTGCGCTCCGGGAGTTTAACTCAGAAAGCGCAAAGGGGCATATAGGGACACAGACTATGCACACTGAGGACTACACCCAACAGTGTGCCAGGACCACGATATTCTATATAAAAATGAAATTAAAGGGAGATCATTATATTTCAAAGACTCCCCCTAGAGGGCACATATAAAAATAAAAAACCTAATGTCACAGGCATGAATACAATTTAAATTGCTATTTAGTGGATGACCCACAGGTCAAACAAACTAAACCAGTAAATGAAAACTGGATAGACCATAAAATAAAAAATTCTAAATTCTAATCTTACACATACCCACTTAAAGGCGGGCACGTGCGTATACGCCCATATAACAATAAATGTAGATAACAAAAATGTTCCCATCTATATCTCATTCAACTAAATCAATAAAGGTAAATTTAGAAAAAACGAACAAAGTAGCACGTTGAACTAGAAATGGAGAATGCACATAGAAATGGGCTGGACTCCCAGTATGGGTGAATGTCTATACATATTGGGCCAGATTCAGGAACACTTGCGCTGGAGTATTTCGATATGCGCCGCGTAACTGTGATGATGCGCCGTCGTTTCTATGTCCCCGTACCCACCAAACTAGATGCGCCCAATAACGGGTCATTTGCGACCGGCGGAACGTTCCGACGCCAGAGTATGGTCAGCGGTTAATTTCGCTGGGCGCATCAGTCGCGCCTATTGATTTCCCCTGCAAATATGCAAATGAGGGATTTTTCCCAATTCACGAACGGATTAGCACCATACGCTGGCTACATGCGCCGCGCGTATCTCGTCCGTCCGGCGCAAAGTTATTTCTACAAAAGGCTGCTTTATCTTTACTCCAGACGGTCACAGGTCAGCAGGAGAGCAGCTACAGCAGCGTTACCGACGATAAGAGCTAGCTGAGCACCCCCACTTGCAGGACAACACCTCTGTCCATGCTTGTCTGTCAAATTTTACAGCCATGGAGGAAGACATCATAGGTCTCCATAGCCGAGATGACGGCTGTCAGCTCCTGGCCATTAAAGTTCAGCCTTCTCCTTTGTGTTTGCGGGGAACGGGAGCAGCCATCTCAGAACAAAAGTAAATCACTGCGGGGAGGGGGAGCAGGATATACTTTAGTGCCGGAATGGCGCTTCTACGGGCGCATTTAAACGCCCAACGGAAGGCATTGCGCTGACGTTTCCCGGGAAGTGGTGCCGACGGAAGTTGTGAGCATGCGCACAAGGGGGGCGAGTGGAGCCGCACTCACTGCGCATGCTCCCTGGATGATGCGCTGAACGTAAGCCTCTGCGCTGGGCTCCGCCCATCATTTACATATGATCACACCCACTTCCACTTGCGTCGGGTTACGCCAGCGCATTATCGTTACTCTGGCGCAAGTTTACGCGCAACTGCTATGTGAATTACAGGACTTGCGCTGAAAGGGTCTTCAGAGTAACGTAAATGAGAAGCGTTAGTCCAGAGGAAAGATACTCTCATCTACCTGAATCTGGCCCATTTAATGTAATTAGAATATATAAAAAATTGTAGTATTACAATATAAAAATGATAAAAAGTAAACAAAAAGGAAAACAAAAATTCACATCCTATGTATAACCACATTAATTACCCAGTAAAGAATCACATGACAATGGCTTATATGTGAAGCTAGTAATAGACCGTAGACCTAGGACATGTCAATAAATGCATTGACATCCCAATCAACGTTCATACCTAATGGACGATGCGTCTGGAGCTCATAGATCCAAAAGGTTTCTAGTTTTGAAACACCTATAACCTTAGGCCCCCCTCTCCAGGGGGGTATATATCTGTCAATAATGACAAATTGAGAGCCACTAGGATTCTTGTTGTGATGCTGTTTATAGTGTCTAGGAACCGTGTGATTGGTATCCCCACCAATTATAAGAGATATATGTTCACCTACACGAACTGAAAATGTACGTGTTGTGCGGCCAACATATTGCATCCCACAGGGACAAGTAATAAGGTACACGACGTACTTGGTCTCGCACGTACAGAAATGTTTGATTTTATATTGCTTATTAGTTACCCTTGAGGTGAACTGGGTGGTTTTGAGTCTCCCCAAAGCATTATGTTTACATACCTTGCATTTCTTACATGGAAAAAAACCTATAAGGTCATGAAGAAAAGAACTACGAATAGGGGGGTCTATAACATTGGGGGCTATCTGGTTCCACACGCATAGACATCTATGGCATGAGTGATTCTGAGGTGTCTCGCATCTTCAGATTCACCCCTCATGCCATCATGGAATTAACCACAACCCTGCAGGAGGACATCACCAGCCCAACACATGACACTACCCATGACACCCATGACAGCTACATATACAATCAGAGCCCCATCCCCACAGATTTCGAACAGAACATGTATGGGGACAGCTGGCTGGTTGGTGAGTGACATGGGTGGCAGGCATGACTGTCCCCCCCCATGATGCACACATCACAAGGGGCACATGCACTACTAACATCCTCCTGTCTTTTCCCTTCAAGGTGACTCTGCATATGCATTGGGACCCCATCTCATGCCAGCTCACATTATGCGTCTTTGCACGTTAAACACACACATTAATCAAGGCACAATGAGAATGCATGCATGCACACCACTGTGGTCCCTAGCACACACACCCCACATCCTCATCAAATTGGATTGGCACAAGTCCACCATGCAGGACTTGTGAGCAGCAACACCACGCCAAGGCTCCAATTATGTCACTGTACATTCATACACCATTCACACGGACGTGGGGATCACTTCTCCCTGGTCCTGGGGAACCCTTCTCCACCAAAGATGAGGGTGACACCCCTTTTCCGGCAGGAATGTCACCCCCACATTCAAACAGCATTCACAACCCAAAAAAAAAGCCCAGCAAAAACAAAAATGTTCCAGCAAAAAAAAAAAAAAAGGCCAAAAAAAAAAACAGGCCAAAAAAAGCAGAAAAACAATCACATCCTGCCCAACGCCTGCTGTTGTAGTCTGCAGGTCGTTTAGGCAGTTTGTAAGAGCCAGGGAGTGGCAGTCCAGGTCCCCAAGCGTATCCTTTATGGAGGACAGGCTCTCCTCCACCCGCACCAAAGTCTGGCTGACCTCTCCCAGATGGCGGGTCTGAAGGAACTGGTCCCTTCTCAGATTGGCGGGCAGAAGCTCGGCCACCCCCCTGGTCTTCTGGGTCGCCTTCCTGCCTCCAGCTGATGCTTGTGGCCGGGGAGAGGGGTGCCCTGTTGGGGGAGGAGTGGGAGGGGCTACCCCTTATGGAGGGCTGGCTGCTGCCAGCCAGAGGGGAAGAGTCCTCCAAAAACAAAAGTCCACTGCCTGACATGGACTCCTTAACCTCCTCCTCTTCAACCTCCTCCGAGGACTCTGGCCTTGTCGGGGGGGGGTCCTCATCAGGCTGCTGTCCTGGGGATGGTGCGGTCAGCCCAGATGGCCCAGCACCCTGCTGCACATCTGTGGATGACACAAAACATTCACAGGTTGGAGGATCCACACACTTCTTCACATATTCCCTTTTACCCCCTCCCCCACACATGCTACACACCTGATAGGGCAAAAAAACCTTACCTGGCATGACGGGCTCCTGACTTGAGTCATAGCTTCTTGCCTATGAAAGGTCTGGGCCACCGCACGCTCCTCCGCTGTCAGCCTAACAGGGCATGGTGGGCCCCCTCCTGTGGCCCTGGCATGGGCTAGCATTTTGGCCAGCTTCTTTTTGACCAGACGCCGTAAGTCATTGATCTTCTTTTCAATCCCTGACCGTGTCCCGGTCTCCCCCCCCCAGATGTATTCACCTCGTCAGTAATGTCCAAAATCTCTCTCCTCCTGGCCGGGCTGGTGTTGGCACTCTCCGGGCCGTGGAGGTAACGCCCATATTGGGAAATGGTCAGGGCAAGAATTTGTTTCTCCCCAAAAGTAAAATTTAACTTCCTCTTTCTCTCCGTCATACTCATACAAAAACTCTCTCCCAAACAATCAGCAAAAATCACTCACAAAAACAAGCAGGAAAAATTACTCACAAAAACAAGCAGGAAAAATCAAGCAAGAAAACAATCGAACAAAAAACTATCAACCAAAAACTCTCACAAGCAGTCACCAAAAATCACTTACAAATATCTTCTAACAAACACTAGATCACACAGTCCACAAATATCACAAAGACAAACCACAACGCAACTAACAACAGAACAAAAGCACCTTGCTGTATAGGGAGGGATACAAAGGGATGTACTTTTGCAAAGGAAGTGCGTTTCTGTCTGTCTATTTATGCTGTCTGCGTAGTTCATGATTTTGCCCTAGTACACTTCCAATTTCACTGATTGCGCTCTTCCCGAGTTGGGAGCATGCGCACAGAGGTGCTGACATGGTATGCTTCAAGCGCGCATGCGCGAGCCGGCCGGCCCTTCATTTGCATGGGGTCACGGCTCATTTCAATGTAACACGCCCCTTGTCCTCTGTGATGACCTTAAAGTGAATAACTCAACACCAAGTTCACTATATGGACCTCTTATGTATTTGTACATGTTAATCATATCCCCCCCAACCTCCTCTTCTCAAGAGAGAATACATTCAATCTATCTTCATAGCTTAGCTCCTCCATGCCTCTTATCAGTTTGGTTGCCCTTCTCTGCACTTTCTCCAGTTTTTAGATATCTGCTTACTTTCTGATATAAAACACATCCAATAAAAAAATGGGAAAAAAAATCAAACTTCTTCATCAAATTGGGCTAGGGGTGTCTAAACTTTTTAAACTACATCAGCCCCGGACCATTTTGCTGGTCAATGACCGGGCCACTTTTTGCGATTCTGCACTGCGTCGCTTTAACTGACAATTGCGCGGTCGTGCGACGTGGCTCCAAAACCAATTTCCCCACAAATAGAGCTTTCTTTTGGTGGTATTTGATCACCTCTGCGGTTTTTATTTTTTGCGCTATAAACAAAAATAGAGCGAAATTGTGAAAAAAATTAATATTTTTTTCTGTAATAAATATCCCCCAAAAATATATAAAAAAAAAACATTTTTTTACGTCAGTTTAGGCCAATACGTACTCTTCTACATATTTTTCGTAAAACAAATCACAATAGTAATAGCGGCGTTCTGCGATTTTTATTGGTACTGCGACCTTATGGCAGACACTTTTGACACATTTTTGGAACCATTGGCATTTTTATAGCGATCAGTGCTATAAAAATGCATTGATTACTGTAAAAATGTCACTGGCAGTGAAGGGGTTAACACTAGCGGGCTAGGAAAGGGTTAATTATGTTCCCTAGTTGTGTTCTAACTGAAGGGGGGGTGGGACTGACATTGTATGAACAGACCATCAGTCATTTCTCCCCCTGACAGGACCGGAAGCTCTGTGTTTGCACACACAGCTCCCGGTTCTCGCTCTGTAACGAGCGATTGCGGGTGCCCGGCGACAATCGCACCTGCCAGGCACGCATGTCTGCAACAGGGGCGAGCAGGGGGCGCGCCCCTAGTGGCTGAAATTCAAAATCACATTATATTACGTGATTTTGCGCAGCCGAGCCGACCTGCCGCCGTAACAGTGTGGCGGCTGGTCGGCAATCGGTTAAAAGAGGGCTAGATTTGATATAGTGAATGTGTGTAAGGACCAAAGTGTGTTCGTTCGAGCACTAATGCACTGCCCAACAAGAATTCTCTTGGCTTTGTGGCTGTGTGTGGTGAAGAGATGAGCTTGGGTGTGTTTTTTGGCTATACCGTATTTATCAGCGTATAACACACACCTTTACTTTAGGAGTGAAGTTTCAGGAAAAATTTAAATTTTAAATAAAGAACTGTGAAGCAAAATAATGTCAATGCCCATGAATGCAGCCTAATTAGTGCTCATCTGCAGCCCCACCATTGCCATGAATGCAGCCCCACCGTTGCCATAAATGTAGCCTCACCATTACCATGAATGCAGACCCACCGTTGCCGTGAATGCAGACCCACCGTTGCCATGAATGTTGCATCCCGCATGCCATGAATGCAGCCCCACCGTTGCCATGAATGCAACCCCACCATTGCCATGAATGCACCCTCACTATTGCCATGCCTTACCATTGTCAGGAATGCAGCACCCCCATTGCCTGGAATGCAGACTCATCAGTGCAGCCTGATTGATGCCCATCTGCAACCCCGGATAGGACAAGGGTTGCAGATGGACAGGGGGCAGGACGAGCACCAACAGATTACATATAGGAGAATCCATTTTCTCAGCGGCCTCTTTAATACAAAGTCCCGCCTCTTATGATGGACAAAACAGTCGTCCAATGGTAGCGCAGGAGATGGGACTTTATATTACAGAGGCAGCCGTACAAACAGGAAATTCACCTGTATGTACGGCACTCATCCCAACTCCTCCCTGTCACCTCCAAGGTAGCCAGCATGCATATCTTTTGTTGTCCCCGGTGCCCAGGGATTCATTAGGGGCCACAAAGGATATACATGTCCAAATCACCAGGCGGGCCATTCGGATGTGGAACCTGGGCCGCAATTGGCCCACGGGCCGGACTTTGTACATGCCTGATATTAGGCCAATATGTATTCTGCTACATGTCATTGTTTTTTTTTTTTATGGAACTTTTATTTTTTGCATTTTTTTTACTAGTAATGGCAGCGATCAGCAATATATAGCAGAACTGCTACATTGCACTGGACAAATTGAACACGTAAGCCTATCAGTTTTCCTGCAGGTTTTTCTCTTTAGGTTTACCAAAACCATCTAATATGAGGTCAAAGCTTAAAGAGTTTCAATTCATATGCAATCAGGCAGGCCCTTGCACTACATGGTTTTGGTAAACCTGAAGAGAAAAACCTGCAGGAAAACTGATAGTGTGTATGGTTCTTAAGTGGCACTTTTTGGGGACCAGTGACATCAATTCAGTTATGCACTGCCACTGTACTAATGACACTGTCAGTGAAGGGGTTAACACCAGGGGCAGTCAAAGGTTTGAAGTCTAGGGCTGTGCAAATAAACTATTAATTAATCGATTAATCTTGAATTTTTTTGATCGATCAAAATCTTTTTGATCGATTAAAATTCTTTTGATTGGTACTCACCTCTCCGCCTGCTTCTGGGCCTTCAAGGAGTGCCGTCGGAGATCCGGTGACGTCATGTACACCAGCGGGGCTTGCCGTGTCCATCTGAAGGGCTCCTTTGCTGTGCCTTCATATCTGCATGCCGCCGGGACCTTACTATCTGCCACACACAAGGGCTGTTATACTTCCCTCTATCACTTCCCTCTATTAACCTGGGATTCTACAGCCATCCACTGGGAGTTGTGATAGTTCCCTTCATGGGACATCTACATGCTGACAGACTGATGTTAACGCCTCCTCATCTGGATTCCGCAGTGGTATCGTTGTACACATTTTTATACCAGTATCATACTTAGCTACATATTTTTATGACTGCTTTTGCTACCATTTGGTATTACTCGCACCATTTTTACAGTTTAAGTAGCTACATCGATTTTACCTCCAGTGCAATGTTTATTTGGTTACCTACTTGAAGACTATAAAAGTTTTAATGCTATTCCCATCGAGTGCTGCCTTTGTGTGTTTTTTGTATCCTGCTATCCATTTTTCCAGTGGTTGGTAGCTGCACTGGGAATCGACCTGCAAGGAGATCAGCTAAAAGTAGTTGGATCTGTATGTGCGTTATAATTAATCGAAATGAATCGATTAATCGATAAAAAAAAAAAAAAAATTATTGAACACAAAAATTTTGATCAGTAACAGCCCTAGTTTGAACATGTTCCTAGGGAGTGTTTGCTAACTGTGTGGGGGATGTGCTTGTACTGTGGGAAGGCAGAGATCCGTGTTCCTACTAAGCAGAAAAACAGGACCACTTTCTTTCCTGTACTGCACATGCATGTCACAGTCTCATTCATTTGTATAGGAAAGCCATACTTGGGGTAGCCCGAAGTCGTAACTCAGATAATGGAATACCCATAGGCAGGAACGGGGGCAACGACACGCATGTGTAGTAAAAACGCAGCCATGCTGGGAGTAAAGCTTTGCAGCTCGGAGCAGAGCTGCACACTGAAGATCACTTAAAGCGGTTGTAAACTACAGCTGTGTGGCTTGTGGGAAAAAAAATACCTGCAAGACATAGGCATAAGAGCACATTATGAAATACTCACCTTGGAACGAAGCCCTCCAACGCTGTACTGTCACCGCTGAGAGGGCTGACATGTTCTTTCTTCCGGGTTTGCGATCTCTGGCTGTGTGATTGGCTGAAGCTGCAATGATGTCACTCCCACGCATGCGCGCTGGACCCCTTGGTTCTGGCACAAAGCGCTGACGATTCGGTCAAGGTATGCCGGACCTTTAGAGCACATGCGCTGGTGACATAACTGCCTGCATGCAGGATGAATATCTTTTAAATGGTGCAGGTTTAGGAGGTATTAATTTTACCTACAGGTAAGCCTTAGTATAGGCTTATCTGTAGCTAAAAATTACCAAGCAGGGTTTACCTCTTTAATTGGAGCTGAAGGTATGTTAAGTGCACTTAATCGCTGTACATTGTGTTCCCGAAAAAGAGTCAGGTGCGTTTTTCGAAACTTTGGTGAATGTTGGCTGCCCATTCAAAATAAATTGGCTGCCTTATTGCATGTGCAACCTAATGTACATTGATATGCATGTATTAATGCCCCAGACAAGTGTGAGCTCGGCCTAAGGTCAGCCATAGAAGGAGTAAATTTATTTCCAGCAACCACAGCCACTAGCAATAATGACATGTAAAATTTGTGAGGTTGGTTGTACCAATTTGATCAGTCGATCAACTTAGGTACAATAAGCCTGCCCATATATATATGGTTGGAACTGTCTATTGCCAGCTTAGTGTCTACATTAAACCTCAGCACTTTAAAGTGACACAAAATTTTGGTTCCCGTGAATTACAGAGAATTATGTCAGCTATATTTGTGGAGTGTGCTAGATTGTTATATTAGCTGATTGATAGCTTTCACTTGCTGCCTGGATATGTTCTTTCTTTTATAACAAAAACTAGCCCATGCTCTTTAGAATTTTCATAATGTAAGATACAAGTACATTGAAGAGAACCTTTCACCTATGAAAGAATGTGTTTATATGTTGCAGTTCCTTGATTAGATAAAGTAAAGCATGATTCATATATGTTACAAATGTAATACAACAACAATTATTGTGGGTGCAGTGAAGCAAAATAAATCACTATAACTTCCTGCAGTGAAGCAAAATAAATCTTTTTTTTTATGCTTCTGGAATTTAGCAGCAATGGAAATGCTGTAAAAAATATTTTTTTCCATGCATGTTCAAGCGTGTTTATGCACATTCTTGCATTTGCCATTAATACATTCTATTGGCCAGAATTCTGGCTTCATAACGAAGGAACGTAGACTAGGCTCTTTTTCATTTGTTATTGCTCCTCTACTAAACACACAAGTGATTTCTTATTTTTCAGCCTCTAAATGCCCCTGCTCAAACATCTGTTAAAGCATCATTTTTGAGCATGAGGCCTAAAGCCACTCTCACACCACTAATCTATTATAAAGTTATTTTAAGATTTAGATGAAATTCACAAAAAAAACTATTGTTTTCTTCTGTTGACTACTCAGCACCTTATTAATAAATTTGAAAAAAATATTGATTTCTGCCCTGCCTCTGCTCTGTAATACTGTAATCTTGCTTTGTGTGCAACAGATTCCTCAACCATCAAATAGTTTGGGCGCTTAAAAAGTATTTTGATACATTTTGTTAATTTTCCACAATGATTTGATTTAAAAAAAAACTCAAAAAAATCAAGCTAGTCAACAGTAATTTAATCTTTGTAATATGGAATGATAAAGAATGGAAGCATATGCCAGATGACAGGTGCCTTTATAAAAAAAATAGTCACATATTGCACATGCTCATGACTAACTACACCTTGTTGTAGATCACTCATTCTTCCCAGATTTAGTTTTTATATGTCATATCTGGCATTTAGATACAAAAACCCAAAGGAAACACCTCAGGTTGGAGTTATTGGAAACTTTTACTGACACGTCACTCTCATCTCAGAGGGGGAATGTCCCTAATGATTACTAATATAAAACAGTGAAAACTACAGCATGAGTCTTTTAACGAACAAAAAATGGACTGGAATATACTTGTAAACTGCAGATCCCCCTCTTAATTATAGCAGACAGGCATATACAGTAAGTGAATACCTTCTTGCAAATTTGACTCACTCCAATGAACAATACTTCACACATAATCCTTCTGTAGAGAACTGAATCAAAATCTAGTTTGAACCGATATGGATGCCATCTAGCTCTCTTAAAGTATATAGGAACTAAATTTCTAGAATCTGATGTATGCTATAATATGTTAATATACCATCAAAAGTAATGTTCATTATTTCTAAATATGAAGTTTGCTTTAACCACTTAAGACCCAGACCTTTAGGCAGCTAAATGACCTGGCCGGTTTTTGCGATTTGGCACTGCGTCGCTTTAACTGACAATTGCGTGGTCGTGCAACGTGGCTCCCAAACAAAATTGGTGTCCTTTTTTTCCCACAAATAGAGCCTTCTTTTGGTGGTATTTGATCGCCTCTGCGGTTTTTATTTTTTGCGCTATAAACAAAGATTCAATATTTTTTTCTTTTTGCTATAATAAATATCCCCCAAAAATATCTAAAAAAAATAATTATTTCCTCAGTTTAGGCTGATACGTATTCTTCTACCTACTTTTGGTAAAAAAAAAAAAAATGCACTAAGCGTTTATCGATTGCTTTGCGCAAAATGTATAGCATTTACAAAATAGGGGATAGTTTTATTGAATTTGTATTATTGTTTTTTTTTTTTACTACTAATGGCAGCGATCAGCGATTTTTTTCGTGACTGTGACATTATGGCAGACACTTCGGACAGGACCAGGGGAGGCAGAGGCAGCGGGCCCAACAATACCAGGTGACCCGGCAGGTGAGGATGCAGGCCAAGGCTAATTCCTTCCTGAGCCGGATAGCTGTGGCCTTGGAGGGCATGCAGGCCACACCTGCCAGGAGTGGCCCACCCGGGGATCAGCCACCTCCAAATGCCCCCCCACCCCCACCTGAGACTCCCTCCAGGCAGCTGAGGAGCCAGAGAAGGCCCACCAGAAAGAGCCCCCGTCAGCCCAAATGATGGCTTTTTGGGTTCTTCATTCATTTTTTCAGGGTTTTTTTCTGCTCAGATTATGAGCTTTTTATTTTGATTTATATTTTGCTCAGGTTATGAGCTTTTTATTTTTCTTTATATTTTGCTCAGATTATGAGCTTTTTATTTTTAGTTAAACTGCACACGGTCAGTAGTGCAGGGGACAGTGTGAATGGTGTGTGAATGTGAGGGTGGCACTCCTGCCAGTAAGGGGTGTCACCCTCGGCCGTTGGGGAGAAGTTATCCCCACGGCTGTGTGAATGGACAGCAACACCATTGGGGCCTTGACGCGGCATTGCTGCTCCCAAGTCCTGCATGTTGGACTTGGGCTAATCCAATGTGATGTGGATGTGGTGTGTGTGATCTAGGGACCTCAGTGGTGTGCATGCGTACATTGTCCGTTTGATCAATGTATTTGTTTATTGTCCAAAGATGCCAATGGCGAGGACCCTCCTGACTGCTCTTCCATCAGCTAAATGGGTAGTCTCTGGCAGGTGGGGACTGTGTGGGTCGGGGGTCAGGTCATCACGTATATGTCAATCTGCAGGCCCTTTCTCATGGCAAAGTTGTGCAGAATGCAACATGCACCGATGATCTGACACTCGAAGGTAGGGGAATACAAGAGGGCCCCCCCAGACTTATCCAGGCATCGGAAACGGGACTTCAGGAGCCCAAATGTTTGCTCCACCACTGCACGAGTTTGGATATGTGCCGCATTGTATCTTCTTTCTCCTCTGGTTTGGGGGTTCCGGAAAGGAGTCATGAGATGGGGTCCCAGTGCATATGCAGAGTCACCTGGAAGGGAAAAGACAGGAGGATGTTAGTCATGCATGTGCCCCTCGTGATGTCAGCATCATGGGGTCGGACAGTCATGCCTGACTCCCATGTCACTCACCAACCAACCAGCTGTACTTGTACACGTTCTGTTCGAATTCCGTTGGGATGGGGCTTTGACGGTATATGAAGCTGTCATGGCTGGATCCGGGGTGTTTGGCACGGATGTGCCATATGAGGCGTTGGGCATCGGCTATCACCTGTACGTTGATGGAATGCCAATGCTTCCGATTGCGGTATATGTGCTCTGTGGCACTGGGGGGCTGTAGGGCCACATGTGTGCAATCAATGGCCTCCACGGTGCGTGGGAATCCTGCAATCCTGTAGAAATCTGTCATTGCTTTCTGCCGCTGGTCCTCAGTGGTGGGTCTGATGATGTGGTGGGACATGCATCTGAGAATTGCAGGGACAACCTGGTGCACACATCTGCTCATGGTGGACTGTGACATCCCAGCCACAACTCCACTTGTACGCTGGATGATCCACTGGCAAGGAAATGAAGTGTTGCCAGTACCTTCACCAGTGGCTGCACTGCTTGTGAGCGGTGTGTCTTGCTGGTTATGTCATCCTGCAGGGTTGTGGTTAGTTCAAGGATTGCATCTGGGCTGAATCTGAAGAGGCGATACACCTCCTCATCACCCATGCCAAAGAGGCTCATGCGCGTGCGGTATATCCTCTCACGTGCCCGCCTCCTCCGTACCGGGGGACCCATCAGTTGTGCTAGGACCACGGCTGCCCCTGGCATGTTGGCACACAGATGTGTTGTCCTGCAAGTGTGGTTGGTCAGCTTGCTATTTTCGTCGGTAACGCTGCTGCTGTAGCTGCTCTCCTGCTGACCTGTGGCCGTCAGGAGTAAAGATAAAGCAGCTATTTGTAGGAATAACTTTGCGCCAGACGTACGCGCGGCGCACGTAGCCAGCGTCTGGTGCTTATCCATTCGCGAATCGGCATTTCTCTCTCATTTGCATATTTGAATGGGAAATCAATAGGCGCGACAGATGCGCCAAACGAAAATATGCGCATACTATACTCTGGCGTAGCAAAGTTAAGCCGTTCGGAGAAAGCATGTTTTCTGGCGCATCTAGTTTGGTGGGTACGGCACATAGATACTACGGCGCATCTTTACACTTACGCGGCGCATAGCGATATACTCCAGCGTAAGTCTTTCTGAATCTGGCCCTATGTGTCTAAAACTCCTCAGAACCAATCAGATTAATTTTAAAAACAAACATTGCCCCGTATTTTTATTTTTTTCTGTGTGTCTCTTTACTTCACAGAAACATAAAACCAGTTTAAAAGTGAAACTAAAACTGTAGGCACATTATATGATTGATTTTTCAAAGGAGGAATCAGTTAACTTTTATGTCTCTATACCCTGTAAACAGTAATTTCAGCAAAAATTTTTTTCCTTTAGTGACCCTTTAAAACCACAGCTTGGAATTGCATTCCATTATTGAGCTTATGATCTACCAAAAGATCCTCCTCCACTATGGATCGCCCCAGTTGTACTCCCCCTAGTATGTATGATGCATGCATATTCTTAGCCTAAAAGTGCATAACATTACATTTATCAACATTAAACCTCATCTGCCACATAGTTGCCCAATTAGACAGAGCATTGAGGTCAGCTTGTAAATTGGCGACATCCTGTAAAGACATTATTCCACTGCATAGCTTGGTGTCATCTGCCAAGACAGAAATTTTACTTTTGATCCCAGACCCAATATCATTTATAAAGATATTAAAAAGTAAGGGTCCCAGCACTGAACCTTGGGGTACACCACTGATAACCTTAGACCATTCAGAGTAAGAGTCATTAACCACTACTCTCTGAATTCTGTCTTTTAGCCAGTTTTCTATCCATTTACAAACTGATATTTCCAATCCTGTAGACCAGGGATATGCGATTAGCGGACCTCCAGCTGTTACAAAACTACAAGTCCCATCATGCCTCTGCCTCTGGGTGCCATGCTTGCAGTTGTCAGAGTCTTACTATGCCTCATGGAAATTGTAGTTCTGCAACGGCTGGAGGTCCGCTAGTTGCATATCCCTGCTGTAGACTTTACCTTACAAATGAGCCATGTGTGGGGAACTGCATCGAACGCTTTTGCAAAATCCAAGTAAACCACATCCACCGCCACCCCTCTGTCCAAGGTTTTACTTACCTCTTCATAAAAAGAAATCAGGTTTGTCTGGCAACTTCTGTCTTTCATGAATCCATGCTGTCTGTTGCTTAAATAGTTTTTTTCCAGCAAGAACTCATCTATGTGGTCTTTTATTAAACGTTCCAGTATCTTCCCAACTATAGACGTTAAACTAACAAGTCTATAGTTACTTGGTCAAGTCTTTGGGGGTTATTTACAAAGGACAAATCCACTTTGCACTACAAGTGCAAACTACAAGTGCAAAGTGCACTTGAAATTGCACTGAAAGTGCAGTCGCTGTAAATCTGAGGTGTAGATCTGAAATGAGGGGAAGCTCTGCTGATTTTATTATCCAATTATGTGCAAGCTAAAATGCTGTTATTTTTCTTTCCTTGCATGTCCCCCTCGGATATACAGCGACTGCACTTCCAAGTGTACTTTCAGTGCAATTTCAAGTGCACTTTGCACTTGTAGTGCAAAGTGGACTTGCCTTTCATAAATAACCCCCTTTGTTCCCTTTTTAAATATAGGCACCACATTGGCCCTGTGCCAATCCAGTGGTACTATTCCCGTCATGAATGAGTCCCTAAAAATTAGATACAGGGGCCCAGATTCACAGAGCGATTACGCCTGCGCAACTGCTGTTGCGCGTGCGTAAGTCTAAATGTGCGCGTGCGTATAGTTGGACGCGATTCACAAAACAATATACGCCAGAAATCTACGTTTTTTGGTCCGGCGTAATTGAGTTAGACCTTTGCTTGCCTTCGCGCAAAACTGCGCTAGACACACCATTGATTTGCTAGTCAAATATGCTAATGAGGGAGTTACGGGGATTCACAAAAAAACGCAGTTGCTGCGCAGGCTACGCGATGTGCGCAACTGCAAAATGTTCTGTCTAAAGTTAGAGGACCTAAAAGCTGGTCTAAATTTTGAAAAAAAGTCTAATTGTCAGATAAAGCAACACTGTTAGTGAGGAGTTCAGCAGTCACACGTGTTGCCCAACAATCTGTATGCCAACATGCCAGGGGCATCGTCGCGCATAGCTATACTACTGACTTTAGATGAACAAAGAAGGATGAGGGCACGGAGGATGGCACTAAGGAGGGCACGGGAGATGTTTTATTTTTTTATTTTTTGGCTTATATAAAATTTACAATTTAATCTAATCTAATACAATATTCTTATCTGATACAAGCCCCTCACTCTTCACTTGATATATCACACACGCATAGACATCTTTGGCATGAGAGATTCTGAGGTGTCTCGCATCTTCAGATTCACCCCTCATGCCATCGTGGAATTACCACAACCTTGCAGGAGGACATCAGCAGCCCAACACATGGCACTACCCATGACACCCATGATAGCTACATATACAATCAGAGCCCCATCCCCACAGATTGCGAACAGAACATGTATGGGGACAGCTGGCTGGTTGGTGAGTGACATGGGAGTCAGGCATGACTATCCCCTCCCGTGATGCACACCTCACAAGTGGCACATGCATGACTAACATCCACCTGTCTTTTCCCTTCAAGGTGACTCTGCATATGAACTGGAACCCCATCTCATGACCCCATCTCATGCCAGCTCACATTATGCATCTTTGCACGTTAAACACACACATTAATCATGGCACAATGAGAATGCATGCATGCACACCACTATGGTCCCTAGCACACACACCCCACATCCTCATCAAATTGGATTGGCACCAGTCCACCATGCAAGACTGGTGAGCAGTAACGCCACGTCAAGGCTCCAATTATGTCACTGTACATTCATACACCATTCACACGGACCTGGGAATCACTTCTCCCTGGTCCTGGGGAACCCTTCTCCACCCAAATTGAGGATGACACCCCTTTTCCAGCAGGAATGTCACCCCCACATTCAAACATCATTCACAACCCAAAAAATGCCAAAAATGTCAGCAAAAAAAAAAAAAAAAAAAAATAAAAAAAATGCATAGAAAAAAAAAAAAGCAGAGAACAAAAATAAACATGCTTTCAAACCAAAAAAAGGGGGAAAAAAAATTAATGCCCTCTGCCTGAGCCACGCCTGGGGCGCCCCCGGCCACGGCCCCGGACCCTCAGGGGAGACGCATGGGGGAGGGGAAAAGCCGGGGAAGGAGGAGCAGCCCCTGAGATCTGCCCACCTGGCGGCCTGCCCTCCAAGGCCACGGCTATTCTGTCCAGGGCAGCACCAAGTGTTGCCGTGTTGCCCTGGATAGCCTGGGTAAGGGCCCTCACATCCTGCCCAACGCCTGCTGCTGTAGTTTGCAGGTCATTTAGGCAGGTTGTGGAGGCCCGGGAGTGGGAGTCCAGGTTACCCAGCCTATCGTTGATGGAGGACAGGCTCTGATCCACCCGCCCCATAGTCTGGCAGAGCTGTCTCAGAAGGCGGGTCTGGGTGGCCAGGTTCCTTCTCAGACTGGCGGGCAGGAGATTGGGCGCCCCCCTGGTGCTCTGGGATGACCTCCTGGCTCTTGCTGATGGTTGTGGCCGGGGAGAAGGGGAGGCCCTTGTGAGGGGAGCCATGTTGGGGGAGGAGGGGGGGGGGCTCACCCTTAGGGAGGGCAGGCTTCTTGCAGCCAGAGGGGAAGAGTCCGCAGAAACCAAACGGCCAGTGCCTGCCATGGACTCCTCCTCCTCATGATTCTCCTCCTCCTCATGATCGTCCTCCGCATGATCCTCCTCCTCCTCTTGTTCCTCCTCCGCGGACTCTGGCCTTGTTGGGGGGGCCTCATTAGGCTGCTGTCCTGGCGTTGGAGCGGTCTGGCCAGATGGCCCTGCACCCTCCTGCACATCTGTGGATGACACAAACCATTCACAGGTTGGAGGATCCACACACTTGCCACATATTCCCTTTCACCCCCTCCCCCACACATGCTACACACTTGAGAGAAATAAAAACCTTACCTGGCACCGCGGGGACCGGACTTGTGTCAAAGCCTGGCAGGCCCTCCACTTCATGCCGGTGAAAGGTCAGGGCCACCACACGCTCCGTCGCTGTAAATCTAACCCGGCATGGTGGGCCCCCTCCTGTGCCCCTGGCATGGGCATTTATTGCGGCCAGTTTTTTTTTCACCTCACGCCGGAGGTCATTTATTTTCTTTTCAATCCCAGACCGGGTCCGTGTCTCCCCCTCCCCCGATGAATTGACCTGCTCCGTGATCATATCCAATATCTCCCTCCTCCTGGCCGGGGTGGTGGTGGCACTCTGCGGGCCGTGGAGAAAACGCCCATAGTCGGTAATGGCCCGGGCAAGAATTCTTTTTTCCCCCACTGTAAAATTAAGCTTTCTTTTTCTCTCAGTCATACTTCCAAACAAACTCACTAGCAGTCACCAAAAATCTGTCACAAATACAAGCACAACCAATCAGACAAGAACACACACAAAGAGAAAAAGAACACCCAAAAATCACACTAGCACTCAGCAAGAAACAGACACAAAAAAATCAGATGAAAAAATAAAGCAAGAAAACAAACGCTCAGAAATCTATCAATCAAACAAACAGTCAAAAAACACTTATCAAAACACACTTTCACAAAACTACCAACAAGCACTAGATCACACAGAACACTAATCTGACAACTACAAAACACACTCTAACGAACAACAGAGCAAAAGCACTTGATTCAATGGGAAGGGACACAAAGGGATGTACTTTTGCAATGGAAGTGCGTTTGTGTGTGTCTATTTATGCTGTCTGCGTAGTTCACAACGTTGCCCTAGTCCATGTCCAATTTCACTGATTGCGCCGCTCCCGAGTTGTGAGCATGCGCACAACGGAGCTGACATGGTTTCCTTCACGCGCGCATGCGCGAGTCGGCCGGCCCTTCATTTGCATGGGGTCACGGCTCATTTCAATGTAACACGCCCACGTCCCTCCCAATTTGTATTACTCCTCCTTACGCCTCCGGAAAAAACCTTACGCTTGCGCAATCTCTTGCGCAAAAGCTTCGTGAATCGCGGGATTACGCGGCTAGATTACGCAAGTCTAACGGAAAAGTGGTGCGCTACGCCGGTCCAATAATGCGCCGATGTACGTGAATCTGGGCCAATGGCTTTGAAATTATAGAGCTCAAATCTTTATTCTGTCTAAAAATTTCTGGACCATATCACTTTTGAGCCATTGTGGATTTGGGGCTGTGTTACTACCACCCCCATTATGAACATGAGCTCCCCCATCCTCCATTGCATACACAGAGCTCAAGCAAGTATTTAACCACTTAAGACCCGGACCAAAATGTAGGTAAAGGACCTTGCCCCTTTTTGCGATTCGGCACTGCGTCGCTTTAACTGACAATTGCGCGGTCGTGCGACGTGGCTCCCAAACAAAATTGGCGTCCTTTTTTCCCCACAAATAGAGCTTTCTTTTGGTGTTATTTGATCACCTCTGCGGTTTTTATTTTTTGTGCTATAAACAAAAATAGAGCGACAATTTTAAAAGAAATGCAATATTTTTTACTTTTTGCTATAATAAAAATCCCCCAAAAATATATAAAAAAACATTTTTTTTCCTCAGTTTAGGCCGATACGTATTCTTCTACGTATTTTTGGTAAAAAAAATCGCAATAAGCGTTTATCGGTTGGTTTTCGCAAAATTTATAGCGTTTACAAAATAAGGAATAGTTTTATTGCATTTTTATTAATTATTTTTTTTTTTACTACTAATAGCGGCGATCAGCGATTTTTTTCGTGACTGCGACAATATGGCGGACACTTCGGACAATTTTGACACATTTTTGGGACAATTGTCATTTTCACAGCAAAAAATGCATTTAAATTTGCATTGTTTACTGTGGAAATGACAGTTGCAGTTTGGGAGTTAACCACAGGTGGCGCTGTAGGGGATGTGTGCCTATGTGTTTTGTTTACTACTGTAGGGGGGTGTGGCTGTAGGTGTGACGTCATCGATCGCGTCCCCCTATTACAGGGATGACGCGATCGATGCTACAGCCACAGAGAAGCACGGGGAAGCCGTGTGTACACACGGCTCTCCCCGTTCTTCTGCTCCAGAGACGGATCGCCGCTCTGCAGCGGCGATCGGGTCCGCGAATCCCGCGGTCCCGGTCCCGGAGCTTCGGACCGGGTCGCGGGTGCGCGCCCGCGACCCACGGCTGGGTACTAAAATCAACGTATATATACGTTGATGTGCCCAGCCGTGCCATTCTGCCGACGTAAATGTGCAGTAGGCGGTCCTTAATTGGTTAATAAATGAGCCTTCTCTTTGTCCCCAGTCCCCCACTCTAGATTATTTTGTAAAGGGCCTACATGCTCAGACCTGAGCTTTCTACTATGAATATATTTGAAGATTTTTTGGGGGTTTGTCCTACTATCTCTTGCAATCTGTGGTTCGTTTTGAATTTTTGCATCCTCGATTTCCTAGTGTTCCTTCATTTTTATATTTTTTAAAAGCTCTTTTCTTATAGATTATAGCTTTTTTAACTTTGACCGTGAGCCACATAGGTTTTATTTTTAGTCTTTTAAACTTTTTGCCCATGGGAATATACTTTGCAGTGAGGTCCCAAACAGTCTATTTGAAGAATTCCCATTTCTGTGTTTATCGATGCCAATATTCCCTCCCAGTCTAATGCCGCGTACACACGATAATTTTTGGGGTTGTAAAAAAAAGTTTTTCAGGCTGTAGAAAAAACAATGGCCCGGATTCACAAAGCACTTACGTCGACGTATCTCGAGATACGCTACGTAAGTGTAAATATGCGCCGTCGTATCTGTGCGCCGTGCCCACAGAACTAAGATACTCCTAAAAAATGACTTCATCCGACCGACGTAACTTGCCTACGCCGGCGTATAGTGGGCTCATAGTTACGCTGGATGCATTTGGCACTCCCATTGATTTTCGATGCAAATATGCAAATGAGGGAGATACGCCGATTCACAAATGTACTTGCGCCCGGCGCATGTTTTAAGCGATTTGCGTAAGGTTTACGTCCGGCGTAAAGTTTTTCCCCATATTGGAGGCGCAACTCATGCAAAGGTATGGACCAGGGAACGTTCACATCGTAGGCAGTGATTTGACGTATCTTAGCCAGTTGTTTCAACGTGATTGTGAGCATTCGTACTGTGATGCGTCCAAGGTACGACGACGCATGCACAGTTAATTTTAAGTACTTGTCTGAAGCTCAGCCCATCATTTGCATGGGGTCACGCTTCATTTAAGTGTATCACGCCCACTTCCACCTACTTTGACTTACGCTGACTTACGCCTACAACTATACACTACGCCGGCGCATAGTTGGGAGCACTTGCTTTGTGAATTCCGTGCTTCCCTCTCTGCGTTGCGCCGGCGTAGCGTAAAGAAGATACGCTACGGCGGCATAAATATGCGCCGATGTATGTGAATCCGGGCCAATGTTTTTTTCAACCCGATTATTAAAACGGCCTTGCCTACACACGATTGTGAAAAAAAATGCTCTAGCAAAGCGCGGTGACGTACAACATGTACGACGCCACTATAAAGGGGAAATTCCATTCAGGTGAAGCCACCCTTTGGGCTGCTTTAGCTGATTTTGTGTTAGTAAATAACAATTTGGGCTTTTCTGTCTGTTACAGCATGATGAATGTGCTTACTCCATTATGAACGGTAGTTTTACCAGAACGAGCGCTCCTGTCTCATAACTTGCTTCTGATCATGCACAGATTTTTCACGTCGTTAAACGACCATTTTTTACAACCCGAAAAACGACAACTTTAAAAAATAGAGCATGTTCGAATTTTTTTTGCCCGTTTTTCAGAACCCGAAAAATGCTCTGAAGCCCACACACGATTACATGTCATTACAACCCAAAAAATGATTGTGTGTACTAGGGGTGTTGAAATTAATCGTAGCATCGATGCATCGAGATTCGACTACCCACGATGCGATTTCGATGCTACGACTTGCAGTAATCGATTTTATGATGATGTCACCTGCGCGCTGCTATATGCACTGTCTGAAAGCCGAAAGCCAGGAAGCCGTGGGCGTTAGCTAGGGGCGTTAGCTGAGCCCCTTTTCCCGCCCCGTAATACAGCTGAAGGAGCTGTGGGCTTCAGCGCGACTCTTTTCCCTCCCCACCTGCTGATACAGCTTAAGACGCCCCGCCTCCTTTCCCGCCCCCCGCTGACGCCATTTCCAGCCGCCCGTCGCCATGTGGAAGCATGAAGCAAGTGTCCTCGGTCCCGGTCCCGACCCCCCAGAGCCTTCCTCCTCACCTCACCACGCTGTGCACACTGCACAGGCTGCGGCTGTGGGAGACCTGAGGCGGCGTACACACGACCAAGGTTCTCGCTAGAAACCAGCGAGAACCTCGCTGGGAGCTGCATTCCAGCGAGAACCTCGGCCGTGTGTACGCTCCTGGCTCGCCCCGCCCGTCGGGAATCCCGTCGAGCGAAGAATAGAGAGCAGGCTCTCTATTTGCTCGACGGCCCGCCTGGATGAATAGCTGGTTGCCATTCCCGACGGGCGGGTCGCCGATTTCGACGGCCGGGCGAGAACCTCGACGGGCGGAACGATGTGTTCCGCCCGTCGAGGTTCTTGTACGTGTGTACGCCGCCTGAGACGACCGAGTACTGCAGTACTGCAGGCAGCAGATTGTCATCATCATCAACATCAGGTACTTGGGGGATGCACAGTAGCAGCAACTAATGGGCACACTGGCAGCAATTGGTGGCACACTGGGAGCAATTGGTGGCACACTGGCAGCAATTGGTGGCGCACTGGCAGCAATTGGTGGCACACTGGCAGCTATTGGCGGCACACTGACGGGAATTTATGGGCACAGTGGCGGCAATTGATGGCACACTGACGGCAATTTATGGGCACAGTGGCGGCAATTGGCGGCACACTGACGGCAATTTATGGGCACAGTGGCGGCAATTGATGGCACACTGACGGCAATTTATGGGCACAGTGGTGGCAATTGATGGCACACTGATGGCAATTTATGGCACACTGATGCCAATTTATGGGCACAGTGGCGGCAATTGATGGCACACTGATGGGCAATAATTTGGGCACACTGGCAGCAATTGGTGGCACACTGGCGGCAATTGATGGCATTGGCACACTGATGCCACACTGGTTTATGTATGTCTTATTGTTTTAGTGATTGATTCACATCACAACTTTATCGATACCTTTTTTTTTGTATGATTTTTGCTTTTGCTCATCACTGCCACACACATGCAGCCATGCACTGCACGTGTGTGGCAGTAATGAGCAAAAGCAAAAATCATACAAAAAAAAGGTATCGATAAAGTTGTGATGTGAATCAATCACTAAAACTATAACCATAATTTATGACATGGCATACATTGTCGTTTGGCAGGACTTTATGGGGACAATGTCCGCAGTCTCTGATCCTCTCTAGTATCATGTCCGCAGTCTCTGATCCTCTCTAGTATCATGTCCGCAGTCTCTGATCCTCTCTAGTATCATGTCCGCAGTCTCTGATCCTCTCTAGCATCATGTCTGCAGTCTCTGATCCTCTCTAGTATCATGTCCGCAGTCTCTGATCCGCTCTAGTATCATTGTCCACAGTCTCTGATCCTCTCTAGTATCATTGTCCGCAGTCTCTGATCCTCTCTAGTATCATTGTCCGCAGTCTCTGATCCTCTCTAGTATCATTGTCCGCAGTCTCTGATCCTCTCTAGTATCATTGTCCGCAGTCTCTGATCCTCTCTAGTTTAATTGTCCGCAGTCTCTGTCCATCTCTTGTATCATTGTCCGCAGTCTCTGTCCATCTCTTGTAGTATTTTGGGGTCTGTCTGGAGCTCCTCTTTAAGACGTCTGCTGTATTTACAGTTTGCTACATGCAGAGAGTTTTTTTTAAGAACAGATGAAAACCGGGCGCAGTAATCTTGATGCATCGTGATGCATCGCAGAATCGAATCGAATTGTGGACTTGATAATCGTAATCGCATCGAATCGTGAGACCGGTGAAGATGCGCAGCCCTAGTGTGTACGCGGCATAAGTCCTGGAGAGCAGCCCTCATCCTTGGAAAATTTGCTCTCTTGAAATTAAGTGTTGATCTTTCCTGTATGTATTTCTTGCTTACAGCTAACATCAAATGAAATCATGTTATGATTACTGCTACCCAGGTGTTTCTTTATCTGAACATTAGTAATAAGCTCTACATGGTTTGAGATTACTAGGTCCAACAGAGCTTCATTCCTAGTTGGGGCCTCAATAAACTGGATCATAAAATTGTCCTCTAATAGGTTTGTACATTTTTGCCCTTTAACTGTCCCAGCAGTGCCATTACTCTAGTCAATTTTTGGGTAGTTAAAATTCCCCCATTATTATCACTGTCCCAGCCCTTGCAGCCCTTTCCATCTGTGCAAGGAGCCGAGTCTCCACCTCCTCATTAACATTGGGTGGTCTATAACAAACTACAATGATTAACTTTGAACTACGCACATCTATATGCAGTTCCACCCATAATTCTTCAGCCTCATCACATTCTCCATCAACCAGGTCGTCTTTCACGCTTGCTTTGAAATCACTTCTCACATAGCGACAGACCCCGCCACCTTTCCTTTTTACCCTGTCTTTCTGGAAGAGTGCATAGCCAGGATTATTAATAGCCCAGTCATGCGAGGATTGAAGCCAAGTTTTAGCAATACCGATTACATCATAGCATCATGCACCAGAGCTTCCAACTCACCTATTTTGCTTGGCAGACTTCTGGCATTGATGAACAAACACTTTAATCTATTATTACATTTTTCTCTGGTGTTTTTCATATCATTTGTAGTAGTACAAATGGCACTATAATTTCCAATGGCTGTTTGCAACATGGGAACTTTCTTGTCACCTGTCAAAACCCTCCCCCATCTATCCCCATTCCACTCTCCATTAATGTCTGACCCCTAACTGACCTGTGTGCCCGATGTAATTCTAGTTCACCCTCCCCCTCAATCCTAGTTTAAATACTCCTCCAGCCTTCCCATAAACCTCTCCCCCAGCACAGCAGACCACCATCCCTTCAAGTGCAAACCGTCTTTAGCATATAGGTTGCACCCCAATGAAAAGTCATCCCAGTGCTCTAGAAACCCAAATCCCTCCTTCCTACACCAGGTCTTCAGCCATGCATTCAGCTCTCTTATCTCCCCCTGCCTTTCCTGTGTTGTGCATGGCACAGGCAATATTTCAAAGAATATCACCTTGGAGGTCCTTCCCTTCATCTTGCAGCCTAGTTCTTTAAATTGATTCTTATGGAGCCTCCACCTTCCATGTATACTGTCATTGGTTCCAATGTGGACCAAGACCGTGGGGTCATGCACAGCCCCTGCCAGTGATTTATCCACCCGGTCCACCACATGCCGAACCCTGGCACCAGGGAGACAGCAAACCATTCGGTTGAGGCGATCCTGGCAACAAATTATTCTATCAGTCCTTCTGATTATAGAATCCCCTATTACCACCAACCAGTCTACGACATACCCAGGTTGCTCCAGGGGTGGCCGGTGAGCTATATGCTCCAGGGCCCACATATGACTGGTCTACTGCTGTCCAGCCACAGTGGGCAGTGGCCGGCAGCCACTCCATACTGCTCGGTTTGCTTCTGTCAGGAACGCATCCAGCAGTCCTCGCAGGGACCAGTAAGTACAGTTCCCCTTGTCTTGGCAGGATGGAACAGCTGGGCTTTCCTGGTGTGGTCGATACGGGGTCTTTAGTCCTTCCTTTCCTATCTCCCCATCCATCCCTCCTCCCCAGGCTAGATTGGGCCGGCTGTGTATCTCACCAGGGGGTCCCTGAGCGGGGCTCCGGTTCCTGGCTGGGGGCTGCGTGGGTGCCTCGGTCCGCTCTGATGTTGGTGGTCTGCCTTTTTGGGGGTCCCTGTTTGTGTGCCCAGTGTTGTTTGGTGCTTCATTTTTTTATCTCAGAATCGTTTGGCGCCATTTTGAAAGCACCGGCGCCATTTTCTTGTGGCTGCGCTGTTTCCTACTGCTAACACGGCAGTGCCCATTTTCTTGTAGCCGCACTGTTTTTCTGAGGTAACCGCAGGCCATCTTTTTGGGGGGTTTTCACATGGTTTGGCCTCTAGCGCTTCTTTATCACTACTGAACGGCAGATCTCAGAGACACCCAAGACACTCACTGAGCAGGTGTTAGAGCAGACGGCAGCGCTGAGCAGTGCCTGGTTCAGGTTGGTGAGTCTTTTGGGAACACCCCTCGGTCTGTGCAGCTAGGAGAGTGGGCATTTTTTGTACCTTGACCTAGTCCCTAAGTGGCTGTCAGGTGTGTGGGTCGGCATGGTGTCAGAAGCTGGCGTTTCTTCCCCAGACATTCCGATTGTAGCAACTGGTGTCCCTGCACCTGCGGTGCCTGTGGATGCTCTGTTGGCAGACCTGGAGGAGTCATTTGTTGCCAGGATGGAAGCGGTGTGTGGGCAAAAGGGGGGTACAAAAGGACCATTCGGACAGTGAGGAGGACTCTGTATCTGGGGCAGGGCAGGAGAAGGCGCTTGTTGGAGCACTTCTCACCACAGTGCGGAAAACCCTCAAGCTGGAGGATGCAGCTGGGGCAACTACTGAAGTGTCTGTTCCTTTTGGGTCGCACAAACCGACATGCACTACTAAGGTGTTTTTTTATGTATCTTATTTTGATACGTTTATAGACAAGGAATGGGAACGACCACAGTGGGCCTTTTCGGTTCCAAAACGCATGGCTGCCCGTTACCCTTTTGAAGAGAGCCTTCTGAAGAAATGGGCATCTCCTCCGGTGGTGGACCCCCCGGTATCCAGGTTGAACAAGTTCACCACAATTCCGGTAGAGGGGACCCCTGCTTTTCAGGACCCTACAGAGAGGAGGTCCGAAGCTGTGACCCGGTCCATGTTCACCATGCTGGGGTCAGCCTTGCGACCAGTATTGGTCGCGGCCCTGGTGTCACAGACTCTTTCAGAATGGGCAAAATTGCTGCATCGTAAGTTGGAGAAGCAACAGACTTCCCCGGTCTATGTGGAACTGGCTGACCAGTTAGTGCATGGCCTTAAGTATGTCTGCAATGCAGCCCTGGATACAGTTCCCTTGCTTTCCAGCGCATCAGTATCTACTGTGGTACTACGTCACCTGATTTGGCTTAAGTGTTGGTCCGCAGACCAGACTTCCAAGAAAGCTCTGGTGGATTTGCCTTTCAGAGAGGCTATTTGGAGCCTCGCTGGATGACATTATTAAGAATGCCACTGGGGGTAAGAGCACACTGCTCCCACAATCCTGACAGGGTAAGGAGCCATGCCGTAGGCTAGGGCCCTCCTTTCCTGCTCATAAGCGTTTTTTGCCAATCTGAGCCTGCAGGTAAGCGTTCCCAGGCCGACAAGGGGTCAACTGAGGGACAGAAGCGTCCCTAGTTTCACAAGCCAAACAAATCTGCAACTGCATGAAGGTTTGCCCCCCGTCTGACTCTCGTGTGGGGGGTCACCTTCGCGATTTTGCAGCTTGGTGGACCTCCCTGCTTTCCGACCAGTGGGTTTGCGAAGTGGTTTTTATCAGGGTACAAGATAGTTTCTTTCGTTCAGATTTTTCCCTCAAGCCTTGATCTTCTTCCGACTCAACGCGGTGCCATATTGGGGGCGGTACAGGACCTGCTGAGACACGGGGTAATAGTACCGGTACCACTTCCGGGAAGATTTCAGGGATCTTACTCCAATCTGTAGTCCCAAATAGGACGGGGTTCGTCCAATTCTGGACCTCAAGGCCCTCAACTCCTTTGTAAAAGTACGAAGGTTCAGGATGGAATCAGTTCGCTCTGTGGTCACTGCACTCCATCCGGGGGATTTTCTGGCATCCTTGGACATCAAGGACACATACTTGCATGTCCCCATATATATCGGGCATCAAAGATTCCTGCGTTGGCTCTCCCTTTTGGCCTGGCATCAGCACCAAGGGTTTTCACCAAGGTGCTCGCCCCGATTCCGGCCTTGCTGATACAGCGAGGAATCGCTATCGAGAGAGCTGCTTCAGATTCAGAATTAGAGGAGGATGTGGCAGTTTCCAGTCAGACTCTTCAAGAATTTGATTGGGTACTGAACCTCCAGAAGTCACTGTTAGGTGCCGACTCAGCGCCTAGAGTACCTGGGCTTGATTCTGGACACCCTTAGAGGCGAGAGTTTTTCTCCCTTTGGAAAAATTGCAGACTCTTCAGACGGCGGTGAAGCTGTTGGCATCCCATAGGTGGTCGTCGCTGCGCTTTTGCATGCAAGTCCTGGGTCTCATGGTAGCCTCCTTTGAGGCAGTATCGTATGCTCAATTCCACACTCGAGCCTTGCAGAAGGAGATCGTGGGACAAGTCTCTGTGGTCCCTGGATTGTCAAATCCGGGTGAGCCAATTAGTGAGGACTTCCCTGGTTTGGTGGCTGAAATCTCCAGCCCTTCAGTCCGGAAAGTCGTTCTTTCCCATTCACTGGACGATGATCACGATGGACGCCAGCCTGACCGGTTGGGGGGAGTTTGGGGTGTTCAGTCGACACAGGGACGCTGGACACAGGAAGAATCCCGCCTGCCGATCAATGTACTGGAACTTTGGGCGATCAGGAAGTGCCTCTCCACATGGTCACAGAGGCTACAAGGGCGTCCAGTTAGGATCCAGTGGGACACGCCACGGCAGTGGCATATGTCAACCATCAAGGAGGAACAAGAAGCTTGGCTGCAGCATTGGAGGTCGCTCACATCATGTGGTGGGCAGAGCGGAGCGTCCCGGCTCTGTCGGCCGTATACATCCGGGCATAGAAAACTGGCAAGCGGACTACCTAAGTTGCCTCTGATGAAGCCACGTGATGTGGCGTAACATGTAGGGGCCGGAAGTACTAGGAATAACACCAGGAAGTATCGTGAGAATCGTTTTCATTCATTTCTTTGTAAGCAGCTATTTTATCTTCATTATTAAATTGTACATTGCAAATTTCACCATGGGAAGTGTATTTTATTTACCCTGAGCACCATCGAGGACTATCCTGAGGATTAAGCCCATACTATTGGACACCAGGAGGAGCCTTACTTGTGGGAGACATACAGCAGATATCCATCATCAGCATAAGCAGAGATTCACATATTCAGGAGCTATTATTGCTGCAGGAAGGTAAGCTCTCTGTGAGCTCACTGTTTTGAAGAATTGCTTTTAAAGAATTGCTCAGAAGATTACAGGAAGAACATCGTCATTATTATTTATTATTTGTTTATTTATGAAGATTTTCCACTATCCGTTTATGGGACATTTGTGTTGTTTATGCTTTTTTAAGCTTGTATAAGTGATTCACTTAGCACTAGTTGTAGTTCATTTTTATTGCACTTATCACCTCATTATATTATCTGTCTGCTACGGCTCCGTTTCGGAGGTTGGACTCACTGTTTGTGACAGTGTGTCACGTACCTCTCTTGTATCTCCAGCCCAAACCCCACTGAGAGTGAGACAGATGGCGGTTAAGGCTAGGAGGGACATGAGTGCCTGTTAGGCCGCGTACACAAGATTAAATCTATCTGCTGGAAACGGTCGGCCCGACCATCCCAGCAGACAGATTAGATCGTGTGTACGGGCGAGCAGATGGATTTGGCCAGCCGACAGATTTGAAAGCATGCTTTCAAATCTGTCGGCTGGGAACCCGTCCGCCCGACATGTCTGCTGGTTAGTACGCTTACCAGCAGACATGTCTTCTCGCACACGCGTCGAATAGATTCGACGCATGCGCGGAAGTGATTTACTTCCTGGTGCGGTGACGTGGTGGCGTAAACGTCACCGCCACGTCACTGCGCCGTCTGCCGGCGGGGATTTTGGTTTGATCGTGTGTACACGATCAAACCAATACGTCCCCAGCAGACAGGTTTGTTCAAATCGGTCTGCCTGACCGATTTGAACAAATCTGTCTGCTCGTGTGTATGGGGCCTAAGTGTTGCTTGGAGAGCAGCCAGAAGAAGGTGAAGACTTGAAGACACTGATGGACCAACAGGTACAGAGCACAAGTGATGTTTAATGAACCAGTCGGAGATAAGGGGAACTCCAACTGACTTGTAGAGTCAGGGCGAACAGCTTGCAGGAACTTCCGGGATGTAGAGGTCAATGGACTAGCCGGGCCGGTTAACAAACGGGCAGCAGGATACCGAATCATCAGCAGAAACAGGGATCAGCAGGAGCAAAGTCAATAGGAAGCCGGGATCAGGAACCAGGTAATTAGGAAGATATCAGAGTCCAAGAAAGGAGTCAGGGAAAGCCAAGTTAGCAACGAAAATCCGGCAGAATACACGGGCGTCAAGAAATCAGGGCACTTGCTGAAGACCAGTCAGCACCGCCTGGTCATGAGAGCCCCCTTTAAATAGATATCAGGAGGAATTAGGAATGCTTTGAAATTTGTCCGCTACAAACCTGGCCGTCGGATATGTCCGCTGGTTAGTACACTAACCAGCGGACAGAACTGTCCGCGCATTCATCGAATGGATTCGACGCATGCGTGGAAATATTTTACTTCCTGAAGTGGTGACGTGGCGGCGTCAACGTCACCGCGTCCTCAGACCGAGGGGATTTTCGTCTGATGGTGTGTACACGCCATCGGACCAAAATCCAATGAGACATGTCTGCTGCAAACGGTCCGTCGGACATGTTTGAGCGGACATGTCTCATTGTGTGTACGCGGCCTAAGAGTGCGCGCCAACGGCGTTTCAATCTTTCTCTTACATTGCCCCTCCGCCTTAAGGGCAGCCTACGGATGCACTTCAGGTCTCTCTTTTCTGGGGGACGTTGAAAAAAGGCTTGCACCAGTCTTGGGGCATGTATGTTAGAAGCTGGTTCCCAAGAATTTTCCTCTGGGCCATGGCCCTTCCATTTGACAAGAAACTGTGTTTGGTTATTTCTACGTCTATAGTCCAATACAGACTCCACTTCAAATTCCTCATTCCCTTCAATTAACACCGGAGGAGGAGCTTCAGAAACCTGGTTAGGGAAGGGATTCGGCATGGTTGGTTTTAATAAGGAAACCTGCAATACTGGATGTATCTTCAGGTTCTTGGGTAGCACCAATTCGAAGGCAACTGCATTTACCTTCCATTTCACAGGGAAAGGGCCAAAACATTTTGGACCAAGTATGATAAAAATGTAGCTCACATAGAAAAGAACATAATAATCTTTCAAGTAACCCTCGCAGGCATTCTCTATCACACTATAAGCTGTAGTACTAACTAAGGCCACCAGGTGCTGGGAAAAGACTTTACATCACTTTTTGCATTAAGGGCTCATTTCCACTGGCGTTTTTACAGCCACTTTTCTGAGCGTTTTTTGCAGCTTAAAAACGCCTGTCCATGTTAGTCTATGGCCTCATGCCCACCTTTTTTTTGAGCTGTAGATGGCTAAGATGCAAAAAAAACGCGGGACCAGGGCGTTCTGAAGCTCCAGCAATAGAGCTGTAAAAACGCCAGACATTAAAAAACGCTCAAAAACGCGCACAAACGCTCAAAAACGTGGCCGCGGTGTTTTTAAAGCTCCAGCTCCAAAAAAAAATAAATATATATTTATATATATTTTTTTTCTAAAATAAACATGGACAGGCGTTTTTAAGCTGTAAAAAACGTGGCTGTAAAAACGCCAGTGGAAATGAAGCCTTATATGTTTTATGCCTTGCATTTATATTACTATTTACATCTGTAATAAGTGGCACCCGAGTTCCGTGATTTTGAAAACGTAATCCTTTATTTAGGTGTATTATAAATTTCGCACTAGTAATCTGAGTGTGCATATATACATATATCCTCCAACCAAGGAGTCATTACACGGCCCGCTATCACTCGCACAAACACATCTTTATATTTGATTGGGCCAGGGAGGCATATTTACTCCTATATGGGCGGGGAAATCGGATGCTGCTTACATTATTTAAACCTAAGTGGCGAGAAAGGCGGACATCACCTTTGAAAACGTCTATACGACAAAACCGGTCAGGTGACCACCGCTCTTACATCACACGCTCACGCTGATGGCAGAGACAGCTTCTGGGTAGGACACGGCCACTGCTGGAGCGCAAAGAGCCGGCACGCTCCGCACTCCATATTGGAACATTTTCACTTTTGCTGACCCCCGGGACCTGCCTGACTTAGGCAGCATTACTGGACCATACTTTTGCTGCGGAAGGAGCAATTTGTTTTTAAATCTTTTCATTTTTTATTATTTTCATTAATTTTATGGGAACGTACAATTTTTATATTAAATACACCCGGGTTACAGGGTTTACCACCCTATGAGGACTCTTCTCTCCTTTTTTCTCTCCTCATATCATTATGATCCACGGCACTTGAGAGGACCACCAACATCTACACAGGACCTCCAGATAGGACAGCTGGTAAGCGATCTACATGACCCACTGATCCCTAAGGCTCCATACCCCTTCCAGGGGACTACGATCTGGTGAGTAGGGATACATGCGGGGGGATCGTTGAAGCTCATCTGATGTCTGGAGCAGGGAATTAAGGCCGCTCTCCTCTGGAAACTACATTCTGCATATCTCATATGTTATTATATTTATGTGGTGTACTATAAGGGGATCATTATACTCACTTGCTTAACCACAAAAGATAAAACTAGGACTTAGTCACAGGGCCTTCCACCCTATGTACCGCATTATGCTTAGATGCACCATATGTATGTCATATAATCTATTATCCAACCAATGTGATTTCTAAAGGACTTTTCACCTCTCTAATCTGTCCTATGCTAAAGACAGTCAGGAGGACACTTACATATATATATATATATATATTATTTTGCTTATACCTTTTTTGTTTTCATGTGTTTTGGAATAGTAGCTTCCTTACTTACTAATTAACACCTAACCACTCAATTGTGTAAACCAGACACTCAGGCCACATAAGGATTAGAACCACAGGTCAGGTGACACAGCCTTCCCTTTCACAGATAAAACAGCGGTGAATTTATTCAGCCCCGTTTGGAGCTATCAGAAAAAGGGGCACCTTGGATAAGCGGGGGTTTTTTCATATAAGCCCACCGCACATAGGCACCCGACACCTGATTAGTCACAAAACACCCATCCAAGACCTCACTCAGCAGCGCCACTACCTGCACACTCACTATATCTTAAGTTTCTTTGAAGGGCAACTTAATTTTAGATTAGTCGTGGACAGCCAGACCTTATCCCCTGGTTCTAGTTTCAGGTTGCCCCTTCTTTTCCTGTTGAAGAACTTCTTGTTATTTGCCTGGGATTTAGAGATTGCATCCTGTAGCACCTGATTATTGGTACTCAAGAAGTTTAATCGGTCTTGTACAGCAGGTACGGAAGATTCAGACGGTAGTTCTGGTAGAAAGGAGGGATGATAGCCAAAGTTAGAGAAAAATGGAGATTGCTTGGTTGCTGAGTGCATGGTATTGTTGTATGTGAACTCTGCAAGCGGAAGGAGGGACAGCCAATCGTCTTGTGCGAAGAAGGAGAAACACTGTAAGTACTGTTCAAGGATTTGGTTCTTCCTCTCAGTCTGACCGTTGGTTTGTGGATGGTAAGCAGTGGAGAGACGAAGTTCAATTTTTAGTGCTTCACATAAGGCCCTCCAAAACCTAGTGGTGAATTATACCCCTTCGCCGGAAACAATGCTGTCAGGAATACCATGCAATCTGACAATCTCTTTAATGAAAACCGTGGCAGTTTCTGTAGCAGAAGGAGTGCCTTGCAAGGGTACAAAGTGAGCCATCTTGGTGAGGCGATCAACCACAACAAAAATGGTATTTAAGTCCTCAGATGGGGAAAGTTCCACGATAAAATCCATGGAGATCATGCTCCATGGTTTCTTGGGTACAGGGAGAGGTTCCAGAAGACCCCAAGTCTTGGTTCTATCCGTTTTATTTTGAAGACATGTAATACAGGATTTGACATATTTTTTACAGTCCTTCATTAACTTTGGCTACCAGAAAGAGCGGGCAACTAAGTCGGCGGTCTTGCGGATTCCGTAGTGTCCATCTAGAGGGTGGTCGTGGCAACGTCCCAAAATGGCTACTCTGAATTGTTCAGGAATAAAGACTTGTTCTCCATGGAGGTAAAGGCCATTCTTTAGTTGGAGAGCCAAGTCCTGCGGAGGTGGTTGGTTAACCACGCTCGCCTTTATCTGAGACATCAGATCTGCTTGAAGAATCAAAATTTTTTTAGCCAGGAGGATGGTATCAGGCTCCACGGAATTCACAGGATCATTAAACATACGGGACAAGGCATCTGTTCTAGATTGTAAGCTCTAACGAGCAGGGCCCTCTGATCCCTCCTGTATTGAATTGTATTGTAACTGTACTGTTTTCCCTGATGTTGTAAATCACTGTGCAAACTGTTGGCGCTATATAAATCCTGTATAATAGTAATAATAATAATCTGGCTTACCATTCTTATGCCGCATACACACGATCATTTTTTGTGATGAAAAAAAACGACGTTTTTTGTGAAGTAAAAAACGACGTTTTTGAAACGTCACATTTCAAAGACGATGTTGCATACACACCATCGTTTTTTTCACAAAAAGCGAGGTTACGTTCACCACTCTTTTCCATTGAAGCTCGCTTCATAACTAGCTTCTGGGCATGCGCGGGTTGAAAAACTTCGTTTTAAACAACGTTTTTGCTACACACGGTGACTTTTTGTGAAACAAAAAACGACGTTTTGAAAAACGACACAAAAAATTCAAGCATGTTGGAATTTTTTTTTTGGTCATTTTTTTGAAGACAAAAAACAACGTTTTGCCCACACACAATCAATTTAAATGACGTTTTAAAAACCAACGTTTTTTTTCATCGCAAAAAACTACCATGTGTACGCGGCATTAGAGTCGGGGCGGAAGGTGATGTGAAACAAAACGATAAAAGAACAATGCCCATCTTGCTTGCCGAGGTCTTAATCATTTAGCCGTCCTCAGGTATTCTAAATTCTTGTGATCTGTGAAGATGAGGATCGGGTGAGAGGCTCCTTCCAGGAGGTAGCGCCATTCTTCAAGCGCAGCCTTAATAGCCAGCAGTTCCCGGTCCCCAACTTCATAATTCCCCTCAGATGGATTTAGGACCCTAAAGTTGGGACAATATAGCCCCGACTGCATTTTTAGAGGCATCTACCTCCAATACAAAGGCCAAGGAAGGGTCGGGGTGCTTCAGGATGGGAGCTGAGGTAAACAAGATCTTTAATTGCTCAAAGGCCTCTTGAGCCTCGGGTGTCCACTGGAAGGGTATGTGCTGTTTAGTTAATTGCGTGATGGGGGAAATTATACCAGAAAAATTCTTAATAAATTTCCTGTCGAAATTGGCAAATCCCACGAACCGCTGAACGGCTCTTCTGTCAGTAGGAGCAGGCCACTCCAGAACAGAAGTAACTTTTTGTGGGTTCATTACGATACCATCGGCAGAGATAACAAGTCCTAGGAAATGTATAGTTTGTTTTTCAAAATCGGTCCAAAACTTTCTTTACATGGATCTGATGAGATTCGATGGATTCGGAGAATATGAGAATGTCATCTAAATAAACTATGACAAATAAGTCGAGATAGTCCCGAAAAACATCATTCACTAGGTGTTGGAAAGTTGGCTGGGGCGTTGCAGAGCCCAAATGGCATGACCAGGTACTCGAAACGACCAAAGTGTGTTCGGAAGACCGTCTTCCATTCATCCCCTTCCCTGATTCTGATCAAGTTGTATGCCCCTCTCAAGTCAAGTTTAGAGAATATCCGTGCCCCCCGCAGTCGTTGGAAGAGAAGGTGACAACCCCCGTAGGCCAGTCAATGTGCGGGTTATGGACTCTTAACTACGGAACGCCAAGGATGATGGGAAACATAGATGAGGTTATGACATCCAAGCGGAAGAATTCATGGTGACCAGAAGGGGTTTGACAGAAAATGGGTGCAGTCTCTTGTGTGACTGGGCCTGATTTAATACTAGAGCCATCAGCCAAGTGAACATGGAATCCTTGTCTCTTGGTACACACGGAAAGCTGATGCAGAGAAACAAATGTGGAGTCCACAAAACAACTGCAGGCCCCAGAGTCTATGATTGCTGCCACTGGAAGTGTCTTCCCGGCAAACTGAAGCATGACTGGGAGGGAAAGCTGTGACCGACCCTCTCCAAGAAGATTCTCCATACTGCGATGTTGAGGACAGGCTCTGGTGGTCCTTACTGGACAAATCTGTACAAAGTGACCTGCTTCCCCACAATAGAGGCACAGGTTGGCACGTTGTCGCCTGAGACGTTCAGCCGGGGGAAAGGGGTGCTCTCAGAAAACTTCTGTGGTACGCCTTATGCTGTACCTTCTGGCTGGGAGGTGCAGTAGGCTAATCAGGCCTTGGAGTCACAGAAAGGATTCCTTCGGTTTTCTCAGCCTGCCTTTCACGTAGTTGGCGGTCGATCTGAGTGGTCAGAGTGGTCAGACTAATTAGATCTTCCAAAGAAGCTGGGATTTCAACTCTGGCTAGCTCATCCTTTAAGGTGTCAGAAAGACAGTGGCAAAACCAGTGACGAAAGGGCAGGACTATTCCATTGGGTGTCAGCACTTAGGACACGAAAGTCAGTCATATAGTCCTCGACAGGCTTGTGTAAGGCAGCGACCTGGTCGTCCGTTCACACTTTCACTAAGTTTTACAAGGTGGACATGCATGCATCTGCGGATGCTTGCTTCGGCCACAAGGTTTTGCAGGCGGCTGTTTAAGGTTGCAACTCCTTCGTTGAAGAGCTCTGTTTGTTTGGGATGAAGTTGTTTGATTGCTGTGCCCACCCCTCGTTTTTTGACACTGCTTGGGGACGTCCTAAATATCAGGATTTAAGGAAGCTGTGTCTGTCCATGGATGAAAGAGAAAATAGGATTTTTGTACTCACCGTAAAATCTCTTTCTCTGAAGTCCATGGACGGACACAGCACCCACCCCTCCTTTTTAAGTTTGTACTGCTTTTGAACGAACTGAGCTGCTGAGTGCAGGGTGAGGGGTTATGACCAGAGGTACCGCCCCCCTGGGCGGGGCTGTTCAACTTTGGTATAGTTACATGTTTTTAAGTATCTAACATGTCTGCCTAGTCCTCTCATAATTGACAGAACATAACCCAAATGTCAAGATTTAAGGAATCTGTGTCAGTGCATGGACTTCACAGAAAAGGATTTTACGGTGAGTACAAAAATCCTATTTTTCCTCTCTGCTTGTCTATTCTGTTCACAGGCAAGGCAAGCGTTCTGTGAATGAACATTGGGAGGTTTTGTTGTTTACCTGCCCCTCCTCTTACCGTGTACATTTACAGAACAGAGAAGAAATGTTGTGAAGGGAACAAAAGGAAAGTGTACCAATTATTTAAAAGAGAAATATGGGGTTTGGATTTTTTGCAGATTTATACTTACCTAGGTGGATGCAGCCCTCCCCATGCAGCTGAAATCTGCAGCTATCGGCCATCAGCCATCCGGGTGCCTCACATCTGAGCACCAGGTCCACAGGACAGACCGAGAAGGGGCCTAAAACACCCGGCCTTCCCACCCTCTTCCCATCTCTTCTTCCCGCAGGTCCGTCTACCATCGCGCCCCCTGGAGGACCTCCTAAGCCAGCACCCAGCCGGAAAGAAAGTAAGTGTGCACCCCCCCACGTCAGTCCGCAGCTCTCCCAGGATAGGCGGCGGCCTAACTGAGGCCAACACGGCCATCCACCGCTCCAGTCCCTAATCGCGATCCCCTCCACTCCTCCCCACAACCTGAGCGGGTATGTCGGCGGCCTCCTTCACCCGAAGCCCCCACAAGGTGACGGCCCGCCACCCGCAATAGGAAAGACCGCAGCTCGAGCCTAGTCCCGTCTGGCGGCCATCTTGGTACACCCAAACTCAGATCACCCTAGCTCTCACCACCCTCAGGCACCAGGGAACCAGCAATCAGCTATCACCAGAGAGCCCCCTCACCCCATTTACCACAGGGAAGCCTGAAAGATGAAGGACAGGCCGATAAGGAGCAGCCATAGTGCTTTACCCAAGCACTATTGCCGTGTACGTTTTTCGGCATAAAAAAAAACATTGTTTTCAAAAAATTTCATTTAAAATGATTGTGTGGGTTTCACATCATTTTTTGGGTTCTGAAAAACGTCAATTTTTTTCCGAACATGCTGCATTTTTTAACAACGTTTTAACCACTTTCCCACCGCGCCATAAGCATTTTACTGCTACGGCGCGGTGGAGTTATCTTGGGATGACGTCCCTGGGACGTCGTCCTTCACTTCCGCGATTGCGCGTCCCCTGGGATGCGCTCGCGAAAGTGTCCGTGCTCGCCGGGTCTAGAAGACCCGGCGCAACACGGGTCACGGTAAATTGCCGCTAATAGCGGCCGTTTACCACGTGATCGCGCCGTCATTCATCACTTGTAAACAAACCGGCGTCATTTGATGACGCCGGTTCCTCCCTCTCCTCCCTCTCCTCTCTGTACCGTTCGGTACAGTGTGCGAGGATCTGTGACAAATGCAGTCACAGATCCAGCCATCCCTCAATCCATCCCAGCTCTGCAATCCCCCAGTACCCAACAATCCCCCAGTACCCAACAATCCCCCAGTACCCAACAATACCCGGCAATACCCCAATACTCGGCAATACCCCAATACTTGGCAATACCCCAGTACTCAGCAATACCCCAGTACTCAACAATACCCCAGTACTCAACAATACCCCAGTACTCAGCAATACTCCAGTACTCAACAATACCCCAGTACCCAACAATACCCCAATACTCGGCAATACCCCAATACTCGGCAATACCCCAGTACTCGGCAATACCCCAATACTCGGCAATACCCCAGTACTCGGCAATACCCCAATACTCAACAATCCCCCAGTACTCGGCAATACCCCAGTACCCGGCAATCCCCCAGTACCCAACAATCCCCCAGTACCCAACAATACCCCAGTACCCAACAATACCCAACAATAACCCAATACTCAGCAATACCCCAATACTCGGCAATACCCCAGTACTCGGCAATACCCCAGTACTCAGCAATACTCCAGTACTCAACAATACCCCAGTACTCAACAATACCCCAGTACTCGGCAATACCCCAGTACTCGGCAATTCCCCAATACTCGGCAATACCCCAATACCCTGCATGATACTTTGCAATACCCCAATACTCTGCAATACCGCCTATGGGGATTTTTAAGTAGCGAAGTTTGGCGCCATTCCACGATTGTGCGCAATTTTGAAGTGTGACATGTTGGGTATCTATTTACTCGGCGTAACTTCATCTTTCACATTATGAAAAAAATTGGGCTAACTTTACTGTTTTGTTTTGTTTTAAGCACAAAACAGTTTTTTTTTTTTTTAAAAACACGCGCTCAATACATTTCTGCGAAAATACTGTGCGAGATAAAAAGTTGTAACGGCCGCCATTGTATTCTTTAGGGTCTTTGCTAAAAAAGCATATATAATGTTTTGGGGTTCTATGTAATTTTCTAGCAAATAAATGATGATTTTTCCATGTAGGAGAGAAATGTCAGAATTGGTCTGGGTGTTCCAGAACGCCTGATGGCATTCCCTGCATGTTGGGCCTCTGTATGTGGCCACGCTGTGTAAAAGTCCCACACATGGGGTATCGCCATACTCGGGAGGAATAGCAGAATGTGTTTTGGGGTGTAATTTGTGGTATGCATATGCTGTGTGTGAGAAATAACCTGCTAATATGACAGAAACAAGTTTTGTTTTTTTTGTTTTTTACAGAATTTTCAGTCGTTTTTCTTTTATAGCGCAAAAAAGAAAAAATCCAGAGGTGATCAAATGCCACCAAAAGAAAGCTCTATTTGTGTGAAAAAAAGGACAAAAATTTCAAATGGGTACAATGTTGTATGACTGAGTAATTGTCATTCAAATTGTGAGAGCACCGAAAGCTGAAAATTGGTCTGGTTAGGAAGGGGGTTTAAGTGCCCAGTGGTCAAGTGGTTAAACAATGTCGTTTTTCGGGTTGTAAAAAATGATCGTGTGTGGGCTAAAACGACATGAAAAACCTGCGCATGCTCAGAAGCAAGTTATGAGACGGGAACGCACGTTCTGGTAAAACTACCGTTCGGAATGGAGATAGCACATTCGTTTGAAATGATTGCATTGTGTAATGCAGCTCATTCTTTTCTTCTTTTTAATGCTACACTAATCCAAATCTTTTGCTGCTGATATTGTTACATAGTTATGACAAGATTGTTACTTTATTATTTATTGTCATGAATATTATATTTTTTTAATTTTTTTTTGAAGCCAGATCTCCATCTAAAAAGTTTTCTGCATATTTAAAATCTTTTAATATAGCTCTTCTTTTTTGGTTATTAATTGGATAATACTTTAGACTGCTTTCCATTTTTTTTTTTTTGGAGTGTGTCAAGTTACCACAACAACATTATTATTTAGTATAATTTACCCACAAGGAGGTTAGTGTCCCTTGTTAATTTGAAAATGTTATTTTTTTTAAATGCCCCTGCCTACTCACTAGCGATCTCTCTATTTTTAATAAAAACACATGGTCAACTTTTGTCAGCCAACAAAAAATCCATTTATTCTGGTGTAAAAGTGATAGAAAATAAAGACTGATGGCAAACAAAAAGCTCCGTTAATAAAAACAAAGAAGCCAGGAAGGCAGCACTGGAGAGCCTGCTTGCATTTGTAAAGACGCAGATCTCCACAGCAAACAAACAAGGATGTGATCCAAAAAATTGCGACCATTAGGGGCATCACATCTCTCATCTCTTTGATTTGCTTGTCTTCTTCCTTGCAGTCTTCCCTGCAGACCGAGTCCTCGGAGGCTTGGTTCCTGGAGGCAAGGTTGTGCCAGGAGCAGGACCCAGAGCAGGCTCACGAAGAGGAGCAGGAGGAGCAGCAAGGACAGGAGGAGCGATCCGCACAATGTTGGTGTCATCATCGAGCTGCCCAACATGGCCATGTTTACTGCCTTAAAGATGAGGTTTCACAGCGCACACGCTGGCTCCTCTCCACATTATGGAGCTTGCTTGCGATGAGCGCTGTAAAACCCTCTTCTTCGCTGGGGTGCTTTCGGAGGGCGGCAGTTGCTTCGCGAATAAGGGCCTGGATCTCCTACTCCATTTGAATAAGCCTCCTGGCCCTTTTCGCGGGAGTGCAGAGAGGAGGAATACGCAAGATGGTATCACGCCGTGCCTCCTATCTCCCACTGTGGCCTACCTCCCCCTGGCTCCCAGTGGGCTCTGCCGCCTCCTATCTTACAGTGGGGCCTGCCTCCTCCTGGCTCCCTGTGGGCCCTGCCTCCTCCTGGCTCCCTGTGGGCCCTGCCTCCTACTGGCTCCCTGTGGGCTCTGCCTCCTCCTGGCTTTGCTCTGTCTGTGTATAAAAAAAGGTACATAGTTTATTTTTTGTCTTCATAAACCACACACATTTTTTAACTCATGACAGATGCAAAGACAGGGCCGCCATCATGAATTATGGGGCCCCTTACACAGCTTCAGGCATGGGCCCCCTGGAGCAAGGGGGGTGCTGCCGTCTGAAATTGAGAAGCGGGGGGTGCCTTTACCCTCCAAAAAATTATGGAAAAATAGATATAGATATATACAGTATATAAAAAAAAATACAAAAAAGGGGGGTTGCCATACAGGTGTACTGTCTGTACCCGCCTGATGGCGTCCCTGAAATTTACAGACAATCATTCTGACCCCAGCAATTTTTCATTCTTGTCCCCATCATGTTTGACCACTACTGTCTATTAATATGTCCAACACTTTTTGTTCAAACCTTTTAAATTTGGAGCACTAGTAACATCAATTTGACATCATTATACTTTGATTCCCAAAAATTGTTAGCAAAATGCAATACCTGGCTCCATGGGTCACAATCAAGCTCCTCCAGGAACTCTGGCTCTTCCTCTGAGGAAGGCTGGAGGGTTGACTGCAGGGAAGTCTGGAGCTCCCTCTGGGGGAAAGGGTCGAAAGGGATGTCCTGGACTTCAGGTGGTCATCCAGGAACTAGAGCTGACTATAGTACCACAGGTTTGGCCTATAGATACTGTCAGCTGAAGCTCCAGACCTTATCGAGTTCAGGACTTGTGTTCGTTGAGTCCTGTAAGTGGCCCTAATGGTCGCAATTTTTTTTCACAGTCTTGACTGTTGCTGTGGGGATCCTTGTCTTTACAAAAACAAGCAGGGTCTCTAGTGCTTTGTTCCTGGCCTCTTTGTTTTTATTAATTTTGCTTTTAGTTTGCCACAATATAGGGAGATCTCTCCACCTTTGAACAAATTACGTGAAAAAATCATGTTCTTTAAAGGCCTCCATTATTTCTGCAAGTCAAAATTAATCAAAAAAAGCTAATGTCAGTCAAGCCTCTACTAATAAGCTTTCTCCCCATATATAGGCTACAAACTCATCCACTGATCACTAAAGTCCAAAATCAAGTTACGGGGGCGTGGCCTGGCAATGGCTGAGTGAAGACGTGCATAGCTGGAGCTCCCGGCCTGAGTCGCCCTGACCTGATCACTGACCACCTTTACACTAATGTGGGCACGGCATGAGCACCCCCAGATGGTATAGGACACGTTCAGCGACCCGTGGGACCGGCCACCAGACATCGCAGCCCGGGATTTGGCGATACTTCAGAGATCCGCAGAGAGCATCTCCGGGCGCCATTGTGGCTGCACCTCGTGGGATCTCCATGGAACACCCCCGCTCCCCGCCGCCGCCGTCCTCTCTGATACCTTCGCCAGGCATGGGGACATATGCGGGAGCCGTGATGGGCTCACATCCACCCACAGAGCCGGGGCAGATTGGATGATGATCTGCACGCCCTGCTCTGTGCTCTTTTTTTGCCCCCGGGCAGACATTGAGGCCCTGCTGACGAGATCAGATATTGAATCACTGATCCTCCGCATAGAAGAGTCTCACAGCAGGGACATATTAGAGGTGAGGACGGAGCTGCAAGCGATCGATGGAAGAGTGACCACAGGAGAGGCTCAACTCACCTCACTAGAGCCCTAAATCCACTGACCCCCTGAGACCCCGAGATGTCCTGTGCTGCTTGCACAGATACACGCAGAAGGAATCCATCCTGCGGAAGGCTTGGGAACATGGAGACATAGGGCCAGATTCAGATACAAAAATGTATCTTTGCGGCGGCGTAGCGTTTCCTCTTTACACTACGCCGCCGCAAATATTATGGGCAAGTGCCTTATTCAGAAAGCACTTGCTCCATATAATGCAGCGGCGTAGCGTAAAGTGCACGGTGTAAGGCCGCGCAATTCAAATTGCTGAAGTGGGGGCGTGATTCATGTAAATGAATCATGACCCCACGTAATTGACGTTTTTTTTGGACGGCGCGTTCCTAGTGCGCATGCGCAAAATCACAACACTTTTTCTCAATGTAAACGACGTGAACGTAACTGACGTCGAGCCCAATTCCCGAACGATTTACGCAAACGACGTAACCGACGTACAATTCGACGCGGTCCCGACGTCCATACTTAACATTGGCTGCGCCTGCTATAGCAGGGGTAACTTTACGCCGGTCTCACGCTTACACAAACGACGTAAAATACGACGCACCGTCGCAAGTATGCTCGTGAATCTGCGTAAATAGCTAATCTGCATAATTTACGCGAAGCGCCACCTAGTGGCCAGCGTAAATATGCAACTTAAGATACGACGGTGTAAGCAAATAACGCCGCTCGTATCTTAGAAGAAAGCCGGCGTATCTTCTTTTCTGAATAGCAAAAAAAGATACGCCGGCTATTCTTAGTATTTACGCAGCGTATCTCTTGATACACTGATGTAAATGCTTTCTGAATCTGGTCCATAGACTTTGACGGAGCACCTATACAGATCCTTCCTGACCTATCCAGAGCTACCCTGCAGAGGGGTGCAATGCTGAAGCCGGTACTGGAGTTGGCAAGAAGACGGGGCTGCACCTACCGTTGGAGTTATCCTCTGGCTGTGAGCTTCCGCACAGAGTGAGCTTCATTTACCCTGTGTACGCCTGCAGAGCTGCCAGCTCTATTCACCTTCCTGGAGTCTAATCCAGTCCCGATACAGAATTGGCTGGCAAGGATTCCGAAACCAGCGGGTCGAGCGGGCCCATACCCAGGCAGATCCACTCAGCTTACCCGAGCCCAGAGGTCCCGCGGTCGTCCCCGTACCTCGCCTAACAACGGGTCACGTGAGTTGTAGTTGCACATTACTCTTCTTTGGCCAGATTCCATGCTTCTAGTCTGACTGGCTCTCCCTCCTCCTGGCGATCTTATCTCCCTTACAGTTTGTGCTGAACTCAGGAGCCCCGTTGCTGTTATAGCTTGATTTTTTCTTTTACTTTTTTCATTGCTCCTGATTGACTCTGGGTGACCTCTGGATGTTTTACCCCACCCTCCCCCTGTGTGCCGCTGGGGCCCCTCCCCTGGCTCCTGGCCTGCGGTCCGGTTGTGAGTATGGGAGCGGCAGTTGAGGAGTCCAGCCACCGACGTTTTACTGCCTTATGTGCGGGGTGACTCTTATCCCCCCCATGGCCCCTGTCATGCACGACTTCGCACTGTTTTGTGGAGAGTTGGAGTTGAGCTGTATACAGGTGGTCCACTAGCTATTTGCACCGACTGGCCTCCGCTGTTGCGAGACTTTGGGCCTTACGGATGGCGGTTTCTTGGCGGAGCATTGGGACGGGGGTGTGAGGCGGTGGGGGGATGCCCATGGCCACCGGACCCTGCTGGAAGCCAACGTGTTTATACCGAGGTCACCTCTATTGGGGTGATGTGGGGAGGGCCTGTAATATTGGTGGAGGGGCGGGGGAGCCCCCTCGCCCGCTTGTGGATCCTCCACCGGGTGGCCTGTTGGCGTTGGGAGCGGGGGGCCCGGATGGGGGCCCTGGTGTTTCTGAGGGTCTTGGAGAGGGATGCTGCCTGGGGAGAGGAGACAGAGATGTTATGTAATTTACTGTTTGCTGCTGGAAGCCTGTCTGCTCAATGTTGCCTTAGAGTGTATTGCAATGTGCCGAGGTTAGATATTGTGACTGTTTTCTTTTTTTCTTTTTCTTTGTTTGCCTCAAGAGTCCTATGTCCGTCTATTTGCTTATGACTAATGTAAACTAGCCGACTTGGATGCCTGTCCTTTGCCCACATTAACATACCCAACAACGGTCAGGGGGGCTGACGGGGGCTTGGGAGCCCCTTATTGGCCCTTACTAACCAATCCCCACGCTAGGACGACGCTTAGTACCCGGAGTATATCCAGAGAGCGTTACAGCAAAATTTTGCTGACACTTTAGGAATCCAGCCAAGCTGGTCAGTGACCGCTTTGGGAGCCTTGTTAGCACCCAGGGTGGTCAGTGTCTACACCCCCTTGTTGAACTTTCCCTCTGCAGGGGGGGTAGGTACTCATCCCTTCCGCTCTCTACATCCTTCCCCCCCTCCTTTCTTCCTTCCTCTCTCTTATCCCCCCCCCTTTTTTTTTGTGTTCCACAGGCATGGACGAGCTTATCATTGTCACAAAAAAAAACAAAAGGCTGACGCTGCGCTGCGCTAACACTTTTTTTTATCATTGTCACACTCAACGTTAAAGGGCTGAATGTCCCTGAGAAGCATCGTATGCTCCTCAATGACATGAGAAGCATGGCCGCGGATGTGGTGTTACTGCAGGAAACACATTTCCGGACTGACAAGTTCCCTGTCCTACAGAATAGGAGCCGACGATCTACCACTCCACTTTCTCAGATGCCAAATGCAGAGGGGCTTCCATTCTGATTTCAGCAAGAATCCCATGGAGTCTGATAGCCATGAAATCAGACATTTCAGGCAGGTTCCTATTTGTCAAGGGCCTGATAGGTGACGTGAAGGTAACTATTGCCAACTTTTACGCCCCTAATTGTCAACAAGACACTTTTATTAAAAGACATCTGAGCATGCTTTAACGGTTTTCTGAGGGCCAACTTATAGTGGGAGGTGATCTGAATGTCCCCCTGCTCCCCACGGAGGATACGTCGACGGGGACGTCTTCCATCCCCAGGGGCCCGCGCAAGAATATACACATGGCCTTACATAACCTACAACTGGTAGACGCTTGGTGCCTATTCCATCCCGGAGAACAGGATTACACTTTCTACTCCCACCCTCATCAGACCTATTCCCGCATTGACTACCTCTTGATGCCGCAAGAACAGCTTCAGGCGATCGAGAGCACCTCTATCGGGTCCATAACCTGGTCGCATCATGCCCCCGTCGCTATGCATTACGTCCTCACTGATTTCTATAGGGACCAAAGTCGTTTGCGGCTTAATGAGAGCCTCCTGCAAAATCCGGAAGTGGTGGCAGATGTGACAAGGGAAATCTAGCAGTACTTTCCTACAAATAGCACGCATGGGGGCGACTTTGGTGGGATTGGTTTGGGAGGCGCACAAAGCGGTGATCCGCAGCGTGCTTATCAAGTAGACTTTGGGATTTGGAAACGCCACACAAACGGACTCAGACGGGTACACTCACTGCGGAACTAGACACAGTTCGTGATCAGATCACTGAGTTGCTCCCTTCTAAAGTTAAAGTGGCCCTTCGAACATCCCACAAAAAGGTTTACGAGGCAGGAAATAAATGTGGTAGACTGCTGGCACAGTCATTGCGTTCGCAGAAATTGGCATCCTATATACCCTACATACACACTGCAGCGGGACAGTGGACGGCCCTCCCTAGACAGATTGCAGAGGAATTCAAAACTTACTACGCGACCCTCTACAACCTACCCAAGACACAGTCCAACCCAGACCATCTAGCAGACTATATTGCCACCTCTTTGATGCCGACTCTGTCCGCGGAGACACACGACCTTTTGGAAGCACCCATCACACTATCTGAGGTCCAACAGGCAATAGGGAACACTAAGCCGGGGAAGTCTCCGGGTCCGGATGGCCTAACAGCCAGTTATTACAAGATGCTATTTCCCTTGCTGGGCGACCATTTGGTCTCACTCCTTAACGACCTCGGGAGGGGAAGCGGATTTCACAACGCCACCCTCCAAGCCCAAATATCAGTCATCCCCAAAGACGGCAAGGATCCGTCTCAGTGCAGTAGCTACCGACCGATCTCCCTGCTTATTTCGGATCTGAAACTATTTACCAAAATTATAGCCACTAGGTTGCAAACACACCTCCCTCGATTGATTCACCTGGACCAAGTCGGTTTTGTCCCCACCAGAGAGGCCTGGGATAACACCACTAAGGTATTGAACTTACTGTTCTCGGCTACCCTCTCCAAGACGCCCAGTGTCTTCATAGGCACTGACGTGGAAAAAGCATTCGATCACATGAATTGGGATTTTATGTTTTCAACAATACGTCATGTGGGTCTAGGCGTGAATATGCAAAGATGGATATCTGCGGTCTACACATCTCTGATGGCCAGGGTTAGGGCAAGCGGCGTGATATCAGACTCGTTTCCCATTACCAATGGGACGAGGCAGGGTTGCCCGCTGTCACCCCTTCTCTTTGCGCTCTATCTAGAACCCTTCTTGGGACACGTGCGGCTTAACCCAAACATCACAGGGATTCGGTTTGGTACCTCCCAACATAAGGTTTCGGCGTATGCAGACGACCTGCTTTTCTCCCTCAACAACCCACTGGTGTCGCTCCCAAATCTAATGCGTGAATTTGAGACGTTTGGAGCATTCTCCAATTTAAAAATTAACTTTGCCAAGTCAGAAGCCATGGGAGTAGGACTAACACCACCACTACTAAACCACCTCTAGTCCAGTTTCACACTGAAGTGGACAACCACAGCGCTAAAATACCTGGGTACACACATACCCCTGACGTTCTCGAAATTGTTCAAACTTAATTTCCCTCCACTATTAAAATCGATTAAGTTATTATTAGCTAAATGGAACACAGGCCTGCATTCCTGGCTGGGCCGATGCAATATCTTAAAGATGATGATTCTCCCAAAGCTTCTCTACCTGATGCAAGCCCTACCTATCCATATACCAACATCATACTTTAGACAGGTGCAGTCAGTATTCACAGACTTTGTCTGGGCTAAGAAAAGACCCCGCCTGGCACACAAACTGCTTGTCCTTCCGAAGCTACGGGGTGGCCTGGCACTACCTGATGTACGGGCCTACTACCATGCGGTCCATCTCGGGAGACTGATAGATTGGTGCTGTCATCGAGATACCAAACTCTGGACACAGATTGAACAGGCCCAAAGTACGATCCCCTTAGGGGGGACCCCATGGTGCTTTCACTCACTCCCGACAGACCTTAAACGCCACCCTCTTTTAGGGACCTCCTCACGACTCTGTTCCCGACTTCTGTCCCAGTCGTCACTGTCAACGCCAAATTCACCCCTATACCCCATACTGGGGAACCCCCAGTTCTTGCCTGGCACGCAGGACGCGGTCTTCCAGGGTCTGAGCGAGACGGGCCTCCACCAGGCCTCACATTTCAGTGCGAGAGGGCGCTGGAAAACAATCTTGGAGCTCATCTTTCCTCTGGACCCGTTTCGCCTGGACTTCCAGTTAAGCCATTTCCTCAACTTGAGGAAGCCCCCTGATGATAGTGGCCAACCACTCACAATGCTGGAGGACCTCTGTGTCTACACGGGGACTCTAAGGCATACGCTCTCACTGGCCTAAGACCTACTGATCTATCCACCACCTGACTTTGTGCCCCCGGGTATACTGAACTGGGAAAAGAAAATAGGCCGCCAATTTAACCCCACCGAGAGGCAACACATTCTTCGATACACGCATAAGTCCTCAATATGCGCAAAATTCAAGAGACCAATTATAAACTCGCCTCCCCGTTGGTACAGGACCACGGTGCTGTTGCATAAGTTTTACTGAACGATGTCAGATCTTTGCTGGCGCTGTTTGGAGGATAAGGGTACGTTGCTTTATGTCTTCTGGCCCAGACTGATGCACTTTTGGTGAGTAATAAGGGAGACCATGCAAAAATTCACGGACTGTGCTATCCCGAACGACCCATCATTCTTCCTTCTCCATGCATCTTCCATTCCCGACAGGGTATATAAAAAATCTGTGATCCGCCACTTGCTAGACGCAGCAAAGGCCTGCATCCCTCTTCTCTGGAAGTCACCACACCCACCGACGGTTGCCATGTGGCTCTGGTAGGTCGAAACTATACAGCACATGGAAGACCTTATCCTTACAGAGCAAGAGAGACAAGGAGACATACACCAACACCTGGCAACTGTGGAATGTTTTTATTTTTTCCACAGAGGGCCAGGCTTTACGGGGGAACACAGACGACACAGCTACCAGTTGACAGTAGAGATATGCTCTCTCAATCGGTCCTGTAATTCGACTTGGCATCCTGGAGGCCACCTCGGATCCGCTACCTTGGTACTCCATGCCTGTGGATACTTTTACTCTTTTACTTTTTCTTTACTTGTATCTTTACTTTTTCTGTGTCCTGCTTTTACCCTCACCACATTACACTCCACCCCTCCCCTCTTTCCCTTCTCCCCCTTCCCCCTCCATTTTTAGTTTATCCCCACTTGTTCCCCGCATTAGGTCCTGAACCCCAGGTATATCTTGCCTGGATGTTTCTATCCCACTGAGAAAACAGAAAAGACGGAGCAGTGCTCATGGGGCGGCAACCATATGCCGCACCATTATGATGACACAATCCCGGCCTCCCCCAGTTGGGAGAGCTGTGGGTGACCTCTTATTTTATGGGGACATTACCTTAGGGCCAACCTCAGGAAACACGTGAGCCACACTTGAGAAACATTAGGTTGCAATGGTTTTATACCATGTATACATGCTTCTGTCTGTAGTAACGTCCCCGAGATACTGTGATTTTTTGACAGGTCGTGATTCTGTATATATAAAATGTATCTCTACTCTGTCCATTGTTTACTACCTTGTATTGTTGCGGCCCTCGTGGGTTTCTGTTCTGTTCTGATATAAATAAAAAGATTAAAAAAAAACAAAATCAAGTTACATATCATCATTGTATACAGTCGTTTCTTCCGCCTTCTTCCACAGATTGTGAACGTCGTTTTTACTCATGCGGTATCCCTTTATATACTGCGCATGCGTGAAGCTTCGCACGGTTCCCCCACCCTGACGTTCGTTCTAGTACTTTCCCCGCCCCTTCTCGGTCGTTTGATGCAATACAACATGGAGGACACTCAGCAAGTGGCAACCTCAATCCAGAAGCGAAGCCAGGCAGTAGAACACACCAGATCCAGGACCAGGAGATACAAGGCCACAAATATGGTGTTGGAGGAGATGGTGGAAATGGTGGCAATATTGAGGAGGAAGGATTATGATGGAAAACATGGCCCTTACAAATATCCAAATAAGGTGAAGGCCCAAATCATGGACAAAGTGGTGAAAAATTTGGGGTGTGCAGATCTAAAGAACAGCTCTTCAAAAGATGATCTGATCTAAAATTGAGGGAGCCTGAGCAATTGCAGAAGATTAAAAGACTCATTAGAAAAAGTAAGTAATTTTACTGTGTACTCAGATTAGTATTTTATTATCATTGTGCTGCATGTGCTTTTTCTTTTATGTTGTACATACAGTTCAAGATGTCTCAAGTTTCATGTTTGTGGGAACAATAATTGGTCATATGAGTCGAATTATTGTTAAAATATTAAAATGACAATGGTCCCAAAAATGTGTCAAAATTGTCCGAAGTGTCCGCCATAATGTCGCAGTCACAAAAAAAAATCGCTGATCGTGCCATTAGTAGTAAAAAAATAATAAAAAAAAAAATGCAATAAAACGATCCCCTATTTTGTAAACGCTATAAATTGTGCGCAAACCAATCGATAAACGCTTATTGCGATTTTTTTTCCACAAAAATAGGTAGCAGAATACGTATCGGCCTAAACTGAGGGAAAAAAAAATGTTATATATGTTTTTGGGGGATATTTATTATAGCAAAAAGTAAAAAATATTGCATTTTTTTCAAAATTGTCGCTCTATTTTTGTTTATAGCGCAAAAAATTAAAACCGCAGAGGTGATCAAATACCACCAAAAGAAAGCTCTATTTGTGGGGAAAAAAGGACGCCAATTTTGTTTGGGAGCCACGTTGCATGGCCGCGCAATTGTCTGTTAAAGCGTCGCAGTGCCGAATTGTAAAAACGCCTTTGAGCATTTAGCAGCATATTGGTCCGGGGCTTAAGTGGTTAATTTGCGAGGTGATGGCCTGCTGGGCTGACATAGAGGACATCAATACATGTTTGGGGCAGATGAGAGAAAAAACAAAAAAGTGGAGCGACGACTAAAAAATGTTAAGGAGGACTTCTGCGCTAAAACTAAATAGTCTGCCTTAGATAAACAGTGAAATAAATGCAGGAAACACGGTGTAGTGCATACACAGCAACAAAATAGGTCAAAATTCTAAAATAAGTGATTGCGCCAAAAATTTGTAAAAAGACATATACACACATGAGTATTTGGGTGAAAAAACTAAATATCAACATAGGTCGTGATAGTAGTGACGAAAGTCCAGATAGATATAGCACAGCTGTAAATATGAAGTGAAACAATGTGCAATAAAGGTGTGCAAAAACAGTCTGTGATGTTAGCAAAGATGCTATAATAAATGCGCACTATTCCGAGAGAAATGAGAACTCCACCAGACATCTGGTCTGGTCTCCCAGAACTCTCACCTCAAAACTAATAACAAAGGCCTTATATCTATCCACCACACGGACGTCTCCTCTATGTGTCCTGATAGCCACCCATAGACCGGCCTGATCTATACAGCGTACCTGAAGTCTCAGAGGCAGGGGAACAAGAAGAACAGAGCGGAGAACCTCCAATCGTGTATTACCAAAGGTAAAATCGTTTTAATAAAAAGGTTACACTTACATAAAAAAGATCAAAACGAGCGTTGTACAAACATAGGCGACTTGGGCGCTGTGTCACGTCACTCCTGGTGTACGTCTCTCCCTTCCCCTACATGTTACGACACTGATCACGTGTCTTCATCTGACCCCAGATGAAGACACATGATTGATATTTAGTTTTTTCACCCAATACTCATGTGTGTATATGTCTTTTTACTAATTTTTTGCGCAATCACTTATTTTTGAATTTTGACTAAAAAATGTGATGGATGTTCTAGGGAGGGTTTGAAAAAAATAATAATAGTTTGATGCTTTTAATTTTTTTTAAGTGGAATCTCAAGTTTTCTGTGTGGCCGACACCACCGCCATCAGCACTACACCGTGGAACCCTTTATAATTGAAGTAATAGGATCCCGAATGGGGTGGTGGCACGATGTGGACGCGCTTGCCATCAATGGCTCCTCCACAGTTTGGAAAGTTCCAACGCTGCGCGAAGTCCGATGCCACAGTCTGCCATTCCTATGGCGTGGTGGGGAACCGTGGAGAAAAAAACATTCTTGCCAAAAACAACAGGATATCATTAATTTGAAGGAGTATTTTAAGAGCCACAAAAAATAATGGATCACTAATCAGATTCATCACCACCTCTGATGGGCCAAAAAATGTATGTTTATGGGGAAGGGGGTCAAGATTGAGTTTGGGACCTAAAAAAAAAAAAAAAGACATAGCACTCTAAGGACTATAATGAAGCCGACAAAATACTTGGGGACATAGGGAGACACCAAAGGGAACACTAAAATGGAGCCGACAAAATACTTGGGGAAGTGATTATGCTAGGTGTGTTTGGGCACAGGATAGAATGTTGGAGAGGTTGGCTATTGTAAATATGCATGTAGGCCAAAAAAGAAGCATAAAAATCTTACAGCATGCATGGGGACCAATTGAACATTCACAGCATATTACAAACATGTTAATTAGGGACTGATTGAGAAAAAAAAAAAACATTAGCAAGCATTAAATACATAGATTGTGAGGTTATCGGACAAAACTTACCTTAATATAGTCCTCCTGCAGAACCTGTATAATAGCAGAACAGGTGTCCGGGATTTTGACACCCAGAGCCTGGGAGGAGATGCCTGTCGAGAACTTCACCCTGTTGCCAGTTATCGCAACGTAGCAACTAGCCGCTGCTTAGCAGTGATGGCTTTCCGCATAATGGTGTCCTGCCTGGTGATATACGGAGACACCGAAGCCAAAAGCTGCTGGAATACGGGGTCAGACATCCTCAGGAAATTCCTGAAATCATCAGGGTTATTTTCCTGGATCTCCCATAGCAGAGGCATATGAGAGAACTGGTTCCTGCGGAGAAACCATTTCTTGGCCCACAAACTCCTCCTCACCCTGTTCATGGACCAGAGCCATGATAAAGCAGAAATCCCTGCACCAAGCACAGCACGATCTCTGCGACGAGAACGTAACCGTAACATGGCTAGATAACAGTCGTCTAATCAGATCGAACTAAAAGAACACACTGAAGAACAGCAAGGCCTCTGAAGAACGACCTGAAAAACAGTAATGAGCGGTCAAGAACGCGCTGCAAAAACAGATACAAACTGACTACAAGCACTGAAAGACAGATACGAACCCACAAGCACCAACTGAACGACAGAAAACGATCTTTAAAGCACGAAGACTGAAAAGCGTCAATCGTCTCCCACCAAACTTTTACTAACACGTGGTAACACAAAATCAGCAAAAGCAGCCCCAAGGCTGGCGTCATCTGCATGGAAGTGCCCCTTTATAGTGCCATCGTACGTGCTGTACGTCACCGCGCTTTGCTAGAGCATTTTTTTAAAACGACCGTGTGGGCAACGTCGTTTTAATAATGAAGTTGGAAAAAACGTTTTTCGACATGCTGAAAAACGCTGTTTTTTTCATGCCGAAAAACGATCGTGTGTACGCGGAATAAGAATTGACCAACGAGCGACCGTCAAAAACATGATGGCATCATCTCAAATACAACACCTGTCTTGCGCCCTGATGAATTCAAGATCTGCAGTCAAGCAAAGACAGGAAATCCACGACTTCATCATTCAAAACAACATAGATTGCCTTTTCATCACAGAAAGCTGGCTAACATTGGATTGTAATACCATTCTAGGAGTTCTAGTGCTAGAGAATTATGGTATTCTAACCGAGAAGAGAACTGGGCAAAGAGGAGGAGGCCTAGCAGTGATCTACAAATCTCATCCCTCTCTCACCAAACCAGACTTACAGAGTTCATTGCCGTTCATGGAAACACTCACTCTGCAACTCCAAACAACATCCCAGGACATGGTCCACATACTATTGTGCTACAGACCACCAGGCCCAAAGACGTAGCTCCTTACATCGCTGACAGAATTCATCTCTACCCATACTTTAAAAACCAAACACCTCTTGCTACTTGGGGATTTAAACCTCTGGGCCAACTCCTCACAGGATCCCATAGCCAACGCCTGCATTGACCAATTGGAAGGACTAGGTCTGCAGCAACTGATATGCGCATGTTTCAGGTCACATCCTCTTCAAACAGGATATGGATGTCAACATTACAGAGAACAGACCCTTTACCGTGGACAGATCATCGTGCAATTAAATAAAAAAAAACTGCAACCAGGTAATTATAACTCCGGCTGGTTCAATGACGCTCTCACGTCATTGAAGCAAGAACGCAGGAGAGCGGAAGGCGCCTGGAGAATAAATCCTACAAAGGAAAACCATGCAAATTATAAATCAATCACTAAGAAATATCACAAGGAAATCTTCAAAGCAAAAAAAGAGCATTTTTCAAACCTAATTGCAAAAGCCTGGAATCATCCCGAGAGCTCTTCAACCTAGTCGCTCAGACTATGAATCCAGCCTAGAGGCTCCAAAATATGAAACGCAATGAACTATCGTATTTTTTCATTAACAAAATTGAAAAAATTTGTGAAACAATTCAGCAAAAAAAAAAAAACACAAACCTCACCACTACAAATCAAAAAGAAAATAGTAATACAAACATTCTTTAATCAACAAAATTTACATTGGAGCCAATTTCCATCGATACTACTAAAAATATCATCAGAGTACATCCCCTAATGACATCATTCAGACAAAAATGATGAAAGAATGTGCCGATATTTTGGCACCCGCGATCACGCACCTTATAAACCAATCATTTAAAGAAGGTATGGTTCCAACCTTCTAAAAAAAAACAACCTCGACCCAAAAGACCCAAACAACCGTCGACTTATAACCGGCCTCAACATCTTTTCCAAGGTTATTGAGAAAGCAGTAGTACAACACCATTTAGACACCCACAAACTTCTGGACCCACTACAATCGGGCTTCCATCCAGGACAGAAACAGCACTTCTCAAAATATGGGATGATGCTCTAGAAGCAGCAGACGACGGATAATCTTGTCTTCTGGACCTTTCACACAGTAGACCGCAAACTGTTGCTGTCTCGCCTCACAGAAGTAACTAGAGTTGCAGACTCGGATCTACCATGGTTTTCATCATTCCTGGGAAAACGATCCCAGACAGTGAAACTAGGACCTTTCACGTCTGAAACACATATCGTGTCATGCAGAGTCCCCCAAGGATCACCCTATCGCCTGTACTATTCAACATTTACCTCTGCCCACTCCTAAAAATTATTAGTAACCAAGACCTACTCTATCACTCCTACGGGGATGACACTCAACTTTATTTTCAAATCAGCAACAAAAAGGACCAATACCCATATTGGAACAATGCCTCACTCAGATAGACAACTGGATGACAGAGAGTCACCTCAAACTCAATGGAGCAAAAACAGAACTCTTTCTACTCCATGCAAATCGAAAGAGACTGGCCAGGACTACTTGGACACCACCACCCATCTTGGGACAAACCATCACCCCAAGTGACTCTGACATGACAATGGATGCACAAATAGGATCAGTAGTTAGCGGATCTCACCATCTTCTACGTCTGCTACGAAGACTCGGTCCCTTTATCCTGAAAGAGGATACAGCAGTAGTGGTAGGGACAATTATTAACTCCAGGCTAGATTATGCAAATTCCCTCTACCTCGGGCTCCCAAAATACCAGATTGCCCGTCTCCAAGTCGTCCAGGACACGGCAACATGACTGGTAACAGGTAAAAAAAACCCTGGGAGCCGATCACTCCATCCCTGAGATTTCTCCATTGGCTGGCCTTAAAGGACCGAGTCACATTTAAGGCCCTATGTCTGACGCACAAATGTGTACACGGAAGCGCCCTCCAAAATTTAGTTGAGAAAATAAAATACCAAAACCCCAATCGCGTTCTTTGATCAACTAACCAAAAACGACTCCAAATCCCCAAAGCCCGCTACAAGACCAAAGGCGGACGAAGATTTGCAGTCCAGGGACCTCGACTGTGGAAGGCATTACCGACTAAAATCCGAATGCAAATTGATCACCAGGCCTTTAGAAAAAAACTCAAGACCCACCTATTCTGAAGGATAAATAGAAGGATAATGGATGCCAAGCGCCTTGAGGTGATTCAGTTTGCATTTGCGCTATACAAGTTATTCACTCACTCAGCATTGATCCAATGCTGCCTCTGTCCCCCACCAGCTTTAACACTGAGAACCGAGCGATCTAACACTGCATATCACCCGAAACACGTGTCATCATGGCAACCCGCTTTGTGAGGTATGGGAGCGACCTATGATTTACTCTGCCAGAGGCATGTCAGTAAATCTTCCCTCAGAGCCCCGGAAGGGATTGGGAGATGCCAGGAGCCAGGGTGCTCTGTCTTGCAAGCTTACTGATTAACATGGCAGAGGAAAGATTCTACTGGCATTTACCATGCTATTGTCTCTGGCCAGAATCTGTGAAAGGCGCACATCCTCACTGGGCTCATGTGAGTGCATTGTTTTCAACTATTATTTGTCAAATAAAAGCTTTATTGTGCTGGTGGTGTGCTTCCATTTGTTTTCTACAGTATCCTGCATCCCCTTTTGCCATTTGATAGGGACATCTGCAGATGTACTAGTGCTCATAAGGGTTATATGTGACTGCCTAAATGACATCCAAAAAAGCGTGGAGAAGTTTTTTTATTTTGTTTGATTGTGAATGGACAAGGTGAGAGGAAGGGAAAAGTAAACAGAATCGCTTCACTGTACAAGAGCCACTGCTCTCAGCCGCATTGTTGGAAGTTTATGGCTGACTAAAGTATCTTGCACAAATCAGGCTCCGTTTAACCTCCAAAGACACAAAGGCTCTGTTTAACCTCCAAAGACACAAAGGTTCTGGGTTAAAGGCATAGTCCACTTTTTACAAAAAAAATTGCAAATTAACTCTCATTAAAGAGGAGTTCCAGGCTCCCCCGAAATAAATTAAAGTCAGCAGCTATACATACAGGCCCAGATTCACAAAGCACTTACGCCTGCGTAAGTGCAAATTTGCGCCGGTAAGCACAAACTGGCCAGCCTACGCCGACATAACTTACATACGCCTTCGTAGCGTGGGCGCACTTTTCGTCTGGACGCATGTCGCTGCTCCCATTGATTAGGCATTCAAACATGCAAATGAGGGAAATACGGCGATTCACAAACGTACGTGTGCCCAACGCATGCTACGCGAGGTGCGCGTAAATTGTACGTCCGGCGTAAAGTTATTCCCCATAGATAAGGCGCAACCCGGCAACAGACATGCAAAGGTCTGCACCAGAGAACACATTACGGTGTACTGGGCGTACGTTACGTTTACGGCGTACGTGGTGATCCGGAGTAGCTTAGGCATTTGTGCCGGCGTGGTTGTGAGCATGCGCATAAGGGTGCTGTTTCATGCGTCCATGTCACGGCGCATGCGCAGTTCTTTAATACGCCGGGCGTAAAACACTGCACCATGCTCAGACCATCATTTGCATGGGGTCACTGCCACTTCCACCTACGCCGGCCTGCGCCTTTAAAACTTACGCCACGCTGACGCAACGTTGGGAGCAATAGCTTGCTGAATGCAGTGCTTGCCTCTCCGCGCTGCGCCGGCACAGCGTACGACCTTTGCGCTACGGCGGCTTAATGTGCGCCCAACTCTCTGTGAATCTGGGCCAATGTGTTTTCCAAAAATAAGTCAGTCACATGACTGTAAAATCAGATTGTAATAAAAGGTATCTAACTGTAAGTTTATTTCCATAGGATGTTTTTATTCATGTTTATGTTAGCTCCCAACTGAACTGTCAAGCCATTCATTAGCTGGTGTCGTAGCTGATCACATGTGCAGCCCCATCTCAACTGCAGATCAAAATAGCTAATATGGCAGCTTCCTTGGCTGTAAAGGATGGAAGGTATTAGTTCTGCTTTGAATAATGTATACGCTGAAAAAAAAAGATGAATTTGAATTTCACGTTAATAAATGTCTTCATCACAAAATAATCCGTATCATTCCGCCTCCTTTAACAAATCCACACAATATATTTTATAATTGTGCCTTCTTCCAATATTGATTTCCTTTGCAGCACTCTGTAATCGGTCACATAACATCTCAGAACTGCAAAGGATGTTGATGCTGGAAGACTTTGCTCTGCCAAGTGCTAATTACAGTTGTGAGCAAGGACCACATAGCTTCATGAAGTCTAGCAGAAGGCACTGACTGTGAGTTCCACTATAAAATAAGGACGGAATGGGGGAATATCCCCTTTTAGGACCACCAGTTCCATATACATTTTATTTGTACTGTTCTGGCAGAGCAAATGTCCCCCAGTCCAGTCCTGTTGTTTACCTTGTTTCTATTTTTGTGCTGATGACATATAAATTTGTTCATTTACAATGAAGCTCCTACTTACCACAAGATCGTAATAGAGTTGTGTAAAAGTTGTATTGTGGTTTGCCACTTGGTTTCGCAATACAGTTCATTTATGTGTATACCTGACTTTTGTTTTTACTAAACCAGTGAAAGCCAGCACACAGAAATATGATTTAATTTTTCACATATGCCTTTTGGTTTTAAAGGCCATTTCTTTTGTTATCTTCAGACCTATCCTTTCTAAATATAGTTTTTTTCTTGGTGTCTGTTGCCTATGAACACCAGAGTTATTGTTATTCAACAATGTCTCAATAGTTGGTGTGTTAATACTTAGTGACAAAGAATAAAACCCGAAAATTACATCAACCTCTCATGTTGAAGTAATTTCTGGGAAACTAGTACTTCTGGATTGGGTCTCTCCAGGTTGTGATCCACTAACAGTTCCTGGATGGCCTGGAGTGCCACTCCTTATGGACCTGACACCAACAGCCCAGACCATTGTCCTCCAGTTGGGGACCATACAATGCTTGGGGTCTTCCTTATCTCTGTCAGGTATTCCCCCACCTAGAAGGCATTCTGTAGTACGATGGTTATAGAACTCCTGACAAACTGTTCACATCCCATGTGTTTTACAGACCAATATCCATTTTGAGTCATTTATCATCAAATTAGCTGTGATCACTGGTGAACTGGCTTTGTCCTGCCGTAATAAATCTCTGACCATTTCTGTTGAAGATGCACTAGTGTTTAAAGGGGTCGTAAACCTTCATGTTTTTTCACTTTAATGCATTCTAAGCATTAAAGGGGTTGTAAAGGTTTGTTTTTTATTTTCTAAATAGGTTCCTTTAAGCTAGTGCATTGTTGGTTCACTTACCTTTTCCTTCGATTTCCCTTCTAAATCTTTATTTTCTTTGTTTGAATTTCTCACTTCCTGTTTCTCCTCAGTAAACTTCACACCATCAGCCGAGCGGTGTTTAGTCAGCCAGAACAGCTTACTGAGGAGGAACAGGAAGTGAGAAATTCAAACAAAGGAAAAAAACATTTAGAAGGGAAATCGAAAGGAAAATGTACGTGAACCAACAATGCACTAGCTTAAAGGAACCTATTTATAAAATAAAAAACAAACCTTTACAACCCCTTTAAGGGGTTGCCGTGGAATTCATTCAGCAGTGACGCGCTGTCTCTCTCTCCACGGGGTCCCGGCTCTTGATTGGATAGATTGATAGCAGCGCAGCCATTGGCTCCCACTGTCAATCGAATCCAATGGGGGGGACAAGTCATACATTTGGCGGCTGTGGACACCGAATGAATCTCTCGGGAGCACGGCTTCAAAGTAACCCCCCCCCAGGAGAGCGCCTCTACTAGGCAGTTATTTGAAATGGGCGGAGGAGCTGCGAGAGCCGCCTAGGGCCCCCAGAAGTCGCGGATTGGGAACCACTCTGCAAAACAAGCTGCACAGTGTAGGTAAGTATGACATGTTTGTTAACAAAAAACAAAACAAAGCTTTACATTACTTTGAGGGTCTCTAGCAGACCCCTTCATTGCAACATTCCATGGCTGTGATATTAGTCTACCAAACCTTAGGGGAATGGACTAAACTCAAGTTAAAGTAGAAATCCACCCTAAAACTAAAATCCCTGCATCTATAGACATCCACTAATCTATCTAGCCCTGCAAAGAAGAAGTCAGTATACATACCTTTTTGAAGCCGATCTAACCTGATCTTCAGTGGTGAAAGCTCTGCAGAGGACACAGCTGACAACGGCTGTGAAATGAATAGGAAGTGATGTCACCCATAGAGTTACTATAGGGCTTCCGTTGTCAAATGTGTTCTCTGTACCTGCCTCCACACCGAATAAGCGGTTGACGGCTCTGCATGGGATTGGGTCAGAGTGGCTTCAAAAAAGATATGTAGGGCCAGATTCAGCAAAGGTTACGCTGGCGGATCGAGTGATCCGCCAGCGTAACAGTGGCTTTGAGCCGGCGTTTCTGTTTTCTGTAACCAGAAAACAAGAAACGCCGGGTTGAAGTTCCGATGCGGTGAGCGTAACTGAGTTTCGCCATCGCATCGTTACTTCAACTTAAAAATGGCGCCGGGGGCGTTCCCGCCGATTTACGCTCAAAAAATATGTTAATGAGCGGAAATCGGCAATTCACGATCGAAATCCGGCGCGACGCAGTGACGTTACGACGTTTCCGGACGGGATACGCGGCGCATAGTTATACCTACATGGGGCTGGCGTATCCTATGTTAGGTATAGGCGTCGTCATCGCGTCGGGAAAAAAAAAAAAAACGTCGCTTGCGTAAAACGGTCATGAATGGGAATGTGACGTCATTGACGTTCATTCACAGATTTTGGAGCATGCGCACGGGGATGTTTTGACACTCGACGCATGCGCAGTACGTCGGCGGCGGGATCGCGCGTAGTTAGCATACTACACGCCCCGTACCCGCCCAATTTGAATTCCGCCGGCTCATTTGTGATGCGCTGCCGCAACTTTAGGAGCAAGTGCTTCATGAATGACAGCACTTGCTCCTAAAAAATCGGCAGCGCAACGCAAATGAGAAGCGTTACTCCAGAGCAAAGATGCTCTGGACTACGTGAATCTGGCCCGTAGATTTTATCTTTACAGAGTTAGTGAGGTTAGTGTTAGATCTGGGACGTTTATAGATGCAAGGATTTTTGTTTTAGAGTGGACTTCTACTTTAAAGGATAGAACCTATGGTCTTACTGGTCTTTAACCACTTCAATACCCGAAGTGATACCCCATTGTTTAATGACGTCCTGGGTTTCAGTGGGGATATATGAATGATGCCTGCAGCCACAGGCATTATTCAGATATCCATCTCTTCAGCTGGCGATTCTGTGCACCATAAGAATGATCATAGCGGCAGGTCCGCTGCTTGATCGTTCTTATAGGCGGCGGGAGGGGACACCCCCCCTACCGCCGCCATCCGGTGCTTCTCCAGGCTCTCCTTTGCCATCGGAGACCCGGAGAAAGGAACCGCCGGCGTCGGATGGAAACCATAGAGTAGACTGGTGACCAGATGGTCACCAGTATTCTCTATGATCGTCGGGGGTCCGGGCGCGATGTTATGACGTCACGCCCGGGTCCTGGAATGTAAACATAGCCGCAATCGCGGCTAAAAGCATTAGATCTGTGAATTTTTTTTTCACGATCTAAGGCTTTCCAGCCTGGAGGAGAGATGTGGGATCTTATTGACCCCGCATCTCTCCATAAAGAGTACCTGTTACGAACCATTCCTATTACAAGGGATGTTTACATATAAAAGTGATCAAAAAGTGATCAAAAAAAATGTAAAAAAAGTGTAAAAATGTAAAAAAGTGTAAAAATAAAAGAAATTGAGTAAAATAAAATAAAAAATATTAAAAAAATGTTTTAAACGCCCCTATCCTCGGTAGCTCGCACTCAGAAGCAAACACACACGTAAGTCCCGCCCACATATGTAAACGCCATTCAAACCACACATGTGAGGTATCGCCGCTTGCGTTAGAGCGCCAGCAACAATTCTAGCACTAGACCTCCTCTGTAACTCTAAATGTGTAACTTGTAAAAAAAAAAATAAGCGCCGCCTATGGAGATTTTTAAGTACTGACGTTTGGCGCCATAAACCCTGGGCCTCTAAAACTCTCAAAACTGTAGATAAGTTCTCCTTGACATTAAGAGATTCTCCCACCTTCCTGGTCAGAAAGCATATTGGATGCCTGGGTAGGAGACATCGGGGTTTATTTACTAAAAATGGTAAGTGCTAAATCTGGTGCAGCTTTGCATGGTAGCCAGTCAGCTTCTAACTTCAGCTTTTTTTTTACTTTTGTTTTTCTTTTTTTTTTTAAAGTGTATTTTTTGTGCGTGAACTCGAGAGAGAGGAGCCGGACTGCAGGAGTCGGGAGTAGGCAGACCCTCCCCCCGGAGGCAATCGCCATCCTTCTCCATGCCCCTGGTGGCAATGGCGGGTGTGAAGGGGGGCCTCCCACTCACCCCGCCCTACCTGCTCCTCTTGGGAGCCCAACTGGGGCCCAACGGGACCCCAATGGGGCAGAGGGACTCCCCCTATGAGGGAGTGAGGGGGCCTAGCCCACCCAGCCAGCCCCGTAGGTCCTTCGCATCTCTTTATTTTAAGAGACCGCATGGCCAAAGTGCATGTGTTTTTAAACCAATTAATTGGTTTAACTTCAGCTTTTTAATTAAACTTTGACAAAAAAAATTGAAGCTGATTGGTTTCTATGCAGAGCTACACCAGATGTTGCCCTCTCCACTTTTAGTAAATCAACCCCATGGTTTCCATAACCATGTTTGCTTTTTTACCCCTCCCTGCTTCATATATTGTAAACTGCCTGTGTTTCCACACAGACTAACAGACTTGCATGCTGCTCTTGCAGACCTTTTGAATCTAGAAGACAGGTTTTCCAGTTTTTACTCCAACATATTTACAGTTCCCAATCCAAAAGAATGAATGTAGAGGGACTGATGGGGACTTTAAATAAAACAGAACATTAAGGTCAGAACGAATCATTAGGTAAAGTAAAGTAGGCTGTTTATTAGTGGCACATATGGATACATTGCATTGTAGGTACATAGTAATAAATAGTGTGTTAGAATGCATAATGGGAACATGATCGATCAGTCATGAAATTTCCAATAGTATCATGATAATCAAAGTAACACATGATAAACGATGCAGCCAGCATGAATGCATGGTACATACATGGTAGATCAATAAATATGTTAAAGTGCATGATGGAGAAATGACTGATCGGCACTGATAAGTTCCAATATAGACATAGTAAACAATGTAAAAACTGTGATCAACAGCAATCAGTAGTAGTTGTTAACAATATAGAAAAATAGAAACATGATCGGTTAGTCATCATGACAGATAGTAATTATAACATAGTAGACAATGTAGCACATGATAATCAATGCAACCAGCAATAATGCATGATAGGCATACATGGTGAATCAATAATTACGTATATATATAAACAAAGTGGTCACTTAATCATACCCTATGATTAAGTGGCATGCTCAGCCACGATACGCGTGAGGGAAGTTAAGCCATTGGTGACGTTCTCTCTACTCTCGGTCGGGAGCAGAGAAGCTACTGTGTTTGATGTCTGACGTGTGAGATCTTAATCTGAAATGTGAGTGTTTACTATGTTTACAATAAATTATGCTGGCGTTTTTACACTATTGTCAGCGTTATTCCTTCCATATGTGCCTTGTGGGGAGTCATTGATCCTAATGAAGAGGGGCTTGAGCTCTGGCTAAGCGCTACCTTTGTGGAGTGAAGGTGATCTGCAATGCTAGGAGGGAAAGAGAAGCTGCCATTGGGATTTCACATAAGGCTTATTATAAGCCTCATAGAGGTAAGAGGCTGGTGAAACTGGGCACGTGTGGAGTGAAGCACTTTCTGAGCTATTTCCGAGCACTGCACAATTGGAAAATTTTGTGGACATTTATTCATCATAGCATTTATTTTACATTTTATTTAAAAATATTTTCACAATTTTTAATTTTTTTGGGATTATATGGTTGATCCTGGGGATTTTTGCACTTTAATGCTTTTGCAAAATTGCATGAAGATATTATTGTTGTATCGGACTCAATTTGCACATTGGTGCTGTTTGCCATTAATTAACCATTGTATGGACACACCTGATTAGCACCCTTCACTATATGCACTTTATTGCTGCACACTTTTGATGGTTTATTTTGTCATGTATCTAGCACACAGAAATTGCATGATATTTTTCAATTTCTGATTGTAGATTATACATTGTATTATTTTTATTTATTGTCATTAGTAATACTATTATTACATTCCTCAATTAGCGAGCGCCCCAACTTTAAAATACTGTTTAGTGTGAGAACACCCAATCGTTGTGGCTGCTGCTGTAGTTTATCTGTCTTTAAATAATTAGTGTGGTTTGCGTATTTAGTTACCCAATATTTTAATATCTTTTTTATTTATTAACATTCAAATTGCAACAGTCCTGAGATGAAAATTGTGTGTGATTGATGAAGCAAAAACTAAAACTATGTCTCTTTTTTTACACACAGGAAGAGCTCAGCCAGGATGAGGGGCTGGAAAGTGGCAGGCAGGAGGAGGCTGGGAAAGTGTCGGCCAGGAAGAGGCCGGGCCCAGTGGCAGCCAGCAGGTGGCTGGGCCCAGTGGCAGGTGGCTGGGCCCAGTGGCAGCCAGCAGGTGGCTGGGGCTAGTGGCAGCCAGCAGGTGGCCGGGCCCAGTGGCAGCACAACATCACAGATGCCTCTCCTCCACCTTCCAAAAAAAAGGGCCAAGAGGGAAGGGTACACGGAGGAGGGTGCACTTTCCCTCATTAGGGAGGCTACTGCCACCACTCAAGAGGTCTATGCTGCCCTAATGGCAGTCAAAATGGGGAAAATGGAGACGGCCAACACCTCCTCTGTAAACCCATAATATTTAAAGCCATAAACAAGGGTTTGATGTGCAAACTGAAAATATGCAGTATAGTTGTCCAAAGTGGTAAGAAAAATACAGTCTTGTCACATCCCTTAATTTAAACTATCTTTGTACACCCCTAGGGGTGTATGTTTCCTCAGTGGGACTTTAATATTAATACTTCTTTATTGAGAGAATTTTCAAGTTTAACAAACAGAACAATAAGCTGATGCAACAACAGCCGACATCTAAAAGCAGCAAAGCTCTGCCAAGAGGTGCCATACTTATAGAAACTGACAAAGTAAAGTGAAACAAATAAAATAAAAGTAAAATAAACAAAACAACATCAACCCGTCTTTTGGAGTCAACAGATACTAAAGGAGCTAGTTACTCTAAGCATCACAATATTATCAGAGACATCAGTAGGGCTTAACTTTCCCATACCAGTCAAACCATAACTTCCACAAAGGGCGCACTCTATGAAGAGTACTTTGCGCAGAGGCAAACAGTGTTTCGTATGCGGCATGAGTGTGGGTGGTTGCAATCACTTCTTGGAGAGAAGGGGTTTTTTTGTTGCCTCCAGTGCCGGGCAAGCACTAATCTTGCGCTTAGTAAAACATGTATAAGTATTGTTCTAGTTTCAACGGGGAATGATTCAATGCCCAGGGACAAAAGCGCTATACCTGGTGACATTGGAACAACAAAATTTAAAATTTGTGAAAGCATTTGGAAGATCTCCAACCAGTATTTGGACACCAATGGGCAAGCCATAAGATATGGTAAAGAGTGCCTACCTCCCCGCATTCTCTCCAACAGCAGGCCGAAGCCTGCCTCAGTGGGACTTTAATTTGGAAGGCTGGGTTGATCAATTGAGTAACAACAGGTGATCGTGTATTTTATCAAAAATGTAGAAATGTATTAATTAAGAGGGGTAATGCAACTTGTATTGGCCGCAAGTTGCATTACCCCTTCCCTGAAGAAGAGGCCACACAAAATAAAGAAGCCTCGAAACGTTGGAAAATCTGTCTTTACCCTACAGACAGCTCCTTTGGGTTTTTTGCAATTCAAAAATTATTTTGTTTGTTGTATGTGGTTTGTTATCATTTGTAATTTAACAATTTTGCCGCTAAGAGATTGTATTTCCTGTGCTGTTTCCCCATGGTCACCTGGATGCCGCTCATATATTAAGTGTTTGACCGTTATCTGAGTGATTTTCTAATCTTCTTTCTTAATCAATAAATTTCTACATTTTTGATAAAATACACGATCACCTGTTGTTACTCAATTCATCAACCCAGCCTTCCAAATTAAAGTCCCACTGAGGAAACATACACCCCTAGGGGTGTACAAAGATTGATGTGCCAACTTACCCAATATACTGACCTTTCGGAAGTTGGCCATCCTTCTCCTCCTCCTGTCACAAGTCCACCTCCAAAGCCACAGCCTCCAAGGAAGGCAGTAGAGAAGGCTGAAAAGAAGGCTGCAGGGAAGACTGCAAAGAAGTCTAGAGAGTGATGGCCTGGTTTCACAGACTGGAGACATATATGTCATCTGCTGCTGTTCCTGATCTCTGGGAGTCCAGGACCAGTTTGTGCTTCCAATTGTATGTGCTTCTCAAGCTCACAATTTTAGTTTTCTATCATTTGATGTGTGCCCTGTCTGGAAATGTAACAGTACTGGTGAACGGAATGAACCACAACTGCGGTTAGCAAGGATTTCAATGCGATTCTCTATGCGACAACTCAGTATTAGGCCCCAGGCGTCACTCCTCGCAACAGGACTTTGGGAGATCTATACATCATCTCTGTGTCACATAAAGACATTGAACTACTAAGCATGGATGCATTACAACATGCGACCAAGGCTTAGCATTTAAAATTATAGTTCAAGGTCAATATAGAAATATTAGAGGGAACATGTTCAACAATTAGGACAAGGCCTATAAGTATTTTATACTTCTGTCAAGCACGTAGTAAATTGTATTTGTAGTAACAAGTATTAGTTGCATATAAGAGGCAATGTAGTTCAGGTACTTTAAGAGTACACGTAGCAGTGGCGGCCCGCCCATATGGGCGCACGGGCGCCGCCCCCCCTCCCGCAGTCACAAAAAAAAACGGGCCCTTTAAGAACTTTTATTCGGCTAAAATGTCATTTTGACATTTTAGCCGAAGTTCTGGCGGCCGTCTATAGAGGGCGCTGCAGCGCCACCCCCTCTCGCAAGTAACACACGTTCAATGCAATGCATTGAACGTGAGTTACTGTTGCCAGCTGCCTGGTCTATTCGTATAACCGGACATGGGACGCCGGTTACCCGAATAGCGGCAGCTGGTTGGCTGAGGGGAACTGCCTATCAAAAGCCAGCGGCTCTGATAGGCTTTTCCAGTGCCGCCCTCCGGCTCTCGGAAGTCTATGCTCGGAGCGCAGGCAATCTGCGGTCCTTGCATTAGACTGACGGCCGTTTCAGCCAATCAGGTTCCCGGATTCTGGTTATCAGGAACCTGATTGGCTGAAGCTTCTCCACGGCGGCAGAAGACATCCAGGGAGGACATGGAAGCGTCAGGTTAGTGTTTTTTTTTACAGGGAAAGGGGCATCATGGGGCACAGTGGCATCATGGGGCACAGTGGCAGCATGGGGCACAGTGGCATGGGGCACAGTGGCAGCGGGCACAGTGGCATCATGGGGCACAGAGGTGACAATGAGCACAGTGGCATGGGGCACAGTGGTGACAATTGATGGCACAGTGACTGAATATGATGGCATGGCACAGTGGTGACAATTGATGGCACAGTGACTGCATATGATGGCATGGCACAGTGGTGACAATTGATGGCACAGTGGTGGCGTTTGATGGCATGGCACAGTGGTGACAATTGATGGCACAGTGACTGCATATGATGGCATGGCACAGTGGTGACAATTGATGGCACAGTGGTGGTGTTTGATGGCATGGCACAGTGGTGACAATTGATGGCACAGTGGTGGCGTTTGATGGCATGGCACAGTGGTGACAATTGATGGCACAGTGACTGCATTTGATGCCATGGCACAGTGGTGACAATTGATGGCACAGTGGTGGCGTTTGATGGCATGGCACAGTGGTGACAATTGATGGCACAGTGACTGCATATGATGGCATGGCACATTGGTGACAATTGATGGCACAGTGACTGCATATGATGGCATGGCACATTGGTGACAATTGATGGGCACAGTAGCTGCGTTTGATGGCATGGCACATTGGTGACAATTGATGGCACAGTGGTGGCGTTTGATGGCATGGCACAGTGGTGACAATTGATGGCACAGTGACTGAATATGATGGCATGGCACAGTGGTGACAATTGATGGCACAGTGACTGAATATGATGGCATGGCACAGTGGTGACAATTGATGGCACAGTGACTGAATATGATGGCATGGCACAGTGGTGACAATTGATGGCACAGTGACTGCATATGATGGCATGGCACAGTGGTGACAATTGATGGCACAGTGACTGAATATGATGGCATGGCACAGTGGTGACAATTGATGGCACAGTGACTGCATATGATGGCATGGCACAGTGGTGACAATTGATGGCACAGTGGTGGCGTTTGATGGCATGGCACAGTGGTGACAATTGATGGCACAGTGACTGAATATGATGGCATGGCACAGTGGTGACAATTGATGGCACAGTGACTGCATTTGATGGCATGGCACAGTGGTGACAATTGATGGCACAGTGACTGCATATGATGGCATGGCACAGTGGTGACAATTGATGGCACAGTGGTGGCATTTGATGGCATGGCACAGTGGTGACAATTGATGGCACAGTGACTGCATATGATGGCATGGCACATTGGTGACAATTGATGGGCACAGTAGCTGCGTTTGATGGCATGGCACATTGGTGACAATTGATGGCACAGTGGTGGCGTTTGATGGCATGGCACAGTGGTGACAATTGATGGCACAGTGGTGGCGTTTGATGGCATGGCACAGTGGTGACAATTGATGGCACAGTGACTGCATATGATGGCATGGCACAGTGGTGACAATTGATGGCACAGTTGCTGTGTTGCATGGCACAGTGGTGACAATTGATGGCACAGTGGCTGCATTTGATGGCATGGCACAGTGGTGACAATTGATGGCACAGTTGCTGTGTTTGATGGCATGGCACAGTGGTGACAATTGATGGCACAGTGGCTGCCTTTGGTGGCATGGCACAGTGGCTGCATGTGATGGGCACAGTGAGGCTGCAATATTTTTTTTTTTCGTTTGCGCCCCCCCCAAAAAATTTTGAGCACCAGCCGCCACTGACACGTAGTAATACTCAAGTTGTACTGACAACTAAAAGAAACATATGAGAGGCAATATGGTTACTAAGAGCTGTATTATAACTATAGATATACATGAGAGATAAATATAGCTCAGGCACTTAGAGAGTACAATTGGTAACTAAGAGCTGTAGTATAACTAATAGTTATATGTGAGAGGTGAATAGCTCAGGGTATTTGCGTATAGATGTGCCTTTAAGATATTCCTTAGCAGACAGTCCTATAACACAACAGTATCCTAGATGTTGAACAGTAGAAGATATGATAGGCAATAGCAATTGTATAGCTGGTATATAAATAGTAGATATTGCGGTAGGCACTACAAGTAACATAAATTTAACTTATCCGTTTGGCAGGCTTCAGTATAGGTACTAGGGATCCTGTGGTGTAGGATGTTCAATAGGGCAGTCTGTAAAGTTTTCCCCAGCAATGGTGTTGTTGTAGAGGATGCCTTTAGCAGCAAAGTAGTAGTAGTTTCCTGGAGCAGTGTTCCGGCAAAGGGAGCGAAGGGCCACCTGGACTCAATAAGGCTCTGATGCTAGCTGGCCATAATGTTGTAGCATGGCCGGAATGGCTGACAATAATACAACACGGCTGAATGCTTAGTGAATGGCTTTAAAGCCAGCAAACGGCTGTAGTGCATGGCACTAATTCAACCAAAGCGACGTGTGCGATGACGTAATTGCGCATGCGCCGTATGCGTTCCTGTACGGAACGCAATACGGCACTGTAAGTGCCTGTTTCACAAAAGAGAGGTGGCGCGACGGCGCCTGTTACAGGAAAACTGCGATGGAGCATACCCACGGCTGAGATTCCCAGCCAAAAGCGTGTGTACGAGGCAAAACAGTGCTGTCTCTGCACTCACTGACAATAGCATAACAAGAATGTAATAAATAATGTATTGCAATGCATTGTGGGCATTTGGTAGTAAAAAATTTGGAGATTAACGCTTGTAAATGCGAAACGCACCTAAACGCATATAAATGCATTTGCACTACGCAGCTTTAAGAACTTTTTTTTATGCCACTTTTTCCTGTCAGCTGTTCTGGCATTTAAAGAGGATTTTTCAGATTCCCAGTGTGCATGAAGCCTTATGATGAGCCATCCTTGGATATTACTGTATATATACTTGAGTATAAGCTGAGGCACCTAATTTTACCACAAAAAAATGGGAAAACGTATTGACTTGAGTATAAGCCTAGGGTGTCTATCTGCCTCACTGTGCCCATGCCTCACTGTGCCCATGACTAGACTTACGTTTTAACATGGGAGTATATAGAAGAGGTTCCCGGCTTTGAAAAATCGGTGCTCCCCGGCTGTAGGTTCCTCGGACAACAAACTTTGAACACTTGTAGAGGAAGAGTGGGGCCAGTACTGGGTCCCCAAAGTCTGGGAGATCAGGCGTAAAAAGGTGACTCAAGTATAAGCCGAGGGGGGCATTTTTTCAGCACCAAAAAATGTGCTGAAAAACTTGGCTTATACTCGAGTATATACAGTACTTTCTAAAACAAATTGACTGGTATTATATTGCTGTTGTGTAATTATTTATACATTCCAACCAAAAGTAAAGTTCCCAGCAGTTGAGCAAGTTGCACTAATTTACAGTTAGTGCCATGAACTTAAGCCAAATCTTTCTCTTTCATGCAGATTAGAAGAGCATTAAGGTCTTTCTGAACTTCTCATAATAAAATATCCTGTTAAGCATACCAGTAAACTGGTTAACTTCTTTCAATTTACTGTATAATTGTAGCATATTTATACAAATCAAAAGTCATGTAATCTACAAAAAAAAAGAATGCTAAACTTCAGTGTCTTTGTTTAACAGAACTCTTCCTCTTACAATGTCCTCCCCCCACTGTAATCTCTCACAGCAGCATTGGTTAAAAGAACTAAAGGAGCTGTCACAGCCACTCATCAAAAATGCTCAACTATGCTGACCCTTTCTGCCTAGCTCCTCCATTCATACAAGCCAGTACTAAAGCTTCTATGAATGAAATGTGATCTATGGAAGGAAGGGCGGGCCCTTGAATCATCCACGTGTCTTCCGCTTATAGATTCTGTTTGATTCATTAAAAAGCTGTAGCACTGCTTCAATGAATGAAGTAGCTAGGCAGAAAGGGTGGGCCCGGTTGGGCATTCTTGATGAGTGGTTAAGAGAGCATGCATCAAGATGAAAAAGTGGACCGCTCCTTTGGACTTTTAAGGCAGAAGGTCTATTAGAAGTAAATATATTTACAGGCAAAGAAATTGCCACTTTTATCAAGTACAAGACATAGCAAAAAGATGAACATAGTATAGTATAAAATACACAATGTGTGCAAAATCTTACAAAATGTACATATTACATGTAGCGCCCCCTTACTTTCAGTACGGGCACTACGCTAAAGTTAGTGGGTGAATGGGAGAGTTATTTTGCTCCCATTCATAATTTGTTAAATTGCAGGCTGCTGCTATTTCAGAACTGTCCTATAGGTCAGTCTGCGAACCAGGGGTGCGATCCCACCCCTGGGCGACAGTTAGCGCTAGAGGGGTTCTGACAGAGCTGCTTTTCCCCAGCAGCCAATTAGAGGAGTTTTCCCTCGCTGGGCATTCTGGGGAGGGATATATCTGTGGCAGACGCCACGTGTTCTCGGTGTGGTGTGGTCGTCATCTCTCTCTGCGCGGGGTCCATGTTCCAGGTGCGGCACCCACCTTCAGGGTGCGCGCATCCACGGACCCCGTTCGCATGGCCCACTTGGCTGGAGCTGCCTGCTCCATGAAGATCCATCCAGATGTTGATAGGGGCCCCAGTGACTTACTGGGTCCCCAACCTTACTGAGAAGATCCCAGACTGTATGCTGTTCGGTGGGGGATCGGCTTGAGGAGAACCCACAGGCAGGTTATCCAAAAGGGCTTGAACGAACCATCGGGGATCTGGTCACCGGGATTTGACAGGTACATGACAGCTGTCAACCAGTGACCCTTTTCATTGCATTTACTGGGAGGATTTGCTCAATCCGAATTGTACTCTTGAGTACTGAAGTACTAGGCCTGTGGCAGAGGCCTGAGCCAGGCCTGTCATAGAAGCCTGTTCCTCCCAGCAATTTAAAAGTGACACTTCGGCTGCCAGACTTATAACAAGGGTCTGTATGGCTAGAGTGGCGATGAACTGTATCTACTACTACTGAGAGCAGGACTGTTCTACTTCTTATAAATGCCTGATACCGCAAAGTTCTCTATTGCTTTATCAACCTTTCCTATCTGCTGTTGATGTTGGCCGTGTTGGGCCTTGGAATAAAGCATTTGAAAACCCATTTGGTGACTGGACATTCGCTCACTGCTACTACTCACTGCTACTACCCCTAGACACACTACAAGGTAACTTAATATGCCGATCCCAAAAAACAACCAGCGACTCCTTCGGGGGTGAGCGCTACATACACAAATACAGTGAAAACTCAGATTACGAGCATAAGGAGAGTGTTCGTTGACTTCAATGGCATGCAATGTGGCCAGAGGTGGGGGGGCGCCGGAGAGCCTCGGAAAGGCCGAGGACACCTTGGCTGACCTCGACAAACCCCAGAAAGACTCCATTCCCAAGCCTTTCCGAGGTTTGCCAAGGTCAGACAAGCTGTTCTTGGGCCTTTCCATGCTTTTCCGAACAGCTGCAGTCAGCGCTGTTCTTCTCCACTCGACTCCGGCGCCCCCCCCCTCAGGCCAAATGCGGTACTGCACACCGTTTTGGCCTGAATCCTGCTTGTTTTGTGAGACAACACTCGCAAAGCGTTAGGATTTTTCTAAATATAGTGCTCGTATTGCGAAGCGCTCATTAACCGCGTTACTCGCAATCCAAGGTTCCACTGTAATTAAACCCAATAAGAGCAAGTCTACCCAATCGCTGCCAGAGTCATACTGTGGTCAGTCCATAAGGATTTCTTGCATATGTCTTGACATGTTTCGGAATTAATAGTCAATAGTGTATATTCCTTCATCAGGGATTTATATTTTGTATGACTTTTTCTCATTCTGAAATATAAACATAGTAATATAATAGTCACACTGAAATACATAATATAGACAGGACCATTCATTTCACAAAGTAGACTATAATGTATTCGTGGCTGTTTAGATACTTTGACAGGAGGTCAGGTAAATCTGTGGGTGTTGTCACAGACGGGAGATACATTTCTGCCTTGTTCAGACAATACACCTATTACTACCAGGTGTCGGCTGCAGAAGTAGCCAGAAAGGTTTATGGCGTTGGAAAACTTCAGTTGTTCAGAATGAGGCAATTAAGGCCTCTAGAAGTAATCCAGAGAATTACTACTGATTGCTGCATCCTGAAGCTTTTTGAGTTAAGGAGAGCAGTGAGAAAGAGTTCTGAAGAGGTGAGGTGGTGTTGATTTTTCTGTGTGATAACAAATCAAAAAGACTATTGTTTCTCTGCTGTATGACCAGCAGTGTCTGCCCAGCAGTAGGCTGTGCCAGACTCCATAGATAGGTTCCTGTGTGGTGAAGGTGCAGTAGACGCCCAAGTGGCCAGGGTTTGTTTTATGTTTTGTTTTGTTTATGCTGTTTGGATGCTTGCACTTGTTTCCAGCAATATGGAAGAATAAACCAGACTCTTTGTTTTCAACCGTCTTCAGCTGCCTTTCTGTATAGTTCAGTGTGTAGTGAACCCATCCAGGGGATCACACACCCCCGCTACCGAGCTAACCCCTTACACATGGTGGAGTGCTGCGGGCAGTTAAAGTAAACCAAAAATGGAGGAGATACTGAAACAGCTGGCTATAGCAAATGCAAATTAACAGCAGACAAATGCAGGTTTGCAGCGGAGCCTTGCAGCTCAACAACAGACTCACGCAGCTCAACAACAGGCTCACCAAGAGAGCCTTGCAGCTCACCAAGAGAGCATGGCAGCTCAACAACAGGTTTACCAAGAGAGCATTGCAGCTCAACAACAAGCTCACCAAGAGAGCATTGCAGCTCAACAACAGGCTTACCAAGAGAGCCTTGCAGCTCACCGAGAGAGCATTGCAGGCTTGGAACAGAGACACCAGCAGCAAATGGAGGCCATCGTGCAACAGCTTCAGAGACAGCGGATCCGAGGCTGAGAGTCAGGCCAGTAACATACCGGGTAAGACACTTATTTCCAAAGATGACTGCAGATGATGACCCTGAGATGTTTCTGACCACGTTTGAGAGAACAGCGGAAAAAGAGAGTTGGCCTAAAGAACAGTGGGATGGACTAGCGGCCCCCCTATTATCTGGAGAAGCCCAAAAGGCATGTTTTGATTTGGAGCTTGCAGACGCAAAAAACTATGATCGGTTAAAAGAGGAAATATTGGCATGTTTTGGTGTAACCCTGGATGTCCGTGCTCAGTGGGTCCACAATTGGAGTTATCAGCTGAGGAAGCCACCTCGCTCGCAGATGTATGACCTCATCCAAAAATTTTGGAGCGAGTAGTCATGGACAAATTTGTTAGGTCTCTTCCTAACACCCTGCAGAAATGGGTGAACCATGGTGGTCCGGAAACCGCAGGAAAACTTGTAGACCTGGTCGAAAGGTACCTAACAACAGAGAATTTGTCCTCTTCCACAAGAGACGCACAGACTTTCCACCCCAAGACCAAACCCTCCCCACCTATAGGTAAGACTGCATCAAGGGATGGGGGTGGAGAGAGGGACCAAAGAGCAACTTGAGGTATTATCGGGCCTACTGCTAATGTTTGGCGAGAGCGGCCTGGAAGACCCATCCCACAGGAGAGGACCAGAAGATTGATTTGTTACCGCTGCCGGGAAGAGGGACATGTAGCAGCGGTTTGCCCAGCGGGTGATGAACCCATGCAGTGTGACTTTTTTGACAGAGAGACGACAGTCCCTTTTTGCAACCACATGCACTGCAGTAAAGGGAAATGAGAAACCTTTATGTAGAATGTGCTTAGATGGTAAAGATGTTGTGGTATTGTTGGATTCAGGTAGCCTGGTCACCTTAGTGAAAAGTGATCTAGTGGTGGGAAAAACCTTACATTCTAGGAAAATGGCTGTAGTTTGTGTACATGGGGACACTCGAGAATATCCGGTGACTACGGTTTCCTTTGAAACCTCCCTCGGTAACTTGTGTCACCAGGTGGGTTTAGTTCCCAAACTGCCACATAACGCCATTGTGGGAAGGGATTTCCCAAAGTTCTGGGAACTCTGGGACTGCCCAGATTCCCCAGTAGGTGGTTCTTCTGAGCCTGAAACATCTCCAGAAACCTCTAACTGTGAGGATTCTCCTGAGTTTCAATTCTCAGTCTTAGCAGGGGAAACACCAGTCCCTAGGGAGGAGCCTGCTACCTCAGAAGAGGAACAACGGCCGATAGGGTTTGATGACCTCGAGGTGCACAGAGAAAATGTTATCACTGAGCAATTGAGGGACCCCACATTGCTAAGAGCCCAGGAGAATGTAGTAAAGATAGATGTGGAGTTAGTCAACCCTGATGAGAGGGTTGCCCTCCCTAGCTTCATTATTGAAAGGGACCTGTTATTTCGAGTGTCACAGAGGATAGAGGACACCATTGAGCAACTGGTAGTGCCTAAACCGTACCGCAAGATGGTTTTGGAACTGACCCATAGGCACATTCTTGGGGGACATTTGGGAGTAGAAAAAACCGGGAGAGGATCACCCAGAGGTTTTATTGGCCTGGGATCACTAAGGAAGTGGAATTGTACTGCTCTTCCTGTCCAGTGTGTCAGATTACTGCACCCATGCCACATTTCCGCAGTCCGTTGGTACCCCTGCCCATTATCGAGGTCCCTTTTGAGAGGATCGCCCTGGACATGGTTGGCCCCTTACTGAAGTCCACTAGAGGGCACAAGCACATCTTGGTAATTTCCCAGTCGAAGCCTGCATGAGGTGAAACGCAGCGTCGGGTGGAGCACTATTATCAGACGTCGCCACGAACCAGCTGATCGGTATCTGCCGAAGCTGAAAGGATTGCATATCTTAGGAAATTTTTTTTATCCTGCTTTTAAAAGACTGTTTTGTGTTTGAATCAAATTGTTGCCAAACGTTGATGTCAACTGCAACTTCTTTTTAATAAAGAGGTCTTTGTGATCCTTTTAAATCTATTGCACCATGAAGCCTCTTTTTTCTTCTAATTATGTCTACTAATCACGCCATCCCTGGGAGAGCTGTGAGTGTCTGCAATATCGGGTTGGATCAGGATACTTTGTTACCCATGAACACCAGAGGACAGACATGCCTATGCTGAGTTCCCCTGACCTACCAGCAAGAATTCCAGCGATTGATCCCCAAGTTTCTACTTGTATGACCTCCCTAAACAGAGGTTCCATCTTTTCTGGTAAGGGGCTAATCTACTTTATCCCATTTTTTGTACATGGATGCTCGTTTGTGACTATCCCTTGGATGATTTTGCACTGCTGCCACTAATCCCAGAAAAAAATCTTTCCAATGTCATTCAGTGGACTTTCATGTTTTTATGCACTTCACTTATACCACTGTAGAATGTGTTTGTTCATGTTTCTTTAGAATTCCCTGTTAAGGAATATTTTTAATGTTGTTGTATCACTTATTTCTGTGTTGTGGGTTGCGCAATCTTTCACCATCTATTACATGTATTTGATTGCTGAATATTCCAGCATCTTGTCAGGACTGCAGCACCTGTCAGAGTTTTCTTTGTCTCAACACTTTTGGTGAATTGGAAACATTCAGTTGTTAGTCTGTGTGAGTGAGGGAGGTAGCAGGATTTTTTCTGGTTAACCCCCTCTGCTCCTTTTCACGTTTAGCACAGATTTTCTTTTCAGTCTTATTTTTAGGGGGAAGCGCAAATTTACCTTGCTTTACACTAATAATGGACTATGCCACCCGTTACCTAGAAACGATTCCTCTCCGAAACTCCTCTGCTAAAACCATTGCCAAAGAGTTATTTCAGGTTTTCAGCCGTGTGGGTCTTCCTAAGGAAGTCCTAACTGACCAGGGCACCCCGTTTATGTCTAGGGTGACAAAAGAACTTTGTAAACTCCTGAAAGTGACCCAATTACAAACATCAGTATATCACCCTCAAACAGACGGGTTAGTGGAAAGGTTTAATAAAACCTTAAAACAAATGTTGAGGAAGGTGGTGGATAAAGACAGAAAGAATTGCGATTATCTGCTCCCTTATCTGATGTTTGCCATAAGAGAGGTTCCCCAATCGTCCACCGGGTTCTCTCCATTTGAGCTACTGTATGGGAGGCACCCCCGGGGCCTACTGGACATTGCCAGGGAAACATGGGAGAGTGAGAGTTCCCCTCATCGAAGTGTGATTGAGCCAATGGCCCAAATGCAAGATAGAATTGCCCAAGTGATACCGATTGTGAAGGAACATTTATCCCAAGCCCAATTGGCTCAACAAAGGATTTACAATCGTAGGGTCCGGGTCCGTTCCTTTGCACCTGGTGATAGGGTGTTGGTGCTGGTCCCCACAGTCGAAAGTAAATTCCTAGCCAAATGGGAGGGTCCCTATGAAGTGTTGGAGAAAATGGGGGTGGTGAATTATAAAATTAGCCAACCAGGAAGACGAAAACCTGAGCAGCTCTATCACGTGAACTTGTTGAAACCATGGAATGATAGAGAGTCCTTGGTCGCTAAGACTACCCAATTTTCTGCTCCATTTAGCCTGGCTGTCCCTGAAGTTGGGATAGCGGAGACTCTGTCCAAAACTCAGCAACAGGAGGTTAAAGAATTTGTGCTCCGTAATAGGGAGAAACCTAGAGAGAGACCTGCCAGGTTGGGTCTCCGGAGTTGAACATGACATTATCACCACACCGGGGAATAAGGTCAAGTTGAAGCCTTATAGAATTCCAGAAGCCGGGCGAGAGGCAATTCGCCAGGAAGTAAAAAAAAATGCTTGAGATGGGGGTGATAGAAGAGTCAAATAATGATTGGTCCAGTCCCATTGTCTTAGTGCCCAAACCAGATGGAAGTTGGCGGTTTTGTAATGACTTTCGCCGCCTAAATAAAATCACTAAGTTTGACACCTATCCTATGCCCCCACATAGATGAACTGATTGATCACCTAGGCACTGCCCGGTACATGACAACGTTAGACCTGACCAAGGGTTATTGGCAAATTCCTCTCTCGGAGTCGGCCAGGGAAAAAACAGCATTTGTAACTCCAGACAAATCTTTTCAATATCGGAGGGTGCCTTTTGGGTTACAGAATGCTCCTGCCACATTTCAACGCACCATGGATAAGACCCTTCGGCCTCACCGAGCCTATGCTGCTGCATACCTCGATGACGTTGTCATCCACAGTAAGGATTGGGACTCACGCTTACCAAAAGTTCAGGCTGTTTTGGATTCCATCTGGAATGCCGGGTTTACAGCCAATCCAAAATAATGTACCCTTGGGCTAGAAGAGGCGAAGTATCTGGGGTATACCATTGGAAGAGGTCTAATAAAGCCCCTTTTGACCAAAGGGAAGGAGTCTGTCATGACCAAATGGACTCCCGAAGCAGAAACAGCTTTTCAGGCTTTAAAACAGGCCTTATGTAGACAGATGCCTCAAATGTGGGGTTAGGAGCTGTACTGTCCCAGGTTATCAAGGGGGAGGAACACTTTGTTCTTTACCTCAGCCGAAAGTTGAAGGCTCATGAGGAGAATTATGCCACCATTAAGAAAGAGTGTTTGGCGGTGAGATGGGCTTTGGATTCTCTCCGGTACTACCTCCTGGGTAGACAGTTTGAACTGGTGACGGATCATGCCCCATTAAAGTGGATGGCACAGAACAAGGAGACCAATAGGAGAATAAATAGGTGGTTCCTGGTCCTTCAGGAATTTAGTTTTGTGGCAACGCATCGCCCCGGTGTTAAGAGGGGGAATGCAGATGGGTTGTCCCGAGTGCATGCGTGCCTGGCAACCTGTGTCCCAACCCTAGGGTTGAAACAAAAGGGGGGTATGTGACAGGAAGTCAGTTAAATTTGTGGGTGTTGTCACAGACGGGAGATACATGTCTGCCTTGTTTAGACAATACACCAATTACTACCAGGTGTCGGCTGCAGAAGTAGCCAGGAAGGATTTTTTTTACCTGCCGCAGCATATTGGCGTAGCACGGCCTGTTTTTTTTTGCCTTTCTCTGGACCAAGCCAGGAATAGAGGATTCAGTTAATCCTTAAAAATCCTCCCCTCCAACCCCCCTGGTGTTTTGCGACCATGGTTAATCTGCAATACTCTGCAGAAACCATTTGGGATCTGAGGCGATTTGCCGCAATATTACCAGCCATCACCAAAAAAGCCCTTAGAATTGAGCGATTATTGAGAATAGATCGACGATCGACTATCAAAAATCTCACTCGTTTACCCCAGCCTAAGCACATATCATGTGCTTTGATCAACACAAGATTGGCAGTAAAACACCTGACTAGAAATCCATGCTTTCATACGACAATACGATTTAGACTGCCTCTTTATTACAGAGAGCTGGTTCACAGCCTACTGTAACACCATTCTAAGTGAACTGGTGCCAGAAAACTATTGTATTATAACTGAAAACAGAATAGGGCAAAGAGGAGGAGGACTCATTTTGCGATCACCAAACCCGTCCTTCAAAACCCTCTTCCATTCATGGAAACCCTTACTCTGCAACTGCAAACAAACTCCCAGGAGATCGTCCGGATTCTACTCTGCTATAGACCACATGGCCCAAAATCGCAGCTTTTACTATCATTGACGGAGTTTATCTCCACTTACACCCTTAACAGCAAACACCTTTTGCTGCTCGGGGATTTCAACCTCTGGGCCAATTCCTCACAAGACCCTGTTGCCGACGCCTGTATTGACCACCTGAAAGGATTAGGGCTACAACAACTAGTATGTGGGCCCACACATGCTTCAGGTCACACACTCAATCTTATTTTCAGACAAGATCTGGAAAAAAAAATTTGGAAAATGAACCGTTGCCATGGACAGATCACCATGCAATTAAATTCATTATTTCCAAAATCCCCCCTTAACAAAAACATCAAAACCAGTGACAACACACTGGACTAGATGTCAGAAGAAGCTCCACTCGAGCTCTTCAAAACCACGTAAAAAAAAAAAAGTAAAAACAATTCAGCCGCACCAAACACACTGGATGCCATAAACACAGCCCTATTACAGTCAGCTGACTTAATAGCACCGAAACGTAAAACCTGCATCCGGAAAAATACCTCCAGCTGGTTCAACAACCAACTGGCGTTACTAAAGCAAGAGCGCAGAAGGGCGGAAGCCGCCTGGAAAAGAAGCACTTCAGAGGAGAACCTCTCCATCTACAAAGCAACTACAAGAAAATACCACAAAGAAATCTTCAAAGCCAAGAAAAAATATTTTTCTAAGGCTAACAACAGCGCTCTGAATCACCCCGCAAACTCTTCAAGCTGGTCACTCAGACCATTGAATCCAGGATGTCTTGAAGCCCCCAATTCGGATACCCAAGAATTCTGCAATGAATTGTCGGATTACTTCATTAATAAAATCGAGGGAATCCGGGAAAGCATTCAGCACAACAATACCCCCTCAACCCCCCCTAATTCTTCACACAATACACGCAGTAATTCACCACAATCAGGTAAGTTCACGCTGGAACCCATCACTATCCATGCCACAAAGAATATCATTGGTACTTTGCGTAACCGGACAGCGCCAAATGATATCATCCCCACCAAACTGCTTAAAGAATGCGCCGACATCTTGGCACCTCCTATCACGCAGCTTATAAACCAATCTTTCAAGGAAGACATAGTGCCCTCCCCGTTGAAAGAGGGCATAATCCAACCCATCTTGAAGAAACCCACCCTAGACCCCAGGGACCCACTCCATCGCCGTCCCATAACAGGCCTAAATGTACTCTCAAAGGTAATGGAAAAAGTAGTGGTACAACAGCTGCAACAGCATCTAAATACCAACAACCTACTTGATACATCTCAATCAGGCTTCCGTCCCAGACACGGGATAGAAACAGCATTGCTCAAAATATGGGACAATGCTCTCGAGGCCGCAGACGAAGGAGAATCTTGCCTTCTGGTTCTGTTGGACCTAAGCGCAGCCTTCGACACTGTAGACCATAAACTATTATTGACTCGGCTAGCTGAAGTAGCCAAAGTCGCAGAAATCGATTTATCTTGGTTCTCCTCTTTTTTGGAAAACCGATCGCAAATAGTGAAGTTAGGACCGTTCACTTCTGATAAATGCACAGTGTCGTGCGGAGTCCCTCAAGGATCGCCTTTGTCGCCGGTGCTATTCAACATCTACCTTCGTCCCCTTTTTAAAATCATTAGCAGCCAAAAACTGCTTTATCACTCATATGCAGACGACACGCAACTGTATTTCCGCATTTGCAATAAAAAGGATCATCACCTCAATCTAGAGACATGCCTCTCTTTGATAGAGAACTGTATGACAAAGAGTTATCTTAAACTCAACGGAGCGAAAACAGAACTTCTCCTGTTTCACGCCAAGCGTATGAGTCAACCTGCAACAACTTGGACCCCCCCGCCCATTCTGGGCAAAATCATCACCCATAGCGCCAAAGTCAAAAGTCTCGGGTCATCTTTGACTCCTACATGACTATGGACGCACAAATAGGGTCAGTAGTCAGCGGATCTCACCATCTGCTGCGCCTACTGCGCAGACTTACTCCTTTCATTCCCAAAGAGGACATATCGGTCGTGGTGGGAGCAATTGTAAACTCAAGATTGGACTATGCAAATGCCCTTTACCTCGGACTCCCTAAGTACCAAATCGCTCGTCTGCAAGTCGTTCAAAATACGGCCGCCAGACTTGTGACTGGCAAAAAAACCCTGGGAATCAATCTCACCTTCACTGAGAACCCTTCATTGGTTGCCAGTAAAAGACAGAATTGCTTTCAAAGCACTCTGCCTAACGCATAGATGTATCCATGGGAATGCCCCCCAATATCTATGTGAAAAAATAAAAGCTCACAATCCCAATCGCGTTCTGCGATCCACCAATCAAAATCTACTCCAGATACCGAAAGCCAACTACAAGTCTAAAGGAGATAGAAGATTCGCGGTCCAAGGTCCCAGACTATGGAACGCTTTACCAACCAGCATTCGGTTGGAGGAGAACCACTTAGCATTCAGGAGAAAGATCAAGACTCCTCTCTTTTGATATCAAAGGAGACAGTAACAACAAGCGCCCAGAGGCGATTAAGTTTGCATGTGCTGCGCTATATAAGTTTTCATTCATTCATCCACACCCTGTAGGCTACACCAACAATGTACTGTAGGAAGCAGTATCTGGAGCCAAAAAGGAGGCATAATAACATACAATTCCTTAAAAATGGTTACATAAAGACATGTAGCACTATGGTAGTAGGACAGGAACAGTCTTCCTGTCAGAGATTACAATACCTTTGGACAAGCTGGTGCAAACATTCCACCACAGCAGCAGTGCTTGATCCAAAACAATGGAGTATCCCACTGAGGGAGCCAATCCTCAGAGGGGGAGGTGCTGCATTCCTGGTGCCAAAAAACGCTACATAATAGAGCAGCTGGGGCCAGGGACACGGCGGTTCTCTGATGAGGAGGCATGCGGTGTAACCCTGCCCCTAGGGGCATGATGACATCACACACCGGCGTGAAAAATTCTTCAACCACATCAGGAGAGGACACGATGGGGAGAGGGTAGGAGCTCCTCCCAGCAAACAGGATGTGAGGGCAACAGAAAGTGGAACCTCCAACGCTGTCCACTGGCCATGGGTGGGTGGAGCCTACCCGCCGGGTGGTGTATGCATAGACTCCACAGGGACGCATGCAGTGCCACCTGGTGGACCGTGTGGCCATAACAGCCAAAGTAGATATAACATGGTACAAAGAAACAGAAGGACATGATAATCCAGAGACATATATTGTAAAAATTGTGTTAATAATAATAATAATAATATTGATAAAACAAACATTAATAAACGCAGCAAACATAATCAAGATCAAAGTAGGCAAACGCAAATAGGAAAGGTTGACACGTTTCAGCCTATAAGACCTTAGTCATAACCACTTTACAGACATGAAACTTGTGAAATAAATAGTAGCTCTAAGGATCACTGACTCCACCCATTAATTGTCTAAATTGACTGAAAACAATTATCCAAGGAAGGAAATCAGCTGCAATGCATATTGTGTGATCCATGTGTATGCCACTATTGTTCACACACCTTGTAGTGATAATATGTACATCTGTGCACACAGTTGTGCATGCAGCCATACACATATACATGATTAAAACACCATGAAATACAAGAAACATTAAATACAAAAGATAAAAATGATCATCCAGGTATGTGAAAAAAAGACACCAGAAGAGTAAAAGAAAAAAGGGAGGGAAGGCTATGGGGAGAGGCATACTTAACCACTTAAGACCCGGACCAAAATGCAGGTAAAGGACCAGGCCCCTTTTTGCGATTCGGCACTGCCTCGCTTTAACTGACAATTGCACGGTCGTGCGACATGGCTCCCAAATAAAATTGGCGTCCTTTTTTCCCACAAACCTCTGCAGTTTTTATTTTTTGCGCTGTAACGGCTACCCAAGTAGGGAGAGAGTATACGCTGTTGGCGACGTCCTTTTCCCTGGCAAGTTGCTATGCATGTAAGTCCAGTATAAGCCCATCCACGAGATCCAGAGGGAGAGTCAGGTCCAGTTGTAAGACGCACAGAATAATAATCCCATAGCATACCCTTTCACAAACGAGACAGGCTACGTTTTGAAGGGTCAGAAGACTCAGCTTTAATGGTGCATTTCTTGGTTTTTATATCTTAGTTACAAACTGGTGAGTGCTCAAGGAACAATGAAAGTCTCCGCCCCCTCCCTCCACAGGGGGCCCCAAGTTGGACACACTGGCACCAGGCTAAAAGAAACCACATTTCTTTCTCAATAGACTTCAATCACAGATAATCCCATCCGTGGATAAGCATTTTGGCACCGCAAAGCCTGACAAGTTCTTCTGAACATAAGTGACATGCTATTTCAATACAACTGACAGGAGGCTGCTAATTTGGAATACAATATAAAATCTTAAGGATAAACACAGGTCTTTCACACACACAATAGATCAATTAACCTTTGGGAATAGAGAGGTGCATTAGCATACCTAAAGAGAAGTTGTAGGAGACAGGCTGATTCAGTTCTAATCCACATCTAGACTGACAGAGGACACTCACACTTCATAATAACCCACTGCATGATTATTATAGATGTACAGGCAAAATACATAGTTCCGTTACACTGCTCCCCTTTTGTGGAACACTCCGGCAGACCCGGATTGATCCTTTTCGGGTCAACTTGGGGATGTCCGGTCTGCTGTTAGGGTAAAAGTTCCGTTTGCCTGGACAGTCCATCGGCATTGTCATTAAATCTGCCAGGTCGGTAGCTGATGGTAAAGGTGAATAATGGAATTCAGTTCTGGAACAGTCACTTGCTTTGCTCTCTCAATGGCTCCCAAAACCTGTTGCTGATGCTCTTGGGAGAGATAAGGCACCACCTGAGCGCAAATCCCATTTAATCTTTTGACAATTTCAGCCTGTTTGTGCATTTCAATGTTCAAGCCACGGGACATCTCATAATACATGACGTAGTGTCGTTGCATCTCCGATTTCTCACTGGCCAACTTGTCACATTCCCATTTTAGACTGTGATATTGGGCCGGATCTACAGTACATGTCGGGGCAGGTAGTCTTACCCGGGTCTCAGTAGCAAGCGAGTTGGTTCCAGCAACGCGGGTTGGGGCACAGGTAGTCACGGTGTGGACTTCAGCGGGGCACATCGGGGCGTACGCAGAAACAAGGGGGGCCAAATCATTCCCCAGTAGTACATCTGCTGGCAAATCCTTCATCACCCCCACATTCACATGTCCCGAACCCACCCCCCAATCCAGGTGAACCCGGGCAATGGGTAGCCGGAAGACGGTGCCTCCTGCTACTCTTACGGCTACGGTGTCTCCGGTGTGCTGGCTCTCTGGGATGAGTTTCTTCTGTAGCAGTGTCATCGTGGCCACAGTATCGCGTAACCCGTTGGCTGCCTTTCCATTGACCCAGACAGTCTGCCGGTGTTGCTGCCTGTTGTCCTGGTTAGCTGCTTGTATCGGATCTGCCTCGTGCAGAACACCCCAATGTTCTACCTCCCCAACGCCGTGGGCCGCAGGCATGGATGTGTGGGGGTTCCCCCTTTCTGGCTGTCTCCATGACTGTGACTGCCTGGGTGGATTTAATGAACAGTCTGACTTTTTGTGCCCTGGTTGTTTTTGAATCAGAGCGATAGTAGCCTCGGTATCTCTCAGGCCTTGTGCTACTTGTCCATTCACCCATACCTCCTGACGGTGATGCTGACGGTTATCTGGAGAGGCCGCTTGTATTGGGTCTGCCTCATACAAAATTCCCAAACATTCCTCAGGGCCCACCTTGGTTTCTAGGCAGTGGGCCGCAGAGGGCCGTGATGGAGTGACCTCTGTGTTGGATGTTGGGCATCTCCAGTTGTTATTTGTAGCTCTCAAAAGACAAAACCGGGCAATATGTCCCGTGTTGCTGCAGTAATGGCACGTTACCCTAGACGAATCCCAGGGGTAGTTGTTGGGTTCCTGAGGAAGTGGTGGTCCTGGTGGGACTGGAGCCCGAAACTCTGGGCGTGGGGTGCCGGTTGGAGTACACGGTTCTACCTTATGAGCCAGCCATGTAGTACCCTGGCTTACTTTCCTTGTTTCCGCGTACTCATCTGCTAGCCGCGCCGCCTCGTTTAAGTTAGCGGGACGGCGATCTCGTATCCAGTCCTGTATGTCTGCGGCCAGGTCTTGGAAGAAATGTTCCATTAGGAATAGCTGCAATACATCCTCCCCGGTGTTGGCCTTGCACCCTTGGACCCAATGGGATGCCACCCTTTGTAAGTGGTTGGCCCATTCCATATGGGATTCCACGGCCTTCTTCTTGAAATCCCGAAAGCGACGGTGGTAGGTTTATGGAGTTACGGCATATCGGGTTAACAGCGCCTTTTTCACTTGCTGATATTGTAAAATATCCTCTGGAGCAAGAGCCCGAAACGCTTCATTGGCTTTGCCCGACAATTTCCCAGACAAAATAGTGACCCATTGGTCTGGTGGTACCTGGTGTAGTGAGCACTGCCTCTCAAAATCCGACCAAATATCCATCTATTTCCTCCTCACTTTCTACAAAAGCTTTAAATGCAGTGAACGGTATTTTCTTTCCTGTAGCAGCGGGTGGGGAAGTAGGAGCTGCGTGTGTAATGGGCTATCTAGCTCTTACCAGTTCCAGTTCTTGTCCCCTCTTGGTTTGAATCTCCTCTCTTGCTTCCCGGAACAGCTGGTTTATTAGTTCAGTGGACGTTTCTGGATACAAGGATAATCTCCGCTGTACAATATCCGTAATTACATCTTCCTCGCTGACAGGTGCTAGGGGCTCCGCTCTTTCCATGGATCCATCCATTTGGTCCAGCTCCAGTAAATCCGCTATCAGCTCCCTCCGTGGTCTGTTACTGGCACTCCTACCACGACTCTCCAATAAATCTTTAAGTGTGGTTCTTTTCAGCCTGGCGTACTGGGACTTCATTCAGAACTTGCTACTTGGATAAAAGGACCATCCCACCGCTGCCAACCAATGTAACGGCTACCCAAGTAGGGAGAGAGTATACGCCGTTGGCGACGTCCTTTTCCCTGGCAAGTTGCTATGCACGTAAGTCCAGTATAAGCCCATCCACGAGATCCAGAGGGAGAGTCAGGTCCAGTTGTAAGATGCACAGAATAATAATCCCATAACATACCTTTTCACAAACGAGACAGGCTACGTTTTGAAGGGTCAGAAGACTCAGCTTTAATGGTACATTTCTTGGTTTTTAAATCTTAGTTACAAACTGGTGAGTGCTCAAGGAACAATGAAAGTCTCCGCCCCCTCCCTCCCCAAGTTAGACACACTGGCACCAGGCTAAAAGAAACCATATTTCTTTCTCAATAGACTTCAATCACAGATAATCCCATCCGTGGATAAGCATTTTGGCACCGCAAAGCCTGACAAGTTCTTCTGAACATAAGTGACATGCTATTTCAATACAACTGACAGGAGGCTGCTAATTTGGAATACAATATACAATCTTAAGGATAAACACAGGTCTTTCACACACACAATAGATCAATTAACCTTTGGGAATAGAGAGGTGCATTAGCATACCTAAAGAGAAGTTGTAGGAGACAGGCTGATTCAGTTCTAATCCACATCTAGACTGACAGAGGACACTCACACTTCATAATAACCCACTGCATGATTATTATAGATGTACAGGCAAAATACATAGTTCCGTTACATGCGCTATAATCAAAAATAGAGCGACAATTTTGAAAAAAAAAAACAATATTTTTTACTTTTTGCTATAATAAATATCCCCCTAAAATATAAAAAACAATTTCCTGAGTTTAGGCCGATATGTATTCTTCTACCTATTTTTGGTAAAAAAAATCGCAATAAGCGTTTATCGATTGGTTTGCGCAAAATTTATAGGGTTTACAAAATAGGGGATAGTTTTTTTGCATTTTTATTTATTATTATTTTTTTTACTACTAATGGCAGTGATCAGCGATTTTTTTCGTGACTGCGACATTATGGCGGACACATCGGACAATTTCGACACATTTTTGGGACCATTGTCATTTTCACAGCAAAAAATGCTATAAAAATGCACTGTTTACTGTGAAAATGTAAATTGCAGTTTGAGAGTTAACCACTAGGGGGCGCTGAAGGGGTTAAGTGTGACCTCATATGTGTTTCTAACTGTAGAGGGGCAGGGCTGGACGTGTGACATCATTGATCGCCTTTCCCTATATCAGGGAACAGAGACCAATGACAGCGCCACTGTGAAGAACGGGAAAGGTGTGTGTACACACACCTCTCCCCGTTCTTCAGCTCCGGGGACCGATCGTGGACTCTGGCGGCGATCGGGTCCCGCGGCCGTGGTCATGGAGCTTCGGACAGGTACGTGATCGTGCCCAGCTGTGCCATTCTGCCGACGTATATCGGCGTTAGGCAGTCCTTAAGTGGTTAATGTAAGTGCAAATCCAGACTCCCGCCTCAGGTTTAACCCCTGAGGCAATCTAGTTTTTTTTTATCTACATTTACTGCTGTGGTGTCTTTTATTTATTTCTGTCCATGTTAGTTTGTTCTTTTCCACATCTACCTACAATATATGCCGCTTTATTTTATGTTTCCCACTTTACGCTCATATTCCATTCTACTTCTCCACCTTTTTCCTTTCTCATTCCTAGTATATCAACCCCACGCTCATCATTATATAATATTTGTTACAGAAGCCCCATGGGCTCCTACATATCACTATAGTATTGGATGAGGGGTTCTTGTCATCCCTGGTATTTGGATTGTCCCGTCCCGTCGCCGCATTGTTACTGTAAGAGTGTTAGGAATACAGTTTCTGTTCCCTCTCTTCCTGTCTTAATTATCAACTACTAAGAATTTTAATATTTATTGTAGGTATTCCCAATTAGCTTCTCCCGATGAGTGGATACTACTCCACGAAACGCGTTGAGATTATATATTTGAAGTTATATCATGTGTATACCATGGGTTTGAAATGTTGGGGTCATCAATTAATTTAATACAGTATGGGCCAGATCCACAAAGCTCACAGTCACAGCGGCGTATCCTTATCCACAAAGAAATGCCGCTGTAGCTTACGGCGGTGTAGCGTAAATGGCCCGATATATGCGGGTGTAATTCAAATTAACTAGTGGGGGCGTGAACGTAAATTACGCAAATCCCTATTCGCGAACGGTTTACACAAACTATGTGAACGACGGAAATCGACGATGGGCCGACATCCATACTTAACATTACGTACGCCTCTATACAGCAGGGTTAACTTTACGCCGGACCTACGATTACACAAACTACGTAAAAACACTGCGCCGGCCGTATGTACGTCCGTGAATCGGCGTATCTAGCTCATTTGCATATTTTACGCGGACACACAACGGGAGCGCCCCTAGCGTCCAGCGTAAGTATGCAACTAAGATACGACGGTGTAATAACGTTACGCTAGTCGTATCTTAGCGTAATTCCGGTGTATCTTGTTTTGTGAATACAAAACAAAGATAAGCCAGCGGGAGTTTGAAATTACGGCGGCGTGTCTCCAGATTCTTTGTGGATCTGGCCCTATATTTCATGTTCGTACACATTTTGGGTATTATGCCGATATTATTATTAATCATGTGCTACAATAAACAATATGCTAATAATTTTACTATTATGTGATTTATCTATCATGTATTATCTTATTTTGTATCAAATTTATTGATTTAATATGTATATTATCCAATGCACTATGCTCAATTTTGTTACTCATAAAGCTCTTGGGCCAGATTCTCAAAAGAGATAAGACGGTGTATCTCAGATACACCGTCGTATCGCAGTTTTTTTCAATGGGTATCTATGCGAGTGATTCTTAGAATCACTTACGCATAGATACACTAAAGATCTGACAGGTGTAAAGCAATTACACCGTCGGATCTTCGATGTAATGACAACGCCGGCCGCTAGGTGGCCTTTACGTTGTTTTCTCATTTGCCTATGCAAATGAGCTTAATACGCCGATTCCCGAACAATTTTGCGACGCGGCAACGTAGTTTACGTAGGTTGTGTACGCGTAAGGTTACCCCTGCTGTATGAGGGGTATGTTTTCTAAGTGCCGTTGTTGCCATGTTAAGTATGGCGTCGGTTCAGCGTCGTCTTTTTTCGTTGGTTACGTTGTTTTACTAAGTCGTTCGTGAATAGGGAATTGCGTAAGTGACGATCACGTCGTTTTGACGTCGGTTTCAACAACGCTTTCCGACGTGAGCTGGAGCATGCGGACTGGGCTTTTTTCCCGGCCGGCGCATGCGCACTTCGTTTGATGCGGGGGCGCGCTTAATTTAAATACAGCACGCCCCTCCTTCAGTATTTAAATTACGCGGCCTTATGACGCCGCATTTACGATACGCCGCCGAAAATTACGGAGCAAGTGCTTTGAGAATACGGCACTTGCTCCAGTAATTTGCGTAGACGTAGTGTAAATACGATACGCTACGCCGCCAGATACGCCATTTTTTGAGAATCTGGCCCCCTGTTTACGTTATATTGACTGACTCATCTTACCTTAAGTTCGTGTTTCATATAAAGTCCCACTGCCCCCTCTGCCCCAATTTTCACTTTCTTTTTCCATATAATCAGGGATGGAGACCTATGAACTGGTTAGTCATGGTCTCATATAAATTCCCAACTTTCTTTCTTTTATTCTAACAAATCCTGGAAGGAAGGGTTTAAAGTTAAATGTTTAAAACGTTTGTTAAGATCGCCACCCTTGTGGTTAGAGTGTATGCGATGCATTGCCAAAAAATTTACTTTGAGGATGGAGTCTGCATGGACCAATGCCATTTGTTGGCCAGTAGGCACTTCCAGATCACGTGTGCGTATACTGGATAGATGTTGATTAGATATACAGTGGGGAAAATAAGTATTTGAACACCCTGCTATTTTGCAAGTTCTCCCACTTGGAAATCATGGAGGGGTCTGAAATTGTCATCGTAGGTGCATGTCCACTGTGAAAGACATAATCAAAAAAAAAAATTCCAGAAATCACAATTTATGAATTTTTAACAATTTATTTGTATGATACAGCTGCAAAGAAGTATTTGAACACCTGTCTATCAGCTAGAATTCTGACCTGTCAGGTTTCATATCAGGCTAGGAGCAGACAACAGTTCAGGTGTGCTAATATGCTTATAGTTCAATAACAAGAGCACATACCATGAGCAGGTCTTGTGAAGCAGGTCAGCGTTGGGACTTGTAGTTCACCACGGATGCAGGGTTGAGACGAGCGGGACAGCTGGCACTTGTAGTTCACTGCTGAAGTAGGTGTTGTGATGAGCAGGAAGGCTGGAACTTGTAGTTCACCGCAGGTGTGGATGTTGGTGGTGTTGCTGGTGCTAGTAGTGCACCGCTGCAATGGGTGTTGCTTACAGGAGTCAGGCAAAGCGTGGTCTAGGCGAGCCGGTTCATACACGGATGGATCAGAGTTCGAAAGGTACCAAATCGGAAGCAACAAGCAGGGTCAAACAAGCCGGGTCATACACAAAGTTTACAGATTAACAGGTCAGGCTGGATCACACAAGGCAAGCAGAGTAACTCTATCACGAGCACTGATTGGGTGAAGTCACAGGTGTTTTAAAGGAGAGCTGGCCAATCAGTGTTTCCCAGCCAAGGCTGTGTCAGGTGAGTGCGCTGGGTCCTAGAGGGGTCCAGTACTGACAGTGACCCCCCCCTTCTCAAAGAGGGGTTGCTCCTGCACCCCCAGGTTACTTGGATATCGAAGATGAACTTCTTCTTAAGGCGATCAGCATGGAATCGCGAGCTGGGATCAGGATCATCCCTCCAAAACTCAATGAACTAGATATTTAAGGAATGCGTATCTGGAGTCAAGAATATAAATTATTCCTGGATGACACATCACAGGTTCTGTTCATTTACTTTTGAGGTCATTAGGAAGCTGCATAAAGACACCTGAAATCCACCCCATACAATCAGTAAGAATCCAACTACTAACATGGCCAAGACCAAAGAGCTGTCCAAAGACACTAGAGACAAAATTGTACACCTCCACAAGGCTGGAAAGGGCTACGGGGAAATTGCCAAGCAGCTTGGTGAAAAAAGGTCCACTGTTGGAGCAATCATTAGAAAATGGAAGAAGCTAAACATGACTGTCAATCTCCCTCGGACTGGGGCTCCATGCAAAATCTCACCTCGTGGGGTCTCAATGATCCTAAGAAAGGTGAGAAATCAGCCCAGGACTACACGGGAGGAGCTGGTCAATGACCTGAAAAGAGCTGGGACCACCGTTTCCAAGGTTACTGTTGGTAATACACTAAGACGTCATGGTTTGAAATCATGCATGGCACGAAATGTTCCCCTGCTTAAACCAGCACATGTCAAGGCCCGTCTTAAGTTTGCCAATGACCATTTGGATGATCCAGAGGAGTCATGGGAGAAAGTCATGTGGTCAGATGAGACCAAAATAGAACTTTTTGGTCATAATTCCAATAACCTTGTTTGGAGGAAGAAGAATGATAGCAGAGTACCATCCCAAGAACACCATAAAAGGCCTACTGTGAAGCATGGGGGTGGTAGCATGAACTTAGATGAGACTTCCTTTGGGGCAAAATTCTTAATGAATTTTTTTCTGCAGGTCATGGGACAGGGCGACTGCATGGTTACTGTATTAAGGAGAGGATGACCGGGGGCCATGAAATAAACATTTTTCAGGCTTAACAAAAAGGGAGATTTTGGGCAACAACGTGCCTCTGATGCGTTTCAAGATTGGGAGAATATATCCTCAGTACACAAGCATAGAGCTTTGACACAAAGATCACGGAAAATGTCATTCATAAAGTTTTGGAGGCTGGGTCTTGAGACCAAGGCATGACAAGAATGAGTGGCCATCCTTGGTGAAGGCTGTCTTCCACTCATCTCCTTCACAGCCAGGATAACCAAGGAGTGGCTCTGTAAGAAGCATATCAAGGTTCTGGCGTGGCCTAGCCAGTCTCCAGACCTAAACCTGCGCCCCAGAAGAATAGAGAATCTTTGTTTTCCTGAGTATTCTTGCAAAGAGCTGGTTCAATGGAAAGACTCTCCCTCGCGAGGTGTGTGTCAGGCAAAAGGTCAATGGGACTCATAAGCGATGAGGAGGAGGTGTCAGCACTCCCTTTAGAAAACCAGAAAGTCCTTATAACAAAGCGGAACTGTTCCATCCCACTTGACAAGTAGAAGATCGAACAGGGTGTGGAGCAACTTCCTTTACACTGAGTGGACCAAGCCAAAATCCCTTGTTTGCCAGTCAATTACAGATTGTGCTTCTGAAGCCAAGGAAGGCCTAGGATCAAAGGAGTGGATGGAGAGTCAATGGCAAGACATGAAATCTTCTCCCAGTGCAGGGCCCCCAATTGTAACTGGAAGGGATTGGTGGACTGAAGCACAAGGTCTTGTGAGAGAGGCCGGTTATCCACAGAAATTAGGCGGACTGGGCAATCTAGCGTATGAGCTTCCAGGGACAAGGAGGTAATCAGAGTCTTATCAATAAAATTCTCAGCAGCTCCAGAATCTACCAAGGCCAACAGTTCATGAGTCCCTGTCCCAAAGTGAATAACACTGGGTAGAAGTATACGATTGTCCCCCTGGGGAGATGAAAGCAGACCTAAGGTGACCTCCCCATAATCACCTAGGTCCTGGAGTTTCCCGGACGTGTAGGGCACGAACGGAGCATGTGACCCCTGAGGCCACAATACAGGCAAAGTCCCATATTACGCCGGCGTGTGTGTTCCTGGGCAGATAGCCGGGTGGAGCCTAACTGCATAGGTTCTTCCACTGAACTGGCACTGAAGGTGGGATGGTCAGGTGGTAAGGGAGGTATGCAGTTTGCCACAGCCATATTTTTTTCTCGCCCCCTCTCTCGCTGACGGCGATCAATTCTAATGGCTAGACACATAGCTTCCTCCAGTGAGGCTGGATAGGAGAAGTTGACCAGAGCATCCTTAATTGCATCTGAAAGACCTATTCTGAACTGGCTGCGGAGAGCTGCATCATTCCAGCCAGATTCTGGGGCCCACCTGCGAAACTCTGAGCAGTACATTTCAGCTGTGGTAGTTCCTTGCTTTAAGTTATGCAGGGTTGATTCTGCAGTAGCCACACGATCTGGATCATCGTACAGCAACCCAAGGGCTTCAAAGAAGGCATCTACAGTTACCAGGGCTGGATGGTTTGGTTCAAGGTTAAAGGCCCAAGCCTGGGGGTCACCCTGTAGCAGAGAGATAATGATCTGAACTCTCTGATTTTCAGAGCCAGAAGAGGAAGGCCTTAATTTGAAATATAATTTGCAGCTGTTTTTAAAGTTGCAGAATCCCTTACGGTCGCCATAAAAACGGTCAGGCAAAGGAATTTTCGGTTCAGATAAAGTTTTTGTAACAGTTGTAGTAGGAGATTGCACCTTGGTGAGCTCTGTGGCCATTTGCTGAACTTGATGGGATAAACGGCAAAGTTCTTGTGCAAACATCTGAGCCTGCTCAGAATCCATGATGGGTTTTCCCTTTTTATGTATGGCTCGTGATAATGTCAGGTTTCATATCAGGCTAGGAGCAGACAACAGTTCAGGTGTGCTAATATGCTTATAGTTCAATAACAAGAGCACATACCATGAGCAGGTCTTGTGAATCAGGTCAGCGCTGGGACTTGTAGTTCACCACGGATGCAGGGTTGAGACGAGCGGGACAGCTGGCACTTGTAGTTCACTGCTGAAGTAGGTGTTGTGATGAGCAGGAAGGCTGGAACTTGTAGTTCACCGCAGGTGTGGATGTTGGTGGTGTTGCTGGTGCTAGTAGTGCACCGCTGCAATGGGTGTTGCTTACAGGAGTCAGGCAAAGCGTGGTCTAGGCGAGCCGGTTCATACACGGATGGATCAGAGTTCGAAAGGTACCAAATCGGAAGCAACAAGCAGGGTCAAACAAGCCGGGTCATACACAAAGTTTACAGATTAACAGGTCAGGCTGGATCACACAAGGCAAGCAGAGTAACTCTATCACGAGCACTGATTGGGTGAAGTCACAGGTGTTTTAAAGGAGAGCTGGCCAATCAGTGTTTCCCAGCCAAGGCTGTGTCAGGTGAGTGCGCTGGGTTCTAGAGGGGTCCAGTACTGACATGACCCTCAAAGACCTGTTAGTCTGCCTTTAAAATGTCCACCTCCACTCCATTTATTATCCTAAATTAGATGCACCTGTTTGAGGTCATTAGCTGCATAAAGACACCTGTCCACCCCATACAATCAGTAAGAATCCAACTACTAACATGGCCAAGACCAAAGAGCTGTCCAAAGACACTAGAGACAAAATTGTACACCTCCACAAGGCTGGAAAGGGCTACGGGGAAATTGCCAAGCAGCTTGGTGAAAAAAGGTCCACTGTTGGAGCAATCATTAGAAAATGGAAGAAGCTAAACATGACTGTCAATCTCCCTCGGACTGGGGCTCCATGCAAAATCTCACCTCGTGGGGTCTCAATGATCCTAAGAAAGGTGAGAAATCAGCCCAGGACTACACGGGAGGAGCTGGTCAATGACCTGAAAAGAGCTGGGACCACCGTTTCCAAGGTTACTGTTGGTAATACACTAAGACGTCATGGTTTGAAATCATGCATGGCACGAAATGTTCCCCTGCTTAAACCAGCACATGTCAAGGCCCGTCTTAAGTTTGCCAATGACCATTTGGATGATCCAGAGGAGTCATGGGAGAAAGTCATGTGGTCAGATGAGACCAAAATAGAACTTTTTGGTCATAATTCCAATAACCTTGTTTGGAGGAAGAAGAATGATGAGTACCATCCCAAGAACACCATCCCTACTGTGAAGCATGGGGGTGGTAGCATCATGCTTTGGGGTGTTTTTCTGCACATGGGACAGGGCGACTGCACTGTATTAAGGAGAGGATGACCGGGGGCCATGTATTGCGAGATTTTGGGCAACAACCTCCTTCCCTCAGTTAGAGCTTTGAAGATGGGTCGAGGCTGGGTCTTCCAACATGACAATGACCCGAAGCACACAGCCAGGATAACCAAGGAGTGGCTCTGTAAGAAGCATATCAAGGTTCTGGCGTGGCCTAGCCAGTCTCCAGACCTAAACCCAATAGAGAATCTTTGGAGGGAGCTCAAACTCTGTGTTTCTCAGCGACAGCCCAGAAACCTGACTGATCTAGAGAAGATCTGTGTGGAGGAGTGGGCCAAAATCCCTCCTCCAGTGTGTGCAAACCTGGTGAAAAACTACAAGAAACGTTTGACCTCTGTAATTGCAAACAAAGGCTACTGTACCAAATATTAACATTGATTTTCTCAGGTGTTCAAATACTTATTTGCAGCTGTATCATACAAATAAATAGTTAAAAAAATCATACATTGTGATTTCTGGATTTTTTTTTGATTATGTCTCTCACAGTGGACATGCACCTACGATAACAATTTCAGACCCCTCCATGATTTCCAAGTGGGAGAACTTGCAAAATAGCAGGGTGTTCAAATACTTATTTTCCACACTGTAATTCATTTATTGTCTTTCCCGACATAGTAACATCCACACTCACAAGAGAGTAGATACACTACGCTAGGAGTCCTTGATGAGTGGCTGTAATAGCTCCCTAGTTCTACTAACCCCCACCATGGCGGGATAGAGGCATTGGTAGAGGAACATTTCTGCTAAACAAAGACAAACAGAATGCTGCACAAGTGACACATCTCACTGAAGCTAAGTTACATCTTTTGTGCTGTTTTTTTTATGTATATATATTTTTTTAACCTAGGTTTTAAAAAAATATGTTTCACTTTTGTTCATGGATGGACACAGCTCCTTTATTCTTGACAGTAGGTTATATGCCGTCTACAAGGAGAGGACTAGGCAGACATGTTAAACAGTTCAAAAAAACATGTAACAGCAAAGCTGAACAGTACTGCCCAGAGGGCGGTCCCCCTGCCTATAATCCCTCACCCTGCAGTCAGCAGCTCAGTTTTTTTCTGCATAGCATAGGAGAAGGACCTGGCTTCCTAGGGGCCCATTGGTCCTGGAGAACTTTTATTTCTTCTTTTTATCCTGAGATCTACTATCAACTGCCGGCTGGGTAACAGGCTGGATAATATAGATCCTTGTAGTCTGTGGAGTCCGATCATCAAGCGTGAGCAGGCCTTTAGCTACGCGCTGGGTCGGCCACAACATACCCCCATTGCTCCAGGGGTGGTCGGTGAGCTATGCTCTGGGGCACACATATGACCGGGCTACTGCTGTCCGAGTCATAGTGGGCCGTGGCCGAAAGCCACTCCATATTGCTCGGTGATGGGTCTGTCAGGAAAGCATCCAGCAGTCCCCGCTGGATGGGTAAGTAAGGTTCCTCCTGTCTTGGCAGGATTGAACAGCTGAGCATCCCTGGGGTGGTCGATTAGGGGGTCTGTCCCTCCTCCCCATGTATTTGCTGGGCCATGCAGTGTACATAATCGGCGGGTACCTTGGGGGGCTCCAGGTCCTGGCTGGGGGCTGCGCATTGTGTCTGGGTCCTCTCTTAGTGTGGGTGGTCTGCCATGTGGGGGGCGTCCTCTCAGAGGCCCAGCGTTTTTGCGGCCTTTTCATTTTACCTCAGAACAATTGGCACCTTCTTGGATGCGCCGGCGCCATTTTCCTGTACCCGCGCTGATCCTAATGCGAATACACCTGGCTGCCATTTTCTTGTAGCGGCGCTGTTTCTAATGCTAATACAGCTGGCGGGCATTTTCTTGTAGCTCGCGCTCTTTTGTTCCTGAGGCGGCAGGCCGCCATCTTCTTGTAGCTCTAGCATTGGTTATGGCCTCTAGCACTGGAATTTTCATTCTGAACGGCACAGATCACCTAAGAGACACCTCAGGCACACACTGTGCAGGAGATGATGCAGACCGCAGCACTGAGCAGTGCCTGGGTCAGGGCGGTGAGTCCTCTGGGGAGCCCCTTGGTCTGTAGCAGCAAGGAGGGTGGGCCCTTTTGTGTACCTTGACTTTAGTCCCTGAGTGAGCAGATGAGCATGGTGTCAGAAGCTAGCGCTTCTTCCCCAGACATTCCTGTGATGGGATTGCGGTCCGTTACATCTTTGAGGAGAGCCTCCTGAAAAAATGGGCATCTCCCCTGGTTGTGGAGCCCCCTGGGATCCAGGTTAAGCAAGATAACCACGATTCCAGTAGAGGATCCCCAGGCATTTAAGGATCCTGCTGATCGGAGTTCCGAAGCGGTGGCCCAATCCATGTTCACCATGCTGGGGTCAGCATTGCAGACAGTATTGGCCATGGCCCTGGTGCCACAGGCACTTACCAAATGGGCAAAATTGTTACACCGTGAGTTGGAGAAGCAACAGGCTTCCCCAGTCTGCGTGGAACTGGCTGACCAGTTGTTGCATGGCCTTAAGTATGTCTGAGAAGCAGCCCTGGATACAGCTCCCTTGCTTTCCAGAGCCTCAGTATCTGTCGTGGTACTACGTCGCCTGATTGAGCTAAAATGCTGGTCCGCGGACCAGACTTCCAAGAAAGCTCTGGCAGATTTGCCCTTCCAGGGAGAAAGGCTATAAAAAATGCTCTAGCAAAGCGCGGTGACGTACAACACGTACAACGGCACTATAAAGGGTAAGTTCCATTCGGATAACGCCACCCTTTGGGCAGCTTTAGCTGATTTTGTGTTAGTAAAAGGCGATTTGCGCTTTTCTGTCTGTTACAGCGTGATGAATGTGCTTACTCCATTACGAACGCTAGTTTTACCAGAACGAGCGCTCCCGTCTCATAACTTGCTTCTAAGCATGCGGGGGTTTTTCAATCGTTAAAGCCCACACACAATCATTTTTTACAACCCGAAAAACAATATAGTTTAAAACGTTGTGAAAAAATAGAGCATGTTCGAATTATTTTTTTGTCGTTTTTTAGAACCCGAAAAATGCTATGTAGCCCACACACGATCGTTTTAAATGACATTTTTAAAAAACTTATTTTTTTACAACCTGAAAAATGATCGTGTGTATGCGTCATTAGAAAGTGATGGGGACAGAGATAGCAACAAAAAAACATTTTTATGTGAGAAATTCTTAGGAAAAAATTGAGTCACAGAAAGCAATTAAAAAACTGAAAAGAAATTCTAAACCTACCGCCTTTCTCTTAAAAAAAAAAAGAAACTTCTGGTTGAACTTTTTTGGTCATGCCAGGAAATACTATATGTCTGACAGAGTTTCAGAATGAAAGGAATATATATACAAACCTTTCTTTGAAATACTACTCTTAGGTGTTCTGCTTTCAAAGCCTACAAGACAAGTGTACAGTCATACCCTTCACTGTAATTATTGCAGTTCTATCTACAGGGCATTATTACACCCTTTTTCCACTTACTTGCACTAGTACAATGTTACGTGATATATTTACCCTGTAACCTCAAAGGCCCTTCTGGAAAACACCACATTTATTTAGAGGAGTCAAGATTAGTTTGCAGGCTGCATGGCTTTCCCAGTTTTTTACTGTATTCATGATTTAAATTTTTTTTGTCAAACTACTCCTTGTTATAAGTTATTAGCTCCCCATATTATCATTATTATTGTTATACAGGTTTTACAGGTTTTAAATAGTGCCAACAGTTTGTGCAGCACTTAACAAAATAAAGGCAGGCATTACAGTTACATTACAATTTGGTACAAGAGAAATCAGAGGGCCATGCTCGTTAGAGCTTACAATCATAAGAAATCATCACAAGAATGTTCCTGTGCATCGTCAAAAGCGAATGTAGTTTTATTAAACTTGTTTGTCCTAAATTGTCCTTATTTTAATGGACCGCATGCCAAAACATTATGCAAAATGCATGATTACAGAGGGAAATTACCTCTCTAAGAGCTTGTGCTTACTGCAGCTCAAAGAACCTGCTCCTACAGGATTTTGAGCTTTTTTATATTCTTGTTTTTTCTGTCTGGGAACTGAAAAAGCTCAAAGCTCGAAAACACACACATACACACACAAAAAATGAACCGAGAGGAGAGTTTGTGAAAAAAAAAATGCTTATGCTCATAAAAGATCAATATAAACGTGCAAAAGAGCCCAATAAAGTACAAGCTTCTTCAAGCTGGAATAAAATCTCAAATGCCTGTAAAAACTGCTTTTTTTTGTTTTTAGCTACAGTGTGCATGAACATGTTACCTAGCTGGGTTAGAGTAAGTTTTTGTTTTCTGTGAAAGATTTGTTTTGTTTTAGAGAGATATTAGAAGGGCTTAGTTGCTACTATTTTAACAACCTTCTCTGGCTCCAAACACAGTATAGGCAACATATTCACAAAACACTCACCAAAAATGTGGGACAACATTAAAGTGGAGTTCCACCCTGTTTTTTTTTTTTCCTAAAATCCCCCAAAAAATGTATTAAACATTTTTTTTTATATAATCATCAGAAAGCACTGTTGCTCTGCGGAAATAGCTCTTCTGCCTCTTCCTCCACTGTGGTTGTCTTCTTCCTCATACACCCTTGCGGTGTCTTCTGGTGAATTGGGCGCGCTGCCTTCTGAGAACTGTGTGTATCCCAGGAAGCAGCCATCCATTCACAAAGCACCAAGCAAGTCGCGCATGCACAGTAGGAAACGGGCAGTGAAGCCATAAGGCTTAACTGCCTGTTTCCCTTAGGCTGCGTACACATGATCAAATCTATCTGCTGAAAACGGTCGGCCCGACCGTCCCAGCAGACAGATTCGATCGTGTGTACGGGCGAGCCGACGGATTTGGCCACCCGACAGATTTCAAAGCATGCTTTGAAATCTGAAATCTGTTGGCTGGGAACCCGTCGGACCGATATGTCTGCTGGTTAGTACGCTAACCAGCAGACATATCTTATTGCACATGCATCGAATAGGTTCGACGCATGCGCGGAAGTAATTCACTTCCTGGTGCGGTGACGTCGTGGCGTCAACGTCACCGCCACATCACCGATACGTCAGCGCGCCATCTGCCGGCGGGGATTTTGGTTTGATCGTGTGTACACGATCAAACCAATACATCCCAGCAAACAGATTTGTTCAAATCGGTCTGTCCGACCGATTTGAACAAATCTGTCTGCTCGTGTGTACGGGGCCTTACTCAGGATGGAGGCGCCAGGACCAAGCAATCTTCGTCGGGGGCCCATCATCGCAGGCGCCTAGGACAGGTAAGTGTCCCTATTAAAAGTCAGCAGCTACAGTGTTAGTAGCTGCTGACTTTAAAAAAAATTGTTGGGGTAACAAACACTTTAAATACTCACAGAAAACTAAATTTTTATAAATATTTGCAAGCCAAAGGATTTATTCCATTTGAGAACTCCCACCAGAAATGACTCCAATATATGCCTAATCTTACAAAGGATGGATGAGATGAAGTTACTGATATGTGGTTTCAAGATGTAATCACTACTGTGGACAAGCTCATATGATTAAAATGTATTTACTACCTGTGTTATACACCAGCTAAATTATTTTGTGTGAGTCTTGGGACTCATGTCCGATGCTGCTGCACCATTAGATGCACACTTTGCATCTAGCTTTCACTCCTCCCACCACGCCACCCACAAGTTTTGTTCTGAAACCCCACACCCTCCTCCCACACAGTTATTACACCCCCAACCCTGAGGATCCAAACCTCTAATCCTCATTTGCTTTCTCTCAAATGCATAGAAACATTCCTACCTGCACCTTGTGTTTTTTATCTGCATAGGATGTGTATCGATCAGGTGGTTTCGTTATGTCATTTGCTGCCCTGTACGCACAGCCTATCGTATCAATTTTCAGCAAACCTGCGGTGGGGATAAGGTAAGCAGGAAAAAAGTTTTAAGCATGTAACTTAAAGGCTTTTTCCTTGTGAGTGTGTGTCTTCTCTATTTCCGCCACTAGAGGGAGTAAAGATCGAGTTTTACTCACCAAGCTCCAGACAGTGTCAGGTTGTTTCAGACAGCACCCCCAAGAGAGGACACCCACTGGGCATGAAACTGTGTGATTAGTTGCATACTGTATGAAAAAGGCTTAACTAGCAGAGGACTATATGCAGTTGATAGTACCTTGGCTTTGTTGCTTGGTAATATGTTTCCCCAATGGAAAAATACAGGGACTAAACAAGACAAAAAAGCATCACCACCTGATATGAGAGCCTCTAGCCGGGCCCACTTGGTACTTTCCTCTCCAATAATTTATGACGCACTTGTACAGGATGAGCCATTGACTCCATCAGGAGCAACAGCCTCTCCTATAGTGCCTGGGCCTGCTTATGTCACTGAGTACTCCTTGGCATTAGCCCTTAACAGTTTAGAAGGAAGAATCGCTTTGTTAATCGCAAAGTCCTCGCAAAAGGACAAAAAGCGAAGCAGAGCTCCTTCTGTTACTTCAGATCTTCCTTCAGAAAGATATGAGGATGAGGAGGACATAGCACCATCAGAGGATAAGGATGAGGAGTCAGAAGAATCTGGGATTTCAGAAGAAACTTTTTCTGCATTTATTATTAATCATTTATCATTAAAATCCCCACAGGCTGCATGTTCCTTTCCGGTTCATCCTTTATTGGAAAATCTGTTCTACGCAGACTGGAAGCATCCAGCGTTTTTCTCCTCCTAGGAAGTTTGAAGTTCTTTATCCAATGGAGGAGAAGTTGGAAGTGGAATCTGCCTTGAGTGGATGCGGCTATTTCTTGTGTATAAATAAAAGCTTAACCTGTCCCGTGGACAATGCCCAGGTATTTAAAGATCCTTCTGAGAAAAAGTTGGAATCTTTACTGAAGTCTTCCTTTCTCCTGGCTGGCGCAATGACCCAACCTGCCGTGACAGCAGTGGGCATGTGTCAGGTCTTAAAGGATCAGATGAAACAGGGGCTTAAAGACCTGCCTACAGAGCAGATCAAATTTTGGGAGAATATGCCCAGGGCCTTATGATTCACAGTAGATGCCATCAGGGATTCTATCCAACAAGCATCTCACCTTACGCTCCAGCTGGTGCGGTGCACATGCGCAGAATTCTTTGGCTGAAGCACTGGTCAGCGGAAGCCCCATGCAAAAAGATTTTAACCTGCTTTCCCTTCCATAGTGAACGCCTTTTGGGGATAATTTGAAAAAGTATATCCAAAAGATATCAAGCAGCAAGACTTACTCTATTGCCGGAGAAAAAGAAAAACAAGCATCCTTGTTTTAAGCATTCTCTCTCCTAGCTCCTGGAATATCTGCCTTCAGGCAGTGGCAAGGGCAGGGCTGGACTGGCCTACCGGGATACTGGGAGATTTCCCAGTAGACTGCCTGCTCTAAGGGCTGCCTCGCTCCTGTCACACACAGCAGGCACAAAGTTCATTGAGAAAAGCTTGGCCGCGCTGCCTGTGACAAAGGTCCCGCCCTCCTCCTAGATCAGCTCTTGTGATAGATGCAGTGTTCTGTCTATCACAAGAGATGGTCTAGGAGGAGGGCGGGACTTTTGTCACAGGCAGCGTGCTGAGCGTGGCCTGCAGAGAGAAGGTCGAGATAGCAGCATTGCCCGGAGACGGGAGACAGTCGGCGGGGGAGACGGTCACAGTCAGAGGGAGGTCCCGATCCCTCGGCTGCTGCCGACAGCGACAGACCACTTCCCTGAGCGGCGGCAACAACTTTAACCACTTAAGACCCGGACCAATACGCTGGTAAATGACCCAAGGTGTTTTTGCGATTCGGCACTGCGTCGCTTTAACAGACAATTGCGCGGTCGTGCGACGTGGCTCCCAAACAAAATTTGCGTCCTTTTCTTCCCACAAATAGAGCTTTCTTTTGGTGGTATTTGATCACCTCTGCGATTTTTATTTTTTGCGCTATATACAAAAATAGAGCGACATTTTTGAAACTATTTTTTACTTTTTGTTAAAAAAAAATCAAATAAACTAAATTTTAGCAAACATTTAGGCAAAATTTATTTAGCCACATGTCTTTAGTAAAAAAAAAAAATTGCAATAAAAAAAATAGCTACCTAGCGGGAACAGCGACACTAATACAGCGATCAGAAAAATGATCGCTTAGTGACGCTGGCAATAGGGAGTGAAAGGGTTAACTAGGGCGGTGATCAGGGGGTTAAAACTTTATTAGGGGGGGTGGGGGGGCTATCCTGAACCTAACACTAACTGTTTTTTACAGTGCCTGTCACACTGACACTAAATGCAGTGATTAAATCACTGCATTCAGTAACACTGTGACAGGGGCGATCACAAGGGGTTAATATGCCTATGTGAGTGTGTGTCAGTGTTGTGTTGGTGCACACTTACTTGTCATGTCTTCTCTCATCAGCAGCGCTGGGAAACAGCGCTGCGATGAGAGAATACATCATTTCCTCCTTCCTGTGTAAACACAGGAGGAGGAAGTGACAGGCTGGGAGCGCGCTCCCATTGGCTGGGAGCGATCGCGGGGGGGGGGCGGAAAACACGGACATCCGCCCGCAGATCCCGGATCGCTCCCAGAGGTAGGGAGACCCCCGCACGCCGCGGAGGGGGTCCCGATGGGACCCCCGAACCGCACTCAGGCGGGGACGTAAATTTACGCCCTTGTGCCTGTACGAGCCATGTTGTGGCCGTATATGTGCGTGCGGGGGTCTTTAAGTGGTTAAACAGAGGGAGAGGCGTCTGCGGGTCAGAGCACTAGCAAAGCCCCGCCCCCTCCCTCCCTGCACACAGACTCGCCCACCTATGTGTCTACACAGCCACCTTCACCTGCTTCACATCACTGGAGCGGAGCGCCCACATAGGCAGTGTCCTGTCTGCCCTCATTGGTGTAAAGTGCTGCAAACTAGTCTACCAACTATAGGATATTTATTTTTTTTGACAATTTTTTTTGCTGCAATTGTGGGCACGTTAAGGCTCCAATGGGCATGGTAAGCCTGCAATTATTGGCAGGGTAAGACTGCAATGATGGGCACAGTATGGCTGCAATTATGGTCATGGTGAGGCTGCAATGATGGACATGGTGAGGCTAAAATTATGGACACGGTGAGGCTGCAATGATGGGCACTGTGAGGCTGCATTGATGGGTAAAGTGATGATGCAATGATGGGCACAGTGAGGCTGCAATGATGGGCACAGGGAGGCTGCAATGATGGGCACAGTGAGGCTGCATTGATGGGCAGTGAGGCTGCAATGATGGGCACAGTGAGGCTGCCACGATGGGCACAGTGAGGCTTGCCACGATGGGCACAGTGAGGCTACCACGATGGGCACTGGTGAGGCTGCATTGATCTCCTGTACCATGCCCGCAGCCTCCGACATCTCCTGTACCATGCTTGCAGCCTCCGACATTTCCTGTACCATGCTCGCAGCCTCCGACATTTCCTGTACCATGCTTGCAGCCTCCGAAATGTCCTGTACCACGCCCGCAGCCTCCGACATCTCCTGTACTATCGAAAAACAAAAATCTCCTGCGCTCCGGTATTTTTTTGAAAGGTACTATGAGTTGAGTTTGTTTAGACAATAGCTTCCAGAGTCTTGCAGCCCTCCTCAGAATCGTGGGAATTAACTCCACATTGTGAGTATAATGATTGGTTTTAATATTTTAATAAAAATTCATTTAGCAGTATCACACTAGGTCGGTGCGCCCTCCATCTTTTTCTATCTCCTGTACTATGCCCACAGCCTCAAACATCTCCTGTACCATGCCCACAGCCTCCAAAATCTCCTGTACCATGTCCGCAGCCTCCGAAATCTCCTGTACCATGCCTCTGACATCTTGACATCTCCTTTACCATGCCCGCAGCCTCAGACTTCTTGACATTTCCTGTACCATGCCCACAGCCTCTGACATCTCCTGTATCATGTCTGCAACCTCTGACCATCTCCTGTACTATGCCCTGCAGCCTCTAACCATCTCTTGTATCATGTCCTCAACTGCTGACCATCTTGTCTTAAATCATGTCTGCAGTCTCTGAGAGGGAGTCTGGAGAGGAGTCAAGAGTGGGATCACTGGGAGCAGTCAGAAGTGTGTGGACTGTGGAGAAGAGACTATAGAAAAAAAACAGAGCCACCAAGCTGGAGCCAACTAATTGAGCCCTGCAAGGTGCCAGGCTAGTCTGAGGGGGGTCACTGATGTAAGGGGGGAGTGAATACAATAATGTAAGGGGGCACTGATATAAAGGTTTCTCCCTTATATCAGTAACCCCCCCCTTACCTTAGTGTATTCTTTCTGCGGAAAGGTCGTCTCTGTTCATCAGAGTCACCACCACATTCCCAGAGTCTCAGGTGTCCCCCTTGAAAATTGCTCCACTTTTACCATTTTTAACTGGAGTTTGCTGTTTTATATATATATATATATATATTTAATAGCCCTGTGCTTTTATATCTGTCTTATCTATACGCTTATAGGCTCTTCAAATCATTTTTAAAAATGCATGGTTTTCCCTTTTAATGATGTTATGCTGTTGCACTGGTATAATAATGCTATGGGGCTGGTATGAAATTTTTTCCAGGGCTGGTTTTTATTCCCAGTCCAGCCCTGGGCGAGGGCATTCTCAGACAGCCACAAAGGCTAAAGACTAGGGCCAGGCTCAGAAGAAAAGGAAGCAGTGGGGGCAAAGAGGAAGTCCCCCTAAAAGAGCAAGGTGCAGGGTTTTATTCAAACCTCTTTGTGGTTCCAAACCAAAAGTGTCGGGAATAGAGAGGAATCTAAATATAGTTATCTCATTGTTATCCCTGATGCCAGAATCAATAAGGAGTATTACGAAAAATATTTTCAATCACATGACATCAGCAGCTAGAACAATAATAGCTTGCAATTTGAGAGAAAATAAAAGCCCAAACATAACAGACTAGAAATGTAAAGTGAACAAAATACAAAGACAGATAAGAGAAGAAGGATACATAAATAGTCAAATGCCAGAATTATGGCAAAAATGGGATGAATTTCGGTGCTCAAATAGAATGAAAGAATATTTATAAATGGAAAAATAGGAAGAACTTGACAGGTCATTGTAAAGGGAACATAACATTGAATATAAATAAAGGGACAGAATAGAGGGGTTAGGTTTTTTTTTTGTGTGTTGTAGAGATGTATGAATGTGTGAAAGGATGAATGAGAATGGAAGATAGAAGAATATACGAAGGTACATATTGTAAGAACGTTTGATAATGTGGTTTATAGATACTGATCAGATTCTGTACATTGAATAATGAATTAACAATTGATATATAATGTGATAGAATCTTGTTTAATTGCAAACTTTTTGTATTTAAGAATGGACCAATAAAAATAAATTGAAAACAAAACAAAACCAAATGGAGATGCATAGGTGTGCGCACAGGGTGTGCCAGGTGTGCCCAGGCACACCCTAATCACCCTGTGCAACACAGATTCCCCCTACTGCCCTGGCTCCTATCTTCCCCCCATAGCGCTGCCAGCTTCCTTCCTCTCCTATCGGCTGTTGCTGCTGGGATGTTTTAGGAGTGGGGAAGGGGCCAGTAAATATGTCATTTACCTGCCCCTTTCTGAATAAACATCGTAAGTGATCGGTAGTGTGTGTTTGGGCTTTGGGGTTCACACCCTAATGCAATAGGCTGCGCACACCTATGTGGAGATGCCAGACCCATGCTGGACCTAAAGGATCTAAACCAGTTTCTGAACATTTGCCATTTTTGGAAACCATTCGGTCCGTGGTCGCCACCCTACAAGGTGGGGAATATTTGGCATCTATAGACATCAAGGACGCCTATTTACATGTGCCTATTTATACCACTCACCAAAAATTTCTAAGGTTTGCGGTAGAACATCGCCACTTTCAGTTTGTGGCTCTACCCTTTGGTTTGGCCAGTGCACCCAGGGTATTTACAAAAGTTCTGGCCCCACAGTTGGCAAACTTGAGAGCACAAGGCATAACAGTGACAGCCTATCTAGACGATCTACTTGTGATGGATCAGTCAGTGGCAGGACTAGATCACGCAGTGCTCAATACAGTGAGATACCTAGAGTATTTAGGATGGATCATAAACCTACAGAAATCCTCTCTACAAGCCCTAAGAAAGGTAGTGATTTGGGCATGATCATAAACAGAGCCCAAAGCAGGGTATTGCTGCCAGAGCCAAAGATAAAGTCCCTAAGAGAATTAAATATAAAAAATGATGATAAGCGCTTCAGAAAATAATATGTGATGGGTGACCACAATAAACATCAATAAAATAATTTAAAATAAGTGCATATCAAATAATGACATAAATAGCTGACAAAATGCAGCTGAGTGCAAACCGACTCAAAATGACACAATGGGCCAGATTCAGGAACACTTGCGCTGGAGTATTTCGATATGCGCCGCGTAACTGTGATGATGCGCCGTCGTTTCTATGTGCCCGTACCCACCAAACTAGATGCGCCCAATAACGGGTCATTTGCGACCGGCGGAACGTTCCGACGCCAGAGTATCGTCAGCGCTTAATTTCGCTGGGCGCATCAGTCGCGCCTATTGATTTCCCCTGCAAATATGCAAATGAGGGATTTTTCCCAATTCACGAACGGATCTCGTCCGTCCGGCGCAAAGTTATTTCTACAAAAGGCTGCTTTATCTTTACTCCAGACGGTCACAGGTCAGCAGGAGAGCAGCTACAGCAGCGTTACCGACGATAGGAGCTAGCTGAACAACCACACTTGCAAGGACAACACCTCTGTGTGCCAACATGCCAGGGGCAATTGTGGTCCTAGAACTACTGATGGGTTCCCCGGAACGAAGGAGGCGGGCACGTGAGAGGATATATCGCAAGCGCATGAACCTCTTTGGCATGGGGGATGAGGAGGTGTATCGCCTCTTCAGATTCAGCCCAGATGCAATACTTGAACTAACCACAACCCTGCAGGGTGACATCACCAGCAAGACACACCGCTCACAAGCAGTGCAGCCACTGGTGAAGGTCCTGGCAACACTAAATTTCCTTGCAAGTGGATCATTCCAGCGTACAAGTGGAGTGGTGGCTGGGATGTCACAATCCTCCGTGAGCAGATGTGTGCACCAGGTTGTCCCTGCAATCCTCAGACGCATGTCCCACCACTTCATCAGACCCACCACTGAGGAGCTGCGGCAGAAGGCAATGACAGATTTCTACAACATTGCCAGATTCCCACGCACTGTGGGGGCCATTGATTGCACACATGTGGCCCTACAGCCCCCCAGTGCCACAGAGCACATATACCGCAATCGGAAGCATTGGCATTCCATCAACATACAGGTGATAGCTGATGCCCAACGCCTCATATGGCACGTCCGTGCCAAACACCCCGGGTCCAGCCATGACAGCTTCATATACAATCAGAGTCCCATCCCAGCAGAATTTAACCAGAACATGTATGGGGACAGCTGGCTGGTTGGTGAGTGACATGGGAGTCTGGCATGACTATCCCCTCCCGTGATGCACAACAGAAGTGGCACATGCATGACTAACATCCTCATGTCTTTTCCCTTACAGGTGACTCTGCATATGCACTGGGACCCCATCTAATGACTCCTTTCCGGAACCCCCAAACCAGAGGAGAGAGAAAATACAATGAAGCACACATCAAAACCCGTGCAGTGGTGGAGCAAACATTTGGGCTCCTGAAGTCCCGTTTCCGATGCCTGGATAAGTCCGGGGGGACCCTATTGTATTCCCCTACCTTTGTGTGTCAGATCATCGGTGCATGTTGTATTCTGCACAACTTTGCTATGAGAAAAGGCCTGCAGATTGACATGCGTGATGACCTGACCCCCGACCCACACAGTCCCCACCTGCCAGAGGAGAACCAGTCTGCTGATGGAAGAGCAGTCAGGAGGGTCCTCGCCGTAGGCATCTTTGGACACTAAACCAAAACATTAATAACACAGACAGTGCACGCGTGTACACCACTGATGTCCCTAGATCACACACACCACATGCACATCGCATTGGATTAGCCCAAGTCCAGCATGTAGGACTTGGGAGCAGCAACGCCAGCGTCAAGGCCCCAATGATGTCACTGTCCATTCATACACCTTTCACACATCATTCATACAGCCGTGGGGTTAACTTCACCACCACGGCCGAGGGTGACACCCCTTACTGGCAGGAGTGCCACCCCCTCACATTCACACACCATTCACACTGTCCCCTGCACTCCTGACCGTGTGCAGTAAAAAAAGAAATACAAAATCTCATAACCTGAGAAAATAAATAAACAAAAACTCATGACCTGAGTATGTCCAAAAAAAATCAGATAAACCCCAAAAAATAAAAGCCTCATCGGGGATGCCGGGGGCTTCTTCTTGCCGCACCTCTCTGGCTCCTCAGCTGTCTGGATGGAGTGGGTGGGGGTGGGGGGGCATCTGGAGGTGGCTGATCCCCAGGTGGGCCACTCCTGGCAGGTGTGGCCTGCATGCCCTCCAAGGCCCTGGCTATCCGGCCGAGGTAAGAGTTTGTCTGGGCCTGCATCCGGAGCTGACGGGTGACCTGGTAATGCTGGGCCCGCCGACTCAGCCTCCCCTGGTCCCGGATGGCAGTAGTGATGAGTGGAATACGCCATATTCGATTTCGCGATATTTCGCGAATATTTCGAAGAATATTCGCGAATATTCGTTAATATCGAATATTCGTGATATTTTATAAAAAAAAAAAAAATTGCAAATTTTCGCCAATGCGAATTTTCGCTATTGCGAAATTTCGCGATTGCGATTTTTTTGTGAAATTTATTGCGAAATTTGAAAAAATGCGAATATTCGAAATAGCGAATATTCGCCGCGATATTCGAGATATTCGCGAATACTCGAATATGCAATATTCGTAGCGAATATTCGCAATGCGAATATTCGTGAGCAACACTAGATGGCAGCACTGTTACCCTGGATGGCAGCAGTGTTGGCCTGGACGGCTGCAGTGAGTTGTGTAATATCCCCCTGCACCTCCCCCAAACTGGTGACCACTGCAGCGCAGTTGCAACTCACATCCTGCACTGCGTTGCTGATGTTGGCAACGGAGCCCAGGCTGTCAGACACTTTCTGTAAGTGGCCGAATATGGCCCCCATTTGTTCAGTCTGCCTGGCGTGATCCCTCGCCAACTGGTCCTGGACATCATCCGACACCCCCCTGGTCTTCTGGGTGGCCTTCCTGGGGCCAGAAGATGGTTGTCCCCGGGGGGAGGGAGTCGCCCTTGAGGGGCTTCCAAGGATGGGGGAGGGGATAACAGACGGCCCAGGAGAAGGGGAGGAGACCGACAAAACTAATGAAAAGTCCTGCTCTGCCACAGCAGGATCCTCCACAACCACCTCGGCAGGTGTGGTGTGGCCACTCTCCTCCACAACCTCTTCACCACCCAGTGGCTCGGGCACACGATGGCGTGGGGGGGATGGGGTTGAATGGACGCTGACCGATGATGTCCCAGCTCCGTCATCTGTGGATGACACAAAGCAGACACATGTTGGTGGTCCCACACACTTGGCACATGTACCCTCCCCCCCCCACATGCAACACACCAAATAGGGGATAAAAAACACTTACCTGTCCTGGAGACTTCCTCCATGGAGTCATAGCCTGGGACCCCCTCCACCTGCTCCCTCTCCAGGCAGCGTGCGACCACCTCCTCCTCTGCGGTCAGGGTGACAGGACATGGGGGACCACCACCTGTGCCCCTCTCATGCCTCCTGATGGTGGCCACCTTGCCCCTCACCTTGCGCCGCAGGTCATTAATTTTCTTCTGAATGTCAGAAGCACTCCGGGTGGAGTACCCCAAGACATTCACCCTGGCAGCAATGGACTCCAGGATGCCCTGCTTCCTCTCCCGGCTGGTCTTCCGGCTTTTTTGGCCATGGAGCAAAGCATTCTCAGTCTCCATTGCAGAAATGATGACCGACACCTCTTGGGCGTTGAAATTGAGGTTCCTCCTCTCTCTGGGGGTAGCGGGAGCAGCCATCACCGAGCAAAAGTATCTTCCCTGGGGTGGGGGGAAACGGAAATACTTTTGCGCCGGAATGGCGTTTCTGCCAGCGCTTTTAAGCGCCCAGCGGAACGCATTGCGCTGACGTTTCCCGTGAAGTGGTGCCGACGGAAGTTGTGAGCATGCGCACAAGGGGGGCGAGTGGAGCCGCACTCACTGCGCATGCTCCGTGGATGATGCACTGAACGTAAGCCTCTGCGCTGGGCTCCGCCCATCATTTACATATGATCACACCCACTTCCACTTGCGTCGGGTTACGCCAGCGCATTATCGTTACTCTGGCGCAAGTTTACGCGCAACTGCTATGTGAATAACAGTACTTGCGCTGAAAGGGTCTTCAGAGTAACGTAAATGAGATGCGTTACTCCAGAGCAAAGATGCTCTGCTCTACTGAATCTGAATCTATGATAAAGTGAATAAAGGCCAATGTGAAATATGCAAAAGAGAGAGTCTATGTCAATATATATGACGTTAAAGTGTCTTCTTCTAATGCCGCGTAAACGGTCGTTTTTTGCGATGAAAAAAAAACGTTTTCTGTGAAGTAAAAAAACGTTTTTGAAACGTCACTTTTGAAAGAATTTTGCATACACACCATGTTTTTTCACAAAAAAAGGTTAGTTCACCACTCTTTTCCAGAGCTCGCTTCATAACTAGTCTGGGCATGCGCGGGTGAAAAACGCGTTTTGAAACGTTTTTGCTACACACGGTACTTTTTGTGAAACAAAAAAGACGTTTTGAAAAACGACACAAAAAATTCAAACATGTAATTTTTTTTTTGTCGTTTTTTTGAAGACAAAAAAACGTTTTGCCCACACAGATCAATTTAAATGACGTTTTAAAAAAGTCGTTTTTTTTCATCGCAAAAAACGACCGTGTGTACACGGCTAAGTGACTGCTAATGATGATGATATCCACAAAACGGTCTCATAATGCCCTTACCTTAAAGGTGCTATATATAGACATTTAGGGCAAATGGTGCTTCTCTAAGATGTCAGTATCACTCCTTAGCGATGGTATATCCTGCTGTAGCTGAGTGTTGTACAGACTGCACATACAGGAACCAGTTTGCTCATTGGACCAAAAGGGCAAGTGATATGAAAAAAAAAGCAGATACCACAATAGTGAAGACCGTAATAAAAAGGGGGGGGGGGTACTTTAATAACAGCAAATGGACTCTTGCATAAAATGAGTGAAAAAGTGCAAAGTGACAGGACACGGCGGATGAAACACTGTCTTACGTCTGTTGGCCTCCGGCTGCTATGTGTATCACGTGGTCTCAACTTCCTACGTCGTTACGTCACGTGCCTCGTGACTTCTTCAGGGAAGCTAATTGGCTGTCAGGCCACTACTTAAATATGATACAACCGGATGTAAATAATATGCCATTTTCTTGAAGTCCATCAAATAGGACAATATATGGCAAATAAATGCAACGGCAAATCGACGTAAATGCAACAATGTGTAATATACTAGCTGGCTACAATACCATATACAGCATGTGCTGCCAGCGAAAGTGACAAATGATAAAAGAATAAAATGAGTGTCCAGACTGCGAGTGATGCGCTAGTTGGGCAAACTCAATTTAGAAACCCCAAGACTGAAGTAAACACTGTGGACATTAACTATATGCATAGTAAAAAAGTGACTATATATCTAAGTGCTTATAATACAAAACTGGAAAGGAGTACCAGTTGCTTTAGAGCACCTGTCAGTCTCATTAAGAGACCGGTATCCCCAATGCAGATATCAATAATACTGCACACATAAAACGTATAAATGGATATTAAATGGATATATAAATGGGGATATATAAATGGGGACGAGTAGGTGTTTACAGAAAACCATAATGGGCTTGCGGTGATGTTCAAATGAGCTGATATTATACACTGTATCAAGCCAGAGGCCATCAGATATACAAATCCTGATACAAATGGTCAATTGACAACATATATATATACATGGTGGACCTTATGATACAAATAGAGACAGAACGTGAATCACATTTGTACATAATGGAAAGGTGGTAAAAAATGTTAAAAAATTATAATAAAACAAATGTTTAAAAATTGCTTAAAAAACAATTGAGGTCGAAGTCCACATTCATACCTACAGGGGTTAATGTGTTAAGTGTATGAATCCAGCGTGATTCTTTCTGACTTATTACGCGTATTTTGTGGCTACCTCTCCAGGACTGTTTATATTTCTCTATGCCCCAAAATTGTAATGTGATGGGGTCTTGGTTATGTACCTGTGCGAAATGACGCGATACACTATGTTTCGGATAGCCATTTGCTATATTGCGTACATGTTCTTCTATTCGCACTTTCAGTGCTCTCTTCGTCCTGCCAACATATTGCAATTTGCAATCGCATTGGAGTACATAGACGTACATAGTCATCTATGTACTCCAATGCGATTGCAATTTTTAAACATTTGTTTTATTATCATTTTTTACATTTTTTTACCACCTTTCCATTATATACATATGATCCGATTCAGTGATGTGCACGAGAGCAGAAGCTCTCGCCGCTGTCTTTCTCCTCCCTGGGCAGATTGATGGCAATGGAAGCTATTTGCTCCCGCTGCTGTCAAGCAAATGCTTTGCTGAGCAAGCTGGGCAGGGCCGAGATGCAGACAGGGTGGCTCCAAGCAGATGTCCATGGGCCACTTACAGAAGAGGAGAAGCCTGGAGCGCTAATAGGAGACCACAGAAGAAGCAGATCAAGGATGCTCTGTGCAAAACCATTGCACAGAGCAGGTAATTATAACGTATTTGTTATTTATTTAAAAAAAAAAAATAAGCTTCAATATTGCTTTAAGAAAGCTGAGGCTAAACAATACTTTTATTTATTAATTATATTAATGACAGCTGGTAGAAAGAGAATTTACTTATATTTATCGATCTCTGCGGCTCACTGTTTATGTGGTACATTTTATCTTTGTATCAGCATGAAACATTCTAGGTTAACTTCATTTACTTAGAAAATGTAGATCAATTCACAATCGCAGCTTGGTCTGTGTGGTTTCCTTTACAACCACTCCCCTTTCTGTTTATAATAGTTGCTGCACATAGGTCAGCTCCCAGAAGAAGACATTGTCCAAAAGGAATGCAGAATAAATCATTTTTTTCTTCTCATAACAAAATGCACGCAATAAAATGCCCGAAGTTTGAACCCAAGCAGATCTACATAGAATTATTCAGAATCAAAAAATGATTCAGCAATTCTCCTTAAGCAATTATCCCTATTCATGTTCATGGGGATGTTACATAGAGTTACATTGTGTTGCTTAAAAACAAATTTTTCTAGCACTCTAAGCAAAAAAACCTCTGTATAGAGTCACTATTACCAAATTAAATTGATAGATACATATCTCATGATTAATCAACTAATGTACCCCAATACATTTATAATCTGTAACACACATACTGTTATCATCCAAAAAAAATATGTAAATATTAAAAAATAAATTCATGTATTCCCTATAAAATACAACTCTAATTTTAAAATAAAATCTCCTCAAAATTTCAATTGAAGTATAAAAAAAAGCTGACTTTCCACTAAAATATCAAGGTGCACTAAATGAGAGCCCCTTTACTTGTGTCAAAATTCTTGGGGGGGGGGGGGTTTAGTTATACTTACCTTTTACTGTTAAAGTCACTATCATTCTCACAAGAAAATGCTGAGCTAGCACAAAATGCTGAGCCCAAATAGGTAAAAGCCACGTGATACATACACAGGTATGGCTTAGGCTACTTTCACACTGAAGCACTGGGTGCGTCAGCGCTAAAGTGGCGCTATTTTTAGCGGTACTTTATCGTAGTTTTTGCCGGGATTTTCGGCCGCTAGCGTTGCGGTTTTAACCCCCGCCCGCAAAGTGGCGTTTTAGAGGCGCTGCCCCATTGATTTCAATGGGCAGGGGCGCTGTAGGAGCGGTATATTAACCGCGGCTGGCAGGACTTTTTTTTTACCGTCCTGACAGGCTTTCACACTGGATATAAAAGGGCGGCTCTTTGAGGGTGCTCTGCAGGCGCTATTTTTAGCGCAATAGCGACTGCAAATCGCCTCAGTGTAAAAAGCAGCCATAGGCTTGGTTTAAGTGTGTATGAACTGTTGGACATTCAAGTGGTGGTCAAAAAAACAGAAGACGACTGTAAACAAGTAGATGCTAAAAAGGGTATAAGTAATTATTTTTAAAGAGAGTGGGTAGGGGATGGGGGTGAGAGGAAAAGTATCCCACCATAATGAGAAAAAGGATCACACAAATACTAGAAGGTACTCCAAAAGTGAGATCTGTAATGATCATGTGGACTGGGCCCTCACAAGGCTGTGTGAAAGGACAAGGCCACTGTGTAGTTCAGAATTTACCCATGATAGTTTGCAACAATAAGGAGACATAACCGTATGTTCTCCTTTGAAACCTCCCAGGATGGCATCTGATACAATCTACACCTTTTAGCTGCTTTCTAGGACATACTTAGAAGTCATTTGAGAGAACATGCAGGCCCACTCACCCCAATTACCCTAATACACATTTTAGTCTAACTCTAATGCCGCGTACACACGGTCGTTTTTTGCGATGAAAAAAAACAACGTTTTTTGTGAAGTAAAAAACGACGTTTTTGAAACGTCACTTTCAAAGACGATGTTGCATACACACCATCGTTTTTTTCACAAAAAAACAGGTTACGTTCACCATACTTTTCCATTGAAGCCCGCTTCATAACTAGCTTCTGGGCATGCGCGGGTTGAAAAACGTCGTTTTAAACGACGTTTTTGCTACACACGGTGACTTTTTGTGAAACAAAAAACGACGTTTTGAAAAACGACACAAAAAATTCAAGCATGTTGGAATTTTTTTTTGGTCATTTTTTTTAAGACAAAAAACGACGTTTTGCCCACACACGATCAATTTAAATGACGTTTTAAAAAACGTCGTTTTTTTTCATCGCAAAAAACGACCGTGTGTACGCGGCATAATAGCTATCGTAAAGCCCCAAAGGACTGATAGGCTGAAAGCTGTCTGGTGGCGGTTTGGTGTTTAAAGGGTTAATTGCTTTGTTAAAAAAAAATGTTTAGCTAAATAGCTTCCTTTACCCTAATGCAGTCCTGGTTTCATGTCCTCATTGTTCGTTTTTGCTGTAAACCTTCTCTGTTCTGCACACTTCCTGGTTGTCTGTTTCCTTCTGAAAAAAGTACTGGGAGCTTCTCTCTGTGGTCTCTAATCAAGAAGGTGTGATTACTGTGTGTCTAAAACCCCTCAGAACCAATTGGTTTCATTTTAAAAACAAACACTGCCCTGTATTGGCTCTGTGTCTCTGTCCTTCACAGCAGCATGAAACTAGATGAAAAACGAAACTGAAACTGCAGGCACATTATATGTTTGATTTGTATCTATTTTTAATCATTTTTAAAAGGAATCAGTTAACTATTATGTCTCTATACCCTGTAAACAGTCATTTCAGCAAAAAAAAAAATCCTTTACAACTCCTTTAACTAAACCCAGTGGAAATTTCTCTCTGGCACTGGCACAGATTGTGGTCCTGCAAGCTAGAAAATCTTTGTGCATGGTCAGGCTAAAGCTGCGTACACACTATCAAACATGTCCGCTAAAACTGGTCCGCAGACCAGTTTCAGCGGACATATCCGATCGTGTGTACGGCCTAGCGGACAGGTTTCCTAGCGGACAAAAGTTTTAAAACATGCTTTAAAACTTGTCCGCTGGAAACCTGTCCGTCGGACAAGTCCGCTGGTTAGTACGCCTAACCAGCGGACCGAAATCCCCCGCATGCATTGAATGGATTCGACGCATGCGTGGAAGCATTTTACTTCCTGGTTTGCGGACATTGCGGCATCAACGTCACCGCCACGTCACTGCGCTGTCTGTCCGCTGGGATTTTGGTTTGATCATGTGTACACACCATCAGACCAAATGATCTGCGGACCGTTTTCATCGGACATGTCTCCTCGTGTGTACGCGGCCTAAGAGTGTCATTGTCGCATATCAGTGACAGTGTGGTGTGAAGTTGATCATCGATTTATCACAAGTTGGTCAATAGGGTGTCAATACAAAGTTAAAGACACCCCCTAGATCAGATTGCAGTGCACACTGTGAGTTTGGACAGGAATCAGATCGCATGGGTGTGCAGAGAAAAAAAAAGGTTCCTGCACCTTTTTTGTGTGAATCCAATGCAAGCTCAGTCATACAACTGTATGGCTGAATTTGCATTGCACAGACATCGCATGTGATTGGCACAGCCAGGCCTTTTTTTCAGCTAGAACTTCCACCACCTCTGGTACAGGCTTCCTTCTCACCACTATCACTGGTAAACACAGTGATCCCCTGCTGATTTTGTACATTTGACAAAGAAATTATCAGCCTATAATTTTAATGGTAGGTGTACTTTAGCAGTGAGAGACAGAATAATAACAAAAATATCCAGCAAAAGGCATTTAAAAAAAAAGTTATGAATTGATTTGCATTTTAATGAGTGAAATAAGTTTTTTTTTATTAAAAAGTTTTTTTTGAACGTTTGAAGAAACAACAACTTCCAATGCACAAGTACAGAAAGGAATGTTTCAACCAATAACATATATACAAACATAGCCCTACTGTGACTACACAGCTTTATACACCAGGCACTTGCATGTCACCACTCCATCCCCCCACTGACACAAATCACAGTATGCATGGTACATATACGGTACACATTCCCCCCTATGGACACTGCAGAAATCTAGACATCACAAGTTCTCTAGGGCTTAGACCAGGTGTATCCAACCAGCGTGACAATATACGTTCAAACCTGCCTGGGCATCCCCTGTGCTGGTAAATATATTTTTCCATAATAAGGGTATTCCCCATGTGAGTTATCCAGGAGGTGCTAGTGGGTGGCGTGGTGGACTTCTAGCCCATTAAGATTAGTTTCCTGGCCTGAAACAGAACCCTAGAGAATGCCACCCTGATCAATTCCTCAGGGATCAAGTCCTTCAGAACCCCCAGGATACAACATATAGGGTCTGTAGGTACCTTAGTTTGAAACACCATATTTAATGTACCAACCACCTCACTCCAATACCAATGTAGCTTCGGGCAGCGCCACAAGAGATGGATGAGATCCCAACCATGACAGCACAAAGGGCCTGCCAGTCTGCCCATCCTATGTAGTTTTGCCGGGGTGTAGTGTACACTTATGCTCCGTATACACGATTGGAAATTCCGACAGCAAAAGTCAGATTTGAGCTTTTGAACGAAAATTCTGACCGTGTGTATGCTCCATCGGACTTTTGCTGTCGGAATTTCCGCCAACAAAAGATTGAGATCTGGTTCTCAAATTTTTGGAAGAAATTCCTATCGGAAAATCTGATTGTCTGTAGCAATTCCGACGCGTAAAATTCAGATGCATGTTAGGAAATAATTTGTGTGACCGTGTGTATGCAAGCCAAGCTTGAGCGGAATTCCGTCGGAAAAACCATCCACGGGGCATAAGTATTATATACAAAAATAATAAATTATACACTGCGCTTTGGAATATCACACAATAAATGCGTGCTGAAGATTAAAACAAACACATGTACAGGTGATACTCGAAAAAATTGAATATCGTGCAAAAGTTCATTTATTTCATTAATGCAACTTAAAAGGTGAAACTATTATATGAGACTCTTTACATGCAAAGCAAGATAGTTCAAGCCGTGATTTGTCATAATTGTGATGATTATGGCTTACAGCTCATGAAAACCCCAAATCCACAATCTCTGAAAACTAGAATATTACATGCAATCAATAAAACAAGGATTTTACATAGAACAATATTGGACCTCTGAAAAGTATAAGCATACATATGCACTCAGTACTTGGTTTGGGCCCCTTTTGCAGCAATTACTGCCTTAATAAGGTGTGGCATGGAAGCTATCAGCCTGTGGCACTGCTGAGGTGTTATGGATTGTTTGGTCTCATGTCTCTCATCTTTCTCTTGGCAATGCCCCATAGATTCTCTATGGGGTTTAGGTCAGGCGAGTTTGCTGGCCAATCAAGCACAGCAATCCCACGGTCATTGAACCAGGTTTTGGTGCTTTTGGCAGTGTGGGCAGGTGCCAAGTCCTGCTGGAAAATGAACAAGAGAAATACGACATGTCCAGGATCCGTCTGTGTGTGGTGGCTTTTGATGCACCGACTCCAGCCTCAGTCCACTGCTTCTGAAAGTCCCCAACACTTTTGAATGGCCTTTTACTTACAATCCTCTCCAGGCTGCGGTCATCCCTGCTGCTTGTGCACCTTTTTCTTCCACACTTTCTATTAATGTGCTTTGATACAGCACTTTGGGAACATCAAACTTCTTTTGCAATTACCTTTTGAGCCTTTCCCTCCTTATGGAGGGTGTCGATGATGGTTTTCTGCACAACTGTTAGGTGAGCAGTCTTTCCCATGATTGTGAGTCCTACTGAACCAGACTGAGAGACCATTTAAAGGCTCAGGTTTCCTTTGCATGTGTTATGGCTTAATTAGCTGATTAGAGTGGGACACCTTGAGCCTCGAATATTGCGCCTTTTCACAATTTTCTAATTTTCTGGGATTGTGGATTTGGGGTTTTCATGAGCTGTAAACCATATTGATCACAATTATGACAAATCACAGCTTGAACTATCTTGCTTTGGATGTAATGAGTCTATCTCATATTTTAGTTTCCCCTTTTAAGTTGCATTAGTGAACTAAATGAACATTTTCACGATATTCACATTTTTCGAGTATCACCTGTATGGAAATGTATTACTGGCGACTCCATTTTCAAACAGCAGCATATTAAATTATACTAGGTACGCTTCCTGATGACGTAATCCAACACAACGTATATACGTCGAGGTGCATACTAGTCACTAGAGCTGCACGATTCTGGCCAAATTGAGAATCACCATTTTTTTGCTTAGAATGAAGATCACGATTCTCACGGCGTAAAATCTTTTACATTTATACTAAAAATAAAAAATGGGCTAACTTTACTGGCTATTTTTTTTTTTTTTTAATTCAATAAAGTAATTTTTTCCAAAAAAAATGCATTTAAAAAGACTGCTGCGCAAATACAGTGCAACATAAAATATTGCAACAACCGCCATTTTATTCTCTAGGGTCTTTACTAAAAAGTTATATAATCTTTGGGGGTTCTAAGTAATTTTCTAGCAAAAAAAATAATGATTTTAATTTGAAAAGAGCTGCCAGAAAAAGGTTTGGTGTTTAAGTGGTTAAAAATTCCTAATTTACATACAGAAGAAGTTTATTGCTTTGAAGAGATACAATGGGCCAGATTCAGGTAGATGGGAGAATCTTTGCTCTGGAGTAACGCTGCTCATTTACGTTACTCTGACGACCCTTTCAGCGCAAGTACTGTTATTCACATAGCAGTTGCGCGTAAACTTGCGCCAGAGTAACGATAATGCGCTGGCGTAACCCGACGCAAGTGGAAGTGGGTGTGATCACATGTAAATGATGGGCGGAGCCCAGCGCAGAGGCTTACGTTCAGCGCATCATCCACGGAGCATGCGCAGTGAGTGCGGCTCCACTCGCCCCCTTGTGCGCATGCTCACAACTTCCGTCGGCACCACTTCCCGGGAAACGTCAGCGCAATGCCTTCCGTTGGGCGCTTAAAAGCGCAGGCGGAAACGCCATTCCGGCACAAAAGTATTTCCGTTTCCCCCCACCCCAGGGAAGATACTTTTGTGCTGTGATGGCTGCTCCCGCTACCCCCAGAGAGAGGAGGAACCTCAACTTTAATTCACAGGAGGTGTCTGTGATCATATCCGCTATGGAGACTTTTAATCATTTTCTCCATGGGAAAAAAAGCCGTAAGACCAGCCGGGAGAGGAAGCAGGGCATCCTGGACACCATTGCCAGCAGGGTGAATGTGCTAGGGTACTCCACCCGGACTGCTGGTGACATTCAAAAAAAAAAAATAATCTGCGGCGCAAGGTCCGTGGCAAGGTGGCCACCATCAGGAGGCATGAGAGGGGCACAGGTGGTGGTCCCCCATGTACGGTCACCCTGACCGCGGAGAAGAAGGTGGTCTCTCGCTGCCTGGAGAGGGAGCAGGTGGAGGGGGTCCCTGGCTATGACTCCATGGAGGAAGGCTCCAGGACAGGTAAGTGTTTTTTATCCCCTATTTGATGTGTTGCATTTGGGGGGGAGGAGGGTACATGTGCCAAGTGTGTGGGACCACCAACATGTGTCTGCTTTGTGTCATCCACAGATGACGGAGCTGGGCCATCATCTGTCAGCGGCCAGTCCACCCCATCCCCCCAACGCCATCGTGTGCCCGAGCCCCTGGGTGGTGAAGAGGTGGAGGAGGAGAGTGCCCACACCACACCTGCCGAGGTGGTTGTGGAGGATCCTGCTGTGGCAGAGCAGGACTTTTCTTTAGTGTTGGAGGACTCCTCCCCTTCTCCAGGGCCGTCTGTCATCCCCTCCCCCATCCTTGGAAGCCCCTCAAGGGCGACTCCATCCCCCCGGGGACAACCATCTTCTGGCCCCAGGAAGGCGACCCAGAAGACCAGGGGGGTGTCGGATGTTGTCCAGGGCCAGTTGGCGAGGGATCACGCCAGACAGACCCAACAAATGGGGGAACTAGTTTGGCACTTGGAGAAAGTGGCTGACAGCCTGGGCTCCGTTGCCCAGATAAGCAACGCAGTGCAGGATGTCAGCTGCAATGGTGACCAGTTTGGGGGAGGTGCAGGGGGATATTAGGCACCTCACTGCAGCCGTCCAGGCCAACACTGCTGCCATCCATGGAAACAGTGCTGCCATCCGGGACCAGGGGAGGCTGAGTCGGCGGGCCCAACACTACCAAGTGACCCGGCAGCTCAGGATGCAGGCCCAGCAGCTGAGGATGCAGGGCCAGACAAACAATTTCCTCGGCCGGATAGCCATGGCCTTGGAGGGCATGCAGGCCACACCTGCCAGGAGTGGCCCACCCGGGGATCAGCCACCTCCAGATGCCCCCCCACCCACTCCATCCAGGCAGCTGAGGAGCCAGAGAGGTTCGGCAAGAAGGAGCCTCCGGCATCCCCGATGATTTTTTTATTTTTTGTTCTGATTTATACTCAGGTTATGAGATTTTTATTTTTTGTTCTGATTTATACTCAGGTTATGAGATTTTTATTTTTTGATACTGCACACGTTGCAGTGTGAATGGTGTGTGAATGTGAGGGGGTGGCACTCCTGACAGTAAGGGGTGTCACCCTCGGCCGTGGTGGTGAAGTTAACCCCACGGCTGTATGAATGACGTGTGAAAGGTGTATGAATGGACAGTGACATCATTGGGGTCTTGACGCTGGCGTTGCTGCTCCCAAGTCCTACATGCTGGACTTGGGCTAATCCAATGCGATGTGCCTGTGGTGTGTGCGATCTAGGGACATCAGTGGTGTACACGCGTGCATTGTCTGTGTGATTAATGTTTTGGTTTAGTGTCCAAAGATGCCTACGGCGAGGACCCTCCTGACTGCTCTTCCATCAGCAGACTGGTTGTCCACTGGCAGGTGGGGACTGTGTGGGTCGGGGGTCAGGTCATCACGTATGTCAATCTGCAGGCCTTTTCTCATAGCAAAGTTGTGCAGAATGCAACATGCACCGATGATCTGACACACAAAGGTTGGGGAATACAATAGTGTCCCCCCCGGACTTATCCAGGCAGCGGAAACGGGACTTCAGGAGCCCGAATGTTTGCTCCACCACTGCACGGGTTTTGATGTGTGCTTCATTGTATTTTCTCTCTCCTCTGGTTTGGGGGTTCCGGAAAGGAGTCATGAGATGGGGTCCCAGTGCATATGCAGAGTCACCTGGAAGGGAAAAGACAGGAGGATGTTAGTCATGCATGTGCCACTTCTGTTGTGCATCACGGGAGGGGATAGTCATGCCTGCCACCCATGTCACTCACCAAACAGCCAGCTGTCCCCATACATGTTCTGGTCGAATTCTGCTGGGATGGGACTCTGATTGTATATGAAGCTGTCATGGCTGGACCCGGGGTGTTTGGCACGGACGTGCCATATGAGGCGTTGGGCATCGGCTATCACCTGTACATTGATGGAATGCCAATGCTTCCGATTGCGGTATATGTGCTCTGTGGCACTGGGGGGCTGGAGTGCCACATGTGTGCAATCAATGGCCCCCACAGTGCGTGGGAATCTGGCAATGCTGTAGAAATCTGTCATTGCCTTCAGCCGCAGCTCCTCAGTGGTTGGTCTGATGAACTGGTTGGACATGCGTCTGAGGATTGCGGGGACAACCTGGTGCACACATCTGCTCACGGAGGATTGTGACATCCCAGCCACCACTCCACTTGTACGCTGGAATGATCCACTTGCAAGGAAATGAAGTTGCCAGTACCTTCACCAGTGCCACTGCTTGTAGCGGTGTGTCCTGGTGATTCATCCTGCAGGGTTGTGTTAGCAAGTATTGCATCTGCTGAATTGAAGAGGCGATACACCTCCTCATCCCCCATGCCAAAGAGCTCGGTGTGTATATCCTCTCACGTGCTGCCTCCTTCGTCCGGGGGACCCATCATGTTCTAGGACCACATGCCCCTGGCATGTTGCACACAGAGGTGTTGTCCTTGCAAGTTGTGGTCAGCTAGCTCTTATCGTCAAGTATGCTGACCTGTGACCGTCTGGAGTAAAGATAAAGCAGCCTTTTGTAGAAATAACTTTGCGCCGGACGGACGAGATACGCGCGGCGCATGTAGCCAGCGTATGGTGCTAATCCGTTCGTGAATCGGGAAATCCCCATTTGCATATTTGCAGGGGAAATCAATAGGCGCGACTGATGCGCCAAACGAAATTATGCGCTGACGGGACTCTGGCGCCGGAAAGTTAAGCCGATCGGAAATGGCCCGTTTTCGGGCGCATCTAGTTTGGTGGGTACGGCCACATAGAAACGGCGGCGCATCTTCACAGTTACGCGGCGCATATCGAAATACTCCAGCGCAAGTCTTGCTGAATCTGGCCCAAGGTTTTCAAAACTTGGCAGGCTTCCCAGACCTGGCAGATTGCCCAGACTGACTTTTGGCTGAGAGAAGACAGGAAATTCCTTGCATACCAAAGTGCAGAGAGAAAATTCTTTTCATGTCAAAGATTGTGAAACCCTGTATCAAGAATTGCAACGGGAAAAAGATCGTGATAACGATTCTTGACGATTAATCGTGCAGCTCTACTAGTCACGCTCACTCACGTTACTTCCGGGTCCGCTGGTTGTCGGTGGTGGAACGCACGCTACACGCCGAATCTCACAGCAACAGAGATCCTCTCCACTACTGTTCAACACCTAACAGCCTCAGTGCTGGGACCGGGGCACCGTACATAGTAAGGAGCCATTTGGCTGCATATTTTTTTTAATCATTTTAATAAATCAGTATTATACTATTGCGATTTTCTTTTTACCCCGTGGCATTAACTGTTGGAATTCGACTTCTGGAAGGAGCTTGACATTTATGTCATACAAGCGCTATTGACTTATTTTTAATTAAAGGGTCAATTAATGCTGGTAAGGAGCCAACTTATACTTGATCACGTCGGGTGAAATGCATACTTTGTGGTGAAGGCTTTTCCACTCTGATGATCTACCTCACATCACGCAACATCTATCTACATACCCAGTGTCCACAATTTGGAACTTTCTATTGATTGCATCGCTGGGACTTTTGTTTGCACATTTGCACAGTTCATATTTATTATATTTATTTGCATGGACTTTTTCTACACTGTAATTTAATGGATATCGTTATTCAATTAATATATTATTTTTTACATAGGGTTCTTTAACCAATTCAATTAGCACTCTAGCGCCCTCTTCCCTCTACACTTTACTAAATTTTTCAGGTAACTGATTCCAGGGGAGCTGCTGTTACCATTTTTAAACGTATTAATTCACTATATTATAATCATTTACTGCGATTATACACCTTATTTCTGTGGCGCGAGATTTACACCATTCCAATATTAAATCATGTACATTCACCTTCTGTGAGGAAACCCTACCCATCTGCACTTGAGCACCATGTTACATTCACATACATTGTACCTTTTGTAGTTTTTTTTAAAAGAGTACGTCAGTACAGTGTGCACTTTATGTGGGTAATGATTTTAATGATTGACCATTTGTAATCCACGTTTTGTCAAAAATGCCCATAAAAAAATAGTTTTTTAACCACTTAAGGACCGCCTACTGCACATATACGTCGGCAGAATGGCACGGCTGGGCACATCAACGTATATATACGTTGGTTTTAGTACCCATGACCCAGTCCGAAGCTCCAGGACCGGGACCGCGGGACTCGCGGACCCGATTGCCGCTGCAGTGCGGCGATCCGTCCCTGGAGCTGAAGAACTGGGAGAGCCGTGTGTAAACACGGCTTCCCCGTGCTTCACTGTGGCCGCAGCATCGTTGGCGTCATCCCTGTTATAGGGGGACGCGATCAATGACGTCACACCTACAGCCACACCCCCCTACAGTTGTAAACACACACACAGGGAACACTCAAAGTCACAGCGCCCCCTGTGGTTAACTCCCAAACTGCAACTGCAATTTCCACAGTAAACAATGCAATTTAAATGCATTTTTTGCTGTGAAAATGACAATTGTCCCAAAAATGTGTCAAAATTGTCCGAAATGTCCGCCATAATGTCGCAGTCATGAAAAAAATAGCTGATCGCCGCTATTAGTAGTAAAAAAAAAAAAATTAATAAAAATGCAATAAAACTATCCCTTATTTTGTAAACGCTATAAATTTTGCGAAAACCAACCGATAAACGCTTATTGTGATTTTTTTTTTTACCAAAAATAGGTAGAAGAATACGTATCGGCCTAAACTGAGGAAAAAAAATGTTTTTTTATATATTTTTAGGGGATATTTATTATAGCAAAAAGTAAAAAATATTGAATTTTTTTTAAAATTGTCGCTCTATTTTTGTTTATAGCGCAAAAAATAAAAACCGCAGAGGTGATCAAATACCACCAAAAGAAAGCCCTATTTGTGGGGAAAAAAGGACGCCAATTTTGTTTGGGAGCCACGTCGCACGACCGCACAATTGTCAGTTAAAACGACGCAGTGCCGAATCGCAAAAAGGGGCAAGGTCCTTTACCTGCATTTTGGTCCGGGTCTTAAGTGGTTAAGGAAACCATCTTACTTTCTATAATTTGTATTCAACCAGTTCTAGGGACAGCTCCCCATATCCACATCCTTGGTATATAGCAAAACAATAATATGAAAGGGGTACCCCCTTCCAAGAAAAAAGCAGGACTTTAAAGGATATGGGGTTGTAACTAGGGATGAGTCGAACATACCCGCGTTCGGTTCGCACCAGAACGGTCGGACAGAACGCCTGTTCGCACGAACATTTAGAACCCCATTGAAGTCTATGGGACTCGAACGTTCGAATTCAAAAGTGCTCATTTTAAAGCCCAATATTCAAGTCATTGTTGGAAAACGTCTTTGAGAACCCGAGTCTTGCCCCAGGGAACATGTATCAATGGAAAAAAAGTTTTAAAAACTGTAGTTTTTTCTGAAGCAGCGATTTTAATGATACTTAAAGTGAAAAACAATCAAGAATCCCTTTAAATATCGTACCAGCTGGGTGTCTATAGTAGTGGCACATGTTTAGAAATGTCCCTGCACAACATGAGATTACTCTCAGAAAAAAGTAACTTAATACTGCTTGCGGCTTCAATGTAATGTTTGGTCCCTGCAATATGGATAAAAATCATGAAAAAAATAGCCTCAGTTTCCCCGACACCGCTCCCCCCAGGTCATTACAAGACCCAGTGCCGATCCTGACCTCCCTGGGGCCCTAAGCAAAATGACATGGCACATTAAAAGTGAGAAGCAGGGGGCTCTGACGACAGTGACACATTAAAGAAATCACATTAAAGAAAATTGAGAAGCGGGGGGAGGGGGGTTCTGCTGTCGGAAATGACTCAGCCAGCGAGTTTAGAAGCGGGGTGAGGGTGCGAAAATGACTTCTCACCAGGCGGGGGCCTCTAGTAATTTTGGGGGCCCTTTGGAGCTTTGCGTGACCCTAAGCGGCTTGCATAGTGCGCCTATAGGGAGGATCGGCCCTGACAAGACCCTATGGCCCTATATACTTTAAACAGCAGTATACAGGCGGTGCAAACAAGACAAGGACTGTAGGTTTGTTACGTAGAATCTGAACCATGTCATACTTTGCTGCTGCATATTGCACAATTTCCTAAAGAGACCCTCAACAAACTACATGACACTTGTGCCTGGTGATGAGGCCATTGATGTTCCAGTGGTGGCCCGTGAGCCTGTGGCCATACAGGCTTGGCCCCCCAAAGCGCACATGCTGTGTGGCAACAATATGTCTATTATTTTAGGGGTGGTGGGGGGCCAATACAATGCCAGATCTTGGCTCGATAAATTATTTTTTTTGGGAAAGAAAAATTGTAGAAAAAAGGGGGGTTGCCATCCGAGGCCCCCTTTGAACAAATTCTGTGAAGAACTCCTGTTCTCTGAAGGCCTCCATTATTTCTGCAAGTCAAAATTTTGCAAAAAAAACCAAATGTCAGTCAAGCCTTAGCTTTCTCCCCATATCTAACCCACAAACTCATCCACTGATCATAAAGTCCAAAAAACAAGTTTCATATCGTCGTATTGCACGATCGTTTTTCCGACGTTTTCTACCGACTGTGAACGACGTTCTCATTCACGCAATATCCCTTTATACACTGCGCATGTGAGAAGCTCTCCACGTTTCCACGCCCATGACGTTTGTTCTAGTGATTGCCACGCCCCTTTTTAGTCGGTCAGTGCGGTGAGAAGTCTGAAGAGTGAAGACATGATGGAGGAGAGACAGCAAGCTGCAACCAGGCAGGAGACAGGCCAGGCACACACCAGGAGGAGCAGGAGGTACAAAGCCACCAACATGAGCTTTGACGAGATGGTTGAGATGGTAGCTATTCTAAAAAAGGAGGACTACGAAGGCAAAAAAGGGCCTTACAATAACCCCAATAAACTCAAGGCCCAGATCATGGATAAGGTAGGGAGGACTAGCCATGCAAAATTTGGGGTGCAGAGGTCCAGGGAGCAGTTGGCGCAAGAGATGGAGTGATTTGAATATTCGAGAGCCAGAGCAGATGGAGAGAATTCGAAGAGTCCTCAGAAGATGTAAGTACCGTATTTTTCGGACCATAAGACGCACTTTTTTGCCGCAAAAATATGGTGGAAAATGTGCCTGCGTCTTATGGTCCGAATACTGAATGTCCACCCCCCCCCCGACTTTGCCTTTTAACATACCGGTGTCCACAGAGAGCAGGCAGCCAGTACGATCAGCTTGAGCTCACGGGGGGGGGCGGATGTGTCTGACTAGTCGCATCTTTTTCCCAGCAGCATTATGGGGACAGGGGGCGGCCATCAGGAAGCTTTGCAGAGTGTCAGCGGCGAGCATCTTGCACGGCGCAACACAGTGACGCCCACACAACGTCACTGTAGTGCGCCGTGTAAGATGCTCGCCGCTGACGCTACTGCGCAAGCGCCACTTTTAGAGGAAACAAGCGTACAGCGAACACCACTATAGCGGACTCGTATTAACCCCTCACATGCCACAGCAGCTGCGGGATATAGCGATGGTTCAGAACGGAGACACAGGCTGGCTGTATTAGCTAACACAGGCTGGATGGGGCACACCATGAATATGATGGAGGAGGGGGGGGACTGATTCCTGTATGATGGAGGAGGGGGGCAATGATCCCTGTATGATAGAAGGGGGGCACTGATCCATGTATGATGGAGGAGGGGGGCAATGATCCCTGTATGATAGAAGGGGGGCACTGATCCATGTATGATGGAAGAGGGGGGCAGCCTGTGTTATCTGATAGTGTTCACTTTAACATGGTTGCAATATTATTCTGTTATATTTTAATAAATATTTCAGTAGACCATTTGGGTCAGAATATTGTTTTTTCTAATTTTCCTCCTCTAAAACCTAGGTGCGTCTTATGGTCAGGTGCGTCTTATGGTCCGAAAAATACGGTAATTTTCATGTGTACTCTGAATATTTGTTTTTATTATTTTGCGGCATGTGCTTTTTATTGCAGGTTGTGTATATATATACAGTTCAAGAATAGATGTCTCAAGGTTCATGTTTGTGAGCATAATAATTGGTTGGTCATTCTATTTAAGACCTTTTTATGTGAAACCATATTTTTATTTAATGTACATGTGTTATTAACTAGATTTAAATAATCCAACTTAAGTCAATATACATTAAAAGGAGAGTATGCTTAACAAAGCAGTTGATTACACATATGGACTCAGTGGCACAATGGTTGGCATGGCCGATCCGCCCTATAGGCTCACTATGCAAGCCGCTTAGGGCCCGCAAAGCTGCGAAGGGCCCCCCAAATAACTAGAGGCCCCGCCTGGTAAGAAGTCATTTTCGCCCCCTAACCCCCGCTTCTCAACTCGCTGGCTGCATGGGAGAAGAGGTAAGAAGTCAGCACCCCTTGCTTCTCAATTTAATGTAAGATGTCATTTCTGACAGCAGAACACCCCCTCCCCCCACTTCTCAACTTTCTTTAATGGGACATGTCACTGTCGTCAGCGCCCCCGCTTGTCATTTTTAATGTGCCATGTCATTTTGCTTCGGGCCCCAGGGAGGTCAGGATCGGCACTGAGTGTTGGTCACAAGAACAACCTAGTTAGCATGTCACACAGTGGTGATCCAGTGTATACTTGTTGTTTTCCCATGTAGGAAACTTGGCCAAAAATAGAGAAATGCAGCAGCTTTGGTAATGGATAAAATCCTGTGTTAAGCTTAGGATTTTAAAAACAGACAATTGTACGACACTTTTTAAAAAGAATGATTGATATTCCTCTTTCAGGCCTCTAATCTTTTTGATTCATCTATCCCTTTTTTTACAATCTCATAGGCCGCAATCAAGCTGCAGCAGTGGATCCGACCAACCCCACACAGTGCCAAGCCCCACCCTCGCCGGATGTGCAGGAAGTGCAAAATGCCACCACATCAGGTCAGTGTCATACAGCACAGCTTCAGGTAATACATGTAGGCCTGCATAATTTTAATACATGTTTTTTTTCCAAATTTCAGGTGTACGAGCTGTTGGGGGTGGCTTAGACACCGACAGTGCCCAGGTGCTAATTGGGGAGATAATTTCCTGCAGGGAACAAATAGAGGACACAAACTTCGCCCTCGAGAAGATCATAAAGAACAACAAGAAGTTGGACCCAAACCTGAAAAATGTATTTAAAAGCAAAAATATAGTTCTTGAAAATAAAAAATAAATAAACAATTTCTATTTTGATACATTGATACGTCACACATTTTGAGTCGGTTCACACTGGGGCGACTTGGGATCCGACTTGAAGTCGTCTCAAGTCGTCCCAAGTCGTGCTGTCCAGAAAAGCAATGTAAGTGAATGGGAGCGGTGTTAATACACACTACTCATGTCGCTCCGACTTCAGAAGAGGTTCCTGTACTACTTCAATCAGACTTCTAAGCGATTTGAACCCATTGATTTCAATGGAAGTCGCTTCCAAGTCTGATCACTGTTTTAATTGAAGCGACCTTTTAGCAAGATAACATACATTTCTCAGGCAAACCCCCTCCCTCCCCCTCCCTCTCCCAGAGCTTATTGTTGTTTTATTGGCCACTGGAATGTCTCCTGTCCTGGAGACACTTCAAGTCGTGTTGTAAATCGCCCCAGATCGCCCTGTGGTTCATGCTCATGTCGTGTTGAAGTTGCTTCTGAAAGTCGTGCTGGAATTCGTGTCGCCCCAGTGTGAACCGACTCTTAAGTGTGATACAATAGATATTTTTGGATACTCAACAATGTCTGGCTTCTTATTATATCAATGCTGCCTAAAAGAACAAATCTAGATTTGTGGTGTTTACATTGACAATGATGAGTATTTAGTACAGGAAAATAGACATGACACTATGATAACGCCGGAGAAAGCTAGAATGAACTCAAATTAGAAAAGAATCAAACAAAGAAAATTACTAGAACAGGGGCAGAAAAATTGGGCCTTAGGCACTGGTGGCGGTGTCACAACACTGCAACCCCTCACAGATACTGTAATTGGAGCGCAATAAAAAGCCACGTGCAAAGTATTGCATCAAAAATTGTTATTAGACGCCCCTGTTAAACAGGGGCAGAAAAATTGGGCCTTAGGCATTTGACAACACTGCAACCTCTCAAAGATACTGTAATTGGAGCGCAACAAAGAGCCACGTGCAAAGTATTGCATCAAAATTTTTTTATTAGACGCCCCTGTTAAACAGGGGCAGAAAAATTGGGCCTTAGGCACAACACTGCAACCCCTCAAAGATACTGTAATTGGAGCGCAACAAAGAGCCACGTGCAAAGTATTGCATCAAAAATTTTTATTAGACGCCCCTGTTAAACAGGGGCAAAAAAATTGGGCCTTAGGCACAACACAACACTGCAACCCCTCAAAGATACTGTAATTGGAGCACAACAAAGAGCCACATGCAAAGTATTGCATCAAAAATTTTTATTAGACGCCCCTGTTAAACAGGGGCAGAAAAATTTGACCTTAGACATTTGACAACACTGCAACCCCTCACAGATACTGTAATTGGAGCGCAATAAAGAGCCACGTGCAAGGTATTGCATCAAAAATTGTTATTAGAAGCCCCTGTTAATCAGGGGCACAACAATTTGGCCTTAGGCACTGGTGGCGGAGCCCAGAAACCAAAAATGTCTTACTAGCTATCAGCAAGAAAAGTGAGGAGGAGAAGGATATTCCATCAGCAGCATAACAGGACAGTCACTCAGCATCAGCATACGCAGTCTCAAAGGGATCTGACTTTTAAAAAAAATATATATTATTCAGTTACATCAGCATCAGGTGCTTGGTAGCTGATGTTGATCCAAGCCTGATTCATTTTGATGAAGCTCAGACGATCAACAGAGTCGGTAGAGAGGTGCACCCTGTGATCGGTCACAAAGCCTCCAGCAGCACTGAATGTGCGTTCTGAAAGAACACTGGATGCAGGGCAAGCCAGTAGCTCAATTGTGTACTGTGCAAGCTCTGGCCAGTGATCCATCCTCAAGACCCAGTAAGCCAGAGGATTTTTGGTGGGGAAGCTGTCCAAGTCGGATCTTCTAGGTAGCACCCAGACGCTGACGATGGTTGCTGGCGGTCAGAGGACTAAAAAATTGTCTGAACGCATCAGTCAGACGGTCTGTGCTGCCTCAGCAAGATGTTGTCCAGGGCCATAGAAAAACGGATTCTTTTGCCTGCAGACTAGGTATGGAAATGTACAGAAAAACACCAAATGACATTACTTAATATTGAAAACACATGTGACAGCTGCAGCAAAGGTGGCTAATGTGCATGATGACCAGAAGGGCAGGACCGGGGGTCGGACTAAAAAATTGTCTAGAACGCATCGGATCTCCACCCGGCATCCTTCTGTCCACTCCTTCTGTGATCTGCACCAAAGCAAGCCAGCTCAGACAAAGATAGATGTCCAGGGCCAGAATTTGGTAATCCCCCCGGTTCTGGGAACGCATTGCACAGACCCTTCTGCAAGGCCTCCCGCAGAAGTTTTATCTTCTGCTCCCTCTGCGATGGCAAGATAAGGTCCGCAACTTTACTCTTGTAACGTGGATCAAGGAGAGTTGCCAGCCAGTAATGATCCCTCTCCTTGATAGCATGTACACGAGGATCCTTACGCAGGCTTTGCAGGATCAGGGAGGCCATGCAGCGTAGGTTTGCAGAGGCATTCGGGGCACAGTCCTCTGGGTCACTAAGGATGACAGGATCCGCAGCCACCTCATCCCAGCCACGTAATAGTCCACCTGTTCCTTGGGACTGTAAATGATCCCTTGAAGACTGCTGCTGCTGATGCTGAGTGCTAGGCTCCACCTCCATGCTGCTGATACAATAACCCTCCTCCTCCTCTTCCTGTGTGCTAGGTGGGCAAGCAGGACCACTGTCTGAATAAAGGGGGCCTTGAGAGGTAAGGAAGTCCTCCTCTTCCTCCCTCTGTTCTGCCATTATTCCACGTAGCGTGTGCTCCATCATGTGAATAAGAGGGACAGTCTCACTGATGCATGCACTGTCACTGCTCATCATCCTTGTGGCCTCCTCAAATGGTGACATGACAGTGCATGCATCCCTGATCAAGGCCCACTGGCGTGGTGAAAAAAACCAAGCTCCCCTGACCCAGTTCTGCTGCCATATTGGCACAGGTACTCATTGATGGCCCTCTGCTGTGTGTGCAGCCGCTGCAGCATGACCAACGTAGAGTTCCATCTGGTGGGCATGTCACAGATTAGGCTGTTCTTGGACAGGTTGTATTCCCTTTAGAGGTCTGTCAGCCGAGCAGTGGCATTAAATGACCTCCGGAAATGCACACAGACTTTACTGGCCTGCTTCAGGACATCCTGTAAGCCCAGGTACCTGCCCAAGAATCGCTGCACCACCAAAATGCAGTACATGAGCAAAACAGGGCACATGGGTGAGTTTTCCCTGTCGCAGGGCAGAGAGGAGGTTGGTGCCATTATCGCTAACCTCTGAGCCTGCCCCTGCAGAGCTGACAGAACCTCTTCCCCAGTGTGGCTCCTGTCTCCCAAGCACACCAGCTCTAGCACCGCATGGCATCTCTTGGCCTGCATTCCTGCGTAGCCCCTCGTACGCCTACGGAGCACAGCTGGTTCCGAGGAAAAATCACCACAGGAAGAGGCCACAGAGGAAGAAGAAGAGAAGGGGGTGGAGGAGAGAGGTGTGTCACAACCAGTAGTAGTGTTTTGGAGGCGTGGTGGTGGAACAACCCCCAAAACTACTGTACCTTGCCCTGCGTCCTTCCCAGCTGCCAGCAGAGTCAGCCAATGCGCCGTAAAAGAGAGGTAATGTCCCTGTCCATGCCTGCTGGACCATGATTCAGCGGTAATATGCACCTTACCCCTGACCACCCTGTCCAGTGAGGCATGGACATTGCCTTCCACATGCCAGTAGAGAGCCGGAATCGCTGTTTGGGTACTTGCCACTGAGGTACCGCACATTCCACAAACTCACGGAAGGGGGCAGAATCTACCAACTGAAAAGGTAGCAGTTGAAGTGCTAGCAATTTCGCTAAGCTAGCATTCAACCGCTGGGCATGTGAATGGCTGGGAGAGTACTTCTTTAGGCGCTGCAGCAGCTGGAGCAGGGAAATTTGTCTGTTATTATCAGTAGATTTCCCCCATGTACTACTACTAGGTTGTATCACACCTATTTCTACACCTTCAATGCAGGCTTCAGAGAGGACTGAGGGTCTAGTGGGGTTGGAGGTCCCAGAAGGGCAAGGGGAGGTCCGCTTTGGTCTTTGGTGTGGGTCTTTCTGGTATGCTTACCAACGAACTGCATGGCAGGTGGACATATGTCTGGCCAAGCATGTGGTGCCCAAGCGGGTGATGTTTTGGCCATGCGAGATACGCTTGCGACATATGTTCCAAATAGCAAAGGTACGATCTGATGCACATGTCTCAAAAAAGGCCCACACCAAAGAACTTTTGCTGTAACATTGAGACACAGCAGCGTCCTGCACAGGCGTAGATGTGCGATGTAATGCAGTTGGTGGGCTGCCCTTAAGCTGGCCCCTGGAGGGCATCCTGCCTCTTTGGAGATGTGCCTGTGCCTCGTCCTCCTCCTCCTCTCTCCTATCAGGCACCCACGTAGAGTCAGTGACCTCAACATCCCCTCCCTCCTCATCACTGTCGAAAACCTGGCAGTATGCTCCAGCTGGGGGAACATCACTGCCAGATTGCTGTCCCTCTCGGCCACCCCCTCTCCCTGGGCTCACATCAATGCCTTCCTCTATCTATGTTCCATCATCAGAGGCCTTCAAAACGCTGCGCATCTTCATGCAGCATGTACCCAACACTGTGCTGAAACAGTTCGGGGGACTCCTCAGGAAGACATGGTGGGACTAGGGAAGGATTGTGTGATGCCATTGTGCAGAGGGAAGAGGACGCCTTGGCAGCTGCTTTGCCAGACAAACTAAGATCAGCCTGGGTGAGAGAGGATGAGGAGGATGAGGACGGCTTGGTCATCCACTCTACTAATTTCTCTGCATGTTGAGGCTCAACACGGCCAGCTCCCAAAAAGAAGGACGAGCGGCCACGTGCTGAAGAGGATGCACCGTGTCCACCACCAGCGTTGCCTCTAGATGCAGAGCCTGCTTGCCCTCGTGACTCTCTTCCTCTCTTTGTTGTCCTTCCAGACATTTTATTGCGTTTAGGTGATATTAAACAACACACGTGCAGTTACAGCAAATGCGTTTAGGTGCTATCAAACAGCAAAGGTGCAGTTACACCAACTGCGTTTAGGTGCTATTAAACAGCAAACGTGCAGTAACAGCTAATGTGTTTAGTTACTATCAAACAGCAAACGTGCAGTCACACCAACTGCGTTTTGGTGCTATTAAACAGCAAACGTGCAGTAACAGCTAATGCGTTTAGGTGTTATTACACAACACACGTGCATTAACAGCTAATGTGTTAAGGTGCTATTAAACAGCAAACGTGCAGTAACAGTTAATGCGTTTAGGTGCTATTACACAACACACGTACAGTAACAGCTAATGCGTTTAGGTGCTATTACACAACACACGTGCAGTAACAGCTAATGTGTTTAGGTGCTATTAAACAGCAAACGTGCACTAACAGCTAATGCGTTTAGGTGCTATCAAACAGCAAAAGTGCAGTCACACCAACTGTGTTTAGGTGCTATTAAACAGCAAACGTGCAGTAACAGCTAATGCGTTTAGGTGCTATCAAACAGCAAACGTGCAGTCACACCAACTGAGTTTAGGTGCTATTAAACAGCAAACGTGCAGTAACAGCTAATGCGTTTAGGTGCTATCAAACAGCAAACGTCACACCAACTGCGTTTTGGTGCTATTAAACAGCAAACGTGCAGTCACAGCAAATGCGTTTAGGTGCTATTAAACAGCAAACGTGCACTTACAGCAAATGCATTTAGGTGCTACTAAATAGCAAATGTGCACTTACAGCAAATGCGTTTAGGTGCTACTAAACAGCAAACGTGCACTTACAGCAAATGCGTTTAGGTGCTATTAAACAGCAAACGTGCACTTACAGCAAATGCGTTTATGTGCTATTAAACAGCAAACGTGCACTTACAGCAAATGCGTTTAGGTTCTACTAAACAGCAAATGTGCACTTACAGCAAATGCGTTTAGGTGCTACTAAACAGCAAACGTGCACTTACAGCAAATGCGTTTAGGTGCTATTAAACAGCAAATGTGCACTTACAGCAAATGAGTTTAGGTGCTATTAAACAGCAAACGTGCACTTACAGCAAATGCGTTTAGGTGCTATTAAACAGCAAACTTGCACTTACAGCAAATGCGTTTACGTGCTATTAGACAGCAAACGTGCACTTACAGCAAATGCGTTTACGTGCTATTAAACAGCAAACGTGCACTTACAGCAAATGCGTTTACGTGCTATTAAACAGAAAACGTGCACTTACAGCAAATGCGTTTACGTGCTATTAAACAGCAAACGTGCACTTACAGCAAATGCGTTTACATGCTATTAAACAGCAAATGTGCACTAACAGCAAATGCGTTTACGTGCTATTAAACAGCAAACGTGCAGTTACAGCAAATGCGTTTACTTGCAAATATACAGGAGAAGTGCAGTAACACCGAGTACAATTAGGTGTAAACTAAACAGCACACAGGCAATATAACACGTTAGAACACTGCAGCTAGCACAATCTCCTGCCTGACAAATAGGAATAGCTGATCTAGCTAAGCTATACAGTGTATAAATATATGTACAACTCCTAGGGATGTATATATTATCTCTACACACTGTAATTGAAGCTAAACTGACTAGCCTGCCTGCTCTATCTAGCTATCTAAAAAGACAATCTGTCTCTCTGACTGCTTTCATTAACAAGCCGGAACACACTACACGAGGCCGCCCAGCAGGGGCTAAAGCCCTGAGGCATAATTGGCCAAAGCCACCCAGGCTTTGGCCAATTATGGCTCTTTGTTTTTTGCACGCTGTGATTGGCCAAGCATGCGGGACATACAGCATGCTTGGCCAATCATCAGTGCGCAATGCCGCAGTGAATGATGGGTTGTTTTGTGTCACTCGAATTTGGCGCGAACGACCGCTTTTGTTCGAATTTAGTCGAACGTACGAACAGACATACATTCGAATCGAACGCGCAGCTCATCCCTAGTTGTAACTGAGGTGAGCACATACATAGTATTAGTATATAAAAAATATAATTTTATTGTACAAACATAGTTTAAAACTTAAAGTTGAGTATAAAAACATATAATGATATACAGACAATAGCACAGCAGTTAGAATATTTGCATATTTCCAAATTCCAGTAAATACTTCCAGTAAAGATTTGCTTCATTGGTACATTGTAGTCCAATGCGTTCTGCAGAACTATTTCTGTGCTTCTTCAGGGCACTTCAATGTATATCTAGATTATTATTAGATTTAAATAAAAAATATTATACATCCAACAGTTTTTTGTTATTCAATATGTTATCTCATTCGAGCGAGTAAGTAGATATGCTTACCAACTTCACTACAGTACTGTTTAAACCTCCCTATGTGTGAAAAGGGAAAAGGGACCGGAACTATGGTTCCTTGGACCATCTTACTCCATGGACCATCTTACTATCATTTAATCCCCTGAAGGCCTGAAACTTTATTTATTTATTATTATTCCTGTATTTTGCCAAAAGAAACATGTACTGCAGGTTACCCATTATTACTGTTATACCCCACATTTTGTCCTGGCTGACTTTTAGAATTTCTCACTTACAGTAATGGCTGAAATTGTTGGCACCCCAGAACTTTTTACAGAAAAGTATTTCTCATAGAAAAGTATTGCAGTAACATATTTTGGTGTACACATGTTTATTCCGGTGAATAAATTATATAATATTATATTGTATAAGGGTACCGGGCAGTAACTCACTAGGACAGTCATATTTCCTATGAGGATGCAGTGTCTCCGCATTCTTCTCACTGAATAAATCCTGGTTCCTTGAATGGTATCTCTTGAGGTGCAAGATGAAGCAGTGGAACAACTTGATAAGAAGTTTTTTTACAATACGGTGAGTGCAGAAGAACATTTGATTGTTCCCAGAGAAAAGTAGGCATATGCTGTTTTAGCCAAGGTAACCCCAAAACAACAGGCATTAAAGGAGAAGGTATAACATCATAGGTCAGGAATTCACTATGGTTTTCTCCACAAATAGTCAATAAAGGTTGGGTTTGGTACAATATAGGTCCAGATGCAGAAGTTGTACTGCCATAAAACTCACAAAGAGGGGGGAAGACTTCTTCAAGTGTGGAATCTTGTGTAAGGAGACAGAGGCTGAATCAATGAAGTTAACACATGCGCCTGTATCTAACATAAGAAGTAGGAGCATGTTTAGAAACAGAACGGGCCAATTTTCAAAGGTGAATTGGCTTACGTTTGTCATTTTTCTTTTTTACAAGATGACAAGAAGAGATGGCATGTTCCGATGAGGCACAATAAGGGCAGAGATTCAATATGCGACGACAAAGTCTTTTCGATGAGGTTAGTGGGCCCCGTGTAGACCCAATGTCCATTTTTTCATCACTAGGAACCAAACTCAATTTTTTAGGCGTAGAGGTATAGAGGCAGAAGTAATTGCAGTTGATTGACGTTCAGCTTGTCTCTCTCTTAACCTATGATTAATGGTGATCGAACATTGTTTGATGTTATTAAGAGGGAGATCCGATCGCGCCAATTCATCCTTGAGTGGCTCGGAAAGGCCAAGGCGAAATTGGTTACGCAGTGTGACATCATTCCATTCAGTTTCAATAGCCCACCTCTGGAATTCCGCAATGAAATCCTCAACTGGTCGTCTTCCTTGTTTAAAGCAGAGCTCCACCCTGATTTTTTTTTTTTCAAAAATCTAAAAAAAAAAAAAAAAAAATTAAATGAAAAAATAAATAAAAAATACTCACCCTAAATAGGCTGTTGCTATGCGGAAGTCCCGAATCTGCCCTCATGATCCGCGGTGTGGTTTTCTTCCTCCTCCTCTTCTCGGTGTCTTCTTGTAAATGGGCCGCGCTGCATTCTGGGAACTGTGTGTATCCCAGAAAGCAGCCGGACCATTCACAAAGCGCCGCGCTGCTCGCACATGCGCAGTAGGAAACGGGCAGTAAAGCCGCACGGCTTCACTGCCTGTTTCCCTGACTGTGGATGGCGGTGCCGGGATCGAGGATAGGCATCGGCGGGGGACGTCAGCGCGGGCGCCTAGGACAGGTAAGTGTCCTTATTCAAAGTCAGCAGCTACACTGTTAGTAGCTGCCGACTTTGAAAAAAAAAAAATGCGGGTGGAGCTAGAAATTGGTGACAGGAGTTTAGGATTGATCATCTTTTTCTAGGTAAGTATTTGCCCAGGCACGTGGTTCACCCTGTAAATAAAATATAAGGGTGAGCACCTTAATCCTATTATTGGGGAAAGTGCGAGGACAGAGTTCAAACATAAATTTACAGGCATTAATGAACTCTCTATAGGTCTTTCGATCACCAGAAAAAGTAGGAGGTGGATTTGGGGTAAGGGCAACTAAATCTTGCAAAGCCTGATTTTCTGCTTGTAGATTTTGTAGTGTGTGAGCGAGAGCGTCTACCCTCTGAGTAAGGGTGACATCTTGGTTTGCAATTCCCGCTGGGTTCATTTTTTACAGTTCTATTATTCTGTAACAGCAGTGGTGAACGGAGTGAAACTGCGGTTAGCAAGGACTTCAATGCGCTTTTTTATGTGACAACTCAGTATTGGCCCCAGGCGTCACTTCTAGCAACAGGAGTTTGGGGTGTCTCTACATCATGTTTCTGTCACATAAAGAAAGGCGTTGATCTACTAAGGATGGAAGCATTACAACATGCCACCAGAGCTTAGCGTTTAAAAAATATAATTGCTTCAAGAAAAATATTCCAATACACCTCTATATGCAAGTGATTATCAGTAAGGGACCCCAGGCGTCGCTCCTAGTAACAGGAGTTTGGGGGTTCTCTACATCATATAAACTTTAGCATATGGGATGTATTAGGTTACTAAGGGAGATGCTATGAGATAGCATCAACCCTTAGCCAAGAAAAGTTAGGGCGAACATGTTCAAACAATTTGGCCGAGAAGATAGCTGAGCCTTTAAGATACTGTTTTGCAAACAGGCTTTAGCACAGTAATAACTCCCAAATAATATGTTGATAAGCAGACGGCATATTTAGCAACACAGTTGTGGTAATTGAAACACTAGCAGTAGATCTTCTATAGGACTACAAGTGATACAATGGTTACTTATCTGTTTGTAGCTTCTTATGCAGGAGATAGAGTATCCGTGATGCAAGGTGTTTGCCAAAAGGCCTGAAGGTGATTCCCAGCAAAGCTGTATTGTAGTGGGTGCATTAACACCAAAGTAGTAGTTGTTTCCTGGAGCGGTGTTGCAGCATAGGGAGCTAGGATAGCGGCATGTGTAGCAAGGGCGCACAACGACTGACAGGCTACGGCTGTCAAGCTACAGCTGACAATAATAGATTGCAATGCAGGTGCAGTGCATAAGCACTGAATCAGGTAAGCGTTGTGATACGGTGCACTTCCGCGTTCCAAGCTGGAACACATCACGGCGCCGGGCGATGACGTCATCGCAAGAGAGCTGTATGCGTTCCAACATGGAACGCACTACGCTGCTGAAAGCACCAGCAGGTAGAGGGAGGGGAGGTGCCGCAATGGCGCCTGTTACACCATGGCACTGTAGCTAATTTCTATGGGCGTGGACAGAAGAGAAAAATTTATGAAAGTTTGCAACGCAGGATAGTCCAGATGGTGGATGAGCAGCCCCAAACAAGTTCCAAAAGGCTCAGGGAGCATCAGTGTCAGCGCAAACTATCCGTCGACATTTAAATGAAATGAAACGCTATGGCAGGAGACCCATGAGGACCCCATTGCTGACACAGAGACATAAAAAGCAAGACTACAGTTTACCAAAATGTACTTGAGTAAGCCACAATTCTTCAGGGAAAAAGTCTTGTGGAAAGATGAGACCAAGATAGAGCTTTTTGGTAAACAGAATGATGCCTACAAAGAAAAGAACACAGTACCTACAGTGAAATATGGTGGAGGTTCAATGATGTTTTGAATCTGAGGACTCCTAAGGGATTTTGGGTTGCACTGTAGAGCCCAGTGTCAGAAAGTGTTTGGGTCTGAGACTTTGGGTCTTCCAGCAGGACAATGACTCCAAACATATGTCAAAAGGCACTCAAAAATGGATGGCAACAAAGCACTGGATAGTTCTAAAGTGCCCAGCAATGGGTCCAGATCTAAATCCCATTGAACACCTGTGGAGAGATCTTAAAATTGCTGTTGGGATAAGAGAGACCTGGAGCTGTTTGCAAAGGCAGAGTGTTCCAAAATTCTGGGTGAGAGGTGTAAGAAGCTTATTGATGGTTATAGGAAGCGACTGATTTCAGTTATTTTTTCCAAAGGGTGTGCAACCAAATATTGAGTTAAATGGGTTATAAATGTTCATTTTTTATTTTCTAAATAGGTTCCTTTAAGCTAGTGCATTGTTGGTTCACTTACCCTTTCCTTCGATTTCCCTTCTAAATGTTTTTTTTCTTTGTCTCCTCAGTAAGCTTTTTAGTAAGCTGTTCTGGCTGACTAACCACCGCTCGGATGATGGTGGCAAGTTTACTGAGGAGAAACAGGACGTGAGAAATTCAGACAAAGAAAAAAACATTTAGAAGGGAAATCAAAAGAAAAGGTAAGTGAACCAACAATGCACTAGCTTAAAAGAACCTAATTAGAAAATAAAAAACAAACCTTTACAACCCCTTTAAGGGTGCCAAGAATTTTGACCAGCCCATTTTTGGAGTTTTGTATGACATTATGTCTAATTTGCTGTTTTTCCTCCCTTTTTTTTGTTTTGTTCCAATACACACAAAGATAATACACATGTGTATAGCAAAATTCTGGGGGGGCCAACAATTTCGGCCATGACTATACTGATCACAGTTATATGGAATGTTTGTTAACTAAAAACATGGACTGTTAATGAGACATGTGGACAGGATGGTAAATATTCCTCTGAGGGTATGTAAGAGACAGTAAAGTGGGATATTTTTATGGCAAATTGGTGTTGTTGCAGCACATGGCAATCATCAGCTGGAAGGCAAGGTATCCATCTTCTGAAAACTTTACTGTGACCATGGATGTTACTAACATCCTCATCACAGCAAGTTTATAGTTCAGATGAATGTGAACACTTTTAGAGCATGTCTCAGTAGCTTGCATGCTCTTTAGGTTGTAAGTACATAATCAGTTACATGTTTAGGCCAACAGGCAGGAATAATTACAGATGCTGCTTTATTTCTTTAAAAAGATTAAAGGAGTGTACGATGGTGCACCACCATTCCAATGTGCTTGTACTTACCAGTGTTTTTTATGTTTGAAATTGTGTCTTTAAAGTGGATGTAAACCCCCCAAAAAAAACATTGTAGAGTATAAGATTTCCTATCATCTGTGCCCAGTCTTGCCACACAGAGTTAATCCAGCGCTGAGTAATCCTCTTTTAATGTTCAGTGCAAATTAACAGAATTCCAGATAAAAACCTGCCAAATTATAAAGTCTGTTTCTCTGTTTTTGCTTTCAGTGACAGGTTATTTAAAAATCTAGCTTGGACACGTTTATCCAAAGTTCATTGTATATTACCAGGATGTGTTATGTGGGGAGGGTGGATTTCTCACTTTTTATACCTCATGTTATGATAAACTTTTTATTTAGGCAGGTTTTTATCTGGAAGGCTGTCATTTTCACTGAACTATAAAAAAGGATTTCTCAGATCTGGATTAACTCTGTGTGGCAAAAATGGGCACAGATGATAGGAAATCTTATACTCTACATTGTGACATCACTTTACATCCACTTTAATGCCTGTTTTTCAGCAATGTGGACAGATAGAATATGGTTACATAAATATTTTTACTTGTGCACTTTAAAATCTCCATTATTAAATCAGAAATAGAAAACATGTTTACATTCTCATATTAACAAAAGCAACAATACCAGAAATAACTTCAAAATAAATATTTATTGTAAAAATACAAAAATAAATATATAAATAGTCATAGAGATCCCAATATATATATACACACAGAAAAGCAGTACAATGTTCAGTACATTCGCATTCCACTCCACTGATAAATGGTTCCTGCAGATATATTCCATGTTTATCATATTGCTGCAATAGCCTAAACATCAGGGATATCACCAGTATATGTGAGATATGGCTGAAGTCATATGTCTTAAATGGTTTGCATTGCATATTTTGTTTATTTTGCTGAGATTTGCTTATTGTTGTTTAATGATAATGTGCCCATTTGGCCACCCCAGTTACAATAAATCCAAGCAAAAAAACTGCAAACAAATGAAACTGCAGCATTAAAGTCTGCAATGCCACACATGAGTGTACATATTTAGAAAACAAGCACATGAAGCATACGTGGAACATAATATTGTTCACAGTGAGGTTGATTTATTTAAGAAAATGAATAGTGCAAAATCTGGTGCAGCTCTGCATAGAAACCAATCAACTTCCATTTTTTTTTTGTCAAAGCTTCATTGAATAAGCTAACGGTAGAAGCTGATTGACTGCCATGCACAGCCGCACCAGGTTTTGCACACTCCAGTTTTAGTAAATCTACCCCAGTGTTACACAATTTCATTCCCCCATTACAGTCCCGACTTGGGGGGTGATTTCAGAGACATCTGTGTGGGTTCCTACACAGATATCTATAAAAATCACACCCGAAGTTGCCAAGAGTAGTACAGAAACTACTGTTGGGAATCGGTGCGGCACCGCAAATGCGGCATTGCACCGATTCACACAGTGCCATTGCTGAAAATAGCCGCCGATTTGGCATGCGATTTTTCATACCAAAGTGTTGCAATGTGAACCAGGGCTCAGTGTCAGTGGATATTTACTAGCAATTGCTGCAACTGAAGGCACATGTTGTATCATATACATATAATACTAAGGAGGCTTGTTTTATTTTTGTTATATTAGTCATGGAGTTTCAACTTTATAACTTCTTCTTTTGGGTGACAACAATGCATTTTAAGACATATTAAAAAGATTCTTTACACTTATATTTAAAGAAAACCCCAAAAATATTGTTTCTCTTTAAAGAGGTTTGCTGAGATAAAGTAAACTTTGACCAAAACTTCTGACTCATTTGTATACTAACAAGCATCTCTTTACCATTCCCTTTGCCAGACTAGCAGTGCTACATTTACTTGGCTGACAATAGGTTGACATAATAGACATCATATAGTGGAGATGCAGGTGGAATCGCAGATTGTGGCTTTAACTTCTTCTCAATAAGGGAAGAGAAAATACAGGGATTGATCAAGTTTAATTTAGCTTTGAAATAAATTAAGTACTGTAGCTGAAAATCAGCCGTATGCCCGGATATCTATATTCATGCTGGGAAACTTTTGGGGCTAATGACCTCAGAGCAGTGCATGTCCGTGTTATGTAATTTGGAGGTTCTGATTTCAATGAATTCTTGCTCTTAGATGAGGCATAATGAACTGTAAATCAGTACCAGAGCGATACATCAGTGAAATGGAATGTAGACAGATTTAGTTTTTCTGAATTTAATCGGTTTAACTGTCTAAACATTATCATTGAAATGAAAAGAAGACCTTTATGAGAAGACACTGTCCAACAGTTAAACTGTTCTATAAATATATATATAGACACATCTTAAAAAGAAATCACATTTTGACAAAATAAATAACTAAATATATTAAATAAATAAAATAATCTGTGCTTCTCTTTTACTTCTGTAAAACACAGAAAACTATACTTTTCAAATTGAAAAGATGCACTAAACATGAACCTATGGGATTCGTTTAACAGCTGTGTAAATTAACACAAATAAATAAATAATCAATAATAAATAAAGATTAAACCAAAACACAGGTCTATTAAACTGATTCCCTCCTCGTTTATAGTAACATTTTATACATTTTGGCCCATTTAAGGATCCATCAATAGTGGATGTTTTATTTGTAAGAAATGTGCTAGACTATTAGATCAGGTACTGGTTCCTTTTCTTTTCTTCTAATAGTGAGACTTTGGTAGTAAAAATTCTGTGTTTGAATTCCTAGGTCTGCACACCTGCCATGGAATGTATAAGGAGGACCCAGTCTTCCTGGAGGATTTTTAGGAGGAGCAATGTAACTTCATGGTGATTGCGGAGAAGGGGTACAAGCTGGGAACTAAGGCAAGGAGATCTCACTGCTGGAGTCTCACAGAATTATAAGAGGACAGTGGATGGCGTACAGTTCAACAGACCCCACCCACCTATAACTAAAATATTACTTGTGGGTGGATTTGACTAAATTTAAACATGGTACTAATTGTATACTATATACCATATACAATGGCCAGCTATCAGTAAATTGATCTGTAAAGAAAAAGAATCCTGAATTTCTGGTTTGACACAGTAATTAGTCCTCATGCACATGGGCAGAAACGGCATCTGATTTTAATTTAGGCTTCTGAAAGCAGCTCTAGGTTATCTAAATGGGCTTATGCACATTATGTAGCTTCCCAGCATATTTTAGAGCCATGTTTGGAGGCATAAAAAAAAGCTTTGCTTGGAGAGGAGTTAATTAATGAGCATAATTTAGGCACTTAAACACGCACAATTCCATTGCATGTAAATTTTATTTTTACAGTGGCTACACCCACATGGCCGTAAAAACTTTACTGATCTTATTATGCATTTTTTGTTCCTGTGAAATGATCAGTAAATAATTGCGTAAAACTGTCCTGTTGTTTTTTTCCCCAGTACCTTCATCTGGCATATGCGTATACTTTTATCATAGGAGGCAGTTTTTGGATTTTATGTTACTGATCTGAACGTAATGCAGGTTTACGCACCTGCATTAATGTCTTCATTGAAAACAATGTAGCTGGGTTCAGATCTGTAAATAAAAAGCACTTGTAAATGCATTTTTACATCTGTGTGAATGTAGCCACATGCTTCTAAATCCACATAGACGCGCATACATGTTAACATAAATGCGCGTACATGCGTGACATTCAAGGCTTTTTTTCTGACAACTTCTGGCAGCATATTTGCATAAATGTATATGCCATGTGCATGTAGCCTTACAGGGCAGTTTTTGTTTGGCAATTGGAGCTCCATTCACATTCAAAAATCAGTTCAGTTCAATGTTCCTATTTCTTGTAACACTAAATTAAATATGTAATACTGTGAAACTGAAGTTTTTTGTTGCATATATTTGCAAATATATGTGAAGCCACACTGCCACGTCAAGGCACCTCTGCAGAGTGTGGTTAATTACTATAACACAGAGGTTTTTGTTGCATATATTTGCAAATATATGTTGTGAACCCCTACTGCTACATTTTTGGATCTGTAAATATACGTCCTTTACAGGAGAATGTCTCTTAAGCATAGGTTGGTCTCTTAAATAGAAGTGCACATCCTGAAATATAAGTATGCCTAGGCGCTTCTATGCCTAAAGCCTCTGAGCTGAATATCTGCAGTAGAAGATCTAAGGAACTGCTGCCTAGTCTCATGAGATTTGCAGTTCTGTGAGGTCACTTTGTCTACTTTCCGCAGCTCTCCTACTCCTTGATCATTGCCCCACCAGTCATCAGCACCTCTTGTCCTCCTCTTGTGAAAGTAGGTACCCTTTTTTTGTATGGACAGCTTTGTGGCCAATTCATCTGTGGCTTGTAGATGGATCTTCAATGCTGTCTGCCGTCTTAAACCAGCCATCTGTGATGTTCTCTGCTTGTAAAAGAAAATGTTTGTATTTCTTCAGCACCTTACATCCCATTGTTTTCCTTTGAAATGTTGAGGATGGAAAACGTATTCCATATTGTACAGTCACTTGTGTTATATGATACCTCCGACAAAGAATACAAGACAAGTTGGAAATAATAGCCGTTATCTCGGCCTTGCTTGCATTTAGTTGGGCGTGCAAACTCTTGCTTTTGGGATTCAGTGTCATCTGATGCAGCGTGATGTTTCCTATTGCGGCCTTCATATACAGAAAGATCTTATACAGTTCAATAAATTTTTCTTCTTCACTTGTATCCGTTACATTGAATTTAGGAAGATTAAGAGATTCTGGATTACACAGACTATTAGTATCCAGGTCTTTTAGGTTTTGATGATTCTGGAAGAAAAATAAAATGTGAAGTTTAGTTTACATAAGTTGTTTGTTGTGTTAGTATGTTTTGTACAATTGACATGAAATTGGATAATATGCTGTGAAAAAAATCTGCTATTTTTGAAGAGTATTGATGTATTTGCGATACATTGTTATTAATTTGTGGAGAGTAAAAGAGTTAGGCCCCTTACTGTTATACACTGAGCAGGCGGATGACAGGACACAGCCTGCATAGCGAAGCGGACACGGACACAGCCCGCTCTTCTCTATGGGACGGTCGGATGGAAAGGGACTGCATGTTCATTTCCATCTGACTGTTATCTGTTCCCCATCCGTCTGTTTTTAGCGGACCGAATCGGATGCTGGCAGGTGTCATATCTGTTGCTCCATAGGGAGCTATGGATGATCCGATCGGGATCGCCTGTCAGTTTTTCAGGCTTGATCGAATACACAGAAAAAAATACATATATGGCAGCTGCTTTACCTGCTATAATATATGTATTTCTGTTCATCTAGTTCAGAGATTTACACAGCTGTGCCAACAACACAGCCCTGTCTGGCAGGACAGGAGACCTTACATCCCTGAGCATGTGACTGGACAGTGAAAGAAGAAGCGGCACCCTCTGTCGCTCCGCTCTTTCCTCCTATCAACGTGCTCCTTGAGCACTGCAACACAACTGACTGGCTCCTTGTGCTGATTCTCCCTCTACCATTCTGTTGTACAGTGCAAGAGGCTGATACCTGATCACTGCTAACAAAATAAATTTAATGATGTATTCATGTAAACAGAACTCATTACACTAATTTGTGTCTTTTTAAATCTGCCTAAAGTTCAGGCTTAAGTGCTACATGATGAAATTATGGCTTGATAAATTAACTGTCAAATAATCACACCCTGAAGATTAAATCAAAATACAACATTGATTAGTATTCCTTTATGTTAATTGTGCACGTTATTGGGAAGAAGGGAACCTCATTCTGTTAAAAGATTGGGTCACAAACTATACAATAACTTGCAGCCTTTGCTTTTATGCCGTCAACAATCCTTAGTATAACCATTATAATAAATGGGTCATCATAAACTGAAAATACAATTTTTAAAATTACAACATTGACATTCCTGCACCAGAGTTTTATATTTATGCACATAGGTGCAGCCTATTGCATTATGCCTCTTTCACACTAAGGTGGGAGGTGCGTTGGCGGTAAAGTGACACTATTTTTAGCGGCGCTCTACCGTCGGATTTGCGAAGCTATTCGGCCACTAGGGGGGCAGTTTTACCCCCCTGCTAATGGCCAAGAAAGTGTTAAAAAACCACAAAGCGCCTCTGCAGAGGTGCTTTGCCGGCTGAATAGCCGCGGTGCTTTATTGATTTCAATGGGCAGGAGCGGTGGAGGAGCGGTATACACACCACTCCTTCACTGCTCCAAAGAATTGCAGGCGCTATTTTTAATGAAATAGCCCCATACAAAATGACCCAGTGTGAAAGGGGTCTTGGGGTGTTCACCCCAAAGCTCAAACACACATGCCTTTCAATGCAGCCTCAGCTGCACGGAACAGTGAATGAATGAGAAGTTCTCTGTGCTGAGCGGCTTCCTGTTTATTTACAAACTGAAACATTGTAAACACAGTTTACTATGCTTCAGTTATGAATGAACACCGTAAGTGAGTGTGTTTACGGTGTTCATTTAGAACAGGAGGGCGTTGGTAAATGACATATCTACTAGCACCTTTCCCCACTCTCCATCCTGAAACATCCCCAGCAGTGGGTGGGGGGAGAGGAGAGAAGAGAAGACAGCAGCACTGCGGGTGGGGGAACCAACATGGGGGTATACTTGGAAATAGGGGGAATCGGCACTGCACGTAGTGAATAGGGTGTGCCCAGGCACACCTCCTGCGCACACTTATGTTCATACATAATCTGCCCAAGGGTCTGCTGAAAGCAGGAAATGGTAAGTGAACTGGATACCATATTATGCATTTTTCAAGCTTATGACCAACTCCATGCCTCTCCTTACAGTAGTTGATTAAGGTTATTAAAGGTAAGCTTGGTGCTCTATCACCTGCATAAAGACACTCGGAGTGTGGTCTTAGACCTCTTGCACATGGACATAATTTACTGATGGTTATACGCAGGATCTTGCTAGCAGAGGCTGGCAGAAAGACCCTTAGTAATAAACGCAAGTTATGTTCCTCATGTATAGGCATGTAAACATGGGTTACGTCATGCATACATGTGTACATTTCATCTTCATCGTGTTCTGCCAGTCCTTAAATTTATGCAAATTCACCCGTATGTACTTGCTTGTGCAATGGACAACTATGCAACTGTGTTTAGATCCGTAAAAAAACACACTATGTGACTACAAACGCAGCATTTTTTTCATCTGTGTGCAAAAGGCTTTACGCCTTTTATATGGCCACTAAACCCAATGAAATGCCTAGAAATAGCAGATGAGATAACTTATTTTGTCCCTTGGATTGACAGTGAGGAAATAGCCAAAACATTGAGTTGTCACCAGAATAGGAATAGAGAGGACATTTTCCAGTGGGGTTACTTGTTCAGTTAACAACCCTACAGAGGGATTTACTTTACTTTGGAGAGAGTTACTCTCACTTCTGCTTGTGTGTACAAGACAGTAAGTAAAAGGAAATATCTCAGATGGTACATAGATGGGAAAATGTATTCTGACACAGAGTTTAACCCTCCCAAATTCAAAATGTAAAAGTTTGTAGTAGGTCTACTTTACATTTTGATGTCCGTATAAATCAGAGAAGAGCTGTATTATCTTCATATAACAAACAGTACAATGGTATCACTCATCTTAAAATGTTATTTTTGGATAGCCTAGATGACAGTACATTTTTTCACAATGTGTGAGTTATGCTTGATGTAAACTATCAACCTGTGTGGCCTCTTTAGGAGGTGGTATTGAGCATGGTATATGTAAATAGGTATCTTAGGGTCTACTCAGGCTTAGTGCACTGAAAAGCGTTTTTCACAGTTAAATTATATACCTTTTATTAGCTTAGTGTTTTCCAGCTTTATACAGTATATCTATTGAGAATATGTTGTACTTTCTTTTCATGGGTATATTGGAAGGTGAAAATATGCAGCGTTTTGTGCTGTGCTGTAGAAGAGTGTATTGCTTCATGGCCTTTTACTGAGAAATGTTGACATTTCTATGCCATGAATTTATGATGAAATCTATGGTGCCTCATGAAAATAATATTGTAAAACTTCCTCTGTGTTAAATGGAATTTACATGTGATACTGTTCTAGGTACACCACCCTTTCTATAAGATGCTGAGGTGCATTTACTAAAGGCAAATATACTGCGCACTCTGTGAGTGGAGTTGTTCCAGAACTTAGTAAATGAGGCTGCGTTTGATGGCATGGCACAGTGGTGACAATTGATGGCACAGTGGCTGTGTTTGATGGCATGGCACAGTGACTGCGTTTGATGTCATGGCACAGTGGCTGCGTTTGATGGCATGGCACAGTGACTGCGTTTAATGGCAAGGCACAGTGGTGATAATTGATGGCACAGTAGCTGCGTTTGATGGCATGGCACAGTGGTGACAATTGATGGCACAGTGGCTGTGTTTGATGGCATGATACAGTGGTGACAATTGATGCCACAGTGGCTGCGTTTGATGGCATGGCACAGTGACTGCATTTGATGGCATGGCACAGTGGTGGAAATTGATAGCACAGTGGCTGCATTTGATGGCATGGCACAGTGGTGACAATTGATGGCACAGTGGCTGCATTTGATGGGCATTCTTTTTTCGTTTGCACCCCCCCAAAAATGTTGAGCACCAGCCGCAACTGTCAAGAGTGCACAGTCGATTTGTCTTTAGTAAATCCACCCCAATGTTGGATGTTACAGCTAGTCCTTGCAAGCTATGTGGTTGATTTACTAAAGGCAAATAGACTGTGTTCTTTGTAAGTGCAGTTGTTCCAGAGCTGTAAATAAGATGAAGCTTCACTTTGCAAAGAATACCAAATAACACCAATTTGTTTTCTTGTACATGACTGAATGATTAAGATCAGTAGAGCTTTCCCTAATTTTTACTAAGCTCCAGAGCACATGTGTCACACACAAACCAAATCCAGCTCACCAGATCAGGGCCGTCTTAATAGCATCTTGGGCCCCTGGGCAAAGTAATGCTCTGGGGCCCCTACAATGATGACAGTGCAGGTAAACAGACATCAAGTATGTAGGAGGCAGACTGCCTCCCCTGTGTATCTATCACTCTCAGTTCTACCACGGGGCCCCCAATTTCGGGGCAGTGGTGGGCTCAAGGACCATTGCAGCTGGGGCCCCTGGGCAGTGCCCAGGTATGCCCTCTTATTAGGACAGCCCTGCACCAGACCATTTAATGTGGCCCTCGCACCTCTCCTGCAGCTGCGACAACCCCCTTGTTTCTATTCCCACCTTGTCTCAGCAGAGAGGAGGACAGAACTTGTCCACTTCTCTGTGCAGCCACAGAGAGGCTCAGCAGTTGGCAGCAGATATGAGAACTCCTCCTACAGATCCTGCACCCAAAATCTCTATCTTCCCCATGTCTCAGCATTCAGCAGACTCTGGCAGCCCTCCTCTAGTCCTCCTCCAGACCCTGCACTTCCTGCTTCTTCCTGGAAGAAAAAAATGCTGTTTTTTTTATTTTCCTTGCACATGATTGGGCACTCATTTACTAAGCTTTGGGGGAACTACACTTGCAAAGTGCACAGTCTATTTGCCTTCAGTAAATCCACTCCATTGCCTTTTACATGTATCAACCTCCCACAGCCTGCAAAACTCTGGGTTTGAAGATATCACCCCTCCTTCCTAGAAATCATTCTATTCTGTCAGCTAACTTCTTACCAGTTTCTGTCAACATTTGATAGGCTGTCAAAAAGTCTTCAGACATTACACACCCTATTGTCCGACACCAGGAAACGATCCAAGCCTCAGACTTGGTGATGCAACATACATAACTGCAGGAATGTGACAACTTCCCCTTAATCATTTTCATGACAGAGCAATATTCTCTTTTCTTCCGAAACAAGATTTCCTAATATATTTTACTTACATAAGTGTGTAAAAGATGCCCAGCTTCCGTGTGCATTAGTTTTATCTGTGATTGGATCTGTTCCATGATGGCAGTCAAGTTCTTGTTGCACTCGTTGACATGTGCACAGAGGGGGCTTGCAGCATCCAATGGCTTCGCTCTTCCCAATAGCAGAGCCCATTGCTGGAAAATCAGTAGTTGCACAATCACTGTTCAGGAGAAAACATATGTTTCACATTACGCTGTTAAGTAGCTTGCTTTCATCCCTATGACAAATGAGAACTGTAATATCTCTGCTGTGTGCTAAGAAAACTTTTAACGTGAACATAACGTTTCCTTTATTCGCTTACAAGGATAGATTTTGCGTTGTTCTGAAGTTCCAAAAAGGTACTTTTTCAACTTTTTTTTTTTAGTTGCATTAAACAGAACTTAAAGAATATCTCAAATATATTTTCAAAATATTTGTAATCTTCATAAGGAAACACATTCATATTTTCTTGCTGACATAATTTGACAAAGCTTATAAGTGTAACATGAGCATGTATATTGTATGGGATTGCATTAAAAGGCTATTTGCTAATTAGCAATAGATACCCAATGGTAAAGTCACAGATTTCTGCACTCAATAGCTGCTATAGCATTTTGTTACTGCCACACGTGTCTGCAGTAAATGTGTGGAGAACTCATTCTGTCATGTGCCTGGGCTTGCCTCTGAGCGCTTGCTAACAATACACTTGTACGACAAAAGTTTACTTATCAATCACTGATTCCCGTCAGTCTACAAACTACATAACAGCTCACAAGTCTCCGAAAGAAAACTAAGTACAACATGCAGTCTGCTTATAATTACATATTTAAAATCACACTAAAAAAATGTCTGGTATGCCAGTTTCCGACAGAAACAAATGCAGCATAGCAAAGCAGTCTCTTTAAATGTGAAGAACATGAGTTACCTGCCAAAAGCTGCATACTCTGTTGAAGCCTCCCCTGGGCAGGCTGTGGAATATAGCTGTTTTCAGGAGGGTTTCTTTCTCATATTTATAACCATGGCTTATATAGCAGAGAATGAATAAAAAAAAAAAAACAATTCAAGGCTTTCCTTGCCTTTCCAGCCAATCAGTAAATACAGGAAGTGAGTAGAGAGTTTCATTATTCATTCATAGTTTTTCTTTGAACGTGCACTATTCTGTTCATCACGTCTAGTATTTCCATTGGGTTACCTCATTTTTAATCTGGAAAATCCCTGATGGGAAAGTGGTAAAGGGGGGCAGCTGAGTCATTCAGTGTCTGTTTTAGCAAAACTTACATATAAAGATTTTAGAAAATAAATAAAAGTTGTAAAGTTGGTATTAATAAGTATACTTTACAGTGAACTTTTACAAAAAGAGTACATATTCACTTATAGTTTTTATCTTGCTGTAAAAATGTTTTTCGTTACATTTTAAAGGATTATTAACCCTTTGTTTTTGCTAAAATAAATAGATGATGCTTCACTATCTTCAGCACCAAGTTAAATGCCAGTTACCTGGCAGTTATACATTTTTAATAGTTGTAACCCTTGGCCCACTAGCTGTAACATCTGGATTCCAAGGTAATAATGTTTAGTAAGATGTCAGTATAAAAAATTAAAAAGTAAAATTGTAAAATTGTATTATTTCTAAAATAATTTTGCCCATTTTTATGTGGCCCTGTGGTCAGTCACCAAAGATTTTGTTTATATCAGTCTGCATGTTTATGTAATTTCAGCATGCTAGAGTTACATTTCAGTCAAATATTAAAAATAAATAATTTAATTCAAGTGTGTTTTAATAAAAAATTGGGCAAATTGAAAATAAACATTTCAATCCAGTTAGGTGTTTATTAAAGTATATCTAAAGAAAACCTTAGTTTTGGATGGAATAGGAAAAAGTTAGAACCTCCTGAAGGTTCTTATTGCCACTTGTGTTTGTCTTCTGGGAAGATGAGTACTCTTTTATGACTATAGTTACTTGAATAGAAAGTGAAATCTAAAATGTTATATTTGTCTCTGGGCCAGGAAGAGACAAGTGTGGTTTTACATTTATGTGAGGTTACGGTATATAACTTAAGTCTTAAAAAGGTGTACCTTCTCCTACAGGGACACTTGTACAGAAAGCACACCCTGTAAAAGAAGAGACAGTATACTTACCTTTCTGAAAATATTTTCTATGTTCCATGTGATACATGCCACCACTTTCCCTGGCTACAGCAAGTATTCCCCTCTTCCTGGTGTGTAGAATACCCATTCCCGTCTCCTGCTGTTGTTCTTCCACCGGCATATATATAAGAGCCATCAGGAGGAACCATTGTGTGCAGAGGGGTGTCAGCATGCCTTCCAACATTTTGAGATGGGAATGTGGGACACATGCCTCCTGCCACACCCCCTGAAAGAATTAACCAAAAAAAGTTAATTAAATCCACAAGGGATTTTTTTTAATCATTACTATTCCTTTATATTGGCTTTTAAAATTTACAAATGCAGCAATTTAGAATTTGGATGAAAGGTTTAGCACTGTCGAACACTTTTTGAAAGCTAAAAAGTGCATTTTATATACAACTATAAATGAGGGACAAATGAGGGGGGAAGAGGGACATTGCTCCAGATCAAGTACAGTCCCTCAAAATCAGGGACAGCTGGGAGTTATGGTGGCATTGGTGGTAGTGTAGAGGTTGGATGGTTTTGCCCAGATGTTCTACCCAACCTAACAGTTGTATACTTGCTGTGGACTGCGATAAGCAAAGCAGTGGGGAGTAAATTGATTGTAAAGTTACTTTTTTTTTATTTTTTTCAATTAAAAAACATGTCATACTTACCTGCTCTGTGCAATGGTTTTGCACAGAGCAGCCCTGATCATCCTCTTCTCGGGTCCCCTGCCAGCGCTCTGGGCCACCAATGGATACTGCTTCCTATGGTGGCACATGTGCAGGCTCGATTCTAAGCTGAATGATTTGACTGAAATTAAAAGTGTCCCCACGAGTGCCCCCATAGCAAGCGGATTGCTATGGGGGCACTCGTGCATGCTTGCTCCCAAGCCCAGTTCTGGTAGTTCATAAGGCACACAGAGCGAGGCTCCCCCCCTCCCCCGCTTCCTTGGCACTGGCTCTAATTGACAGCAGGGGGAGATAATGGCTCTTGCTGCTGTATCTGAGCCAATGAGGCGTGAGAGAGCTGAGAGAAGCTCGGCTCTTGTACACATTTCTGGATCAAGATCAGGCTCAGGTAAGTATTTAGGGGGGGCTGCGGGGGAAGCTGAATGCAGAAGTTTTTTTTACCCTACTGCATAGAATGCAGTAAGGTAAAAAAATTACCTTCTGCCTTTACAACCACTTTAAGTATACTTCCTTTTATTTGATAGGATGTTCCTTCTGTATAAGTGACTCTTTGGTGACATGGTCACTTTAAATAATGCTATCACAAATACCTGAAATCTCTGTTTATCCCTTTTTACATGATACCCTTGCAATATCAGGAATCAAGATTAGAAAAATAATCTTGATTTTTTTATAAATGTTGATTTTTATAAAAAAATAAATGTAGCCTCTATGACCATAACAATATATAAGACATGGAAAATTGTACCATCACTTAGAAGTTTTAAAGATATTGAAATCGAGAGCTTGGTCCCCAACTACACCACCCTGAAGAACAGGGGCAATTGGACTATCTCGGTACAAATTAAGTAAAGGTAGATTCAAATGTATAAAACTGTAAGCAAGCTATACTAACAATATATACTGTACATGGGGGAAGAGCAATGCTGCTTACATATGACCCCGGCAGGCACAGTTTTTGGGTGACGTCCCTTGCACTGTGCCTGCCAGGGTCACAGGTAAGAAGCATTGCTTTTTCCCCATGTATATATTGTTAGTGACATCACTGTATGAGACGGTATTATCTGTTGGTGAATTGTATTGTTATTGATTATTTGTTAATCAAATTACAGATATTCTCCTGAAAAAGCGGCATTAGACAGCGAAACTAGTTGAGATGCTATCCGCGATCAACTATCCCACTGTGATCCTCCCCTTTTGGGGACAATTATTTTAGTGATATACATAGATTGTTACCATGCTTTTAGGCTCCATGTACACAGGACGTTTTTTACAATTGCTCCTTAATGATTAGACTTGACAGATAGTAACCCACGTTTAAAACTTATTTTTTGCCGCATTTTGACGCTTTCGCGTTCAGAAGCTTTTCTTAAAATAAAAAAATATATATATATTTTTTTTTAATGGTCAAAAATTAAAAATAATAAATGCAAATGCTGCTAAATTCCGGTACTGCGTTTAGCATCAGTTTCAGGTGCAGAAACTTACTACATGGTGTGAACTAGAGCCGTTGGAATACATGGAAAACACTGTGTATGCATTTTGTGCAGAAAAAAAGCACACAAAATTGTACGGAATTGCGTCTGGTGTGAACTGTCCCTAAATGACACTGTGTACATGGTCACATAAGATAACAATATGTTCAGGGGCAGTTGAAAAAAAGCATTCACCTGCCTCCGAATGTTCGTTTAACAACAGCAGTGTACATGGGGCCTTAATCTGTACTTGAATATATGTTGTCTTTTTTTTACTCTGTATTAATAAAACTTTATATATTTTTCTATATACTTGTTCATACATTTAAATCTATCTTAACTTAATTTGTACCGAGATAGTCCAATTGCCCCTATTCTTCAGGGTGGTTTGGTTGGGGACCAAGCTTCCGATTTCTATATCAGGAATCAAGATTAAACAGAGAGGACTAGTATTGTGATCAAATCAGGCCATTATATTGCACAGTATTTACAATCTAACACTGCTTGCTTACAGGTTTATAGTGACCTGATTTTCCAAATGAAAGGCAGGGACACCCTACTGACCATTTCCACCTTGAATGGGGTGGGTCTAATAGCACTGCATTAAATAGTGAGTGTGACCCAACAGTAGAAGGGAATTAAAACAGTAAACCCAGAACCAAAAATGTAATATATTACAGCAATCCTTATATATGGTGGCTGCATTAATTTTCTTAGGCTTTTTAGACTTTTCCCCCCTCTGTTTTCATCTGGTGATCTGGCCAGTAAGACATCTTCTGTATTAGAGTGTCTTCACTTTGGATGAAGGAGCACAGGTTGACCTTTGGGCAGCAGCATTGCCAGTCAAGGGGCAGGGGATGTTAGATGTACTATCAGATTTATATACACTAACAAATTAAAAACAAACTCCAGTTCACACTGCACTTGCAGAAAACTGTTTTGTTTCTTTTGGGATAAAGGTTTTACATGAATAAATAAAAGCTGATCGTTTCACGCACCCCTGTCAGTGGTAAATGGATTGTCTCAACACACTCAACTGCTACATTTACAGGAGAGCTTATTCTTTTGGAAAACAACAGGATAACTGTATGGATCACCACATGAAAATAAAGGAAAGAAAGTCTGCGAAAGAAAACGAATGCGGCCATTACATCTAAAAATTGGTAAGCTGCAATATAATAATTATTTGCTTTGGGGTTTATTACCACTTTAAGGGGTATGGTTTATGAAGACCTGAGTCTTCTTTTCTTTGGGTCAAGAATGCATAATGCACAGAGTGAAGTGGTCAGGAGTGCAAACCATGCAGAGTGCAGGAGCCAAGAGTAAGTAACAGAGGGCAAGGTTCAAGATTAGGTAAGACACCAAGTTCAGGGGTCTTTAACTAGTAATGCACAAAGTACCTTGCAAATGAAAATTCTCCTATCCTCCCAATACAACCCCTCCCCCCATACTCCATGACAAGACCTTCTCCATCACAAATGTCCCTTCTCTCCCTAAATGGTACGCACCAGACCTTGCTAATGCATCTGTTGCTGAGTTCTTTGGGTCCCAATGCTACGACCACCCACATTTTTTTTCTATATGTCACTTATGCTTTAATACATGAGTGACAAATGGGTAATCATAACAATGCATGAGCAACAAACAGGCAATTGGGGCAATAGGCAGTCATATGAGAGAAATTGGGTGTCACTCACTGTGGACAGGTCAGGTATGAGGTGTTTTTATGCAGGAGTCAGTAGTAAATAATGCAGATTTCAGAGGCCAGTAGTATAAAATACACTGTTCCAATGTCAGTAGCATTTAACACAGAGTTTAGAGTTTAGTAGTAAATAACTCAGAGAGCAGAGGTTGGGAAAAAGTAGGGTTCAAAAGTCTTCAGGGATTAGAAGAACGTAATGTAAATTTCAGAAGAAAGTAACACAGAGTTCAGAGAGCAGGAGAAAGTAACTCAGGGGTCAGTCGTAAGCACTGCAGAGTTTAGAGATTAAAGTATGTAACACAGATATCAGAGGTCAGCATTCAGAAGAATGTAACGCAGAGATCAGAGAGCAGTAACACGTAACGCAAAGTTCAACAGTCAGTAGTAATGCACAGTTCAGGAGTCAGTAGCAAGTAACATAGAGTTGATGGTTGAGGAGTAAGTATCACAGAGTTCAGGGGTCAGTAGAAACAGAGTTCAGTGGCCAATAGTAAGTAATGCAGAGTCTAGGCGTGAGAAGTAAGTTCAGGGGTCAAAAGTAAGAAACGCAAAGCCCAGTGGTCAGGAATATGTAATGCAGAGTTCATGGGTCCGTAGTAAGTAACACAGGGTTCAGAGGTCAGTAGAAAGTAATGCCAAGTTCATAAGAAAGTATTGCAGACTTTAGAGGTCAGCAGTATGTAATGAAAAGTTCAGGGATAAGGACTAAATAACTCAGATTTCAGGAGTCAGATGTAAGTAGTGCAGAGTTCAATAGTAAGTAATACAAAAGGTCAGAAGAAAGTAACACAGAGTTCAAAGGTCAGTATTAAGTAACAGAGTTCAGGGATGAGGAGTAAGTAACTCAGAGGTCAGAAGTAAGGAACACTGGGTTCAGAAGAAAGTAATGCAGAGGTCTGTAGTAAGTAACGCAGAGTTCAGAGGTGAGAAGTAAGTAATGCAGAGTTCAGAGAGCAGTAGTAATACAGAGTTCAGAATGCAGTAGTAAGTAATGCAGAGTTCAACGGTATGGTGTAAATAACGTAGAGTTCAAGGGTCAGAAGTAAGTAACGTGGAGGTCAGTAGTATATAGTAGAAAGGTAAGTAGAAAATAATGCAGTTCAGAGGTCAGAATTAAGTTACAGAGTAAGTAGCAAAGATTTCAGAGGTTAGGAGAAAGTAATCCAGCATTCAGAAAAAAAAAGTAACGCAGAGTTCAGCAGTCGGTAGTAATGCAAAGTTCAGGGTTCAGTAGAATGTAACACAGAGTTCAGAGGTCAGAAGAAGGAAACTCAGCATTCAGGGTTCAGTAGTAAGTAGCACAGAGTTCAGGGTCAGATGATTCCCGTTAAAGATGAATAATTTGGGTAATAAGTGAATGAGAGCTTTGGGCTCATTCACATAGCACTGTGGCCTGTACAATGTGAAACAGCATTTTGTGTAGCTGAAGCCACACAGAGCTGTGTGTAGGCAGACTATGTTACACTATGCGGACGCAGCAGCAGTGCGAACACAGCCACAGTTTCTAGTTTGACAGGTTGGTGGCTGCAGGTGCACGGTCCTGAACACAGACACTGTGAATTAGGGGACACACACCCACACCTGCACACCTGGTAAATTAGGACCTGCAGCTTGTACAACCGCTGCATCCTCATAGAGAAACAGGCAACTCCAGCCACATGAGCAAACCAGTCATTCACATGGTAATAGTATCTGTGTGAATGAGTTCTTAGGGCTCATTCACATGTGAGGTTGGGGGGGGGGGGTAAAACCCCATGGTTGAGCTGCATTTTACTGCCTCCAACTGCTGCCCCCTTTACCTGCAGATTTAGTGGCTGGGCACATGTGAATGAGCACATGTGTGTTATTTTTTTTACAAATGTAACAGCCCAGAGACAGGGGAATTGGTGCAGCAGGAAGGGGGGCGCATACTGGAACTGACCCTCCTGTGGCTTCCTCTGCAGCATAGCTGGTGGGGGGGAGAAGAAGCTGGATGCACTGCAAGGGGGAGCCACAGGGGGATCAGTTTCAGCAATAGGGCAGTTCAGCTGGCCCTCCTACTATTGAACTGATGGGGACTGGGCCCCATATAGGAGGGCTTGCTGTAATGCCTTATCGAGTGGGAGTGAGGGGATTTCGTTTAACCGTACACATGGAGGATGCTTGCAGCTACAACAATAAGATAGGATATATATTGGAGCAAAAAAATAGCTACTTAGTTTATGATTTGTATCTGGAGTTCACAGACAGCTAATATACACAATGCTGTTCCAAGAAAATGGGGTTCATTTACTAAAGGATATTAAAGGATCATTTACTAGAGTGTACACCGGTGTATCGATCGTGCACAATGTATCAGCATGGTATAGTTGGGTTTGCAATGGAGGGTTTGCTTCAGCACGTGAATCTTAATCAGTTAAACCATGGCATTCCCAAAATAAAAATGTGATTTTTACTAATGTTTTAGGGTCTAGCTAACTGCTTTTAATAGTTTTAGATTAACATAAATGTAGGAAAGAAATATCACATTTAAATTAGTTTGCCAAAACACTGTATGCCATGAACATTTCCCATGTTGTGTTTTTTATTTTGTTGTATTAAAATATGGTTTTCGTTCTTTTTCCTTTTTTTACATTTAAGTGCTGCTTTTCTTTACTGGTCTCTTTCAGCCACTTCTTGTCTATGTTCACTCTGCACAGCATGAACTGCACATTATTTTTCCCTACCAGTTTACCAATAGTGATGGTGGAACATGCCTCAGCAATGTGTGTCACCGTGACTGCTTGTAATCTCCAAGAGTAGCTAATGTGAAAGAGTGACAACATAGTAGTAACATTGGGAGACTATTAATAGTTTATCACACCATAAGAGGAAATGCCTGTACAAAGGACCTTCATGGCAGCATCATCATTATAACTATGTGCTTTAGTTTATTTGCCCTAATTAATCAGGCCCAGTGACCAACTATCTAGTGAAGCAAGGAAAAGGATGACAGCCGCATGCACATTCAAAAACAAACAAGTAGCGGCAGCTCCCATATTTCTATCCTAATGGGTTACAATGTTCAGATCTGACATTATATGCTACAGTGATCACTGCACAAGAATTCAACAGGAATTGTTTGATCAATAAAAGCCATGCCACTTTTTGTCAGCTGACTGAAGTGGAATTTTATTGTGGGCTACACTGCTGCTGCACCAGACAAAAGAGAAATACATAACCACTGACAAAGCTGAAATAATCAGTAACCTCTTCTTCCCCAGTTCTGGAGATTCAGGACCTGTCTACTTTTTAGCAGTGCATTAACATGCGTTATATACCACATAAACATGCATTCCATTAATGCAGCCTATTTAAAATGAATAGACTGTCTACACACCCCAAAGTGGTAAAAATTAAACATAACCATTTTTTGTAACACAACATGCTACAACTGAATGGTCCTGCAGTACAATAACACGTGTTGTAAGTGCTACTTCAGCAACATACACATTACCACGACACAGATGTTTAAATGGGCCCTAAGGCTGCATTCACACCTGAGCATAAAATCTTTGAGCGGTTATTATTCAGCATTTTTGAGCTTTGGCTTTTTTTTTAATGGCCAATAGAGAGAACTATCATCTGTTGCATCATTTGTTGCTAGGTTTTTCTGCTTTTTTAACTTTTGCATCAGCTTTTTTTTTCTTTCATTATTATTCATTTATTATTATTTTTTTTGTTAGGGTAGGGGGTTAAAGTTAAAGGGGTTGTAAAGGTTCCTGTTTTTTCACCTTGATGCATCCTATGCATTAAGGTGAAAAAAGATCTGACGATTACGGTCCCCCCCGCCCCCCATTTTACTTACCTGAGCCCTGGAAAGTCCCGCGTGACAAACTCGCTGGATCTTTGCCCAGGGGTTCTCGGCTCTTCATTGGATAGATTGATAGCAGCGCAGCCATTGGCTCCCGCTGCTGTCAATCAAACCAATGATGCGGGAGCCCGGGGGCAGGGAAACAGGCCGTGAAGCCATACCCAGAGCTGATGGACGAGTCGGCTTCGGGTGCCGACATGGGCTCCCAGGACAGGTAAGTATTCCTATATTAAAAGTCAGCAGCTACAGTAATTTTTTTTTACCCAGGCAGAAATCAGCTTTAACCCCCTAATCCTTGAACAAAATGTAATAAAATGATAATAATAATAAATAACTAAACACCCTAACCCTAGCACAAAATAAAAATATAATTATTATTATTATTATTATTAATAATAATAATAATAATAATAATGCATTCTTTATTATAAATGATTGTTTTTTTTCAGGTTTGTGTGTTTATTTATTATCATATTGTTGTTATTATTAATAATAATAATAAAAATAATAATAATAATAAAATAATAATCATTTATTTAATATATTTTTTAAGGTTAGGGCTTAATTATTATTTATAATTAATTTTATTTAGTATTTATAATGATTGTTTTTAGTTATTTGTGTTTATTTTAAATTTATTTATTCATATATTATTACTATTTTTATTTTGAATTTAAGCAGAAAATCGCGAATGCGCACAAAAACACACAAGTCACACGTTTTTATACATTTCTATGGCAATAAAAACGCACCAAAAACACGCAAGTCTGCCCAATTTGAGCTACAAAAAAAGCTTCTGAGCTTCAGGTGTTTGATTTTAGGCAACTTGTAGTGAAGATGTGAACCAGCTCCTTAGTGAACAATATATTTCTTTTGGAGCTTAAGCCTGGGTTCACACTGTAGCGATGCAGGAACCAGCGTGATTCCAGCGCTGGTTCCTGCATCGCATCTTTCTCGCTGGCAGCTCACACTGCCTTATGTGAACCGCTGCTGGTGTCAATACAATATTAATTACAATCAGTTCACAGATCGCAATGCGAACTGTGCATTCGGAAAACAATCAGATCGCATGGGTGACAACACCCATGCGATCTGATTCCAGTGCAGGAAAAAGAAAGTCCCTGCACCTTTTTTGTCTGAACCCAGTGCACGTTCAGCCATACAAACTGTATGGCTGAACTCGCATTGCACAGACATCGCATGTGATCGGCACCTTAGTGCGGGTGCGAATCACATGCGATGTCTGCATTTGCTACAGTGTGAACCCAGGCTCAAGCTACAAAATGCTGAGATGTGAAAGCAGTTCCTTTGTAAACAGCTAATGCCTTGCTCAACATCTGTTCCAGCTTATTTGTCATTATGAGTACACAGGCAGGGAAGAGATAACCCTACTAACATGATCGCAGTACACTGTATGTGTCAAGCAGACACAGGCTCAGCAGCACTTTGACTCTTGAAGTTCTTGTTAAATATTCCCACCTATGCATTTTAAAAAGCAATGCATGATAAAAATGCTTTAATAAGAACGTCATTATAGCTATAGCTGTGTGTTAGGCTGCACTTATCTATAGAACCCAGTATAGCCCCTTCACGCCGAGCGAACGCATATGTGCGTCCTCGGCTTTCGGGGTTATACCGGGATGATGCCTGCAGCTGCAGGCATCATCCTGGTACCGTTGTTTAGAGCCGGCGATCGGATATTCAACCATAACAACCGATGCGGCTAAAAGCCGCTCGGTTGTTATACCGGAGGAGCGGGAGGGGACATCCCCCTCCCGCCGCTCTGACCGGGCCTCCCGTCCCACCGGGAGACCCGATCCTCGACCCGGCACCTCCAGTGTCTTTGCGCGGATTGAATCTAAGCCGTAAACGGCTTTGATTTAGTTTCCGCATTGAAAACACAGAAGCAACGTCATGACGTCACTTCCGGGTTTCTCGGCTGTCAATGGTGCCGGATTTAAAAAAGTACACAGTATTCAGAATCGCCATTTTCAGCGATCTGAATACTTTGAAGTGCAAAGGAGGGACTGGGGTCTTTTAGACCCCCGATCCCTCCATAAAGAGTACCTGTCACCACCTATTACTGTCACAAGGGATGTTTACATTCCTTGTGACAGCAATGAAAATGATCAAAATGTAAAAAAAAACACAATTTAATATTATAAAAAAAAAAAAGAAAAAAAAAATATTTTTTTAAAGCGCCCCCCTCCCCGCGAGCTTTCGCAACAAAGAAAACGCATACGGAAGTCGCGCCCGCATATGAAAACGGTGTTCAAATCGCACATGTGAGGTATCGCCGTGATCGTCAGAGCGAGAGCAATAATTCTAGTCATAGACCTCCTCCGTAACTCTAACCTGGTAACCGTAAAAAAGTTTAAAGCGTCGCCTATGGAGATTTTTAGGTACCGTCGTTTGTCGCCATTCCACGAGTGCGTACAATTATAAAGCGTGACATGCTTGGTATCTATTTACTCGGCGTAACATCATCTTTCACATTATGCAAAAAAATTGGTCTAACTTTACTTTTTCATTTTTTTTTTAATTCATGAAAGTTAATTTTTCCCAAAAAGTTGCGTTTAAAACACCGCCGCACAAATACCGTGTGACATAAAATATTGCAACAATCGCCATTTTATTCTCTAGATTCTCTGCTAAAAAAAATATATAATGTTTGGGAGTTCTAAGTAATTTTCTAGCCAAAAATACAGATTTTAACTTGTAAACACCAAAATTCATAAACAGGCTTAGGCGTTAAAGGGATAGACAAAAATGTGAATAGCAGAGTGGAAGGAGATTCTCAGAGGAACTAACTTACATGGTAGGATTTCCCTGCATATTACAGTTTCAGTATGTATACCCACAGACAGAACTGATTAACCATACTATCATCATAATTATAATGACAATGTTCTAATACCATTACATTAGCAAAAATGTAGACCTGTTATATTTCACTTTCCACTGGTGAAAGTAATTCTGCTTCATATACAAGTGAATACCTCTTGCATTGCCTAATACTATTTGCATTACTAAAGTATCACAATGACTAAGAGCACATGCATGATCTACATAGACACTAGACAGAGTATAGAAATGCTTACATAAAAGACAGACAGAAAATATATTATTTTTATACCAGGTTCCTTCCTAAGTTCAAATACCTACCGCATACATGCATTCTTATATTAGGTTTGGACAGTTATATGAAGCAATTCCATTGAATCATTCACATGTGTGAAGGAACTCTGACACTGAGCATCCTTTAACTGTGTGTAGTGCTCAGGCATGCCTGGACATGGTTCATGGTATAGCCACATACTTTATTGAAAGGAAAGTAGGTACATAGCCACACTGCATCTTGTGCCAAATGTTAGGACACACATTTTTGTATAAATGTGCATTGCATATTTGACATTTTGTATTATGTAAACATTTACAGTACTCCCACATGCACGTGTTCATTTATGCTTACTCTTCTGTTATTATCATTTTATTTTCTTATTTGAAAATAAGAACTGCAGCTCAAAATGACCAAATGGCAAAGAATTTGAATTAAATTATTTAGTGGGGCATGGCATAGATTCAGGAAGCCCCAGTTGCTCAAATGGGCCCTAGATAGGGCATAGGCATGCTAAAGTGGCTTGTCATTTCAGTATGCCTTAAAGTGGTTGTAAACCCTTTACAACCACTTTAACCTACAGGTAAACCTAGATTCAAGCTTACCTGTAGGTGCTTGAAATATCTCCCAGACCTGCACGGTCTAGGACAGGGGTCTTGAATAGGGTTGCCACCTGTCCAGGATTCACCCGGACAGTTCGGGTTTGGGATCATGCGTCCGGGTTTCAGACAGCCTGAAACCCGGACACATTGTTCAGACTGGACTACGGCTTCCCAGCAGGGTTGCTGGCTGCAGTTGTCAGTTACACTCTTTCACACTGCCCAAAGCCAACACTAACAATCCTCCTCTCCCCCCCAAACCCGCACACACAGACGGGAGAGGAAAGAGTGCTCAACCTGCACCTCTTCCCCCCATCCCTACCCCTCTGTGTCTTCCCACACTCCAATCACTGGCACTGCACCTCAAAAAATTTAAGTTAGGGCTGGAAATTTGAAGTCCAGCAGCCTCAGATACATCTGGATGAGAGATGCTGACTGCCAAGGGGTGAGAGAGCTCACCATCCATCCCTGTCTGTGACTGAAGTCTACCCCCTTCTCTCTCCTCCCTCTGAGTGAGTACACTAAGGTCAATCAGGGTACCCAGAGCACTCCTTACATCAGGAGTTCCCCTTTACATCCGAGGCCACAGGGTTCCCCCTTACATCAGGTTCCCAGAGGATCCCTTATATTAGAATCCCCAGAGTTCTCCCTTACATAAGAGTCAGCAGAGTCCCCCTTTACAGTGAAAGGGAACTTTGCGAGTTAAGATGTAAAATGGGGGAACTCTCCAGACTTTGATGTAAAGGGGAACTCTTGTTATTAACTTCACAGGATTAGAAATGTTATTTAATCTAAAAATATATGTATAGTTTATTCTATATAAAAAAAATGTTGCTGTGCGCCGCTAAAGTGTTCGGGTTTGAGTTGAAGAAAAGGTGGCAACCCTAGTCTTGAATTAAAATTCAAGGAGGTCCGGTCACTAAAATTTTCTTTGGGCCGAGGTCCGAATCTCAAGTCCCCATTTTTCCCCATCACAGCCCCCCTTTACATCAGGTGTCCCTATCACAGCGCCCCTTTACATCAGGTGTCCCTATCACAGCGCCCCTTTACATCAGGTGTCCCTATCACAGCGCCCCTTTACAACAGGTGTCCCCATCAAAGCGCCCCTTTACATCAGGTGTCCCCATCACAGCACCCCTTTACATCAGGTGTCCCCATCACAGCGCCCCTTTACATCAGGTGTCCCCATCACAGCACCCCTTTACAACAGGTGTCCCCATCACAGCGCCCCTTTACATCAGGTGTCCCCATCACAGCACCCCTTTACATCAGGTGTCCCCATCACAGCGCCCCTTTACATCAGGTGTCCCCATCACAGCACCCCTTTACATCAGGTATCCCTATCACAGCGCCCCTTTACATCAGGTGTCCCTATCACAGCGCCCCTTTACAACAGGTGTCCCCATCAAAGCGCCCCTTTACATCAGGTGTCCCCATCACAGCACCCCTTTACATCAGGTGTCCCCATCACAGCGCCCCTTTACATCAGGTGTCCCCATCACAGCACCCCTTTACAACAGGTGTCCCCATCACAGCGCCCCTTTACATCAGGTGTCCCCATCACAGCACCCCTTTACATCAGGTGTCCCCATCACAGCGCCCCTTTACATCAGGTGTCCCCATCACAGCACCCCTTTACATCAGGTATCCCTATCACAGCGCCCCTTTACATCAGGTGTCCCCATTACAGCACCCCTTTACATCAGGTGTCCCCATCACAGCCAGCACCGCTTTACATCAGGTGTCCCCATCACAGCACCCCTTTACATCAGGTGTCCCCATCACAGCGCCCCTTTACATCAGGTGTCCCCATCACAGCACCCCTTTACATCAGGTGTCCCTATCACAGCGCCCCTTTACATCAGGTGTCCCCATCCCAGCGCCCCTTTACATCAGGTGTCCCCATCACAGCATCCCTTTACATCAGGTGTCCCCATCACAGCGCCCCTTTACATCAGGTGTCCCCATCACAGCATCCCTTTACATCAGGTGTCCCCATCACAGCACCCCTTTACATCAGGTGTCCCCATGACAGAGTCCCTTAACATAAAATAAGGGTCACGCCGATGGGCACATTTTATGTTAAGGGACACTTTAATGGACAAGTTTTATGTTAAGGGACATCCTGATGGGCACATTTTATATGAAGGGGCACTCTGATGGGCACATTGCAGGCTTCTTCTGCAGTTAAGTGTCACATAATGGGCTACTATGCGATGCATAGTAGTCCATTATGCTTTACCTTTGCAGGGAAACAAAGAGGAAGTAACACCCATCAGGGTTTACTTTCTCTTTAACCCTTTCCCTACCGAGTCATTGTAAATGACGTCACCGGGAACCCTCCCGCCAGGTGGATGTCATATGACGTCCTTGGCTTCCTGGGCAGCTAGGGGGCGCCCAGGAAGCCAAGGACGCACACAGATCCTTGTCCTGTCAGCGGTGAGGAGACCAATGTGTGTTCCCAGTACAGAGGAACACACATCGGTCTCCTCCCCTAGTGATTCCCCTCCCCCCTACAGTTGGAACACACTTTAGGGAACATATTAACCCCTTCAGTGGCACCTAGTGTTAACCCCTTCCCTGCTAGTCACATTTACAGAGTAATCAGTGCAGTTTTATAACACTAATCGCTGTATAAATGTGAATGGTCCCAAAAACGTGTCAAAAGTGTCCGATATGTCCGCTGCAATGTCACGGTCAAAATAAAAAGCGCAGATCACCGCCATTACTAGTAAAAAAAAAAAGAATGCCATTAAACTATACCCTATTTTGTAGACGCTATAACTTTTGCGTAAACCAATCAATAAACGCTTATTGTGATTTTTTTTTTTACCAAAAATATGTAGAATAATACGTATCGGCAGCGGCGGTCCATCCATAGAGGGTGCTGGAGCGCCGCCCCCTCTGGCTCTCGCACCGCCACTGAAAAATAATTTACATTCATGCATTGCATGAATGTATGTTATTGTTGCCAGCTGCCACTGGTCTATTCAGGTGGCCGGACATTGAGCGCCGTCCACCTGAATAACGGCAGCTGGTTGGCTGTGCGGAAGTGCCTATCAGAGCCAGCGGCTTTCCGAGTACAGCCCTCGTCTCCCGGATGTCTTATCCTCAGATTGTACGGGGTGTGCGTTCCTTGGATAAGACTGACGGCCGTCTCAGCCAATCAGGTTCGCCGGTTCTGGTTATCGGTAACCTGATTGGCTGAAGCATCACCAAGGCGGGAGAAGACATCGAGGGACGTGGAAGGCTTAAGGAAAGTGCATTTTACAGGGCACAGCGGCGACAATGAGCACAGAGGCGACAAAGGGCACAGTGGCATAAATGGGCACAGTGGCAACAAAGGGCACAGTGGCATCAAGTAAAGGGCACAGTGACATGCACAGTGGCAACAATGGGCACAGTGGCGACAATTAAAGGGCACAGTGACATGCACAGTGGCAACAATGGGCACAGTGGCGACAATTAAAGGGCACGGTGGTGGCGACAATTGAGGGGCACAGTGGCTGCGTTTGATGGCATGGCACAGTGGTGACAATTGATGGCACAGTGGCTCTGTTTGATGGCATGGCACAGTGACTGCGTTTGATGGCATGGCACAGTGTCTGCGTTTGATGGCATAGCACAGCGACTGCGTTTGATGGCATGGCACAGTGACTGCGTTTGATGGCATGGCACAGCGGCTGCATTTGATGGCATGGCACAGCGACTGTGTTTGATGGCATGGCACAGTGGTGCGAATTTATGGCATCGTGACTGCATTTGATGGCATGGCACAGTGGCTGCATTTGATGGCACAGTGGCTGCGTTTGATGGCATGGCACAGTGGTGCCAATTTAAGCCGCAGTGGCTGCGTTTGATGGCATGGCACAGTGGTTGCATTTTATGGGCACAGTGAGGCTGCAATGTTTTTCTTTTTTTTTTCATTTGCCCCCCTAAAAAAAAAAATTGAGCCACTGCGTATCGGCCTAAACTGAATAAGAATTTTTTATTTTTTTTTAAGTGTGATATTTATTAGATCAAGAAGTAAAAAATGTTGTGTTTTTTTTTAAATTGTCCCTCTTCTTCTGTTTTTACAGAGGTGATCAAATACCACCAAACGAAAGCTCTATTTGTGGGGAAAAAAAACAATAAAGATTTTATTTTGGTACAGTGTTGCATTACCACGCAATTGTCATTCAAAATGCGACAGCGCTGAAAACTAAAAATTGGTCTGAAAAGAAAGGGGGTGAAAATTCTCTGTATGGAAGTGGTTAAAGTAGACCTATAGGCAAAACTGGATAAAGCAGGGAAGAGTTTAAACCAGATTTTTTTTTTCTTTTGCAATCTGTGTCCCATTGAGGAGATTTCCCCTCACTTCCTGTCCCATAGCCAAACAGAAAGTGAGAGGAAATCCCTGCAATTAAGTAATTCCTTGGTGACCCCCGAGTTACCAGAATTAGTGTCCATATTGGGAGATTTCCCCTTTATTACTTTTCTGGGGGCAACGCAAAATTTGTGATTTTCTTTTACTTTCACTTTTATTAACAGTAAACAGGATAAATAGAGAGGGGGGAATCTCCTTAAGGTCTCATGCACACGAGATGCCAGTGCAAACTCTGCTGAACACATGTTTTTAACCAGTTCAGATCCGCGCTATTGACAAAAGACGTCAACAGCCCGGACCTGAGGTGCCGGGGTCACGTCTTTGGACGTCAATGTTGTTGTATTCCCCGCGCGCGCCACTGGGTGGCGCGCAGCGGGAAAAACAGTGCCGTCGCATCGCCGAGGATTCGATGCGTGTACCCGGCAGCCGCGGTGTCCGCCAGGTACATGCGATCGGCAGGGACAGAGCAGGGACGTGGAGCTCTGTGTGTAAACACAGAGCTCCACGTCCTGTCAGGGAGAGAGGAGACCGATCTGTGTCCCTTGTACATAGGGACACAGCATCGGTCACCTCCCCCAGTCACCCCCCTCCCCCCACACAGTTAGAACACACCCAGGATACACATTTAACCCCTTCCTCACCCCCTAGTGTTAACCCCTTCAATGCCAGTCACATTTATACAGTAATCAGTGCATATTTATAGCATTGGTCGCTGTATAAATGTGAATGGCACCAAAAATGTGTCCGATGTGTCCGCCGTAATGTCGCAGTCCCAATAAAAATCACAGATCGCCGCCATTACTAGTAAAAAAAAAATATTAAAAAAAAATCATAATTCTGTCCCCTATTTTGTAGGTGCTATAACTTTTGCGCAAATCAGTCGCCTTTTGCGATTTTTTTTTTTTTACAAAAATACGTAGAAGAATACGTATCGGCCTTAACTGAGAAAAAAAATATATACATTTTTTTTAAATGGGATATTTATTATAGCAACAAGTAAAAAATATATATATATTTTTAAATTGTCGCTCTTTTTTTGTTTATAACGCAAAAAATTACCACCAAAATAAAGCTCTATTTGTGGGGAAAAAAGGACGCCAATTTTGTTTGGGAGCCACGTCACACGACCGCGCAAATGTCAGTTAAAGTGACGCAGTGACGCTGAAATTTCGCCTGGGCACGAAGGGGGTTTATGTGCCCAGTAAGCAAGTGGTTAAAGGCTAAAACCGGCGTTTATAAACGCCCGTTTTGCGGTAATTGCAGCCGTGTTTAGCGGCGTTTTACCCCGCTTGCGTCTAAAAGCGTTTAGTTAAGAAACATCATAAGACCCTCCCTAAGCTCAAAAAACAGTATTATTTAACCATTTCAGCCATTTTGTGAGACCAGAGTGAGTAGCAGAAGCTGAGAGAGCAGCAGTGTACTTGTATTTAGCGGGTCACTTGCCACAAGCTGTGGATTGTCCACTTGCCACGTCACCTGGCCACGTCACATGCCTCAAGTTAGGAATTGACCACCTGCCACGTCACCTGGCCACGTCACCTGCCACAAGTTGTGGATTGTCCACTTGCCACGTCACCTGGCCACGTCACCTGCCACAAGTTGTGAATTGTCCACTTGCCACGTCACCTGGCCACGTCACCTGCCTCAAGTTATGGATTGTCCACTTGCCACGTCAACTGGCCACAAGTTGTGGATTGTCCACTTGCCATGTCACCTGGCCACGTCACCTTGCCACGTGACTTGCCACGTTACCGGCCACGTCACCTGACACAAGTTGTGGATTGTCTTCTTGCCACGTCACCTGCCACGTCACCTGGCCACATCACCTGCCACATCACTTGGCCAAGTCTCCTGCCACAAGTTGTGATTGTCCACTTGCCACATCACCTGGTCATGTCACCTTGCCACATCACCTGGCCACGTCACCTGCCACTTCACCTGGCCACGTCACCTGCCACAAGTTGTGGATTGTCCACTAGCCACGTCACCTGGCCACGTCACCTGCCACAAGTTGTGGATTGTCCACTTGCCACATCACCTGGCCACGTCACCTGCCACAAGTTGTGGATTGTCAACTTGCCATGTCACCTGGCCACATTACCTACCACGTCGCCTGCCACAAGTTGTGGATTTTCTACTTGCCACGTCACCTGGCCACATCACCTGGCCATGTCACCTGGCCACGTCACCTGCCACAAGTTGTGGATTGTCCACTTGCCACTTTACCTGCCACAAGTTGTGGATTGTCCACTTGCCACAAGTTGTGGATTGTCCACAATGCAATGCAAGCAATTACATTTTTTTTATGGTTTATCATCATTTGCCATAATTTTTGGGATTTCTAATGTAAAAAAATAGGTCACCTTTAAAAACGCTTATAAACGAAAACACGGCAAAACGCCAATACCACGTTTAGCCGCGTTTTGCATCTGAAACGTGAAAAACGTTTGCATCTGAACCCACGAGGTTAAACGCAACTGCCTAAAAACGCCAAAAAACGAGATTGTGTGCATGGACACATAGGATAACACTGAAAGGGGCACAAAAAGTGTCCAACTGCCTCTGAATGCGCGTTTAACAGCGTCTCGTGTGCATGGGGCCTTACAGGGGCACAGACAGCAATAAAAGTTTACAAGTGTTCTAACCCCTCTCCACTCTATTCAAAACTAAAAAAAATAAAATAAATAGCAGCTTCATCAATCCCCATAACCCCCATACATTTTTAAAAGAAAAAAAATACAAATGGGAGCACAGTGTAACATGGGCATGAAGACCCGAAGCGGAAGCTAGAAATTTTAAGATAGAGTTTCCTCAGTAACCATCAGGAAGAATACTGTAACTGTAGTGTAGAACAAGTAAAATGAGGCAAACTGAACCCTTGTTTATTTTTCTTAACGGAGCAGTAAACCTAATTTATAACTAACAATTCATTAATGGACAGCCTTATGGCTCAGTGGTCAGCACTGTAGACTTGCAGTGCTGGGGTCCTAAGTTTAGCTTTCAAAATATGTCTTCCACTTAAAGTATGCACTAGTCTGTGTATGTATACTTCCTATCCGGGCCTGTGCTACCACTAGGCAAACTAGGCAGTCACCTAGGGCGCCCCCCTTACTGCCTAGGGTGCGTGGCCACTGGTGTTCCTACTCTGTTCTCTCTGCCGCAAGCAACTAAGTCTCAGCATCAGCAGGCAGCTGCTGCTCCATTTGCACATAGTGTCAGAGGCGCATCAGTGGTGGAGGACTGTGTCTCTGTCCGACCCCCGAATGAATGGAAGTAAGCAAACATTCATTGATGGGCACTGGTAGGCTGCCTTGATGGGCGCTGGTAGGCTGCAAAGGAATGAAATGCACTCTTAAGAGCCGGTTCACACTTGGGCTCAGCTGCCTAACGAGTCGCGTCCACTTCTATGCAATAGAACCGTTCTAATAGGAACCACTCAAGTCGCTCCGATTTAGAAAAAGGTTCTTGCACGACTTCGGGGGCGGCTCGGGGCGCCCTGCATTGACTTCTATACAGAAGTCATTTTGCTAATCGCCTCTAAAGTTGTCTTCAGGACGACTTGCAGAGTCGCCCCCGAAGTCGTGCAGCCGCAGTGTGAACCGGCTCTTATGCTCTAAAGCTTCGGTCCACACTGAATCCAACTTTAAAATTGTGCGATTTCACTTGAAGTCACACAATTTCAAAGTCAGGTGTCAGTGCGACTTTAGGTGGAACTTGGAAGACATCTGTACAACTTCATGCAGCGATGTCTTTGCAAGTCGCACATGAACTTGCAAAAAGTAGTGCAGGAATTACTTTCAAAATCGGTGCAACTCCGATGAGTCGGAGTCGGACTGATTTGACCGCTTCCATAGGGTGCGACTTGTCATGCAATTTAAAAACGATCCAATCGCATGACAAGTCGCACCAATGTAACAAGTAGTGGAAACCAAGCTGTGGGTGGACCCAACATTACCCACCCAATACAGGCTGCCTGCAGAAAACTACAGGAGGAGACAGACACATGATGAGTCACTCGGCACAATGACAAAGATTATTACACAGATCTGGAAGAAATACACAAAGCATACTTATCCCAGCCTTAGACAGTTCGATCTTGGCCGCTTCAGAAAGACTCGGTCGAGATTTGAACCATGTATGTGATCTATCAACTTGGGTACAACCAACCAGCCTGTCGGATTGAACATGCAATTATCACTGCATCTGTTATAGCCACTAGCAATAATAACTGTGTTCTCCAAGGAGGAATGACTTCTCCCACCCCTCACCCCTGCCTGGAGAACACATTGGCCCCAAGAGAGGGATTTCTCCATCAACAGTGACTGTGTTGATGGGGGAATCCATCCCATGGAGCTGTTATTTTGCCATGGTTGTAGGAAAGAAAATCGCTCTGTCTATGGCTGGCCTAAAATTAACATAAAAAGTCAAATGTATTTTATTTAGACAACATTTGCGGATAATGGAATACTGATTTAAAGCGTTAATAAACCCGAAAGCAAATATTTATTATTTTGAAGCTTACTAATTCTTATGTCTCGTACACACGATCAGTTTTCCAGAAGGGAAAACTGTGAGGAGAGCTTTTGGCCGGGAATACCGGCCTGTGTGTATGCTCCTCGCAGTTTTTCTGATGGCAAAACTGCCCAAAAACCGGCGGACAAAAAAAGAGAACCCGGCGAACCTTTGCCTGCCGGTTTTTCATAAACACGGCTGGGATTCCCAGGCCAAACCTCCATCGCAGTTTTCCTGTCAGGAAAACCGTCCGTGTGTAGGAGAAAGACTGAACCGAGCAGGTTCTCTGCTTTTCCCTTGGGATTTCCGACAGGAAAATGGAAAATCCTGCACGTGTGTACGGGGCATTAGATGTGATAGCTGCATTCGTTTTCCTTTTTAGACTTTCTTTCCTTTACTTTTGTCTGGTGATCTAGCCAGTAAGTCTGTTGTCTTTCAAAAGAGAAAGCTATCCTGCCGATGTAGCAGTTACAGGGTTGAGACAAACCATTTACCACTGACAGGTGTGCCTACAGTGATCAGCTTTTTTTTATTCATGTAAAATCTTTATCCTGAAAGAAGCAAAAAAATTGCTGTAACTGCAGCGTTAGCTGGAGTTTGGCTTTCATTTTTTTATGTATTTAAATCTGCTAGTATATGTAACACTCTCCTCCCCCCAGACTGACAATGCCCCTATGCTCCTTCATCTAGAGTGGGGCCATTCTAAAGCCTCGTACACACAATCCGATTGTTGGCAGGGGATTGTTTGACAGACTGTTGGCCTAAAATATGACCGTTAGTACACTCCTTCAGACAATTGTTGTCCACTTTCGGCCAAAAATTTGGATGGCAGGCTAGTAAATTTTCGGGAGACAGCGGTCTGTTGTATGATCTTCGTATCGTGTGTGTACAAGTCCTTCACACAAAAGTCCAAAGTACACACATGATCGGAAGCAAGGAAGGAGCCGAAGCAGTCATCTTGTAAACTAGCGTTCGTAATGAAGAATTAACATTCGGGACGCGGCAAATTATGAAATATCGAAATGCAGCGCACATTCTCTTCTTCTTTAATGGGATAATAATGAAGCTGCTTTGCTGTTGATACTGATGGAGATATGGCAAACGTCTTTTCCCAGGCATTTGTTTTCTATCAAGAATAATATTATTATGCTTGTTTTATTTTTTGGGCAAGTTACCACAACACAATTATCTAGTGGTTTTTTACTTTCAATAGATTTTTATTTTTTCAAATAAAGGATACAGATAAATTATGACCAAAGGCTGAAATTACAACATCATAACATTCAACAAACCGGGCATAATGACAGTAACAATGACTCAATTGATTTCAAATTACCCAACTGTGGGTTGATTAAAGGAATCCAGCGAGCTTGATAACAGAGGAAGGGGCGGAAAAAGAAGTGTATATGGTGATCTTGCGCTTAGGGGAAACCTGCCTGTCCCGGACACCCCTAATGGGATCAATCTGTGTCCCAGCCAGGCGCCTCCCAATCCGCCTCCTCCTATAAAATTATTTGATGGGAAATTAGTGGGTTCGAATTTGGCTTCATTGAACCTCTAGCTCATACTAACGAAATAAGATAGGCCTATAGTGTTACCAAATTGCCCATATGAATAACCGGACGAAGAACAAAGAACATTACCTTCTAGTCATACAACTGTCTTAACAGAATAGAAGTAAGAAAAGAGAGAGAGAAAAGTGGGGGTAAGAAAAGGGGAAAGGAAGGGAAGCATGAGCCTAACTTGTACTGAAGGATGCAGGTTGCGTGGGATGTACCCCAGTCGCCAAAGGTATACCACAGTGGGATGCCCATGATCCCCACACGGCTTCAAATTTCTGATTCGTGTTTGAAAGAATGCTGGCCAGTTTTTCCTGCACCATGATCCACGAAATCTTGCGTTTTATTTCTGCAATGGAAACCCTGGGTTGTCTCCAAGCCCTTGCGATGGTAATTTTAGCCCCGAGGAGCATAAATCGGATCAGCTTCTGATTGGGCTTGGATATACCCGGAATCCGAGCATTTAGGAGAGCTACAGAAGCCGTCCTGGGGACCGAGCAACCAGTGACTGTACAAATGAGGTTAAAAATCCTCTTCCAGATTGGTCTGATTCTGGGACATTCCCACCAGACATGCACCATCGAGCCCAGGAGCTGACAACCTCTAAAGCAGCTGGGATCTGATGATGGGTAGATGGCCGCAAGCCTGGCGGGAGTCATATACCACCTCATAAGGACCTTTAAGTTTGCTTCCATCAGGGAAGTATTTAAGATGCCCTGAAAAGAATCAGAACAAGCTGCCTGCCAGGTCTCCAACTCCCACCCTAGTTGGAGGTCTGCCTCCCAAGCCGTCATATAAGAAGACTTCTCAGTCGAGCGGGCGAGTGAAGAGTAGATGACAGATATCCCTCCCCTTTGTCCCATGGTCTGCCCGCACCAGAGCTCATAATCTGTAAATTTGGGAGGTAGAGGCCTATCCGTCCATAAAGTGTGTAGGAATTGTGCTATTTGTTTGAATCTGAATTTTTCAGTGTCAGGGAGGTCCAATTTAGTCACACAGTGGTCTAGGGTAAGAGGGCCTTTGGTTGTGAAGAAGTGTCCTATGCGGTACAGACCCTTATCCAACCACCAACTGAATGCTTTCCTGTCCATTCCAGGTGGGAAATCCGGATTTTGGAATACACTGGCTAGAGGTTGACCTTTCTAAACCAGGGCTGGAAGGTGACGAAATCTATCCCAAAGGGCGTAGGATTGAGAAAGGGAGGGGGACAAAATGGGTGGTCTTCTCTTTTGGGGGCACCAGAGTAAGTATTCTAGGGAGAACCGGGGGACAGCTTGACCCTCTATGTGGACCCAGTCTGGTTTGTCCAGTTTGGAGTAAACTACGGATAGTTGAGCTAGTCTGGCAGCTACGAAGTACTTATATAGGTGCGGTAGTCCTAGTCCTCCTCTTTTCCTATGGTTATATAGAGTGTTTTGGGGGATTCTGTAACCTGACTTGCCCCAAATGAATTTGAGTATTTTGCTTTGTAAAGTCTGCACGTGATCTTTTCTGATGGGAATGGGAAGGGAGCGGAATAGATATAAAATTCTAGGAAGCAAAGTCATCTTTATAGAGTTAATTCTGCCCAGCCAGGAAAGATCATACTTAGCCCAGTTATTCATGTCGGCTGTAAGTTTTCGGTATAGGGGAGGATAGTTATTTGAGTAAAGGGATTCTGTCCGAGCTGTTAAGGAAATCCCTAGATATTTGATAGATGAGGGACACCATTCAAATTTGAATGACTGTTGGAGGAGGGATACTGTAGGAGGTGGAAGGGATACGTTCAAGGCTTGTGATTTGGCATAATTGACTTGGAGACCTGAGAATTTAGAGAATTCCGAAATTACCTTACAAAGGTTTGGTAGGCAAGTAATAGGAGAAGTTAGAAATAGTAGTAAGTCATCGGCAAAGAGCCCACATTTATGAGTTTGATCTCCACATGAAACGCCTCGAATGTCGGGGTTCTGTCGAATGGCTATCGCTAGGGTTTCAATTGCCATTGCGAAAATGATTGGGGAGAGGGGGCATCCCTGTCTGGTACCCCTGGCTATGTCTATTGGAGAAGAGTAGTACCCTTGGATTCGAATTTGGGCCTTTGGTTTAGAATAGAGAGCTTGTATTACCCCCATAAATCTTGGGCCAAAGCCCCATCGTTCTAGTAGGGGGAGAAGATATTGCCAGGACACAGAATCAAAGGCCTTCTGCAGATCAAGAGATAGGAGAAATCCTTTTTGTTTCGGACCTCCGTCCCAGTTGGATTGCAAAATTGAGACAATGTCCACTGCCCTTCTCCCTTGATCTGGGCCTTGTCGACCTGGAATAAATCCGACTTGGTCCTTGTGAATATATTTATTAATGAAAGAGGAGATACGGAGAGCTAGAATTTTTGTAAGAATTTTTAGGTCATTATTTATCAGAGAAATGGGGCGATAGTTACAGACTTCTTCTGGGTTTTTATCCGGCTTTGGGATAACCGTAATGTATGCTGTATTAAGTTGCGTACCCAGAGGGGTGCCTTGAGTCTTGGAATTAAAAAAGTTTGTCATATGTGGGACTAGGGTATCTGCAAATGACCTATAATAGAGGGCCGACAGTCCATCTGGGCCTGGGGCCGAGCCCTTTCGGAGGCCCTTGATTACTGTCGCCACCTCTTCAACCGAAAAGGGTGCTTCCAGCCTGTCTCTATGTTCTACGTCTAAGGATGGGATGGGTAGGCTGTCCAAAAAGTTGTCAATCGAATCCCTGGGAATCTGTGGGGGGGCACTATACAGGTCAGAATAGAATGTTTCGAATGCCTCCAGGATCTTTTTAGGGTTGGACGTAGGTTCTTGACCTGCCAAGCGTATCTTGGGTAGGGAGTGAAACCTTGTTTTAGGGGACAATTTGGTCGCTAACATCTGGCCTATTTTTCCTTTTTGGGTGTAAAATTTATTGCCACTCCAGCGGAGAGATCTCTCCGCTTTCGTTGTGAGAGCTAAATTAAGTTCTAGTCTCAGCTTGTCAATATTCTCTAGTAAGGCTAAAGATGGTTTCTTTTTGTGTTGTGCCCTTAGGGTCCTATAAGACTTCTCCAGACGTACAATTTCTGCTTCGTGTTCTCTTTTGATTCGCGTGGAGATCTGAATGATCTTACCTCTAATAGAGGCTTTATGGGCTGCCCAAAGGGTCTCCGCAGAGACATCCTCAACATTGTTAATTGTGAAATATTCTTAAAGGGCTTTATTAATTTCCGTTGTAGTGGTTGGATTGGAAAGAATGGACTCGTTTAGCCGCCAATGTCCGTTCCTTGCCATACCTGCTAAAGAGCGGATGGACATGATGACCATAGAATGGTCAGATAGGACTGTGTCTCTGATTTGGGCCTTGATCACTGCCGGAAGTACAAATGAAGGAATTAAAATATGATCGATCCTGGCATAGGTATTATGCGGGTGAGAGTAATGAGTGTAGTCTCTCTTTGAGGGATTAGACTCCCGCCAAACATCCGTCAACCCCCTGTCATGAAGTAGTTTGGCAATTTTCAGGCTGACCCTAGAGGGTCTAGTAAGTTGAGCGGACAGAGGTCTGGATTTGTCCAAACCCTGGTCAAAAGCCACATTGGAATCCCCCCCCCAAATGACTGTGCCTTCTAGAAGTGGGGTTAAAGTATCCAAGATTAATTGGAAAAACGTGTCTTGCCCTTTGTTGGGAGAATAGTATGAGACCAGGGAGTATAGATGACCCTCAATTTTACCCTTAACCAGTATAAACCGTCCCTCTGGGTCTTTGAAGTCAGAGAGATACTCAAAATTACAGGATTTGGAGAAAAAGATTGCGACCCCCTTGGTCTTGTTCTCGGCATTAGCCAAGTAGAAGAGGGGAAAGTGAGAGTGGACAAATTTGGGACTGTACCGCCCAGGAAAGTGGGTCTCTTGGATCATGAGAATGTCAAGTCTGAGTGATTTGTAACTATCAAAGATCTTTCGCCTTTTGACTGGGGAGTTCAGGCCTTGAACATTGTGTGTGGCTATGTTGAGGGAGCTCTGTACGTGATCAGCCATGGGGAACTGAAAAGTAGCTATGTCTGTCTCTACCTCCACTCACCCTGAGATGTTTTCTGTCCTCCCAACCTTGCCATTTGTCAGGATGGACGACTGGCAGCCTGATGGAAACTCCTCGATCGTAGGTACCGCAATATCTAGTGGTTTTTAAGATCAAAGATAAAACTATGTTGGTGTTCCTTGTTAATTTTACATCATTTGAAGTAAAACACATAGCCAAGTATTATTCTACACAATTTTTTTTATTGTGCATCAAAAGAATAAATCAAATTAAATAGAGATGCTTTATGGCATCCAAATACAAAGAATTTAACCAAAAAGTGCATTCTATGCATACAAAAATATAGAAAATATAACAAATCAAATCATTAGTCCAAAACAAAAAAAGGAGATTAGTAATTGGTGAAGGGGTGAAAATCCCCCATCCAGCGGCCTTGTTTGGGGTCTTGTGGCTGGTATTGCTACTGCCCGCCATGCTGCTGTGGTGGGTGGGGTGGCTGCTGTGGGGCCACATAATCACACAGATGTGTTTTTTCAGAAATGTGCCCCCCCCCCCCCCCCGTTGAGGAGCTGCAGGATGAGTTCCTCACACCTACTCCTTTGCTCACCATCCATCTCCCCTCATTTGTTTACCATTAGACACCCAAATGCCTCAGTCTCATCTGGATCTGTCCAGATGGCAGTAGTGGCACGGCTGAGGAACGCAGCTGTGGCCTCCTCCAGATTCCTGCTCTTCCTGGCCATTTTAGCAGCAGCAAAGGCGTTGCTAGGGGGGTGCGGACCGCACCCGGGTGACACCCTTAGAGGGGTGACACCATCCCGATTTGAGAAAAAAGGATCTGTGCAGGGATGGGGGGAAGATGGGGTGATTATTTGTGCTGAGAGGGGGGTCTGTGCAGCGAGATGGGGGATGATTTATGCTGAGGGAGATCTGTGCAGGGAGATGGGGGGATGATTTGTGCTGAGAGGGGGATTTGGGGGGTAAAATAATTTGTATAAGAAGGAGGGGTTTGGGGGGATTTATACTGGGATGAGGGATATGGAGGGCATTTTGTACTGAGAAGGGGGATTTGTGCTGAAAGGGGGTATATGAGGGTGGTGACTTGTGCTGGTAGGGAGACATGGAGGGGAAGTAATGTGCTGAGAGGGGGTATTTGTACTAGAAGGGGGCATATGGGGGTAAAGATTTTTAAGAGGGGGAATATTGGGGGAGGGGGGATTTGTGCTGAGAGGGGGTAAAAGAAATTGTGCTAGGAGGGGGTATATGGGGATGAGGGGCACTCTGCACATAGTGCTTTAGATGATGGGGGAGGGGTGGGGTGACACCATGTTTTACCGCACCAGGTGACACCAACCCTAGTGACGCCACTGAGCAGCAGGAGGGCGTAGGGGGAGGGATCTGTGACTCCCTCTGGCTGCTGACCGCTGGCCCCTCCAGACTGACACTTTCCTGTGTATGAAAATAGAACATAATTACAATAATTAGAATCTTTTTTAGGGTTTGGTCATCAGTCACACACAATTTTGATCTCCTCACTGTTGCAAATTGAATGTGGACAAATAGAAAAGACTATCATTCTGACCCCAGCAGTTTTTATTATTGTTCATATCATTTTTGGTCACTACTGTCTATTGATATGGAAACCACTTTGTTAGGGAAGAAATATTTAAACAATTACCTCTAGTTATCATTGTATTTTTGGATACAAATATGTTCAACAATGCTATACCTGGGTCAAGCTGGACTCCTCAACATCCACCTCCTGTGCAGCAGGACCTGGGTGGACCTCAGAAGCTGTGGCCTCAGTAGATTAGAGAGTGTAGATCGCTATGGCCTGGATTCTATCTGGTCAGTCAAAAACCGCACGCTGTTGTAATACCACAGCCTGGGGACATATATATGTCATCTGCTGATGCTCCAGATCTCTATGAGTATAGGACCTTGTTGAGCTCCCTTTTAAACCGTTGTAAACCGCATATACAATTTTTTTTATTTATTTTTTAAACCTGCAAGGCAAAAGCCATAATGAGCTAGTATGCACCGCATATTAGCTCATTATGAAATATTTACCTCGGAACGAGGAGAAGAACACTTACCTAGTCCACGCCGAGAGAGATATCATCTTGACTCGGCGTGTCTTCCAGGTATCGCCGCTCCAGCGCTGTGATGATTTCAAATCGGCAAGGTCCGGTGGCTGCCGGTCCTTTCGCCGTAGATTCCCCCCTGTGCATGCGCTGCTGCAATCAGCGGCGCATTGCGAGGGGAATATCTCTTAAACCGCACAGGTTTAGGAGATATTCTTTATACCTACAGGTAAGCCTTATTATAGGCTTACCTGTAGGTAAAAGTCAAAAAGTGGGGTTTACAACCATTTTAAATATACTCCTCAGGTTTGATATTTTGTTCTTGACCTTGGGGTACCAAGGCTTCACCAACTCGAGCAGTTTCTCCAACGCTGCCTTCCTCAATATTTTATTGGAGTAGTCTCTACTCTTGACCTTCCAGTGACAGGGCAGCTCCCGGTCACGTTAAATGATATGATACCTGCAAGACAGTACACAAGACAAAACATAATGTCTGGCTTAACTCATAAGCTGGTCCCAATATAGGCCTCAATCTAAGCAGTATAGGCCACTAACCAGCTATGCCCCAATTTCCAATTGTCCATTTGTTTTATGGCTCCTTTCGCGCATTGGCAAACGTTCGTCCTCCACTTCAAGATCGTTCCATCGACCATGCGTTCTGGCTTTATACAGTGCAGAAAATAAGTATTTGAACACCCTGCTATTTTGCAAGTTCTCCCACTTGGAAATCATGGAGGGGTCTGAAATTGTCATCGTAGGTGCATGTCCACTGTGAGAGACATAATCCAAAAAAAAAATTCCAGAAATCACAATTTATGATTTTTTAACTATTTATTTGTATGATACAGCTGCAAAGAAGTATTTGAACACTTGTCTATCAGCTAGAATTCTGACCCTCAAAGACCTGTTAGTCTGCCTTTAAAATGTCCACCTCCACTCCATTTATTATCCTAAATTAGATGCACCTGTTTGAGGTCATTAGCTGCATAAAGACACCTGCCCACCCCATACAATCAGTAAGAATCCAACTACTAACATGGCCAAGACCAAAGAGCTGTCCAAAGACACTAGAGACAAAATTGTACACCTCCACAAGGCTGGAAAGGGCTACGGGGAAATTGCCAAGCAGCTTGGTGAAAAAAGGTCCACTGTTGGAGCAATCATTAGAAAATGGAAAAAGCTAAACATGACTGTCAATCTCCCTCAGACTGGGGCTCCATGCAAAATCTCACCTCATGGGGTCTCAATGATCCTAAGAAAGGTGAGAAATCAGCCCAGGACTACACGGGAGGAGCTGGTCAATGACCTGAAAAGAGCTGGGACCACCGTTTCCAAGGTTACTGTTGGTAATACACTAAGACGTCATGGTTTGAAATCATGCATGGCACGGAAGGTTCCCCTGCTTAAACCAGCACATGTCAAGGCCCGTCTTAAGTTTGCCAATGACCATTTGGATGATCCAGAGGAGTCATGGGAGAAAGTCATGTGGTCAGATGAGACCAAAATAGAACTTTTCGGTCATAATTCCACTAACCGTGTTTGGAGGAAGAAGAATGATGAGTACCATCCCAAGAACACCATCCCTACTGTGAAGCATGGGGGTGGTAGCATCATGCTTTGGGGGTGTTTTTCTGCACATGGGACAATTTCAGACCCCTCCATGATTTCCAAGTGGGAGAACTTGCAAAATAGCAGGGTGTTCAAATACTTATTTTCTGCACTGTATACACTGTGCATGTGTGAAACTCCGCTCTCGGGCATCATGACGCTGGGGCGTGATCATTTCTTTTCTGCATTCGACACACATGGCGGAACATTCGTGAGGGACAACATAGTGGATTTCAGGCAGGCCCGCGGTGGTGGAGCTCATAGGAGGCAGAAAGCAACCCCCGTGAGCGATTGTGAAATAGTGGAGTTGGTGCGCATCCTAGAGAAGCACGATTACGTCAGCAAACTGCGCAATTACGAAAGGCTCAACAGCCGAAAGGACATCATTTTGGAGAATGTCATCGCCGTTTTGCAGAGTGAATTTTTGGTGAAACGAGGATCAAATCAAAAAACGATGGTCTGATCTCAAACACTGTGAACAAGACCAGATAGAGTACATACATCAGCTCATAAAAAAAGTAAGCAATATTTGTATCTAACCATTATGTATATTTGTAAATTAGCTGTCTGTATGTGTTCTTTCTCCAAGTAGCTCTAGAGAATTATATATAATTATATATAAAGGTTTTCTAAAATCTTTGTATTCTAAAGATGAAGGTAAATATAAAGCAGATATGAACATTCTTATTTGGTCATGTTTTTGGATATTTCTTTATTTTTGTAACAAATCTTTTAATCTTCTTTCAACAGGGAGGCACCAAAAAAAGAAGGCTCCAGCCACGCCACCGCAAGGCACGAAGGGAGGCTACCCTTGCTCGAGCCCCAACAGGGGAGGCAACAAGGCCATCTTCCCCCAAAAACATAAGTGACAACTTCAAACACACTAATTTAGCCACCGAAAGGGGTGTTTTTAGGTGCGCCAAAGGCCATGGGCTTAAGTCAGTCAGTGGCGGTTCGCCCATAGAGGGCGCTGGAGCGCCGCCCCCTCTGGCTCTCACCCGCCACTGAGTCTAAAAACATACATTCATGCATTGCATGAATGTATGTTGTTGTTGCCAGCTGCCGCTGGTCTGTTCAGAGATGGCCGGAACTTGAGCGCCGGTCACCTGAATAACAGCAGCTGGTTGGCTGTGCGGAAGTGCGCTCTGATAGGCTTTCCGAGTACAGCCCTCGGCTCCAAGATGTCTATCCTCGGAAAGTACGGGGGGTGCGTTCCTTGGATAAGACTGACAGCCGTCTCAGCCAATCAGGTTCCCCGATTCTACAGCTGATGCCGGTACCCGGCCAACCTGTCACATTACCGAACAGGTAACTGACCGCAAGCTTTTCACAGCCGAGCCAGGTCCCAAACTGAGGAAATTGACACGCACGTAGTCCTAGTGCCGAGTAGGCACCACACAAGTAATAAGCCAATCAGCTGTATTTTAAAATGTCTTTTAATTAAAGGATAATATGCTATGAGATCCATTTTTGGTTTTCATTGGTTGCCATATCGCGTTTGCTTGGAGTCCTGGTTCCAGCATTGCCGCATAGTGAGCAGGCATTAATCCTGCTCAGCGTTTGTGACCCACTTTTTCATTAAAGGGGTCCAGGTGATGTGGTAAGCGCATTAAGTATCCAGAGCACTTCGGGTGAAATTTAATAGATTGGTGAAGGCTGTTTTTCTAGATATCTGAGAGAGAGGAAAAAAATGCATGACAACCTCTAAAAGAATTTTCCACATGAATTTCTCTTTATGTGAATTAATCACACTTACGATACTGTATCACAATTTGATTGCTGGACTTTTTCATTTTATATTTGTAATTATGCTTTTGTGTTAAGATGCACACTTATAGCACTTGTACTGCTGGTTGCTTTTATAATTAGCAATTTCTATTGGTTCCACTATCACAGGTGGATCGCATTCACAGGGTATCACTTTGTGTCCAATCCATATACCTATTACTCTAGCGCCCTCATCCACTTCATTATCACTCGGCTCCTGGGTTGTCTATCCTCGGAACGTACGGATTCTGGTTATCGGTAACCTGATTGGCTGAAGCGTCACCAAGGCGGGAGAAGACATCGAGGGACGTGGAAGGAGTAAGGTAAGTGCATTTTACAGGGCACAGCGGTGACAATGGGCACAGAGGCGACAAAGGGCACAGTGGCATCAATGGGCACAGTGGTGACAAAGGGCACAGTGGCATCAATGGGCACAGTGGTGACAAAGGGCACAGTGGCATCAATGGGCACAGTGGTGACAATGGGCACAGTGGCAACAATTAAAGGGCACAGTGACATGCACAGTGGCAACAATGGGTACAGTGGCAACAATTAAAGGGCACAGTGCTGACAATTGGCACAGTGGCGACAATTAGCACAGTGGTGACAATTGATGGCACAGTGGCTGTGTTTGATGGCATGGCACAGTGGCTGTGTTTGATGGCATGGCACAGTGGCTGTGTTTGATGTCATGGCACAGTGGCTGCGTTTGATGGCATGGCACAATGGCTGCGTTTGATGGCATGGCACAGTGGCTGCGTTTAATGGCATGGCACAGTGGCTGCGTTTGATGGCATGGCACAGTGACTGCGTTTGATAGCATGGTACAGTGGTGCGAATTGATGGCATAGTGACTGCATTTGATGGCATGGCACAGTGGTGACAATTGATGGCACAGTGGCTGCGTTTGATGGCATGGCACAGTTGTGACAATTGATGGTACAGTGGCTGGGTTTGATAACATGGCACAGTGACTGTGTTTTATGGCATGGCACAGTGGCTGCGTTTGATGGCATGGCACAGTGGCTGCGTTTAATGGCATGGCACAGTGGTGCGAATTGATGGCATAGTGACTGCATTTGATGGCATGGCACAGTGGTGATAATTGATGGCACAGTGGCTGCGTTTGATGGCATGGCACAGTGGTGACAATTGATGGCACAGTGGCTGCGTTTTAATGGCATGGCACAGTGGTGACAATTGATGGCACAGTTGCTGCGTTTGATGGCATGGCACAGTGGCTGCATTTGATGGCATGGCACAATGGTGACAATTGATGGCACAGTGGCTGCATTTGATGGGCACAGTGAGGCTGCTATTTTTTTCCGTTTGCGCCCCCCCCAGCCGCCACTGAAGTCAGTACACTTTCTGGTTGCTGCCTGCCTCATCAGTGCTCATAAATGCAGCCTTGCTAGTGCAGACATGGGTAGAGGAGAGGCCCGGGGATCACAGTTACACAGAGTCACGGCTGCTAGGATGATCATCATATATCCTCTTTCTCATAGGACACAAGAGGGGTGGGGGGCAACTGCTGGACTTTTTAAATGTTGGCACTTGTCCAGTGTTTGCCCTCTGTAAAATTACATCCCCATCCCTTTTCTATACATTTTCACAGAAAAACAGCCAGAGTGCAGCATGGTGGAGTCAACAAGTTAAGAGCAAACATTGACATCAGACCAAGTGCAAGGTTAGTCAACTAATGTAGCAAAATGGATGCTAGAAACATATGGTCCTTGGGGTGGCTTAGGCTGCATTTAACACCTGATAGTTTTGCCGCCTGAAGCATAAAGCTATAAAACGCCAGAGGAGAAAAAATACATTATTCTCTATGGAGATGGTTCACATCTCCACTCCAAAACGCCTGACACCGAACGCCTGAAGCTCAAACAAGTTCCGAACCCTTTTTTGTTGCGCGAATCGGGCGCATTTGGGCGTTTTAGAACGTTTCTATTCCCATAGAAAGTAATGGAAGCGCTTGATTCAAGCGTCTAGCGCGACAACGAGCATTTCTATGGGCGTTTTGTGAACATTTCACCCAGGCAGAAGATAAAAAAAAACGACAAACATAGCAACAAGTGATGAAAGAGATGATAATTTTTCCTATTGGCTAAAATAAAAAATGTCGAAGTTCAAAAATGTCGGACAACGCTGTATGCAAACGTATGCATACTTGCGACAAAACTCCGAAAACGCCACGCTCAGGTGTGAATGCAGCCTTAATGAATGGTGTATTTTTATTTATTTTTGAGAAAAGAGAGTGTGGTAAGCTCACCCAGGATGTTGGTTTGGAGGCATGGGATCTGACTCCTGGACTCAGCACAGACATACAATAGCCTGACGCGAGTCACACTGAGTGCCAAAGCGACCCAGAAGAAGAAGAAAGTATTCGGGAGCCTCTTGTTTGTGCAAGTAAATATTGTTGGAATCTGGCTTCAAATGTGTATATGTGTATGTCGAGTATTTAGATGTCCAAACAAAACACCCACTCCACACATTAGCAAAGTATATAGTGCATTAACAACTTTACAACCGCCCTATAGACAAAGAACGTCTACAGAGCGGTTGCTTAACTCTAGGAGGCCGTTAATTATAGCGGCGGTTTACCACGTGATCGCTCCGTCCAATGACGGAGCGATCACTTGTAAACAAGTGATCCTCCCTCCCCTCTCTGTACCGATCGGTACAGTGTAAGAGGAGAGGGGAGGGAGCGGATGTCAGCGGCAGTGCTGTGGGCTGGATCTGTGACAAATGTAGTCACAGATCCACCCATCCATCCCTCCATGCTCAGCCATCCCTGGGGCCAATACTCTGCAAAATACTCTGGGCAATACTCTGCAAAATACTCTGGGCAATACTCTGCAAACTCTAGGCAATACTCTGCAAACTCTGGGGCAATACTCTGCAAACTCTGGGGCAATACTCTGGGCAATACTCTGGGCAATACTCTGGTCAATACTCTGGGCAATACTCTGGTCAATACTCTGGGCAATACTCTGGGCAATACTCTGCAAATACTCTGGGCAATACTCTGCAAATACTCTGGGCAATACTCTGCAAACTCTAGGCAATTCTCTGCAAACTCTGGGGCAATACTCTGCAAACTCTGGGGCAATACTCTGCAAACTCTGGGGCAATGCTCTGCAAACTCTGGGCAATACTCTGGGCAATACTCTGGACAATACTCTGCATACACTCTGGGCCATACTCTGCATACACTCTGGGCCATACTCTGCATACACTCTGAGCCATACTCTGCATACACTCTGGGCAATACTCTGCATACACTCTGGGCAATACTCTGCATACACTCTGGGCAATACTCTGCAAATACTCTGGGCAAATACTCTGCAAATACTCTGGGCAAATACTCTGCAAATACTCTGGGCAATACTCTGCAAATACTCTGGGCAATACTCTGCAAATACTCTGGGCAATACTCTGCAATACCCTGGGCAATACTCTGCAATACCCTGGGCAATACTCTGAAAATACTCTGGGCAATACTCTGCAAATACTCTGGGCAATACAATGCAATACTCTGGGCAATACTCTGCAATACTCTGGGCAATACTGTGCATACTCTGCAATACCCCACAATATGCCCCCTTCCTGCTTATACCAACAACGCTACGATCGAAACCAGGATTGTTTTTTTTTTCAGGCTTCCCAGCCTAGTGGTGAGATGTGGGGTCTTATTGACCCCATATCTCACTGAAGAGGACCTGTCATGTCATATTCCTATTACAAGGGATGTTTACATTCCTCGTAAAAGGAATAAAAGTGATCAACATTTTTTATTGTTTTGCGGAAAAACGTGTCAAACTAAAATAAATAAAGTAAAATGAACAATAAAATATATATATTTTTAAAGTGCCCCTGTCCCTGTGAGCTCGAATGCAGAAGCGAACGCATGCGCAAGTCCTGCCCACATATGAAAATAGTGTTCAAACCACACATGGGTGACATGTTGGGTATTTATTTACTCGGCGTAACTTCATCTTCATCCAAAAAAAAAGTGTTAGAAAAATTGCTGTGCAAATACCATGCGCGATAAAAAGATGCAATGACCGCCATTGTATTCTCTAGGGTCTTTGCTAAAAATGCATATATAATGTTTTGGGGTTCTATGTAATTTTCTAGCAAATAAATGATGATTTTTCCATGTAGGAGAGGAATGTCAGAATTGGCCTGGGTTCTCCAGAACGCCTGATGGTGCTACCTGCATGTTGAGCCTCTGTATGTGGCCAGGCTGTGTAAAAGTCTCACACATGTGGTATCGCCATACTCGGGAGGAATAGCAAAATTTGTTTTGGGGTGTAATTTGTGGTATGCATATGCTGTGTGTGAGAAATAACCCGCTAATATGAACATTTTGTGAAAAAAAAATTTAAATAAAAAAAATCTTGATTTTGCAAAGAATTGTGGGAAAAAAGTACAACTTCAAAAAACTCACAATGCCTCTTTCTAAATACCTTGGAATGTCTTCTTTCCAAAAAGGGGTCATTTTTTTTTTTTTACCAAAGATATGTAGCAGTATACATTTTAGGCCAAATTTATGAAGAAAAATTACTTTTTGGCAACATTTTATAATAGAAATGAAGAAAAATTTTTACCTATCATTTTTACTAAATTTTCGTTCTTTTTTCATTGATAGCGAATAAAATAAAAGCCACAGAGGTATACCACCAAAAGAAAGCTCTATTTGTGGGAAAAAAAATAACAAAAATTTTATTTGGTTACAGTGTTGTATGACTGAGTTATTGTCATTCAAAATGTGAGAGCACCGAAAGCTAAAAATTGGTCTGGTTATTAAGGGTGTTTAAGTGCCCAGTGGTCAAGTGGTTAAAGGAGTTGTAAAGGAAAATATTTTTTTGCTGAAATGACTGTTTACAGGGTAAAAATCAATATAATGTACCTGCAGTTTCAGTTTCATTTTTGCATGCTGTTTCATGCTTTTGTGATGTACAGAGACACAGAGCCAATACAGGGCAGTGATGGTTTGTAAAACGAAACTGATTGGTTCTGAGGGGTTTTAGACACACAGTAATCACACCTCTTTGATTAGTGACCACAGAGAGAAAGCTCCCATGACTTTTTTCATCAGGAAACAGACAACCAGGAAGTGTCCAGAACAGAGAATTACAGCAACATCATAGCAAAAACGAACAAAGAGGACATGAAACCAGGACTGCAGTAAGGTAAAGGAAGCTATTTAGCTTAAAAAAATTCCTTTAGTGACCCTTTAACATTAGCATGGAGAAGGAAGAGGTGGAAGGAGCTGGCAGTGTTGCTAGGTACCTGAGACCCAGGCACCAGGGCCAAGATTAAAGAGTAGTTGCAGTGCAGTTCCTAGTAGTGTAGGCGTCTGAAGGGCAAGCAGGTTGCAAGCAACAATAGACTGGGTAGGTAAGTATTTCCAGAATGTAACTTAACCATAACTCACTATGTAGGGCCACTTGACCATCGTTCCCTTAATTATTTTTTACTCTTCTTACTAGGTCATGATCTTCGGTGATACACAATTGGCAAAATGAGTTCAGATATGTTGCATTGTTTGAAGGTTTTGGAGCAAATTAAGGAGGCTGTCACTGCTTTACAGTGAAGATTTAGAGATTTTGTGGACATGCTTGCCAAATTTTAATTTCCTCTTGCCTGTTCTGAAGTTTTTTGTCCTACTTTTTGGCTCCTTTTTGCCCTTTTAATATTTACCATGTTTTTTGGACTTTGAAATGTGACATTTTAGGGACAGAACTCAGTGTTTCTTCACTCCACTCTTCTAGGTGCACCACCAGGTCATGTTTTCTGTATTTTTCTCAGTCTAAAAACGAATGCGAAATTACTAACAGTGAGCATGACAACATCACCTGTGCCAAATTCTACAAGTATAGAAAACTCGACCTGGGTTTGCATCTTGGGAGGAGAGTTGGGAAACACTGCCCTAACTAATGTGAATTGTAATTTTTCTGTGTTTTTAAGAATATAAAAACCAAAATTTGAAGGCGCCTTAACATTCTTATTTTCCTCATGATCCAATACCTAAAATGTGTGTATTTCCATACATCTAGTTTGCAAAAAGCAACAAAACACACAGTGTGTCAACATGTGCTATCTACCATCACTGAGTATAAATGCGCACGTTTTGGGGGTGCAACCCTTTTCTCATAACAAAAGAAGCTCAGAGGAAAGGGGTTGTACCCCGAAACATGTCCATTGATACCCCATGATGGAAGTTAACACACTGTGTGTGTTTTGTGGGTTTAGAAAAAAATATGATTGTAACTACACACATTTGCGGCATGGGATCATAAGGGAAATGTAATTGTTAGCTGAAGAAGATATTGTTACCTCATGTAGCAAATAAGGTACATTTGCACTATTGGAGCAAGTGGCCAAAATAACAGCCCATCTGTGAAAATATTAGACAGATAAGAAACACAGACAACTGTAGTTCAAATTAAATATGAGTTTATGATCTAGAAATTATATTAGGCATGTAACGGTCACCACCGTTTACGATTTCCCATTCCATCACCCTACGACAGCTTATCCGACAGTCCGACAGACATCAGACACAACCCATTCCATTTCCCAGAATAACCGAGACACAAGCTCTAGTTACTGGTTCCAAAATGTATGAATACTTTTAATGGTAACTCTCAGACTTATATACAGTTTTAGACAAGTGAACAATGAATCAACTCCACCCATCACCTTACACAAGGACTTCAATACACACTCTGTTAGACAATGACATTCAGATGAGTTAATTATTAGTCATTCCCCAGACTTTTCGGCACCGGTCTGACATAATTAATATGAACTAATTACTACACCTGAGAGGTCAGACTGCCAACACATATCTATCATCAATAGTATTTTCACACCATACAGTGTCATTAGCATCCACAATGAAAGATCTTGCAGAAGCCAGACTCAATTAACACCTCCAAGTTAGACATCTGACCTTTACAGACTTAATTAGTACAATAGACATACAACAGTATTAGCATCACACAATGGACAATAGAATGTAATCACCGCAAGCCCTATCACTAATTTTAACTAGAGTTAAGGTAGCTGGAGTTGATGTAACATCAATTAACATCTTAAAAGTCTATTGACCTGTTCATAAGGAACAACTTGTAATATTCCAAGATATCCTGCATTACATGAACTATCATTAATGTCCCATCTCATGTAATCCGAGATACCAGTTCTCAGTCATCCTATGCCAAAAGGGACTCCGGTTACAAGGCATAATCAGCTTCAATTTGCTGCCAAGCCACTGCTCCTTTACCCACAAAATAATCAAGGTATTTCTGTCATAATCTCTGACAATTTGTGAGGGCAATCCAACACAGCATTTTCAATAGGCATCAGCACACCCCCAGACAGCTGAGCTTCAACCTCTTCAGCTGGGCCTGCCACTGCAGGGGACACATTACTTGGCAGTGAGGCAAGGTAACTGGTAGCATTCCTCCTTAAAAAAATGTGTAAAATACAACAGCACAGGACCACATGTTTGATATTGTATAGTGCCAGGTTGATTGGAGTCAAAAACAGTCTGAAACGACTCGATAGAATGCCAAAGGCGTTTTCAACCACCCTTCTGGCACGAGAAAGCCTGTAATTTAATATTTTATGCTCTGGGGTGAGGTTCCTCATAGGAAAAGGCTTCATGAGATGTTTTCCCAAGAGCCTCATCTGCAACAAAAACAGAATTGAGGCCCTTAACATTCTCCTTAGCAGGTGGCAAGTTTAAGGTGCCATCCTGGAGCTGCTTGTAAAACTCTGTCTGCATAATCACTCGTCCATCAGAGTTGTGTCCATTCTTCCAAACATCCAGATACAAAAACTCATAGTTGGCAGACACTACAGCTAGCATGACTATGCTGCAAAGGCCCTTATAATTAAAATAATATGAGCCAGAGTTGGGTGGTGGGACAGTCAGGCCATGCTTGCCATCAATAGCACCACCACAGTTGGGAAAATCTCACTGATGGTGGAACTGGGCTGCAACGTCCTGCCATTTCTCTGGGTTGGAAGTAAAATGTGGATTAAAAAAATAAATTACTACTTCTGCACATAACATTGCAAGCAGATTTGACACAAACATGCTTAGCCAATAAATGAGTATTTAAATAAAAAATTGTAAGGTCAACCTATCTGATTCATCTCACCCTCTGGTGGCCCATTAGCAAGATTTTAGGGTTGGGGGAGGTAATGGGTAGATCAGGCATGTCCAAAGTCCATTGCTGCCAATGGTGAATCTGCATTCCTGCCAATGGTGAGTCTGCATTCCTGGCAATGGTGGGTGCTGCATTCCTGGCAATGGTGAGTATGTATTCCTGGCAATGGTGGGTGCTGCATTGCTGCCAATGGTGAATCTGCATTCCTGGCAATGATGGTGTCAGGCTAGGAGCAGATAACAGTTCAGGTGTGCTGATTATGCAAACAGTTCAAGAACAAGAGCACATACCATGAGCAGGTCTGAGCAGAGCAGGTCAGCTGGGACTTGTAGTTCACTGCTGCAGATGTAGGTAGAAGTCGGCTGGACCTTGTAGTTCACCTCTGCAGATGGATGTTGGCTGGTCCAGAGTCCAAATGGTACCGAATCACAAGCGAGCAAGCAGGGTAAAACAAGATACATGAAATACAGAGAGCAGATATCAGCTGATTCAAACAGTGGCACACAAAGGTAACTCTATCACGAGCACTGATTTTAATGATGATACAGGTGATTTAAAGGTGAACTGGCCAATCGCTATTTCCCAGGCAAAGGCTGTGTCAGGTAAGTTGGGTCCTAAAGGGATCCTAGTACTGACAGGACCCCCCACCTTTCTCGAGGGGTTGCTCCTGAACCCCCAGACTTACTTGGATAACGAAGATGGAACCTCTTCTTAAGTCGTTCAGCATGAAGATCACAAGCTGCTACCCAGCTTGAAACCTTTCCAATGAACGTGATATTGTAAGGAATTGCGTACACGTCTCATTAATCCCCAGCTGAGAGCAAAGGGCCTTTTAAAACTGGGCTATAAACTGAGAGCCACGGTCTGAGACAGTGTTAATTGTTGCCCCATGGAGCCTGAAAACATGTTTATTGAATAAAGATGCCAGTTCTTTAGCAGATGGCAGTTTCGGAAACGGAACAAAGTGGGCCATCTTACTGAACCTGTCTACCACCACCCAGATCGTGGAACATCCCTGGGATGGAGGCAAGTCAGTGATAAAGTCCATAGATAAATGGGTCCAGGGACAGGTAGGTACTGGTAGAGGACGTAGAAGATAGTGGGGGCTTAAAGGTACTGTCCTTGCTTGTGGCACAAACTTCATAGGCAAAGACTAACACATCCTGCCTAATCAATGGTCATCAGAGGTTGCGAGAGATAATCTCAAAAGTTTGTCTAAACCCTGGATGTGCTGCAGGTTTTGATGCATGTACCTGCTGCAATACCTGCAAACAAAGAGCCAGGGGCACAAAAAGGATACCAGAGGGAGTGGAGGGAGAGTCAATGACAAGACATGAAATCTTCTCCCAATGCAAGACCCCCAATTGTAACTGGAAAGGGTTGGTGGACTGAAGCACTAGATTTTGTGAGAGCAACGGCGGATCCAGGGGGGGGGGGGGGGCAACAGGGAAATTGCCCCCCCGAGGCAATCATGTCACATTGGCTTTAAAAAAAAAAAAAAAAAAAAATTTTTTTTTTTTTTTACCATTTTTTTTAAAACTGCTTTGCGGTGCCTGCAGCCAGGCCCGGACTGGTCCTAGGGCAAACCTAGCAAATGCCTGTGGGCCGCGGGCCGTATGTCACGTCTCCCCAGGGGTGTACACCACCAACACAGCGCCAGATAGAGAGAGATCAGCTGGGGTATCATAGCCAGCTCTGACACTTCTCCCCTCCCCTTGCTGCCCCCACGGCCAGTTAGAGGAGAGGAGCAGCTTCTACTCCTCCCCCTCCTCTCTTCTTCTCCTCCCGTGTCTGCCCCGCCCACTCTCCCAACGGACACTGTTCTGCTGCCTAAGGGATGTGGGCGGGAAGATTCAAGCCCAGCAATCAGAAAGAAAAGATGGAGTCTGATATCCATCCATCCAGTCAGTCCCTCCTGCCTCTGAGTGAGTACTGAGAGTATTGTACACTGATGTATGGGGTGCCCTTCATTCCCTTCTCTCTCGCTCTCTCTTCACCTTTCTTTCTTTCTCTCTCTATCTTTTTTCTCTTTTTTTTTTCGTTTGCACACCCCCCCCCCCCCCACCAGCTGCCACTGTAGATGGATAGATAATAATCTATCTAGCTCTCTATCTACAGTGGCGGCTGGTGCTCAACATTTTTGGTGGGCGCAAATGAAAAAAAAAAAATTGCAGCCTCACTGTGCCCATCAAACGCAGCCACTGGGCCCATCAATTGTTACCACTGTGCAATGCCATCAAATGCAGCCACTGTGCCATCAAACACAGCCACTGTGCCATCAAACACAGCCACTGTGTCATCAAACACAGCCACTGTGCCATCAATTGTCACCACTGTGCCATGCCATCAAACACAGCCACTGTGCCATCAATTGTCACCACTGTGCCATGCCATCAAACACAGCCACTGTGCCATGCCATCAAACACAACCACTGTGCCATCAATTGTCACCTCTGGGCCATGCCATCAAACGCAGCCACTGTGCCATCAATTGTCACCACTGTGCCATGCCATTAAACACAGCCACTGTGCCATGCCATCAAACACAACCACTGTGCCATCAAGTGTCACCACTGTGCCATGCCATCAAACGCAGCCACTGTGCCCTTCAATTGTCGCCACTGTGCCAATTGATGCCCCTGTGCCCTTTAATTGTTGCCACTGTGCCCATCGTCGCCACTGTGCCCATCGTCGCCACTGTGCCCATTGTCGCGGCTGAGCCAGAGGGGGCGGCACTCCGGCGCCCTCTATAGACGCACCGCCACTGTCTATCTCTATCTATCTATCTATCTATCTATTTATCTTTATCTATCTTCCTTCCTTCTCTTCTTTCTTTCTATCTTTCTTTATCTATCTTCCTTCCTTCCCTTCTTTATCTATCTATCTATCTATCTATCTATCTATCTATCTATCTATGGGCCAGATTCACGAACACTTGCGCTGGAGTATTTGGATATGCGCCGCGTAACTGTGATGATGCGCCGTCGTTTCTATGTGCCCGTACCCACCAAACTAGATGCTCCCAATAACGGGGCATTTGCGACCGGCGGAACGTTCCGACGCCAGAGTATCGTCAGCGCTTATTTTCGCTGGGCGCATCAGTCGCGCCCATTGATTTCCCCTGCAAATATGCAAATGAGGGAGATTTCCCAATTCACGAACGGATTAGCACCATACGCTGGCTACATGCGCCGCGCGTATCTGGTCCGTCCGGCGCAAAGTTATTTCTACAAAAGGCTGCTTTATCTTTACTCCAGACGGTCACAGGTCAGCAGGAGAGCAGCTACAGCAGCGTTACCGACGATAGGAGCTTGCTGAACAACAACACTTGCAAGGACAACACCTCTGTGTGCCAACATGCCAGGGGCAATTGTGGTCCTAGAACTACTGATGGGTCCCCTGGAACCAAGAAGGCGGCCACGTGAGAGGATATACCGCACTCGTATGAACCTCTTTGGCATGGGGGATGAGGAGGTGTATCGCCTCTTCAGATTCAGCCCAGATGCAATACTTGAACTAACCACAACCCTGCAGGATGACATCACCAGCCCAACACACCGCTCACAAGCAGTGCAGCCACTGGTGAAGGTCCTGGCAACACTCCATTTCCTTGCAAGTGGATCATTCCAGCGTACAAGTGGAGTGGTAGCTGGGATGTCACAATCCTCCATGAGCAGATGTGTGCACCCAGTTGTCCCTGCAATCCTCAGACGCATGTCCAACCAGTTCATCAGACCCACCACTGAGGAGCTGCGGCAGAAGGCAATGACAGATTTCTACAACATTGCCAGATTCCCACGCACTGTGTGGGCCATTGATTGCACACATGTGGCCCTACAGCCCCCCAGTGCCACAGAGCACATATACCGCAATCGGAAGCATTGGCATTCCATCAACGTACAGGTGATAGCCGATGCCCAACGCCTCATATGGCACGTCCGTGCCAAACACCCCGGGTCCAGCCATGACAGCTACATATACCGTCAGAGCCCCATCCCAGCAGAATTTAACCAGAACATGTATGGGGACAGCTGGCTGGTTGGTGAGTGACATGGGAGTCAGGCATGACTATCCCCTCCCGTGATGCACAACAGAAATCGCACATGCATGACTAACATTATCCTGTCTTTTCCCTTACAGGTGACTCTGCATATGCACTGGGACCCCATCTAATGACTCCTTTCCGGAACCCCCAAACCAGAGGAGAGAGAAAATACAATGAAGCACACATCAAAACCCGTGCAGTGGTGGAGCAAACATTTGGGCTCCTGAAGTCCCGTTTCCGATGCCTGGATAAGTCTGGGGGGGCCCTATTGTATTCCCCTACCTTTGTGTGTCAGATCATCGGTGCATGTTGCATACTACATAACTTTGCTATGAAAAAAGGCCTGCATATTGACATACGTGATGACCTGACCCCCGACCCACACAGTCCCCACCTGCCAGAGGACACCCAGTCTGCTGATGGAAGAGCAGTCAGGAGGGTCCTCGCCGTAGGCATCTTTGGACACTAAACCAAAACATTAATAACACAGACAGTGCACGCGTGTACACCACTGATGTCCCTAGATCACACACTCCACATGCACATCGCATTGGATTAGCCCAAGTCCAGCATGTAGGAGTTGGGAGCAGTAACGCCAGCGTCAAGGCCCCAATGATGTCACTGTCCATTCACACACCTTTCACACGTCATTCATTCAGCCGTGGGGTTCACTTCACCACCACGGCCCAGGGTGACACCCCTTACTTTCAGGAGTGCCACCCCCTCACATTCACACACCATTCACACTGTCCCCTGCACTCCTGACCGTGTGCAGTACAAAAATAAATTAATAATATCATATCCTGATAAATAAAATAAACAAAATCTCATAACCTGAGAAAAAGAAAAAATAAACTCATGACCTGAGTATGTCCAAAACAAAAATATAAAACAAGAAAAAAAAAAAGGCCTCATCGGGGATGCCGGGGGCTTCTTCTGGGGGCCCCTCTCTGGCTCCGCAGCTGCCTGGATGGAGTGGGTGGGGGTGGGGGGGCATCTGGAGGTGGCTGATCCCCAGGTGGGCCACTCCTGGCAGGTGTGGCCTGCGTGCCCTCCAAGGCCCTGGCTAACCGTCCAAGGTAGGAGTTCGTCTGGGCCTGCATCCGGAGCTGACGGGTGACCTGGTAGTGCTGGGCCCGCCGACTCAGCCTCCCCTGGTCCCGGATGGCAGCACTGTTGGCCTGGACGGCTGCAGTAAGGTGCCGAATATCCCCCTGCACCTCCCCCAAAGTGGTGACCACTGCAGCGCAGTTGCAGCTTACATCCTGCACTGCGTTGCTGAGGTTGGCAACGGAGCCCAGGCTGTCAGCCACTTTCTCCAAGTGCACCGCTATGGCCCCCATCTGTTCCGTCTGCCTGGCGTGATCCCTCGCCAACTGGTCCTGAACACCATCAGACACCCCCCTGGTCTTCTGGGTCGCCTTCCTGGGGCCAGAAGATGGTTGTCCTCGGGTGGAAGGAGTCGCCCTTGAGGGGCTTCCAAGGATGGGGGAGGGGACGACAGACGGCCCAGGAGAAGGGGAGGAGACAGACAACACTAAGGTAAAGTCCTGCTCTGCCACAGCAGGATCCTCTACAACCACCTCGGCAGGTGTGGTGTGGCCACTCTCCTCCACAACCTCTTCACCACCCAGTGGCTCGGGCACACGATGGCGTGGGGGGGATGGGGTGGAATGCACGCTGACAGATGATGGCCCAGCTCCGTCATCTGTGGATGACACAAAGCAGACACATGTTGGTGGTCCCACACACTTGGCACATGTACCCTCCCCCCCCAAATGCTAAACAACAAATAGGGGATTATAAAACACTTACCTGTCCTTGTGCCTTCCTCCACGGAGTCATAGCCTGCGACCCCCTCCACCTGCTCCCTCTCCAGGCAGCGAGCAACCACCTCCTCCTCTGCGGTTAGGGTGACAGGACATGGGGGACCACCACCTGTGCCCCTCTCATACCTCCTGATGGAGGCCACCTTGTCCCTCACCTTGCGCCGCAGGTCATTAATTTTTTTTTGGATGTCCCCAGCAGTCCGGGTGGAGTACCCCAGGACATTGACCCTGGCAGCAATGGACTCCAGGATGCCCTGCTTCCTCTCCCGGCTGGTCTTCCGGCTTTTTTTGCCATGGAGAAAATCATTATCCGTCTCCATTGCCGAAATGATGAGCGAGACCTCCTGTGCATTAAAATTCAGGTTCCTCCTCTCTCTGGGGGTAGCGGGAGCAGCCATCACCAAACAAAAGTATCTTCCCTGGGGTGGGGGGAAGCGGAAATACTTTTGCGCCGGAATGGCGTTTCCGCCAGCGCTTTTAAGCGCCCAGCGGAACGCATTGCGCTGACGTTTCCCAGGAAGTGGTGCCGACGGAAGTTGTGAGCATGCGCACAAGGGGGGTGAGTGGAGCCGCACTCACTGCGCATGCTCCGTGGATGATGCGCTGAACGTAAGCCTCTGCGCTGGGCTCCGCCCATCATTTACATATGATCACACCCACTTCCACTTGCGTCGTGTTACGCCAGCGCATTATCGTTACTCTGGCGCAAGTTTACGCGCAACTGCTTTGTGAATTACAGGACTTGCGCTGAAAGGGTCTTCAGAGTAACGTAAATGAGAAGCGTTACTCCAGAGGAAAGATACTCTCATCTACCTGAATCTGGCCCTATCTATCTATCTATCTATCTATCTATCTATCTATCTATCTATCTATCTATCTATCTATCTTCCCTTCTTTCTTTATCTATATTTCTTTCTTTATCTTTCTTCCTTTCCTTCTTGCTTTCTATCTTTATCTATCTTTCTTGTTAATCTATATTTCTTTCTTTATCTTTCTTCCTTCCCTTCTTGCTTTCTATCTTTATCTATCTTTCTTGTTAATCTATCGATATTTCTTTCTTTATCTTTCTTCCTTCCCTTCTTGCTTTCTATCTTTATCTATCTTTCTTGTTAATCTATCTATATTTCTTTCTTTATCTTTCTTCCTTCCCTTCTTGCTTTCTATCTTTATCTATCTTTCTTGTTAATCTGTCTGTCTTGTTAATCTGTCTGTCTTTCTTGTTAATCTGTCTGTCTTTCTTGTTAATCTGTCTGTCTTTCTTGTTATCTGTCTGTCTTTCTTGTTAATCTGTCTGTCTTTCTTGTTAATCTGTCTGTCTTTCTTGTTAGTCTGTCTGTCTATCTTTCTTGTTAGTCTGTCTGTCTATCTTTCTTGTTAGTCTGTCTGTCTGTCTATCTATCTTCCTTCCTTCCCTTCTTTCTTTTTATCTTTATCCATCTTTCTTTCCCCCCCACCTGGGCTGCTCAGTCTAAAATGCCCAGGCCTATTTTTTGTCCCAGTCCGGGCCTGCCTGCAGCTGCCTCTGCCGAGTCTCTCACTCTCTCTCTCTCATCACCAGGGCCGGTAGGCTGCCTGTCCTGAGGCTGCTTTGAGCTGTAGCTGACTGCAGCGCTTCCCTCTCTCCTGCGTGTATAACATTGGGCATCTCTGGCTGTGTGTGAGAGCTGGATCTGTGTTCGGCTGTGCTGCCTGTGCTAGACCTGCTTGTGTGATAGTGTCACGTACCTGGTGGTGCGAGCCCGGCGTGCAGGGAGCGGCAGCTCTTGCTTCTCTGATCCCGGGACCCCTGATAGTGCAGACAGGAGGATCGGGACTACAGAGTCGCACAAGCGCCTGGTACTGGCGAGTGCGGGGCCCGTGAGCTGAGTCGGTGGTTCTTGGAGTCAGATTACAGGCTGGTGCAGGTAGAAGATCCAAGCTCACTGTCGGGCAGTTGGAAACGGGAGTGCAGCAGAAGCGGGGGAGGTGTCCTGTAGTACCGACTGGAACAAGTCCTTGCAGGTAAGCCCTCTAGCGGGGTAAGGGTTCAGTAGAAGACAGTGGTAGTACAAACGTGGTCAGGTTCAGTCCGGGTCGTTCAACAGGCGGGCAGCGGAGGTACAACGGGTTAACCAAAGGAGAAGTCAGACAAGCCGAAGTCAGGGCAGGAAGCAGACGGGTCAACAGGTACAAGCCGGGTAGTCAGGATCAGATTCAATCAGGTTCACAGATGCTGGTGTCTCACAGAAACGCTATAGACAGGACAGCAAGAAGCACAGGGATCAGGATTCTTTTAAAGCCAGATTTGGCGCCAAAACGGCGTCTCCACGTGCACGCGCGCCGCCGCCGCTAGTGCGCGCTCCCGTGCACGCTATGGTGCCGCGAATGCGCACGCCGCTATCGCGAACGCGCGCGCCGTTATCGCGAATGCGCGCCGATGTGCCCACAAGTGAACCAGACTGTCCATGACATTGCCCCCCCCCAAGGGGCAGCCTCCGGATGCCCAACTGGGCCAGCTTGAGTGGGTGAGCATTTTTAAAGGACTGGATCAGCTTTTTCGCATGTATGTTACACTCTGGTTCCCACGAATTGTCTTCAGGCCCATAGCCTTTCCATTTCACTAGGTACTGAACCTGGTTGCGCCTCTTTCTGCAGTCCAGGATGGACTCGACCTCGAACTCCTCCTCTCCGTCAACTAGCACTGGTTTGGGGGGACCAGTGTTCCGGTCAGGAAAGGGGTCCGAAACGTCAGGTTTGAGGAGGGCTACATGGAAGACCGGGTGGATGCGGAATGTTTCGGGCAGTTCCAGTTCGTAGGCCACGTTATTAATTTTTCTTTTGACTGGGAAGGGACCTATGAATCTGGGACCCAGTTTCTTGGATGGGCAGGCAAGCTTTAGGTTCGCGGTAGACAGCAACACTAGGTCTCCAGGTTCTAAATTAAGTTCTCCTCTCCTCTTTTTGTCAAATATTTCTTTGTTGTACTGTTGAGTTTTGGTCATTGTCTCCTGTAAGATTTTATTGTTTGTGTTGAAAAAATGTAAAGTTTCCTGGGCGGCAGGTACCGAACACTCTGGGACGGAGTTGGACATGAACAGCGGGTGGAAGCCATAATTCGCATAAAACGGAGACTGTTTGGTGGCTGAATGGACAGAGTTATTGTAAGCAAATTCGGCCAACGGCAGCAGGGATGCCCAATCTTCTTGAGAGAAGGAGGAAAAACAACGCAGGTACTGCTCCAGAGTCTGGTTCGTTCTCTCCGTCTGGCCGTTGGACTGCGGGTGATAAGCCGACGAGAAGGACAGGCCGATCTTGAGGGATCCACAGAGAGCCCTCCAGAATCTGGAGGTAAACTGTACTCCACGATCAGACACAATGTTTGCCGGGATCCCATGGAGCCTTACGATCTCTTTGATAAATACTTTGGCCGTTTCTGGGGCTGAGGGTGTGCCTTTCATAGGCAGAAAGTGTGCCATTTTTGTTAGTCTGTCCACTACCACAAAGATAGTGGTAAAGCACTCTGAAGGAGGAAGCTCCACGATGAAGTCCATGGAGATCATCCTCCATGGCTTCTCTGGTACTGGCAATGGTTTAAGCAACCCCCAGGCTCTTGAGTTGCCTCCCTTGTTCCGAATACAGGTACTGCAAGATTCCACATATTTCCTGCAGTCATTTGAGAGTTGGGGCCACCAGAACATGCGTTGTAGGAGTTCGGATGTCTTGTGCACACCAAAATGACCTGCCAACTCATGATCGTGGCACAAATTCAAGACCTTGACCCGTAGACCCTCTGGCACGAAGATTCTGTCTTGGTGCCACAGTAGGCCGTCTTTGAGTTGTAGGTCCGGATCGGGTAAGGAGGTGTTTCCGGACGAGGCTTGTCTGATTTGGGCTAGTAGGTCTTCTTGTAGTAACAGAAAGTTTCCTGCTGACAGAATGGTATCCGGAGGGGCATGGTTTTCCGAGTCCCCGTACATGCGTGAGAGGGCATCAGGTTTGGTGTTTTTCGATCCTGGCCTGTACGTGATATGGAACGAAAATCTAGAGAAGAATAGTGCCCACCTGGCCTGGCGTGGCTTCAATCTCTTGGCGGCCTTCAGATACTCGAGATTCTTATGGTCGGTAAAGATCAAGATCGGGTGCGCTGCACCTTCCAAGAGATATCGCCATTCTTCCAAGGCGGCCTTGATGGCCAATAGTTCTCGGTCCCCTACATCGTAATTTCTTTCTGGGTCGGATAGCTTGCGAGAAAAAAAAGCAACGGGGTGTAAGAGAGCCTTAGGGCCCTGTCTTTGTGAAAGAACTGCCCCTACCGCTATTTCGGAAGCGTCAACTTCTAAAATGTAAGGCAAACTTGCGTCAGGATGTCTGAGGACAGATGCGGAGGTGAACAGTCCTTTAAGGGTTTCAAAGGCCGATTGGGCTTCTGGTGACCAACGGAATCGGACAGTCTGTTTAGTGAGGTTGGTGATCGGAGAGATGATGGTAGAGAAGCCCTTGATAAACTTTCTATAAAAGTTGGCGAAACCAACGAAGCGCTGAATGCCCTTTTTGTCAGTGGGTGCTGGCCAGTCAAGGATTGCGGAAAACCTTCTGGGGATCCATCTGAATGCCTTTTACTGAAATTATGAGTCCCAGAAATTGTATGCTTGACTGCTCGAATTCACACTTCTCCGGTTTAGCATAGAGACCGTGAACTCGAAGCCGACTGAGCACCTTCTTGACGTGCTCCCGGTGTCTTTCTAAAGAAGAAGAAAAGATAAGGATGTCATCTAAGTAAACGATAACGAAAAGGTCTAGATAATCCCTGAAGATATCGTTTACAAAGTGCTGGAAAGTGGCCGGGGCGTTGCAAAGACCAAAGGGCATGACCAAGTATTCGAAGTGCCCGAAGCGTGTGCGAAAAGCGGTTTTCCACTCGTGTCCGTCTTTGATACGCACAAGGTTATAGGCCCCACGAAGATCTAGTTTGGTGAAAATTACTGCGGATCCTAGGCGTTGGAACAATTCGGGTACCAAGGGAAGCGGGTACCGATTTTTGATGGTTACTTTGTTAAGTTCCCGATAGTCCACACATGGGCGGAGAGAGAGGTCTTTCTTCTGAACAAAGAAGATACCTGCTCCTGCAGGTGAAGTGGACGGGCGGATAAATCGTTTCCGGAGACTGTCGTCTAAGTAAGTTTTTAAGGCTTTCAGTTCAAGCTCTGTTAGAGGGAAGATCCTGCCGAAAGGGACCTCCGCTCCCGGGAGGAGTTCGATGGGGCAATCATAGGCCCTATGTGGCGGAAGAGTCTCAGCTCCCTTTTTGCTGAACACGTCTAGAAAGTCATGGTAAGGTTCTGGGACGGCTTGACGGGCCTCTGTATCAGAATCCATGCAGAGCAGAGAGGGGGCTGATGGGGACACTTGCAGACAATGTTCCAGGCAATAAGGAGAGTTGAAGTGAATTGCCCCTGTGACCCAGTTGATTTGAGGGTTGTGGGCGTGAAGCCATGGCATGCCCAGAATGATGGGGAACAGCGGGGAATCAATCACATCTAGGCATAACAGTTCGTGATGGGTTCCGGCAATAGATGTGGCCAGTGGCTGGGTTTCTTGGGTGACCGGTCCAGATTTCAAGATTGATCCGTCCGCTAAGTATACTGAAAGTCCCGAGGCTCTGGAGCGAAGAGGGATCTGATGTCTGATGGCGAAATTCCGGTCCAAGAAACAGCTACATGCTCCTGAGTCAAGGATAGCGCTGGCCTGGATGTTCCCCTCTGGAAGCTGAAAGAGAACGGAAACAGCCAGGTGAGTAGGGTTGGGTGGTCCAACAGGTACATGAGTAGTAGACATGGACAGGCACTTACGGATCTTTACAGGGCAAGACCTCACATAGTGTCCGGAACCCCCGCAATACAGGCACAGATTGTTGAGCCGGCGTCGCTGGCGTTCTTCGGGTGTCAGAGTAGGGCGAAGAAGTCCTAGTTGCATAGGTTCAGCAAGGTCATGAGGCTGCGGGGGTGTGGGAGCCAGCGGATTTGGGCTTGGGTAGGTAGGTACCCGCGGCATCATCCAGGTGGGGCGAGACGGACCAGTGGCCCTTTCAGTCCTACGCTCTCTTAGGCGCCTGTCGATTTGGATAGTTAAGTTGATCAGGGCATCCAGAGTTCCAGGAACACCCACCCTAGCAAGTTCATCTTTCAACGGTTCCGACAGTCCCAGGCGGAACTGGTAGCAAAGGGCCGCATCATTCCAATTCGTATCCGAACTCCATCTACGGAATTCGGATACATAGTCCTCCGCTGGTCTGCGTCCCTGTTGGAGGGCATGTAAGGATGCTTCCGCGGTGGCCGTTTGATGAGGGTCCTCGTACAATAGGGACATGGCCTGGAAAAAGGTGGTCAAGTTGTCAAGGGACACATCTTTCTGCTCCAACAGGCGGTGAGCCCAAGCTTGTGGTTCCCCAGACAGAAGGGAAATGACAAATCCCACTTTGGTGGCCTCCAGGGAGAAAGTCCGTGGCTGGAGTGCGAAATAAAGTTCACAGGCATTCTGGAACGCTCGATATTTGTTTCGTTCCCCAGTGAATCTTTCTGGCATGGGAACCTTAGGTTCAGGTGGCAGCATGATTACGGCAGGTGAAGTAGAGGTGCCTGTTGTGGCGGAGGTGGCAGCTGGAGCGGACAAGGCCTGGACTCGGGTTTCCAGTCGGGTGTAACCCTCTTGTAAGGTTCGGACGGCTTGAGTCAGTCCGTCAAGGTGCCGGCATAGTTCCTGCATTGGATCCGCTCCCTGCGTGGGCTCGGTCATGGCTGTCCTGTACTGTCACGTACCTGGTGTGTGCGAGCCCGGCGTGCAGGGAGCGGCAGCTCTTGCTTCTCTGATCCCGGGACCCCTGATAGTGCAGACAGGAGGATCGGGACTACAGAGTCGCACAAGCGCCTGGTACTGGCGAGTGCGGGGCCCGTGAGCTGAGTCGGTGGTTCTTGGAGTCAGATTACAGGCTGGTGCAGGTAGAAGATCCAAGCTCACTGTCGGGCAGTTGGAAACGGGAGTGCAGCAGAAGCGGGGGAGGTGTCCTGTAGTACCGACTGGAACAAGTCCTTGCAGGTAAGCCCTCTAGCGGGGTAAGGGTTCAGTAGAAGACAGTGGTAGTACAAACGTGGTCAGGTTCAGTCCGGTCGTTCAACAGGCGGGCAGCGGAGGTACAACGGGTTAACCAAAGGAGAAGTCAGACAACCGAAGTCAGGGCAGAAGCAGACGGGTCAACAGGTACAAGCCGGGTAGTCAGGATCAGATTCAATCAGGTTCACAGATGCTGGTGTCTCACAGAAACGCTATAGACAGGACAGCAAGAAGCACAGGGATCAGGATTCTTTTAAAGCCAGATTTGGCGCCAAAACGGCGTCTCCACGTGCACGCGCGCCGCCGCCGCTAGTGCGCGCTCCCGTGCACGCTATGGTGCCGCGAATGCGCGCGCCGCTATCGCGAACGCGCGCGCCGTTATCGCGAATGCGCGCCGATGTGCCCACAAGTGAACCAGACTGTCCATGACAGATAGTAGATGGAGATGGAACACTGATTGAATCAGTGTTTTGTCTATCACACAAGCCCGTCTAGGGGGACCTTGCTAGAGCACACTGCCCTGCCGAACACAGACCTACAGCTCCTGTTTGTTCCATGACACACGTCGGGAGAGGAGATACCTGCTGTGTGTGATCGAGGTAATGCCATGGTGAGTGCCATGCACAGTGTGGCTGGATTAATAGACAAAAGTGGGGCTGCATTAATAGACAAAAGTGGGACTGCATTTATATACAAAAGTGGGACTGGATTCATAGACAAAAGTGGGACTGGATTCATAGACAAAAGTGGGACTGGATTCATAGACAAAAGTGGGACTGGATTCATAGACAGAAGTGGGACTGGATTTATATACAAAGGTGGGACTGCATTCATATACAAAGGTGGTACTGCATTCATATACAAAGGTGGGACTGCATTCATATACAAAGGTGGGGCTGCATTACTATACAAAAGTGGTAGTGCATTAATAAACAAATGTGGGACTGCATTAATATACAAAAGTGGGACTGAATTTTTATACAAAAGTGGGGCTACGTTCATATGCACAGTGAGGCTGCAATGATGGGCACTGATGAGGCTGCATTGATCTCTTGTACCATGTCTTCAGTCTCTAAACATCCCTTGTACCATGCCTGCAGTCTCTGACCATCCCTTGTACCACGTCTGCAGTCTCTGACCATCTCTTGTACCATGTCTGCAGTCTGACCATCTCTTGTACCATGTCTGCAGTCTCTGACCATCTCTTGCACCATGTCTGCATTCTCTGACCATCTATTGTACCATGTCTGCATTCTCTGACCATCTCTTGTACTATATCTGCAGTCTCTGACCATCTCTTGTACCATGTCTGCATTCTCTGACCATCTCTTGTACCATGTCTGCATTCTCTGACCATCTCTTGTACCATGTCTGCATTCTCTGACCTTCTCTTGTACTATGTCTGCAGTCTCTGACCATCTCTTGTACCATGTCTGCAGTCCCTGACAATCGTCTAGAAACTATGGGATAGATTTATGGCATTTATATTTAAATAATTTTTACTAGTAATGGCGGCAATCATTGATTTTTTAGCGGTACTGCAACATTGCAGCGGACACATCGGACACCTAATTGAGTTCTGTAAGCAACACCTTATTTTCTGGCAGTGCCCCTCCCGAGACTAGACTCTGGATTCGCCCTTGTGTGAGAGAGGCTGATTATCCACAGAATCCAGGCGGGCTGGGCAATCTAGCGCATGAGTTTCCAGGGACAAAGAGGTAATCAGAGCCTTATCAATAAAATTCTCAGCGGCTCCAGAATCTACCAAGGCAAGCAGTTCATGAGTCCCTGTCCCAAAGTGAAAAACAGCGGGTAAAAGTATACGATTGTCCCCCTGGGGAGATGAAAGCAGACCTAAGGTGACCTCCCCACAATCACCTAGGTCAGGGGTGGCAAACTCAAATTCATCGGGGGCCGCATCAGCAGTTTGGTTGCCCTCAAAGGGCCGGTTATATCTGCACTCCAGTTTTCTTGCGCTGCGTAGGGAGCTCAGTGTTCAGGAGTGCGCTGCGTAGGGAGCGCAGGGTTCAGGAGTTTCCCCCCCTCCTCTCTGGTGTCACTGGTGTCCCCCTTCCTCTCTGGTGTCACTGGTGTCCCCCCCTCTCTGGTGTCACTGGTGTCCCCCCCTCTCTGGTGTCACTGGTGTCCCCCTACTCTCTGGTGTCACTGGTGTCCCCCCCTCTCTGGTGTCACTGGTGTCCCTCCCTCTCTGGTGCACTGGTGTCCCCCCCTCTCTGGTGTCACTGGTGTCCCCTCTCTGGTGTCCCCCCCTCCTCTCTGGTGTCACTGGTGTCCCCTCTCCTCTCTGGTGTCACCATCCTCTCCTCTCTGGTGTCACTGGGGTCCCCCTCCTCTCCTCAGTGACCCCAGAGAGGAGTGGGACCCCAGTGACACCAGATAGGAGAAGAGGAGGACCCCAGTGACACCAGAGAGGAGAGGGACCCCAGAGAGGTTGGGGACCCCAGAGAGGAGAGGACGGGGACCCCAGAGAGTTTGGGGACACCAGAGAGGAGAGGAGGGGGACCCCAGTGACACCAGAGAGGAGAGGAGGGGGACCCCAGTGACACCAGAGAGGAGAGGAGGGGGACCCCAGTGACACCAGAGAGGAGGGGGACCCCAGAGAGGTTGGGGACCCCAGGGACACCAGAGAGGAGAGGAGGGGGACCCCAGAGAGGTTGGGGACCCCAGAGAGGAGAGAAGGGGGACCCCAGAGAGGTTGGGGACCCCAGGGACAGAGAGGAGAGAAGGGGGACCCCAGTGACACCAGAGAGGAGAGGAGGGTGACACCAGAGAGGAGAGGAGGGGGACCCCAGTGACACCAGAGAGGAGAGGAGGGGGACTCCAGTGACACCAGAGAGGAGAGGAGGGGGACCCCAGAGAGGTTGGGGACCCCAGGGACACCAGAGAGGAGAGGAGGGGGACCCCAGTGACACCGGAGAGGAGGGGGACCCCAGTAACACCAGAGAGGTGAGGAGGGGGACCCCAGTGACACCAGAGAGGTGAGGAGGGGGACCCCAGTGACACCAGAGAGGTGAGGAGGGGAACCCCAGTGACACCAAAGAGGAGAGGAGGGGGACCCCAGGGACACCAGAGAGGAGAGGAGGGGGACCCCAGAGAGGTTGGGGACCCCAGAGAGGAGAGGAGGGGGACACCAGAGAGGAGAGGAGGGTGACCCCAGTGACACCAGAGAGGAGAGGAGGGTGACCCCAGTGACACCAGAGAGGTGAGGAGGGGGACCCCAGTGACACCATAGAGGAGAGGAGGGTGACCCCAGTGACACCAGAGAGGTGAGGAGGGGGACCCCAGTGACACCAGAAAGGAGGGGGACCCCAGGGACACCAGAGAGGAGAGGAGGGGGACCGCAGAGAGGTTGGGACCCCAGGGACACCAGAGAGGAAAGAAGGGGGACCCCAGTGCCACCAGAGAGGAAAGAAGGGGGACCCCAGTGACACCAGAGAGGAGGGTGACCCCAGTGACACCAGAGAGGAGGGGAGGGGGACCCCAGTGACATCAGAGAGGAGAGGGACCCCAGAGAGGAGAGGAGGGGGACCCCAGAGAGGAGAGGAGGGTGACCCCAGTGAGGTGAGGAGGGGGACCCCAGTGACACCAGAGAGGAGAGGAGGGTGACCCCAGTGACACCAGAGAGGTGAGGAGGGGGACCCCAGTGACACCAGAGAGGTGAGGAGGGGGACCCCAGTGACACCAGAGAGGTGAGGAGGGGGACCCCAGTGACACCAGAGAGGAGAGGGACCCCAGAGAGTTTGGGGACACCAGAGAGGAGAGGAGGGGTACCCCAGAGAGGTTGGGGACCCCAGGGACACCAGAGAGGAAAGAAGGGGGACCCCAGTGACACCAGAGAGGAGAGAAGGGGGACCCCAGTGACACCAGAGAGGAGAGGGGGACACCTGTGACACCAGAGAGGAGAGGGGGACACCTGTGACACCAGAGAGGAGAGGGGGACACCTGTGACACCAGAGAGGAGAGGGGGACACCTGTGACACCAGAGAGGTGAGGAGCCCCAGTGACACTGGTCCCCCTCCTCTCCTCTCTGGTGTCACAGGTGTCCCCCTCCTCTGCTCAGTACAGACAGCCATGCTCCCCGGGTGATGGTCTCTCCTACCTGCAGGTGCAGATCTTGCAGTTCTCCTCATGTCTGCGGTTGTGGTCCCGGGTCTGTAATCAGTGAGCTGAGGCAGTGCAGTGTCACGCCGTGCACTGGTTACTAGGCAAGCCGACTGGGGTGGAGCAAGATGGCGGCAGCGAAACGTCACTTCCTGACGAGACAGCCGCCGCCGGGTGTACCAAGATGGCCGCCGCTCCGGAGCTAGGCCGAAGCCGGGGACTTTCCTATGGCCGAGGCTGCGGAGCGGATCGCATGGTGTCACGGATCGGTAACACTCTGTTGCCACCGCCGCGCGGGCCACATGGCAAGGCCTGGCTGGCCGGATTCGGCCCGCGGGCCTTGTGTTTGCCACCCCTGACCTAGGTCCTGGAGTTTCCGGAACTAGGGTTGCCACCTTTTCCTCAAGCCGAACACGCCACTACATATGGTGGGTGTGGCCATATTGAGGGAGGGGCCTCACGAGGCATGATTAAATTAAACAAAATAATTATTTTACCTATAAAATATGCTTACTTTGCTGTGCCACAAGTAAGAGTCTCACTGACATGAATAAACCTCAGCACAATCATTTAAAAAAAATAAAACTCTTCCATTACTACAGAGGTAAGTGCAGTGGAGATCAGGGGCATTAGTTCACCTTTTAATTTTCATTAAGTACAGAGGGTATTACAGTATGTGCAGGGAGGGAGTGCAGAATTTACAACAGTATATACAAGAGTGTGGCGCGTATGTTGGTATGTGTAGGAAAGGAGTGCAAAGTGTAAGACATTATGTACAGGAAATGAGTGCAGAGGGTAGGTATTACTTGCAGGAAAGGAGTGAAGAGGGTGTAACAGTGACCAGTATATGCAGTAGAGGAGTGTGGAGGGTATGATGGGAGCACTATATTCAGGAGAGGAGTGCGAGGGTATGATGGGGGCAGTATGAACAGGAGAGGAGTGTGGAGGGTATGACAGTGGGCAGTATGTATAGGAGAGGAGTGTGGAGGGTATGACAGTGGGCAGTATGTACAGGAGAGGAGTGTGGAGGGTATGACAGTGGGCAGTATGTACAGGAGAGGAGTGTGGAGGGTATGACAGTGGGCAGTATGTACAGGAGAGGAGTGTGGAGGGTATGACAGTGGGCACTATATATAGGAGAGGAGTGTGGAGGGTATGACAGTGGGCACTATGTACAGGAGAGGAGTGTGGAGGGTATGACAGTGGGCACAATGTATAGGAGTGGAAGGATGTTTAGGGACTGCGTAGTGGTTAAGCGGGTCATACAAGGATTGAAATTACACCAATTATGCAGAGACCAGCCATAGTCGATCTATGTATGGGCTAGCTGGTTTTACACAAGTCAATCTATTAATTGACTTGAGTACAATATGCAGTAGAGGAGTGTGGAGGGTATGATGGGAGCACTATATTCAGGAGAGGAGTGTGGAGGGTATGATGGGGGCAGTATGAACAGGAGAGGAGTGTGGAGGGTATGACAGTGGGCACTATGTACAGGAGAGGAGTGTGGAGGGTATGATAGTGGGCACTATGTACAGGAGAGGAGTGTGGAGGGTATGATAATGGGCACTATGTACAGGAGAGGAGTGTGGAGGGTATGATAGTGGGCAGTATGTACAGGAGAGGAGTGTGGAGGGTATGACAGTGGGCAGTATGTACAGGAGAGGAGTGTGGAGGGTATGACAGTGGGCAGTATGTACAGGAGAGGAGTGTGGAGGGTATGACAGTGGGCACTATATATAGGAGAGGAGTGTGGAGGGTATGACAGTGGGCACTATGTACAGGAGAGGAGTGTGGAGGGTATGACAGTGGGCACAATGTATAGGAGTGGAAGGATGTTTAGTTTAGGGACTGCGTAGTGGTTAAGCGGGTCATACAAGGATTGAAATTACACCAATTATGCAGAGACCAGCCATAGTCGATCTATGTATGGGCTAGCTGGTTTTACACAAGTCAATCTATTAATTGACTTGAGTACAACCAGCCTGTTTTTCCAAAAACAATCAGTGCTGCCAGCTATAGATAGCAACACTGATCATTGTACTCACTGGCAGAACACAACAACACTACAGGAGTGATTCCCCCATCCACAGGTCAGCAGGTGAGAGGGTGTGTGGTTACAGGCTGGGGAGAGATACCAGTCAGTGGCTGGGTAGGCACTGGCTAGTATCAGAGCCAGATACACACAGGTTACATACGTCACGATCGTTAGAGCGAGAGCAATAATTCTAGCACTAGATCTCCTCTGTAGCTCTAAACATGTAACCTAAAAAAAATTAAAGCATCGCTTAGGATACCAAAAAAAAAAATCGTGCTAACTTTAGTGTTTTTTTTTAATGAATGAAACACGTTTGAAAAATTGCTGCGCAAATACCGTGCTAGAGCTGCACAATTAATCGTTAAAAAATTGTCGATTCAACCCCCCTGACATCTCCAATGCAGAGTTTGCTGATTCTTTCATATAACAAGTGGAGAGACTTTCAGCTGTCAAAAGAAAATATCTGGACAGTCTGCCAAGTTCTTATCAGGAAACATTGTAACTAACACTTTCTTCATAGATCAAAGGGATAAACTTCTGTGTGTAAAGAAAATATCCGGGCAGTCTGCCAAGTTTGTAAACAACATGAAACATTGTAACCAACCTCTTTTTTAGATCAAACTTCTGTGTGTAAATGCAAGAAATGTAACCACTTAAAGTCCAACACTTGTTAAAAAGCAATATTTTTTGCTAGAAAATTACTTGGAACCGCCAAACATTATATATATTTTAGCAGAGACAAAAATGGGAATTGCTGCAATATTTTATGTCACGCTGCATTTGCCCACTTCATTGAATAATAAAAACCATAAAAACAAAACAGTAAAGTTAGTCCATTTTTTTTTTTCATTTTAATGTGAAAGATGATGTTATGCCGCACGAATCGTCAGAGAATCGTCATCTATCTTCTAAGCAAAAAAATTGCAGTTGTCGTTTTAGCCAGAATCGTGCAGCTCTATGCCGTGCAACATAAAAAGTTGCAAAGACCACCATAGAGTAATTTTCTAGCAAAAAATTAATGATGATTTTTTTTTCTCAGTCTGCTGCAGTGTGTCAGCTTGTATTTATAATGGCCGCTCTGTATGTAGCTTCTGACAGGCTGTGCAAGCAGGCCCGTATCTCCGGAACCATAAATGATAGCCATCCCATATTTTGACCAGTTGTGGGGTAGGTCTTCACCTGACTACCCCCCAAATGTGGGGTTTCTGTGACCTCTGGTCATCGAGCTACAACCCCCGCTCCCTCAGCCCCTCTGTTAATCCGGCCCTGTATGGAGGGGGGGCAGGACTGTATGTATGGCTGTGGATGGTATATGGAGGGGGGGGCAGGACTGTATGTATGGCTGTGGATGGTATATGGAGGGGGGGGCAGGACTGTATGTATGGCTGTGTGGATGGTATATGCAGGGGGGGCAGGACTGTATGTATGGCTGTGGATGGTATGGAGGGGGGGGGAGAACTGTATATACGGCTGTGGATGGTAATGGTATATGCAGGGGGGGGGCAGAACTGTATGTTTAGTGTATGGTGGGGGTAGTGTATGGTCCGCCCATCCACCCACCTCCATGTGTATTCTGTAGCCAGTCAGAGAAGAGCTGAGCACTCTGTGTCCCATGTGTCCTTTTCCACTCTGCAGCACACAATGCAGACGGAGGCGCGCCGGAGGGAGGGAGGGGGAGGGGCTAGCACAGTGAGAAGTTGCACAAATGTTTACAGCCCGGATGCACACATGTTTACAGGGGGCTAACAGAGAGCACTGCTGTGGGCGGCACACCTTCTACTAACACTCAGGCAAGCTGGTGGAGCCGGGGATGTGCAGCTCTGTTGCGGCCGGGCCAGGATGGACAGCTAAAAAAAAAAAAAAAAAAATGTTTTTTTTTTTTTTAAATGTGCCCGGGTCTCAGGAGGCTTCAAAACCGGGCACATGTGTCCAAACCCGGACTGTCCGGGTCAAAACCGGACAGGTGGCAACCCTATCCGGAACGTGTAGAGCACGAACGGAGCATATGACCGCTGAGGCCACAATATAAGCAAAGTCCCATGTTACACCAGCGTGTGTGTTCCTGGGCAGATAGCCGGGTGGAGCCTAACTGCATAGGTTCTTCCACAGAACTGGCACTGGAGGTGGAATGGTCAGGTGGCAAGGGAGGTATATAGTTTGCCACAGCCGTAGTTTGTTCTCGCCTCCTCTCTCACTGGCGATGGTCAATTCTAATGGCTAGACACATAGCCTCCTCCAGTGAGGCTGGATAGGAGAAGATGACCAGAGCATCCCTAATTGCATCTGAAAGGCCTATTCTAACCTGGCTGCGGAGAGCTGCATCATTCCAGCCAGATTCCGGGGCCCATCTGCGAAATACATTTCAGCTGTGGTAGTTCCTTGCTCTAAGTTACATAGGGTTGATTCTGCAGTAGCAGCACGATCTGGATCATCATACAGCAAACCGATGGCTTCAAAGAAGGCATCTACTGTTAGCAGGGCTGGATGGTTTGGTTCCAGGTTAAAGGCCCAAGCCTGGGGCTCACCCTGTAGCAGAGGCATAATGATTTGAACACTCTGAGTTTCAGAGCCAGATGAGAATGGCTTTAATGTGAAATATAATTTGCAGCTGTTTTTAAAGTTGCAAAACCCTTTATGGTCACCAGAAAACCGGTCAGGCAAAGGAATTTTTGGTCCAGATAGAGTTTTTGTAGCAGTGGTAGTAGGAGATTGCATCTTGATGAGCTCTGTGGCCATTTCCTGAACTTGATGGGATAAACGGCAAAGTTCCTGTGCAAACAACTGAGCCTGCTCAGGATCCATGATAGGTTTCCCTTTTTATGTATGGCTTGTGATAATGTCAGGCTAAGAGCAGATAACAGTTCAGGTGTGCTGATTATGCAAACAGTTCAAGAACAAGAGCACATACCATGAGCAGGTCTGAGGTCCTATTTTGCCCCTTGCTTCCATAAAACAAGACTCTGTATGTCTGCTCTGCTCTCTGTCTCCATGTGGAATGAATAATCTAGCACATGTGCTGAGGAACCTCCCAGACAGAGTGTTTGTGACTGGTCAAGACTCTGCTCAATGTGAGATTAGCTGTGATTGGGCAAGGCTACTGATGAGTCACAAAAGCTTAACTCTATGCTTTCTGGCATGAATTCAACTGTGTTATTGCGCACCTCTTGCTGCCATACAAACAAATGACTCTTAAAGGTATATTTTTTCTTTTGCTTCTGTGAACACAACATACAACTGTTATATGAAATCCAAGCACAAAATCACAGTGAATAACTCTGCCTTTGTCTCTCACATATAAACATGTGCACTACATTAGGTTCTAAGCAGGTTTAGCTGTATATACATGTAGGTTATATTAGCTACCTAGGACAGGTTCTAGCTGGCCAGCTACACTGACAGGTGGGTGCTGCATTCCTGGCAATGGTGGATGCTGCATTCCTGGCAATGGTGGGTGCTGCATTCATGGCGATGGTGGGTGCTGCATTCATGGCAATGGTGGGTCTGCAGATTGGCACTTGTGAGGCTGCAGATGGGCACTAATTCCTATTGTTTACTAAGTTCTTTATTTAAAATGTAAGTTTTTCTTCCTGAAACCTCCCTCTTAAAATGAAGGTGCGTATTATACGCCAATAAATATGGTATATCCAAATAACATGCCCAAGCTCATCTCTTTACTCACACACAGCCACAAAGGCAAGAGAATTCTTGTTAGGCAGTGTATTGGTGCTCGAACCAAACACACTTAGACCAAATTTAAATGGTTTAAAAATGTTGGGCAAAATGGTCGGCCCTTACACGTGCTCACTTCATCAAATCTGGCCCTCTATAAAAAAAGTATGCACACCCCTGGGGTAGATATTTTGGACAGGTAACCCTCTCTACTTCTATGAGAGCTGTTTGCATAAATGATCTGTGATACTTTAGCCAGCCCCTTCTTACTTACACTATTGGCAGCCCAGCGGACAGATAAGAAGTGTCATATTCTAAAAATATGAATACACACTGTCCAAATTGCAGCACATTTTGATATTCTGAAAATACCTATCAATATAACAGGTAGGGTTGTCCCGATACCGATACCAGTATCGGTATCGGGACCGATACCGAGTATTTGCGGGAGTACTTGTACTCCCGCAAATACCCCCGATACCCAAATAGAATACTCCCCCCCCGCCAACGCTGCCAACGTATAAGCAAATCCAACCCCACCGCCGTATATACAAAGCTGCCGCGAACATTATAGGCACCTTTGAATAGCTGTTTTCCCGCTGCGCGTGTATAGACACTCCCCCTTGCACAGGATTGGATGGATCTGTCCAGTCCTGAGCAAGAGGGAGTGTCCTTAACATGTCCACCATATCTAGTGGCCCCACCTCCCCCTCCCACCTGGGCTTTATGGCAACATATTATATTTTTAATACTCAATAGGGTGCACCTGGGAATGGGGGGGGGGGGGGGGGGGCGACTAGAATAAAATGTTATTACAGCGTCAACAGCGATGTATATTCAGGTTGAATGCAACATTGTTTCCTGGACTCAACGAGATGATCTCCTTCAGAGAGAGAAGAGCAGGCTGCACGGGGGGATAGAAAAGAGCGGACTGCACGGGGGAGAGAAGAGTGGACTGCACGGGGGAGAGAAGAGCGGACTGCACGGGGGAGAGAAGAGTGGACTGCACGGGGGAAAGACAGCACGGGGAAACACAGCATGGGGGAGAAGACTTGCAACTCTCTTGCCTCCCCAGGTATCGGGTGAGGCATCGGAAATGCTTGGTATCAGGACCGATACCGATACTAGTATCGGTATCGGGACATCCCTAATTATTATTATTGAACAAGTGTCATTTAACTGTACTTCTTTCCATCGCTATACAGTGCGTGCTAAGGGAGAAGAATCTTAAGCTCATCACGACAAGAACAGGGTCACGGGGCCAAGTCAGCTGGAGTGTGTATGAGATGCCACAATTGGGCCGCACTTATGACGATGCATGAGACGTAGATCCTACCGTCCGTTAACTCTGATACTTCACAGATTTCTTGGGGGGAGAAAGAAGAATCCCTATTCCATCCTGTGCAGTCTGGACTCTTCCAGACCCTTCGGGTGAATACACTGGGTTTTCAATGGCCCAGCAACTATTCTGCTGCAAATATAAGCATGGAACAGAATTTGTGCAGACTCAAATTTGTGTACGCTAGATGATTTCAGTTATGTTTCATTGGTTTCTTTTATTAACATCTTTTTCCACAATATATAATTACTTACAAAATTTCTAATAAAAATGACATATATTTAGATATTTAACTGTACTTCTGTCTCGGTCTGATTCATGGTTTCTGACACCCTACTACCCGGGTTATACAATTGATGTAATATTTTGGTATTTAATTTTGTGATTCATTGGTTCCACGCATACTGTTCTGAGCTGACAGTACCTGATAGTGGGGCAGGACTATCTATTATGCTGGTAAACATTTGTATGTTTGTGGTATCCAGCATGTTCATACTGATCCCATGTGTGCGGCATAGCATATTCCACTATTCAAGCATCTTATCGGCCTCCCTATACACTAGCACTGAGTCTATTCAGTTACTGATGACACACCACGTGACGCCTCTGCGTCGTTACATCATTGCACCATACGTCGCCACGTGTTAATTTCAGAATCAGGCGCCCGACCGCAATGTGCTAACTTCCTGGTTATGCACACCGATGGCCTATGATGCGATACCACACACACCACAGGATCTAATATTCCGATCCAGGTGTCGACAATCATCTCGTATTGTTTAACATGCATATATAGTGCCTGTTTTTCGGATCAGTCTCTCTTCCACCTGGCAGACGGAAAGAGCAACACCGTTCCATCTTAAACACAAGAAGGAAAATCTTATTTTTAAAAAAGATAAGTTTTATTTATACAAAGTTAAAATAGTCAACAATAAAAAATATTGAATAAGGAAAACATTGTTTTACATATATTTTGTGTAGTTTTTCCAATTCACTCTACATGTTTCACTATGAATCAGCTTTTTCAGGAGATAATTAGCTCCAGAACCATGAGATGGCAATATCAGGGCTCAGAGTGGGAGATTGCCAGGCTCCAGGTCAGCGGGACTGGGGGGGGGGGGGGAGGGGTTAAGGAGGGGGTCCTGTGTAAGTTCACCTTACAGATTTTTTTGTAAAGGTGAACTTACCCTTTAAGCCATATAAACAATGGAGCTTACATTAATAGAAATTTATACACAGAGTAGCACCGCTCTAACGGTGAAAACCTCCAAATATGCATGTTGGTTACTGGTACCTTCTCTCCAGGTGCCAAGTTCAGACGACCTCCCATTCATCACAAACTCGGAATATGGATGTATTGAAAAAACACACACTCTGGAATCCATCCAAATTTTTTATTCGATAATCACCAAGTACAAAGTAACAGCTAACATGTTTTCGGTGAAGAACCTTGTTCACAGCATAGTTACCCACATAACCAGCACCAACATATATACAAAAAGAGACTAGAACCACTCCTATTCATTAGTCAATGCAATTAGCTATAGATAAGAATCACCATTGTATAGAGACTCTGAAGGTAGAAAACTTTTTTTGCATAGATTTAAAATGCAATTATCATTGACACAATAACATTAAAAAAAAACATGGATAACAATCATTATACCGGTAGTACATGAATGATTCATAGTTAGAGATATTGAGGGAAAATTAGGGCATTTGAATAAAGATAAGAAAATTACGCATCCAACCTATTAGATGTGTTTATTAACGTAAAAATGCACCAACATCATATCTAAAATTCATTCCTGTCGGTATTCTCGTTTTTAAGTTAAAAATACATTCAAACTTCTCTCTCTGGGTTGACATATGGCTTGTCCGTAATCCGGACTGCAAACAATTCTCCTGTTTCTCCAAGACTCACGGCTCCCTTTCTCGTATAGATCTTTGCATGGGCACCCCTAACATGGTGGGTTATACCTCTAAGGTGGAATATTTTCCGCGACGGGTTTCTGACCACTCCCCATTGGCGCTGTGGCTGGTTGCCCAACCGTCCAGTTCTCTGCCCAGGGCCCCGTGGAAATTGAATGGCTTTTGGCTCAAATTATTTACATCCCCGGAGCGTATAGAATCTCAGATTAAAGTTTTTCTCCAGGCACTATCCTGACCTACTACAAAGATGTGAAACCATGAAAGCTTTTCTCAGAGGGGTGTTTATTGAGGAAATACAAATTGTTAAGCACAATTGTTCTGCTCTATGAGAGCAGGTGGGCAACCAGGTGAGACAGCTGGAACTTTTATATGTGACTAGCCCTGATTCTGGGCGGATGGCATGTATGTCGGCCCAGGATTCCCAGGATTAACTAATCCAACCGTGTACAGAGATATGCCTGGTCTGCACATGTGCCCCTGTGGTTTCTTACAAGCAGCTTGCGTTTCAAGCCTTGTTATAGTCTGACCGGAAGTGACGAGCAGATAATAATCCCACAGTCTTTCGCATCAAGTGCCTCATCAGGAACAGGCACACGTGCGGACCAGGCATATCGCTGTACACAGCTGGATTAGCTCAGTGCCAGCTTCAAGGCACTTTTACATGTGAGTGGATGACATTTTTTCAACTTTAATAATTTTTTTATGATATACTACACCATGATAGTCCTTTATATGTTCCATGAGCGGTCATAGAGGAAGATTTTCTACCAGTACATTAGGAGGGACTGCTGACAAGTCTGAGAGACGGAGTGGTTATCTTTATGAACCAAAGGTGCATAATCTAGCCTATCTGGTGATTGGCCATTCTACTTGGTGGTGGTGTAGGCACACATACGGTGAAGGTGGAAGTGCAGCAAGTCACTTTAGAAAGGAATTGTTCACAGAGGACTTTTTGTACATTCTTTTGCTCGCGGCTATTTTTTGGTTATTGGATTTGTTGGTTGCATTTGCAGCATATTTCCTGTTTTGTTTTTGTTTTTTTTGTTGTATGGGATGGACTCAATGAATTATAAAACATAGCTTTGCACATTGCACTTTTTTTTGCACAATTGTCATTAGAATTGTTATTGATGGCACATATAATTTAATTGGTATTCTATAGGTAATTGTAGATACTATATTCATAGAGCACAAAGTTCACAATATTTGCACACCCAATTGTTGTCGATAACATAGGGATAGATGAGTGTTAATTTATTTGTATATTTAACAAGTTAGCGCAATTTACTCCTACTTCATCCTCCTCACTCCTCAGTTTATTTTTTTATTTCCTCTACTAATGCCGCGTACACACGATCGTTTTTCGGCATGTAAAAAACTACTTTTTTTAAAAATGTCATTTAAAACGATCGTGTGTACGCGGCATTAGGTTGGTTATGTCTCTTATATGGAGTGGTTAGCTCTTCTTCTTTACTCTACTTCTAAGCCAGTCTTCCCCATCATGCATGTCCTCCCTGTGTCCCAGAAATCAATCTCTGTTCTAACTGTTAGCAATCCGTCTCCCTGAGCTGCCTTTTTTTTCCTCTGCTTTCTTTTTCCTCCCTCAACTTCAGCCATCCTTTTCCCTAAGCTTCAGCTGTCCTTTTCTTTCCTCTTGGTCAGTGGTAATTTTTCTCAATTAGTAATAGCTGTCTTTTTTCTCCCTCTTAACCAGCTGTCTTCCTCTTCCCACCCTGTCAACTGTTTTCTTCCTCCCTCAATGTCAGCACAGTGGCTAAGTGGTTAGCACTTCTGGCGGGCAGCACTTGGACCCATTTGAATCCCAACCATGGCACTACATGCCTGGAGTTTGCATGTTCTCCCTGTGCCTTCGTAGGTTTCCTCCCACACTCCAAAGACATGCTGATAGGTTAATTGTCTCTTGACTAAAATGGCCCTAGTATGTGTATTTATGAATTAGAGTTAGGGACCATAGATTGCAAGCTCCTTAAGGGCAGGGACTGATGTGATTGTACAATATATATGTAAAGCTCTACATAAATTGATGGCGCTATATAAGTACCTGTAACAATGAAATAAATAAGTATATATGATAAAGTAGCGCTAATTACTCTAATTATGAAGTGCTAGTGAACAATGGTAAAAAAACAATTAATAATACCAACAAAATAAATACATCCAATAAATAAATCTAATATTAAAGTGCATCACATCAAACTAGCATCTAAATAAATATATAATTATTCAACTGAAGGAAGTCCATAAATGATTGATTATACAACATAACAAAAAAGTCCATAAATAAGGTGCATATAGAAGGTGCATCCAACCATTTAAGACACGGACCATTATCCAGATTCTGCACTGCGTTGCTTTAACTGACAATTGCTCGGTCGTGTGACCTGGCTCCCAAACAAAATTGATGTCCTTTTTTCCCACAAATAGAGCTTTCTTTTGATGGTATTTGATCACCTCTGCGGTTTTTATTTTTTGCGCTATAAACAAAAATAGAGCGACAATTTTGAAAAAAATCTATATTTTTTACTTTTTGCTATAATAAATATCCCCCCCAAAAAATATATATATATATATATATATATGTAAAAAAAAAAAAAATCCTCAGTTAAGACTGATACGTATTCTTCTACATATTTTTGGTAAAAGAATCGCAATAATCGTTTATCGATTGGTTTGTGCAAAATTTAAAGTGTTTACTAAATAGGGGATAGTTTTATTCCATTTTTATTAATATTTTTTTTTTACTACTAATGGCGGCGATCAGCGTTTTTTTTCGTGACTGCGACATTATGGCGGATACATCGGACAATTCTGACACATTTTTGGAACCATTGTCATTTTCACAGCAAAAAGTGCTATAAAAATGCACTGTTTACTGTGAAAACGACAATTGCAGTTTGGGAGTTAACCACTAGGGGGCGCTGAAGGGGTTAAGTGTGACCTCATATGTGTTTTTAACTGTAGGGGGGCGGAGCTGAATGTGTGACGTCATTGATCGTCTTTCCCTATATCAGGGAAACACACACCTCTCCCCGTTCTTCAGCTCTGGTGACCGATTGTGGGACACCGGCGACGATCAGGTCCGCGGGCGCGGTCATTGAGCTTCAGAGCAGATCGCGAGTGTAACGCCGGCAACGTGCTCCTGACCCCACGGCTTGGCTTAAAGAGACACGTACAGGTACGTGATTGTGCCCAGCCATGCCATTCTGCCGACGTATATCGGCGTGAAGGGGTCCCTTAAGTGGTTAAACACTGAGATATTTTCATGTGCAGACAAAATGGATAGAGGGGGAGAGGGACAAGTAAGGGAGTCCAAATCTGTAGATATATGCAGATATAATATAAGGTACTTCTTCAATCCTCCCCCAGTAGTGCTAGCCTCTCACCTTATAGATGAACGCCAAAGGGTCTAGTAGTTCATCATTAGGTAATGGGCACCGAAAAGCGATTGCTTTCTCCTCCTTGATGTATCCAGGAAACCACTGCAGCTATAAATCTGGTCTCCACAGCCTTTTCCTAAGAAGTAGTATCTCCAGATCCACAGAATCAGAGGCAAAAAAGAAGATTCTCCATAGTGTAGTAAATTAAAACAGGTTCTTGCATTTATTTAAAAAAATAGCAGTACAATTAAAACGGCAAAAAACGTCAAACAACAGAAATGTATGTCATATGCCGAGACTTCCGGTCACGGCCTTAACTGGAAGTGACGTCACCAAGCTCCTCAACACACGTGACTTTATCAAGGGTATAGGCGCGAGGTGACAGGGATGAGCTTACAGTATATACCAGTGGTGGTCATGGAAACGGCATAATGTTCAACAATGGGCTTGACATATGCAAAATAGGAAGTGGAAGCAGAGAGATCTGGGAATAAATGGACCAAAGAAGAAACAAATCACTCTAGCTGTTACTAATTTAAAATGTCAGCAAACAGTGGTAAAAAAACAGGCATAAATAACACGTATTATAATGATAATAACAGGTAAGAGATAATAAATACCGTATTTATCGGGGTATAGCGCGCTCCCGCGTATAGCGCGCACCCCTAAAGTTGCCCCCATTCCTGTGGAAAAAAAGTTTTTTGTACTTACAGTTTTGGCGTCTTGCGCGGCGTCCATCGGCGGCTTCGGGTGTCCTCCTCGTCGGGTCCGGCATCCGTCTGCGGCTTCGGGTGTCCTCTTTGTCCTTCTGCGGCGTCCTCCTCGTCCTTCTGCCGCGTCTTCCTCGCTTTCCCGTGCCGATTTCGAATACTGCGCCGGCATATACCGAGCGCAGTACACTCGGGTATAGTCGGGCAGACTCGGCTCCGCTCGCGCTGACGTCCTGGACGTACAGGACGTGAGCGTGAAAGGAGCCGAGCCTGCCTGACTATACCCGAGTGTACTGCGCTCGGTATATGCCGGCGCAGTATTCGAAATAGACGCGGGAAAGCGGCTATCGGCGTATACCGCGCACCCAAAATTTTGCCCTGATTTTCAGGGCAAAAAAGTGCACGGTATACGCCGATAAATACGGTAAATAGAATAAAAAGAGATAAAATAAAATAAAGAAAAAGAGAAAGAAAAATAATATAAAAATAAAATAAAAAAAATAAAATAGAAAAAAAATATATATGAAAAAAGAAATACAATTAAAACGAAAATAAAAATAAAAAAGGAAATAAAAAGAATAAAATAAAAATAGAATTAGAAATAATGGCGGTTTGTCCATAGAGGGCGCTGGAGCGCCGCCCCCTCTGGCTCTCGCCCGCCACTGAGTCTAATAACATACATTCATACATTGCATGAATGTATGTTATTGTTGCCAGCTGCCGCTGGTCTATTCAGAGATGGCCGGAACTTGAGCACCGGTCACCTAAATAACGGCAGCTGGTTGGCTGTGCGAAAGTGCCTATCAGCAGCTCTGATAGGCTTTCCGAGTACAGCCCTCGGCTCCCAGAGGTCTATCCTCGGAATGTACGGGGGGGTGCGTTCCCTGGATAAGACTGACGGCCGTCTCAGCCAATCAGGTTCCCCGATTTATCGGTAACCTGATTGGCTGAAGCGTCACCAAGGTGGGAGAAGACATTGAGGGACGTGGGAGGAGTAAGGTAAGTACATTTTACAGGGCACAGCGGTGACAATGGGCACAGAGGCGACAAAGGACACAGTGGCATCAATGGGCACAGTGGTGACAAAGGGCACAGTGGTGACAATGAGCACAGTGGTGACAATGGGCACAGTGGGAACAATTAAAGGGCACAGTGACATGCACAGTGGTAACAATTAAAGGGCACAGTGGTGACAATTGACACAGTGGCGACAATTGAGGGGCACAGTGGCTGCGTTTGATGGCATGGAACAGTGGTAACAATTGATGGCACAATGGCTGTGTTTGATGGCATGGCACTATGACTGTGTTTGATGGCATGGCACAGTGACTGCATTTGATGGCATGGCACAGTGGCTGCGTGTGATGGCATGGCACAGTGACAGCATTTGATGGCATGGCACAGTGGTGCGAATTGATGGCATAGTGACTGCATTTGATGGCATGGCACAGTGGTGATAATTGATGGCACAGTGGCTGCATTTGATGGCATGGCACAGTGGTGACAATTGATGGCACAGTGGCTGCGTTTGATGGCATGGCACAGTGGTGACAATTGATGGCACAGTGGCTGCGTTTGATGGCATGGCACAGTGGTGACAATTGATGGCACAGTGGCTGCGTTTGATGGCATGGCACAGTGGTGACAATTGATGGCACAGTGGCTGCATTTGATGGCATGGCACAGTGTCTGCGTTTGATGGCATGGCACAGTGGGTGCGTTTGATGGCATGGCACAGTGACAGCATTTGATGGCATGGCACAGTGACTGAGTTTGATGACATGGCACAGTGGTGCAAATTGATGGCATAGTGACTGCATTTGATGGCATGGCACAGTGGTGATAATTGATGGCACAGTGGCTGCATTTGATGGCATGGCACAGTGGTGACAGTTGATGGCACAGTGGCTGCGTTTGATGGCATGGCACAGTGGTGACAATTGATGGCACAGTGGCTGCGTTTGATCCTGTGATAGGAGACAGGCATAGGCTAAGACAGGACTCGGCTGCAGTGGCTGGCACTTCTCCTCGTTGTGCACGGAGGGCTCCTCTTCTCTTCCTCCAGGACGGGACACAGACAAGCCACTGTCATGGACCTATATTGAGGGAGGGGCCTGGAGCTGAAGCTCCAATAGCCTTGCAGCCAGGAACTTTAGTCTAGAGCATGCAGCTGTGCACTGACTAGTGTACATCTACCCGAAAATGAAAAAATAGTCCCTCAGCTCCCACCTTCTTGGCCCCGCTATTAAACTGATGGGGCCCAGAAAAATATATAAATTCACCCCCTAAGTAAGGAGTAGTAGTACATGGTTACCAGGGGTTAGGAAAGTGCAGGGTCCCCTGGGCAGCTGGGGCCCCTGGTCCGTGCCCAGGTGTGCCCGCTCATTAAGACGGCCCTGATCAGACCCACCCATGAGCACCTGCGGCAGAAGGCAATGCAGGATTTCTACAGTAGTGCCAGATTCCCATGCACCATCGGGGCCATTGATTGCACACATGTGGCACTACAGCCCCCCCGTGCCACAGAGCACATGTACCGCAATCGGAAGCATTGGCATTCCATCAACGTACAGGTGATAGCCGATGCCAAATCCCTCATATGGCACGTCCGTGCCAAACACCCAGGGTCCAGCCAAGACAGCTACATATACCGTCAAAGCAACATCCCAACGGAATTCAAACAGAACGTGTACAGGGACAGCTGGCTGGTTGGTGAGTGACATGGGAGTCAGGCATGACTTTCCGACCCCATGATGCAGACATCACGAGGGGCACATGCATGGCTAATATCCTCCTGTCTTTTCCCTTCCAGGTGACTCGGCATATGCACTTGGACCCCATCTCATGACTCCATTCCAGAATCCCCAAACCAGAGGTGAGAGAAAATACAATGAAGCACACATACGTACCCGTGCAGTGGTGGAGCGCACATTTGGCCTCCTGAAGTCCTGTTTCCGATGCCAGGATAAGTCCGGGGGGGGGCCTGTTGTATTCCCCAAACTGTGTGTGCAAGATCATCGGTGCATGTTGCATGCTGCACAACTACGCCGTGAGAAAGGGCCTGGAGATAAACATATGTGATGACCTGACCCCCGAACCACACAGTCCCCCCCCTGCCCGAGGCTACCCATTCTGCTGGTGGAACAGCAGTCAGGAGGTGCCTCGTGGAACGTATCTTTGCACGTTAAACACATTCATCATGGCACACGAACAATGCACGCATGCACACCACTGTGGTCCCTAGCTCACACACACCACATCCACCTCACATTGGATTAGCCCAAGTCCACCATGCAGGACTTGGGAGCAGCAAAGCCACGCCAAGGCCCCAAGAATGTTGCTGCCCATTCATACCACATTCACACGGTCGTGGGGATAATGTCTCCCCGACGACCCAGGGTGACACATCTTACTGGCAGGAGTGTCACCCCCACATTTACACACCATTCACACTGTAGTCTGCACTATTGACCGTGTGCTGGGTCTACAAACAAAAAAAACTCATAGCCTGAGCATATAAAAAAAAACAAAAAAAAACCTCATAACCTGAGTATGTAGAAAACAAAAGAAAAACTCATAACCTGAGCATCATCTGCCCTGTCTTGGGCCATGCCTGGTGCCATGGTCCCGGCTCCTCAGCTGCATGGTGGGAGCCTCAGGTGGGGGGGAATCAGGAGGAGGAGGAGCATCCCCTGGTCTCTCCCTGGCTGGCTGCCTGCCCTCCAACGCCAGGGCAATGCGGGTGAGGACCGCATTGGTCTCGGCCTGCAGCAGCCTTGACTGCCTCCCCTCCGCCTGGATGGCAGCAGTATTGTCCCGTACGGCCTCTGCCAGGGTCTAGACCTCTGCCACGAGGCCTGCTGTGGTGGCCTGCAGATCCCCCAGGCAGATGACCACAGCAGCAAAGTTGCCACTGACATCCTGGAGACTGTCATTGATGTTGGCAGAGGAGGCCATGCTGTCTGCCACTTGCCGCATCTGGACGGCAACCTCACCCAGATGGCGGGTCTGGCGGGCCTGTTCCCTCGCGAGATGGGACACCCCCCTAGTCAGACACTCCCCTAGTCTTCCTGGTAGCCTTCCTGGGGCCAGTAGAGGCCGTCAATATGGGGAGTCCCTTGAGAGGGTAGACCTGTTGGGGGAGGACCCTGAGGGGCTTCCCCTGATGGGGGGTGGAGGTCTGAGAGGGCCCAGCCAAAGGGGGAGACTTCTCCAAGTACAGAACCACATCTTGGTCCGAAATGACCTGCTCCTTCTCAACCACCTTAAGAGGAGAGGTGTGGGCACTCCCCTCCACTGATGACTCATGGCTTCCCAGGGGTCATGCTCGGAAAGATGATTGGGGGATGGTGTGGGATGGCCACCGGCAGCAGATGGCCCAGCTACCTCCAGCACATCTGTGGATGACACAAAACATTCACATGTTGGTGGACCCACACACTTGTCACATGTCCCCTTGCACCCCCTCACATGCTACACACCAGAGATAAAACACACACTTACCTGTCCTCAAGGCATCCTCAACAGAGTCAAAGCCCTCCACTCCCTCCACTTGATGCCTGTGGAGACACTGGGCAACCACCTGCTCATCGGGAGTGAGCGTTATAGTAGTGGCTGGTCCCACTCCAGTGCCACTGGCAAGCCTCCTTATCCTGCCCAGCTTCCTTTCGGACCAGGCGACGCAGGTCGTTTATTTTTTTCTGAATGTCCTTGAAAGGACCTTACCTCATGTCCCAGGGTATTGACCTCTGTTGTAATCTGCAACAGGATCTCATCCTTCCTGGCCTTACTAGTGGTGCCACTCTCTGCACCATGGAGGTATTTATCATACCTGGACATGGCCCTGATGATAACCTCCTTCTCTTGGTCCGAGAAATTCTTCTTCCTCCTCTCCTTCTCAGTAGCTGGAGCAGACATGGTTCTAAATCAAACAGCAAACAAAAGTGCTTCAGGGGGGAAAGAAGCGGATGTACTTTTGCGCTCGACGGGCGCATGTCTGGGTGTATTTATGCCCTGGGCGTATCTCAGGGTTACGCCCGGCCTAGTTGTGAGCATGCGCAGAGGGGCGCAGAGGGGTGCGGGACATACGTCAACGTCAGGGCGCATGCGCCGTTCGTTCGGCCCTTCATTTGCATGGGGTCACGGTTCATTTAAATAGAACACGCCCACTTCCTTCCTACTTTGAATTACGCTGGCTTACGCCTACGAATTTACGTTGCGCCGGTGCAACGTTGGAAGCAAATGCTCTGAGGGTACGGTGCTTGCCTCTCTGAGTTGAGCCGGCGTAGCGGAAATGAGATGCGCTACGCCGGCCTATATATGCGCCGATGTACGTGGATCTGGCCCACTGTGTTTCGGATAACCTGACTTTATGTTTTGAACATGTTTCCTTAAAGCGGAGGTTCACCCTAAATATACTCTTTCCCATGTGATCAGCATACTGGCGCTGACGCCAGTATGCTGTTTTTTTTTGTTTTTTTTAAATGCCCCACATACTGTGTAAACTTTAATTTCCCCCGCGGTGGATGGCGCCTGTATAACCCGTCACGGCTTCCGAAAATACCCGATTTAGGACTCGGGTATTTCCGGCGCAATACGGCGTCTGCGCACAGACCTAGGAGCTGACTGCACAGGCGCCGTATTTCTCCGAGTCCTATTTCGGCTTTTTTCGGAGGGCGTGACGCGCCATAGCCATAGGACTCAGAGAAATACGGCGCCTGCGCAGTGAGCTCCTAGGTCATCCACCGCTGGGGAAATAAATGTAAATTAAAGATTACACAGTAAGTGGAGCAATTAAAAAAAACAGCATACTGGCGCTGACGCCAGTATGCTGGATCGCATGGGGCATAGTATATTTAGGGTGAACCACCTCTTTAAGCGTTTCCAGAGGGGTCTTTTCGTATTGCTCACGTACTGGAAATTACATGAACACTCCAAAACGTAGACTTCCCCCTCAGTTTTGCATGAAATAAAATCTTTGATACTATATTTCTTTCCCGTGGTGGTGACACTAAATTCCTCTTTTTTCCTTTTCTTGAATGATGTATGTCGGCAGGCATAGCAATTTTTGCACGGATAGAACTCTTTACCCTCGAAAAAAGAAAACGTTTTTTTCGTGGGGGGGGGGGGTCGAGAACATTTTTGGCTATAAAGTCACAGAGTGTAAAAGCCCTTCTATATACAGTGCCTTGCGAAAGTATTCGGCCTCCTTGAACTTTGCAACCTTTTGCCACATTTCAGGCTTCAAACATAAAGATATAAAACTGTAACTGTAAAACAAGTGGGACACAATCATGAAGTGGAACGAAATTTATTAGATATTTCAAACTTTAACAAATCAAAAACTGAAAAATTGGGCTTGCAAAATTATTCAGCCCCTTTACTTTCAGTGCAGCAAACTCTCTCCAGAAGTTCAGTGAGGATCTCTGAATGATCCAATGTTGACCTAAATGACTAATGATGATAAATAGAATCCACCTGTGTGTAATCAAGTCTCTGTATAAATGCACCTGCACTGTGATAGTCTCAGAGGTCCGTTTAAAGCGCAGAGAGCATCATGAAGAACAAGAAACACACCAGGCAGGTCCGAGATACTGTTGTGGAGAAGTTTAAAGCCGGATTTGGATACAAAAAGATTTCCCAAGCTTTAAACATCCCAAGGAGCACTGTGTAAGTGATAATATTGAAATAGAAGGAGTATCAGACCACTGCAAATCTACGAAGACCTGGCCGTCCCTCTAAACTTTCAGCTTATACAAGGAGAAGACTGATCAGAGATGCAGCCAAGAGGCCCATGATCACTCTGGATGAACTGCAGAGATCTACAGCTGAGGTGGGAGACTCTGTCCATAGGACAACAATCAGTTGTATACTGCACAAATCTGGCCTTTATGGAAGTGTGGCAAGAAGAAAGACATTTCTTAAAGATATCCATAAAAAGTGTTGTTTAAAGTTTGCCACAAGCCACCTGGGAGACACACCAAACATGTGGAAGAAGGTGCTCTGGTCAGATGAAACCAAAATCGAACTTTTTGGCAACAATGCAAAACGTTATGTTTGGCGTAAAAGCAACACAGCTCATCACCCTGAACACACCATCCCCACTGTCAAACATGGTGGTGGCAGCATCATGGTTTGGGCCTGCTTTTCTTCAGCAGGGACAGGGAAGATGGTTAAAATTGATGGGAAGATGGATGGAGACAAATACAGGACCATTCTGGAAGAAAACCTGATGGAGTCTGCAAAAGACCTGAGACTGGGACGGAGATTTGTCTTCCAACAAGACAATGATCCAAAACATAAAGCAAAATCTACAATGGAATGGTTCATAAATAAACATATCCAGGTGTTAGAATTAGGGTTGTCCCTTGAACTCCCGCAAATACCCCCGATACCTAAATAGAATACTTCCCCCCCCCGCCGCCGCCGCATACCGCAAAGCCGCCGCCGCATACCGCCGCGTTAATCCCCCTGCATTACAGCGCGCATTACAAGCTTTCATTTGAATACTTGTAAAGCCCGCCGCACCATGTATAGACACTCCCCTTCTCGGGATTGGACAGATCTGTCCAATCCCGAGCAAGGGGGAGTGTCTATGCATGGTGCGGCGGGCATTACAAGTATTCAAACGAAAGCTTGTAATGCGCGCTGTAATGCAGGGGGATTAACGCGGCGGTATGCAGCGGCATCATATCTACTACTACAGGTATGGGGGACATGGCTGCAATATGGGGGACAGGACATGGCTGCAAATGTGGGGAACATACATGGCTGCAATATGTGGGGGACATGGCTGCAATACGTGGGGGACATGGCTGCAATATGTGGGGGACATGGCTGCAATATGTGGGGGACATGGCTGCAATATGTGGGTAAAATGCATGGCTGCATCTGTGGGGGACATGGCTGCAATATGTGGGGGACATACATGGCTGCATCTGTGGGGGACATGGTTGCAATATGTGGGGGGACATGGCTGCAATATATGTGGGGGGACATGGCTGCAATATATGTGGGGGGACATGGCTGAATCTGTGGGGGGACATGGCTGCAATATGTGGGGGACATGGCTGCATTTGGGGACACATTTAAAAAAAGTATCGGTATTCGGTATCGGCGACTACTTGAAAAAAGTATCGGTACTTGTACTCGGTCCTAAAAAAGTGGTATCGGGACAACCCTAGTTAGAATGGCCAAGTCAAAGTCCAGACCTGAATCCAATCGAGAATCTGTGGAAAGAATTAAAAACTGCTGTTCACAAACGCTCTCCATCCAACCTCACTGAGCTCGAGCTGTTTTGCAAGGAGGAATGGGCAAAAATGTCAGTCTCTCGATGTGCAAAACTGATAGAGACATACCCCAAGCGACTTACAGCTGTAATCGCGGCAAAAGGTGGTGCTCCAAAGTATTAACTTAAGGGGGCTGAATAATTTTGCACGCCCAATTTTTCAGTTTTTTATTTGTTAAAAAAGTTTGAAATATCCAATACATTTCGTTCCACTTCATGATTATGTCCCACTTGTTGATTCTTCACAAACAATTACAGTTTTATATCTTGAAGCCTGAAATGTGGCAAAAGGTCGCAAAGTTCAAGGGTGCCGAATACTTTCGCAAGGCACTGTATACATCTAGGTAATACGGTAGCACTTGGGTTAGATGACGATCTGCTATTAAAATTTTTGAATGTTTCAGAATAATTGGTCCTAGATTTTTGAATTGTATATTATAATCAAGAATTAGTGGTATTTCCGCATAGTTGGATTCATTTATTTCTAATGATAGCTTAATATTTTTATCATTTATTTCAAGATCTTGACTGAATTATATAAGACTCCTTTTATCGCCTTTCCAAATCATAAATATATTGTCAATATAATGTTTATATACAAGCAACTGGTTGGGTCTATTTTTATACAGAGAGTCATCTTCCCATTGTGCCATATAGAGGTTGGTGACATTGGGGGCATGCTTAGCCCCCATTGCCACCCCCTGTATTTGTCTTAAAAAATTAAGATCGTAACTTATATGATATCTGCATACATCTACAGATGCCCATTTACAGATACATCTTCCCATTCTGTCTGCACATGAAAATATCTAATTGTTTAAGAGACTGATTTTCTCTTTAAATCATAAATTTTTTTTGGATGCACCTTATATATGCACCTTATATATAGACTTTTTTGTTGAATTTATATAATCAATCATTTATGGACTTTCTTCAGTTGAATAATTATTTATTTATTTAGATGCTAGTTTCATGTGATGCACTTTAATATTAGATTTATTTATTGGATGTATTTATTTGAATGGTATTATTAATTTTACTATTGTTCACTAGCATTTTATAATTAGAATAATTAGCGCTACTTCATCATATATACTTACATTATAGAAGTTTAGCTGCTTTTTACGTTTTATGTAGCACTTTAATACTTAGTACTTGTGTAGCGCCCCCTTACTGTCAGTAATGGACGCTATTGTAAATTTAGTGGGGGTGTTCGCACACCACGAGGCCGCCACTATGGCCTACCTGGCCGGGGCCTACACTATGTGGAGCTACGAACTCTGGGCCTCATGGCTCAGAGCAACTGATGCTGTCAGGGACTCAGTGACTTACTGGGTCCCCACTTCTACTGAGAAGATCCCAAGCTGGGTGCTGTTCGATGGGGGATCGGTCTGAGGAGAACCCGGAGGCAGGTGATCCAACAGGGCTTGAACGAACCATCAGGGATCTGGTTGCCAGAAACTGACAGACCATATTCAGACTGTCAGCTGGTGACCTTTACTAAAAGACATACTGGGAGGATTTGTTCTACAGTTCTACTCTACAAGTATTGGGCCTGTGGCAGAGGTTTCCATCTTAAAACCTAATCCAATTAGAGCCAAGTCGGTGGCAGAGACTTGTTCCTTCCCAGAAGCTCTAAGTGAAACTCTGGCTGCCAGGCCTGTGAGAGGGGTCTGTCCGGGGTCACTTTACCCACTCTGGCTAGAATGGCGACGTGATAGATACAATTGTTGAAGGCAGGACTGCTTTCCTTATCCAAAGCCTGATGCTGCAAGCTTCATCTTTCTTTCATCAACCTATCCTGTCTACCTCAAGTTGATGTTGGTCGTGTTTGACCAGGAATAAAGCATTGGAAAATTCAACCATCAGCCTGGACATTCAGTCACTGCTCTGCTCACCACCTTCACCCCTAGACACCACACAGAGGTAACTTAAATATGCCGATCCCAAATCTAATCAGCGGCTCCTGAATGGGGTAGCGCTACATGTGGGGGCTCGTCTGGGTTTCGGCTGTTACCTCTGGCAACGAACTGTGAGTAAAGACTTTGTTGAGAGCAGAAATAGTGTGTATTGAACTGTGCAGTAACGAGGAAGTTAACCTCAAGTAACTAGGCCTGGGCGTACGTGCGGTGAGGCACACGTCTGAAACGTGCCCAGACAAGTTCTTCAAGTGGGAGAGTCCAAGCGAGTAAAGCGAGTAAAGGGAACCGCCCAATTTCACGCCAAACTTACCAGTTGCTACCGCCCACGAGAGAGAAGAACCACGTGCATGATGTCTGCTCCTCCGGTGCCGTATGCTGTTCCTCAGAGGTTAAGACCTCCTTTCACCGCACCTGGAGCTTCCGTCATGCCTGCTGCTGCCGGAATACCAGTGACTGACACAGGCATCCAAATGTCCACTGAGGGACAATTTGTTCTCCTCTCGAGGGAAGGATCCGAGATGTTGGGACTGTCCTGTCCTGGTTGCGAGGAATTGTCCATATGGATCCTGCCCTTTGCCCAGTGCAAAAAATGCCGGGCCTACTTGTTTACAACAAAGTCACCCATCCAGGCTCCTCGGGAGTACCATGTGAATTTTATTACTGGGGTCGTTGCCGCGAAGGAAGATGCCACACAGTCGCAGCCCTCCCCATCGGTGGAAATCGTGGAGCCGGAAGCTCGAAACCCTGAGGTCGTTTCCATTTTGTCTACCTTGACTCTGCCGTTGGCTACCTCACTACACTGCTCAAACGAGGTAAGCCCTCTAGACAAACTAGACCAAAATGACGACCCAATCAGCGTGACCAGTACACGGACCGAGGCCTTACCGGAGACCACTACAGCTACAGCGGTCTCTGTGTGGCGTGCTACTGTTACGGAGGGCTCTACAAAGGCCTCCCGCGGCTGCGGTCAAGGCCTGCCTGCCCGTCGCTCTTTGCCATATTGGCCCAGGGACCCTTCAGTCAAGGCCTGTGGCTACCTGCCAGCGGAGGAACTGAACTCCTCTGACTTTGACTCGTATTCTGATGATGACACCATTGACCATTTGCTTGAACTGAAGTTCCCAGAGTCGCAAGGGTTCGGAGGATTCCGTTCCCCCTACACTGCCCTGAGGAAGAAACGCTCAGGCTGGAGCGCACCGCAAGGGCCGAGTGTACCGTCTATGGATGTGTCGCAGCTGACTTGGGGAGATGGTGAGTCCGTTCCTGTTTTATCCCTCACCGCTCCCTTGCCCCTTGCTGTGCCTGCTCTGAGAAGGGCACCAGACGCTATTGTGCTGCTGGGACGAGGAGATCCACGCACACGCTGCCCAACCTGGCTAGATTGCAGCGCGTGGTTATCTGAAAAGTTGCCACTTGTTATGGGTACGAGTACCCCTACGTGCCATCCCCTCTCCTGCATCAGGTAGACTGAGAGCGGGATGCATGGACCCAGGAAGCTATTTGGGCCCACCTGAAGGTGCCCCAAGTCCTCAAAGGCGCGAACCTGGCATATCTAAACCCCCGGTTTAAACGCTGTCACCGAGAGTGGAGCTGGGGCCGACACATTTACAGTGATCGGGTCGTGCTAAAATGCCCTGGAAGAGAAGACCAGGTCTATTCGGTCACTTCGACTACTGCAGAAGGTGACATTGTTATCCTGCCAGACTCACGCTTTTACAAGTAGGTCTCATGTCCGTTTTGCCTGACTTATTTGCTTTTCAGAAGTTTTGGACAAGGGTTCTCGCCCCCACTCAAGTTGTTTTTCATCCCTTTCTCCCCCTGCCTCTCCGGATCCACATTGGTGCATATGTGAAGCACTCTGGGGGGTGGGTTCAGTCAGTTAGAGTGGGCCTTGCCAACTTCTCCACTGCATTGAAAGAAGATTCAGTGAAGGAAATGTTTTATTCTTTATTTCCCTTTTCGCTGCTGTGTCTTTTCATTAAACTTGGACTGCCGTGTAGAACCAGCGCATTGACCGCTAGGGGCAGTGTTCTGCAACATTCTATTTGTAGGACTGAATTGTATATATTATGCTCTATATGTTTTTTCTTTGTAACAGGGTAGAAGTGTTGCTCAGCACTTATAGCTCCCTGGGAGGAAGGGAGATTTCACACTCTGTGAGAGGGTGCACTCTCAATTCTGACCTTGGAGATTTGTAAATAAAAGAAGAATTTTGTTGTTAATATATCAGGGTGTATATTTTGTCTGTGTGTTTTTGTTTTATATTTCCTATGCAGGTTATTGGACCCACCTACTATCAACACTGTCGGAGAATGGGCAGCATAGATAGATAGGGCTGTGTATGTTATTGTAATGTCATTTAATACCACAGTTTTATTGTAATATTCAAGTAAGATAATATGTGTAATTTAAAGTTTGCCCCAGTCCCAAGCTCTCCCTTTCCTTTTTTCATTTTCCTTCATTCAGTTCATCCCCAACTTTTTCATTTACAGTTATCACCACCCACTGACTTGTCCACACATCTCCCTTGCTTAATGCCTGTGCAGCCTTGATGCGCCCTGCTTGGGGGTTTGTTGTTTCACAGCATCCTACCACAGTCCCCGGTGAGAGTTGTTCCAGCTTATGGGGGCTGGTTGGGGCTTCACCCCAAAGCCAGCGGCACCTTGGCCACCTGGTGAGTACCATCTTAGGTCCTTGAACCATTCTTGGCCCTCCAATTGATGTTTTTCCTGGATCAGTCTGATATGTGTTTATGTTGTTACAGATTTAAAATGCAATGCATGCTTGCTCCTGACGAGCGACCATCAGTCGCGAAACGCGTAGAGCTATCATCTTCATGCTTCATTATGCATTTACTGTAATATATTTCATTGTACTGTTTGTCTGTATATTTGGGTCAGTGTCGAAAATAACCCCTTTCCAATCAAGTCTGTGAAGTGTATATGTTTACTAAATTTCTTTAATAATGCAATATAGTCGTGTATGGTGCATTATGTGAAAGTTTTAAAATAAATAATTTATAACTCATTCCAGATTTATTATTTTCCCCCCATACCCATTGTAATCTGTTCCCTGCACATGCTTCATTTAAAGTCCCGCTCTCTCTTCCTTATTATATAATCAGGGATGGAGGTAATTGACCTACTACCTAATTTAAAGTCCCAACGTACCCCTCCCCCCCCCTTTTTTCAATAAAGTTTGCAATTATGTTTTCTCTCTTTTCCTACTTGTCTTTCCTGTTTAGCAGACATCAGGCTGGCATTCAGGCTTGAATGCCTTAGGACACTGGGGACAGTGTCATTTCAAGTGGGGGGGAATATGTAGCACCCCCTTACTGTCAGTAATGGACGCTATTGTAAATTTAGTGAGGGATGAGAGAGTTATCCTGCTTTCATCCATGTTAATTGTTTTTTGCTCTGAGGATATGTTACCATCCTTGGGCAGCAGATGGTGCCAGAGGGGTTCCAGAACAGAGCCGCCTTTCCTCAGCAGCCAATCAGAGAAGTGTTTCCCTCACTGGGCATGCTGGGAGAGGGTATATCTGACGCGAGCGCCTTTTTGTCCGAGTCTTTTGTCCATCAACCTGGACATTCAGTCACTGCTCTGCTCACTACCTTCACACCTAGACACCACACAGAGGTAACTTAAATATGCCGATCCCAAATCTAATCAGCGGCTCCTGAATGGGGTAGCGCTTCACTTGGTTTTTAACACGTTTGGTAGCGCATTAGTATCCCACTTTATAATGAAATAAATACATTATGTACTTCCCTCAGTGTCAGCTGTTATGTCAGCTACCCTTGTTCTATTACTAATCAGTGCCAAGACTCAAACTGAAACACATGCATTAACTACAGCCTTCTAAAATTCTCAAAAGAACAAAAAAAAAAGAATACACATGAAGAATTAAACATGTAATATGTGTTTGAAGGTACTACCTTTACTTTGACTGGCCTTGGTGGTATCAGGGACAAGAAATGCAAGTTTAGATGACACTGAGGAAAGTGGGGATATGTCACAGAGGTAAGAGAATAAACAGAAAAAAGAGGGGTGTTCCGGCGCTCATAGTGACTGGAAGCCTGGGCAGCGACAGTGGTACTGGTAGCTAGAACTGTACCTATGGAAAAGGGTCTCACAAATAGATATCTTATGAGGAGGCAGCCTTTCCTGTAGAGGGTGTCCATGACCTCTGTGAATATTTGGAAGAAAAAAGAGGGGGTGGAGGCGCCAACTCAAAAACTAAAAAATAACCTTAAAAACAGCAGTCTAATTAAAATGTGAGTATAGGTGTGTACTCACAGGTTCGCTGAGTAGTAGTCCATCGGGGGGTTTTTTTGCTACTAGGTGTGTGCCTTTCCACCGGCTCTAGTGATGTCAGCACGGCTTCAGTGTGGATGGGCCCAGGAAGCTCCTTCCTGGCCAGCGTGGAACGCGGATCCGGAACAAGCGGTGACGTCACAGGGCACGGTGGGGATAGAAGGCATCCGATGAAAGGAAGTGTCAGGCTACGCGCTCGGGGCTCACAGCTCCTTCTACAGGCCAGTCAGATGCCTTCTATCGAATCTGTCTGCTGAAACGGCCTAGCAGACCGTTTCCAGCAGACAGATTTGATCGTGTGTACGAGGCCTAAGGGTTGCACATAAATAGTGCAATGCCTTTAAGCCTTTGCATATCATCACTATACCAACCCACCAAACTCCTAATGCCGCGTACACACGATCGGTCAAACCAATGAGAACGGTCTGATGGACCATTTTCATCAGACCAAACCGATCGTGTGTGGGCCCCATCGGTTATTTATCCATCGGTTAAAAAAAATCAAACTTGTCTTAAAATTAACCGATGGATACCTAACCAATAGTAAAAAAAACGATCGTCTGTAGGGACGTCCATCGGTTAAAAATCCACGCATGCTCAGAATCAAGTCGAACGCATGCTTGGAAGCATTGAACTGTTTTTTTTTCAGAACGTCGTTGTGTTTTACGTCACTGCGTTCTGTAGGCAGCTTCATCGGTTAACTGATGGAAAAATCCATCAGACCGTTCTCATCGGTTTGACCGATCGTTTGTACAGGGTTTTAGTGTAAATCCTCCATACTCAGTAACATAGCACAAATATGTCAACCACATAAAATGATAAAAAGGAAGTTGGATGGTTTGCAGAAGTCACCATTAGCAACCAGCAACATATGTGTTCTTATATTACAGAAACATGACACTTCCTTAGGGTACAACAATTGGGTGCTTGTGTTGTTCAGGCCAGCTATGAAGAGGGGGGTCTCTCAGACCAGAAACAACACTGAATTAATATTGCACTTCAAAACATGTAGCCTACATCAGTAAGTACCACATACACACAGTAAATGGCATCATGCGCCTTGTTATGTTTCAGCACTCCACAGCACATACTTTTAGACTCTACATGTACTAAGTATACCACAACATGCATGCCATTACATTAAGCACACTGCACCAAGCACTTTACTAATTCAGCTGGCAGCTACATACATTTTTTAAAGCAATGAATATTTTGCAGAATCCACTCCGTTTTATTTGCATTTCATCAAAATGAATGTAAGAAACTTAATTTACTAAAACCTGAAAAATCTGTCATTGGTGTAGTGACACTTTAATAGCTTATTAACACTCTCTTTCAGCACTCAAATTTTTCCTTGTTTTTGTTCATATTTAGGGCTCAGTTACATGTGAGCCTTTTGATTACTGAGTAGTGTGATGATATTACTGAGTAGTGTGATAGTGGGCTCCTGACATTTGCTTCTTTTGCAAGAAACTAAAACCAGTGCATGGCAATTGTGTGGTGTATTTATCAGAGATTCGTGAGAAATATGCCCAGCATTCGTCCATATTAAAAATTCTGTATTATACACAGTTTCAGCACCATGGATAGCAATTGTCAGTAAGTGGATGAAATAATAAATTAATATACTGTTATTTATTCGCCCAAAACATTCCCTCAGTGGTGAAAAATAAATGCTACTGACCAAGATTTGATCAAGTGAGATTCAAACTAATACAAATCTCCCAGTGAATGTCATATAATCAATAATATGAGTCCTGTCAGAAAATGTTGGGTGAATTCCGTTAAATCTTTCTTTACCTTTATTTTTACTGAAACAAGCATATTTCAATAACTAATCATTGATAAATACACACCAACATTTATTTAAACAAACTGTAGTCATTGAAAATGTTATATACAGTATATCACTGCAAACTAACTTACATTTATTTTCTCTTTGTAAAGTGTTTTCTTTATTTTGTTTAGTTTTTAAGTGAGACATATCGGCAGTGGCCAAACAAATGTATTAAAATTAAATCACATTACTGAGTGTATAATAAGCAGCATACAGTACAATATTAGCTCTAATTTTTGAAAAGAGTGTGTACAAGAAAGACATTTGTAACATACATGGTAGGCTAATTTTAGCAAATATTTTAAATAGCATTTCCCACATCTTCACTATCATAATGGTTGACACCTGAAACCCCCATATCTGGCAATAGGGGCAACTCTCAAAGTATCTTTCTGCTTGAACTCTCATGAACAGATAAACTTTCCCCTATGCTGTATTATGAGTGCTACTGAATTTGAATACATACTGGTTAAAGAACTATTGTGCATTTGTATTCATTTTATACTGCATAACATCATGTGAAAACAATTTTTCCATTACTTGTATAATGTTACACGCTAGCATTCTTGTGTCATATTTCATAATAATTATGCACATATTTATGAAATATTTGTGTATGTCAAACCATGTTGTTTGCAGTTAGAGCCTTAACAAATTAATGAGGTGGGAAACTACATGGCAAATGAGGTTCAATGTAGAAAAATGTAAAATAATGCATTTGGTTGGCAAAAACTACCTGGGGGTCCTAGTAGATGATAGGCTTAGCAATGCTCCTAACAAAGCAAACAGAATATTGGCATGCATTAAAAAGGGGATTAACTCCAGAGAAAAAACGATAATTCTTCCGCTCTACAAGACTCTGGTCCGGCCGCACCTAGAGTATGCTGTCTGGTTCTGGGCACCAGTCCTCAGGAAAGATGTATTGAAAATGGAGAGAGTACAAAGAAGGGCAACAAAGCTAATAAAGGGACTGGAGGATATTAGTTATGAGGAAAGGTTGCGAGCACTGAACTTATTCTCTCTGGAGAAGAGACGCTTGAGAGGGGATATGATTTCAATTTACAAATACCATACTGGTGACCCCACAATAGGGATACAAGAGGTTTAATCTTAATCTGCATAGAGGGTTCTTTACTGTAAGAGCAGCAAGGATGTGTAATTCGCTTCCACAGGCAGTGGTCTCAGCCGGGGGCATTGATGGTTTCAAGAAACTATTAGATAAGCACCCGAACCACCACAGCATACAGGGATATACAAGGTAACACTGACATATAATCACACACATACGTTGGACTTGATGGACTTGTGTCTTTTTTCAACCTCACCTATTATGTAACCAGTTTTGTCAAAATTCACTTCACAAGTTCATGTGTTTGCAGATCCACCAGCTCATTTTATTAAGTTATCCCTCTTGAAAGCTCATTGCCATTAAAGAGAATCTATATTAAAATGATTGACAGATGTGCATGAAATTATAGGGAAATTATATGTAAATTACCCAGTAAGGAAGTAGTACACTTCCCTATTGGGTAAATAACATAACACCACAAACAAATTCCATGCATTGTATGGAAAAAACAAAACAACATTTACAGTTCAATAACTACTGTGTACTTGAAATGACAGCTTAACACCAGGCAATTTTTATATATGAGGAAGATAATTTAGATATTTTTAATCAGGTGTTCCCTTTTTATTATAAGTATCACTAACTTTATTTGAAATTTGTGTTGGCATTTTCTTTTGTCCCATGCATTTTGACAGTGAGGCACAGTTTTATGCTTAGATCAGCTGGTCTATCTGAGATATCCATCTGACGGCTCCCTTCTCGGCCTTTTGGCTAAGATCAAGTGTAGTATCTGTTCTTATCAGTTGATAAATGGTGGCGCTGTGCTAACCGTCTTTGATCCACGGCGGTGTATTAGGGGTGGCGATGGCTATGCAAAACCACTTGGCGTAATGGTAACCTGGACGGTTAGTATCAGGGCAGACCGTAAGCATACTGCTCGACAGTTTAACTGAGGGACGTTATTAGGCCGCCTTTAGAGAAAGCCAAAAGGGAAGCCTCCTGATGGGGATGGAGAACCACTGGGTCTGGCCAAAGGGTCAGGTCCCTGACATTCTAGCCTAGATTTGTGCAGGTCTCTTTTCCTGGCAGTCTTTTTGGGAAAGAACACTGGCTCCCCTTTCCAACTGGGGGAGCAGTTGGTATTTCCGAAATATAATTAGACAGGAGGGATGGGAGTGGTGGTTGAGCCTTATGGCAAGGGGCTCTCCCTAAGCTCTCAGAACTCCAGGCCTTCCTGGTAGGGAGGGGGCTTCATCGGCCTGGCTGTGGGTCAGGGTTGAGAGAAAAGCCAGTGGTGAATGTACTCCTGGAGTGGCAGTTCAAGGGGTGTGTGATTAGTAGGTTGTGGGTCCTCGCGCCTACCCTGAACATCTTGGAAGATGCCATAATGGTCATTTCAGGAAAGGGAGGCGAATCAGTGACTGTAAAGCCGAATCATAAGCGAATGCACTTTTGTGAAGTGCAAATGTTAGAAATTACATGTAGTAACTATAAATTATGCGGGAAACAATATGGAATGCATAGACATCTAATATACTTTTGTGTATTTTGTATGTCGAATATTGTTTCCCACATAATTTATAGTTACTACATGTAATTTCTAACATTTGCACTTCACAAAAGTGCATTCGCTTATGATTCGGCTTTACAGTCACTGATTCGTCTCCCTTTCCTAAAATGACCATTATGGCATTACATATTCGATGTCTCGTCGAATATGATCGGGAGTTTGAAATACATATGAACACAGTAACTTAGGTGCTATATTTTGTGATTTATTCATCATTTATATCATTATTTTTGGTACACTGTTATCTGTCTTTGAAATCCCTGAATATAAATAGCCGTTTTCCCATATCGAAAATGGCCGCAGAGACAGTTCCGTTTTCGATGCGGTATCGAAAATGGCCGCGACTCCATTTACGCTTTTTACCTTTAAAAGAATGTATCTGATAGGCCCTTGGTAACCTCTGATGAAGTCACGTGACGTGACGCAACGCGTAAGGTCAACCGGAAGTGACGTGACACCCTGACCGTCCGACCGGAAGTGCCATTGTTTTTATTCTTTTCTCTTTCTGTAAGTGTGTTTACCTTATTAAGCCATTTTTAAGTTTACGTACTTCACCATGTGAGCTTCATTTTTTCTTTGGAACATCCGCCATATTTCGACCGGACTTCGAAAGTGGCTGAGACTGGCTTAAGGATTGCATCAGAGACGGCTGCCTACAGGACAATCGTTGTATGTGTTTGATGCCTCTTTCTTCCTTGTGGAAGGTAAGCGCTCTGTGAGCACGTTCATCTGTGAAGTCTCATCTGGATGATTTCGTTGTTTACATGGATAGAAGCCTTGTCACTGATTGATTTACGTTTGTCTCCCCACTGGATTTCACTCATTTGGGACATTTGCTGCTGCACTGTATTGCACATATTTGGATTATTCATTTTATTTGTATTATTATCACTATTTCCATAGCGATGCTCACTTGTTTGTTTGGGATTGATTATTTAGTTTAGTTTAAGTTTGCGCTCATCATTACACTTTTATATCCTATTTTTGTTGTTAGCACATATTAGATTTGAGCTGCATGTAATTAGTTTATATTTTTTCTCATATTGGGTCTATTCACTGTTGGCTAGCGCTTTAGTTTTCCTTTTTAATGAATGAAAGTGATTTTCAGCTACCAATGAAGCTTTAGAAGGGACCCGAAGGGGGTCTAAGAAAGCTTTTCTTTAGTAGTTGAATAGTCTGTAGGTCTGGTGGTCTGAGTGTTCTATCCTTTCAGACATAACTTTTCCATAAAGCAGTAATGTTACCAGACTAAACACCCATTACAATAATAAGTTTACAGTCTACCTTCCTACAAATTTGTTCATCTTGCCTAAATCCTAATGCCTAATGCCTAAATCCTTGAACTGAAAAAAGTGTGAGACAATTAAATTACTAAGTTGGTTAATATAGTCTAGTCAAAATCATGAAATTTGAGCTGGTCACATATACAGTATCTGCAGTGTTTCATTATCCCTCTTCGAAGCACTACATCCTGTAGTTGTCTCCTGCTCCGTTCTTCTGTTATCAGCCTGATAACTCCTGACAAGTTCTCCGTCACATTTGATAAAAGCAGCCTGAATTTTGTGTTGGGGAGGGAGGTTGCTATAAATAGATTAGCAGAGCCCTAAACTGTTGAAAGATCAGATCTGAGAGGTTCTACCTATAAAGTGAGAGGGGGCGTGTGTCTTTCCTCCATTCAGCTGACTTGGCTGCTTGACTTCACTGCTGTGCTAACCAGGAAGAGAAAATCTCCTAAAACAATCTGAACTTTCTAAACAGTATATAAAGCTCAAGACAGCAGATATACATGTAAAACGTATGTGGGGAGATTTGTTTCATACCCGTATATCATCTGAGGCTGTTCACTTTACTGGGTATATGTGAGGGTTTACATCCACTATAATAAAGGATACTATGTCAATTATTTTTCATACCATGCTTCCTCTTGATGCCTTACTTTGTATGTTAGGGGTGCTGGAGGAACAACAATATTCACCTGACATAGTGGTTACATTGACGTTACTAATATTTTTTAACATTCAAACTGGTAGCGTATTACTGGTGATTCCCACATCTGCCAACCAGATCTCATGCATTGAAAGAGCATGATATGATGCTGGGACATGTAATTTACAGGATATGTTGTTATTGTGTTGGATCAAGATCTTGTAAAGGTTATATTGCTGAACGAAACTGATGCTTCTTGGCATATGTGATGTAGGTACCCCAGGAGGCTGCAGAAGTAAGCTGTATCGTTACCCTCACCCAGGCAAGAATTTAGGAATTTGGAGGGTGCAAGCAAAGAAAGAAAGCCCTAAAATTATAAACATTTTAGATTTTTATTCATTTCAAGAGGGAAGGAGATACATAAGGCATTAAACAATTTTACCTGGAAGGAGCACTTTAAAGAACATCAAAATACTTGTCTTAGAGAATCCACTGTATTCAGATCCCACAAAGAACAGTCACATGACAAATAGCCTCTGCTAAATGGAAAGAACAGCCAAACTGAGTTTTAAGGCCTCATTTACATTTTTAGGCCCGGCCAGTGAATTTGTGTATTTTTGTTATTAGAATCACCTGTATTTTACATTTAGCTATGGCTTCTCTGCTCATGTGAATCAATGGGAAGCTGACAGTGACTTTGGCTGTCAATTTCTTTATTTTTATATAAGCTTTTGTCCCTTTTCCACAGCCATTACCCGTAGATGTGTAAAACACTGAATGATTGACAGGTACATAAAAGGAAAAGATGGAGTAGTGGAACTGAATATTTAGGATATTATGTGAGAGTGGTATTTGGATTGGTTTACACAATGTGACAGGCAAAGCCTTGAATCTGCTTAGGGACAAGCAATATTGACAGATAAAGCAGGTTTGCCTTGTACAGGCAGTCCCCGGGTTACAAACAAGATAGGTTTGGTAATTTTGTCCTTAAAGCGGACTTCCACCCAAACATTGGAACTTCTGCTTTAAGTGATGGTGACCCCCTGACATGCAACAATTGGCATGTCATTTTTTTGGAGGGTGGGGGAAGCGGAGACCCAGTTTTAATGGGTAACCAGCTCTCACTTCCTCCATGGGCTCCATGGCGCCGGAAGGAAGTTCACCTCTCCCCCCCTCCTCCCTGCAATCTTCTGGGACACATCCCAGTTCCCAGAAGATTTTCAAACCATTTACAGCGCACATGCGCCGTGCGCGCCTGGCTGTGAAGCCACAGTCGGGTGCCCACAGTTAGAATGTTGTGCCTCAGAGAGGAGGGGGAGAGGAGCAGGGCTTTGAGAGCCCACATTGCTGGACTGTGGGATAGGGGAGTGTCTGATTATTAAAAGTCAGCAGCTACTCTTTTTGTAGCTGCTGACTTTTAAATGGGTGGAATTCCACTTTAAGTTGAATTTATATGTAAGTTGGAACAGATAATTTTTTTATGTGGATAGCATAGGGAATGGTTAACGCCCCTGTAACCTTTGTTTTGCTGTCATCACCCCTGTTCAGAAGATTTCATCTCACTTCCTGTCACTGTGACAATTGGATTTGTTCTATAAGCTTTAACTACTTACTAACCACATCATAGCCGGAAGATGGCTACAGCGCAACTCTCCCGTTCTTGGGAGGGTGTACCATGCCTGTCGTGCAGCCCCTGGGGTGCGCATCCAGCATGTTCTGTAAGCGATGTGTTCTTTAAACATGGCTGATCACAGATCATGGTAAAAGGCCAATTAGAACGGTCCTATAACACCAAAAGATAACTCTATCTGTCTCAAAAAAATTATAAAAATTTCATTTGGGTACAGTTTTGCATGACGGCTCAATTGTCATTCAAAGTGCAATTGCGCTGAAAGCTGAAAATTGGCCTAGTCAAAAATGATGTAAAGACGTATAAGTTCCCAGTAAATAAGTGGGTAAACTCACATTTGGTAGTAAAATTCCACCATTTAGAGCTTAGTCTCAGGTGGATGACTAAGGTGTTGCATCAAATCACAGGTCGCATTATTACCACCACTTTCACCTAGATCCCTTATAACATACTCAAGATTTTCCTACCGACCCTTTGTCACAAAGACTTTAGTACAGAATGGTCTATACCCAGGTTATTGTGTATGCCTTCACAGATGCGATTACTCCCTCTCTGCAACCCTGCCCCTTCACTGATAGTCAAAATCAGGCCCAAGGGAACCCAGGAAAAGTCCAATTCTATATTAGATAACAATCTGCCTACCTGAGCAAGGTAGATTTTCCTGCAACCATGCAAGACTTTTCCAGGCAATAAACAGTTTAACTATAGCCATCAATCTGCAGAGTACAAAACAGCCAACTCCTCCTCCACCCACATCACCTCTGCTGGAGTAAAAAAAGAGCATGCAGATATTGAGAGGAATGAAGAGGACCCAAAGGCAGTGTTAGAGGAAGCCATGAACATTTTTACATCAGCCTCTCATACAACGTTTGCAAATGTAGATAGGCTCAAAAAGCCTCCAAAATATTGCACTGCTACGTCTAAGCTCCCATTCACACTGCTGCAGTTTTGAAATCACACTACTTCATCTTCCCCTTTTATCTACTTTGCCTTGATAAAGATCAACTGATGGATTAATGGAGATCGTATGTTGATCAGTGGGTGATCCATTAAGTGATCCATTAAATCTCTTTATTAAGGTGAGTGGCCATTGTATTCATTGGTGGATTTTACTTACTTCCTCGGATTTCCACTGAAAAAAGATAAGTAGTAAAAAATGCAGTGCTGATTTTATGTATATGTGTAAAACCTGTATGTGAATGTTTTTCACAAAGTGGACAATTATTGTGATCATAAGTTTCAAAAAAAAGTGTTAAAAACTTATAACAAATGACTTCACAACATTTTTCCTTCTGTTCTGGAGGTGTAAATGAGTTAATCTGGTGGTCGTGTCCCAAACTGCAATCTTTTTGGAAGGAGGTTCACCGTCTGATTCTCCACATCACCACATACGACCTTGACTTTTCACCGGCGCAGTTTCTGCTTCACCACTCCAGCACTACCTCGAAAACCTACAGACGATCTTTAGCGATGCACCTCGTTAACGCAGCGAAACTCTGTGTGCCAGCAAAATGGAAGTCTACTGAACCCCCCACTCTGTCAGAGTGGTTCGGACGCGTGCACAAGATGGCAGAGATGGAGCAGCTAATACACCAGGCCCACGACACACCACACAAATACACGGAAATCTGGTCTTGCTGGCTCCACTTCCTCACGACGGATGAATATAAAACAATCACCTCTTAGACACTTTCCGAGAGCTGTGGTGAGACACTGTCCGATTATCCCTGTTGTTCCCCCACCCTCTCCCCTACACCCATCCCTTCCAGATCCCTTCCCAGACCAGCCCCTCCCTACCAATAATCATCCCGCTGACCGTGTACTGTTTCTGATCGAGACCCCACCTAGACTACCACATCCTATATACCGAATTGCCCATCACCAATCCCCCTAGCTGCCCTACACACTTACTTCCCCCCTAGGATTGTTCAACCCCATTTTCACTGCCGGACATATTTCCTTATTTCCCCATTCTACAATTGCAGATAACCTGACGAACCCTTTCGTTATGTGCAATATCCCCCGTCCTCGGCCCCGGCTATTCATAACCTTTCAGGGTATGAAAAAGGGTATGTTGTTATATTTTACTGCCTGTTGTTGGTACATTTGGTTAGACTGTGCCCTTTTGAAGGCCTATACTGTTATGCCCGATTGTTAACCTTGTAATGTTAGTTCAATTTACTGTTGTTAAGGTACTGCGGCTGCGCCCGCAATTCTGCACCTGGACTTCGATGTACTTAATGTTACTACATTATATTTTGAGTATAATAAAACTTTTGAAACAAAAAAAAAACGTATAACAATAATGAAGTAATATTACACAACGTGAATCGTGTGTGACTAGTAGAGTCCAATTTAAGAGGATGTTAAATCCAAAAATAACTAGTCCATTTAAAAAGCAGATGGTTGCATCAGTGCATTTAAGTGAAAAAGGAAGTTGCTAGAAAAACCGCCACCCTTAGGAAACAGGCTTACCAGAAATCACAGACTTGAAAAGGCATATACTTCTCAAGTCGTGTAAAGCTTGATGATGGTACCCAAAAGGAATACAGCTGGTCCCTGATCCAAATCGATCACCAAAGCTCCACAAGGTATAACATCAGTGGGGTCTCAAGAGATATGCAGCGTGGTTGGTAGGGAGGACAGTCAACAGATATCCACATAATCATGCATTATGACGTCTTATGCCGCGTACACACGATCATTTTTTGGCATGAAAAAAACAATGTTTTTCGACATGTAGAAAAAACATTGTTTTTTCCAACTTCATCATTAAAACGACATTGCCCACAAACGATCGCTTAAAAAAAAAATGCTCAAGCAATAAGCGGTGACATACAACACGTACAATGGCACTATAAAGGTAAAGTTCCATTCGGATGACGCCACCCTTGGGGCTGCTTTAGCACCTGACATCCAGGGCTGCACCACACGCTCTCCCCTGGCATCTCCCACCACTCTCTCCGGTTCTCCCCCTGGTCCCTGGTCCCCCAGGATCCGCCGCTCTCTGCCCTCAGAAAGGTAAGCCCCTAATCCACAGGGCTCTCCCCGAGCTCCATTGGCGGCCGTCCTTTTCAGGATAAGCCGCGGCGGAGGCCCTTGCGCCACCTCTGGAACCATTCGCGGCCGCCGCATTTAGGAAAGGCTGCAGCTTCACCCACGGCCTAGTGGCGCGCTGCTCCATTCACCTGCCAGAACCACCACAAACCCCCCCGCCACCACCAGCTACCCCCTGAGCCGCCCCCTCACAGAATCCAGCCACGTAGCCCCCGGTGGTGGCTCGGTATTCCCCCGGCTTGCGGCCCCCCTCCCCCCTGATACACCATCCACCTGCCAGCTACACAGCAATCCCCCCCTGGACACCAGCAGGACCCCCCACTTCCCTAGGGCTAAAACTGCATCCCGGCAGCTACCGGCGCACGCTTCCTAGGAGTAGGACGTGTGGCCCACGGGATGTAGATAGGTAGGACCCTGCCACCCCCCCGCTTCATCGCTGTGTCCTGCCAGCTGCACATCAATCCCCCCCTTGACACCAGCAGGACCCCCCTCTTCCCTAGGGCTAGAACTGCATCCCGGTAGCTACCGGCGCACGCTTCCTAGGAGTAGGACGTGTGGCCCACGGGATGTAGATAGGTAGGGCCCCCTCCACCCCCCGTTCATTGCCGCGACCGAGTGGCCCCCCGCACCTCCCCTCCAGACACCAGCTTGCTACCCCCTTGTAATTGGGTCACCTACCACCCTCGCCTGACTCAATAACTACCAGTTGGCAATCCCCCCCCCCTTGAGGTCACCACCCTGGCTCTTTGCAGCTGGAGTGGTAGCCATCTTGCAACATCCAAGCCCCATTCCCCCCTTCCTCAATACCATTTGAACTTGATCCATGGTTCGCCCGATCGCCTCTCAACGGGTCAGGAAGGATTTTTTTTCCCTGTCGTAGCATATTGGCGTAGCACGACCAGGTTTTTTTTGCCTTCCTCTGGACCAAGCCAGGATCGAGGATTAAGTTAATCCTTGAAAATCCCCCCCCCCCTTCTCCCCCTGGTGTTTGGCGACTATGGTTAATCTGCAATATTCTGAGGATCTGAGGCAATTTGCCGCAATACTACCAGCCATCACTAAAAAAGCCCTAAGAACTGAGCGACTTTTGAGAATCGATCGACGATCGACTATCAAAAATCTCAGCCATTTACCCCAGCCTAAGCATATATCATGTGCTTTGATCAATAGTGTTGAGCGGAATACGCCATATTCGATTTCGCGATATTTCACGAATATATAAAAGAATATTCGTGAAATATTCGTTAATATTCGTTAATATCGAATATTCGTGATATTTTATCAAAAAATTATTTTTGCAAAATTTCACTAATGCGAAATTGATTGCGAAATTCTCGTCTGCGCATGCGCATGCGCGCGAACAACACGCGAAAACGGAGATCATTTCCTATAGGAAGCACAATGCTAAGCTCTAAGATCGCAATACACAGGAAAAACGCACAGAAACACTCCACTCTCTCTAGCCACCTTGTGAATCTGCACTGAAATACTGCTGGGAGTGACCTTATATAATGGTCGTGCAGGCAGGTTCCTATTGGTTGCTATGGAGGTTGCTAACCTCTGACAACTGTGGTAGGAGAACTCTGATTGGCTCTGAGTATTCGCGAATATTCGTAATACGAATATTCGCATTGCGAATATTTGGCAACATAAAAGGATCGCCTCAGCTACTCGGCCCAGGGTCTCTAATCATACCAGCAATGCTTTTAGACGTCGATGGAGATCGCTAGGATGTGATCTGTTTTAAAAATGAATTAAAAAAAAATACGAATATTCACAATAGCGAATATTCACCGCGATATTCGAGTTATTCGCGAATACTCGAATATGCAATATTCGTAACGAATATTCGCAATGCGAATATTCGTGAGCAACACTATTGATCAACACAAGGTCGGTAGTAAAACCCTGACTGGAAATCCATGATTTTATTCTACAATACGATTTAGACTGCCTCTTTATTACAGAGAGCTGGCTCACAGCCGACTGCAACACCATTCTAGGAGAACTGGTGCCAGAAAACTATTGTATTATAACCGAAAACAGAATAGGGCAAAGAGGAGGAGGACTGGCGGTGATCCATAAGACTCATCTTGCGATCACTAAACCAGTCCTTCAAAACCCTCTTCCATTCATGGAAACCCTTACTCTGCAACTCCAAGCAAACTCCCAGGAGACCGTCCGGATTCTGCTCTGCTATAGGCCACCTGGCCCAAAATCGCAGCTTCTTCCATCATTGACGGACTTTATCTCCACCTATACCCTTAACAGCAAACATCTCTTGCTGCTCAGGGACTTCAACCTCTGGGCCAACTCCCCGCAAGACCCTATTGCCGACGCCTGCATCGATTACCTTGAAGGATTAGGGCTACAACAACTAGTATGTGGGCCCACACATGCTTCAGGTCACACACTCGATCTTATTTTCAGACAAGATCTGGAAATAAAAATCTTGGAAAATGAACCGTTGCCATGGACAGATCACCATGCAATTAAATTCATTATTTCCGATTTCCCACCCCTAACTAAAACATCAAATCCAGTGACAGTACACTGGACTAGATGTCAGAAGAAGCTCCACCCGGAACTCTTCAAAACCATGTTAAGGAAAAAAATAAATACAATTCAGCCGAACCAAACGGCTGAAGAAACACTGGATACCATAAATATAGCCCTATTACAGTCAGCCGACTTAATAGCGCCGAAACGCAAAACCCGCATCCGGAAAAATAACTCCAGCTGGTTCAACAACCAACTGGCGTTACTGAAGCAAGAGCGCAGAAGGGCGGAAGCCGCCTGGAAAAGAAGCTCTTCAGATGAGAACCTCAGCGTCTACAAAGCAACAACAAGAAAATACCACAAAGAAATCTTCAAAGCCAAGAAAAACTATTTTTCTAAGGCTATCACCAACGCCCTTAATCGCCCACGCGAACTCTTCAAGCTGGTCACTCAGACCATGAATCCAGGATGTCTTGAAGCCCCCAATTCGGATTCACAAGAATTTTGCAATGAATTGTCAGATTACTTCATTAATAAAATCGAGAGGATCCGACAAAGCATTTGGCTAAATAATTCCCCCGTCAACCCTTCCCGTAATTATTTACACAACACCTGCAGTAATTCACCACAACCAGGTAAGTTCACGCTGGAACCTATTTCTATCAATGACACTAATAATATCATCGGTACTTTGCGTAACAGCACCGCGCCGAATGATATCATCCCCACTAAACTGCTGAAGGAATGCGCCGACATCTTGGCACCTTCTATCACGCAGCTTATCAACCAATCTTTCAGGGAAGGCATAGTGCCCTCCCAATTGAAGGAGGGTATAATTCGACCCATTTTGAAGAAACAAAGCCTGGACCCCAAGGACCCACTTCACCGTCGTCCAATAATAGGCCTAAATGTACTCTCAAAGGTAATGGAAAAAGTAGTGGTACAGGTACAACAGCTGCAACAGCATCTAGATACCCACAACCTACTTGATCCATTTCAATCGGGATTCCGGCCTGGACACGGGACGGAAACCGCATTGTTCAAAATATGGGACGATGCTCTCGAGGCCGCAGACGAAGGAGAATCTTGTCTTCTGGTTCTGTTGGACCTAAGCGCAACCTTCGACACAGTAGACCACAAGCTTTTATTGACTCGGCTAGCTGAAGTAGCCAAAGTCGCAGAAGGCTATTTATCTTGGTTCTCCTCTTTTTTGGAAAACCGATCACAAATAGTGGTTAGGACCTTTCACTTCTGAGAAACGCACATTATCGTGCGGAGTGCCTCAAGGATCCCCCCTGTCGCCGGTGTTATTCAACATCTATCTTTGCCCTCTTTTTGAGATTATTAGCAGCCAAAAACTGCTTTACCACTCATATGCAGACGACACGCAACTGTATTTTCGCATTTGCAATAAAAAGGATCATCACCTCAATCTAGAGGCATGCCTCTCTTTGATAGAGGACTGGATGACAAAGAGTTATCTTAAACTCAACGGAGCGAAAACAGAACTTCTCCTGTTTCACGCCAAGCGTATGATTCAACCTGCAACAACCTGGAACCCCCCCCCGCCCATTCTGGGCAAAATCATCACCCCTAGCAACAAAGTCAAAAGTCTTGGGGTCATCTTCGACTCCTACATGACAATGGACGCACAAATAGGGTCAGTAGTCAGCGGATCTCGCCATCTGCTGCGCCTACTACGCAGACTTACTCCTTTTATTCCCAAGGAAGACATAGCGGTCGTGGTGGGAGCAATTGTAAACTCAAGATTGGACTATGCAAATGCCCTTTACCTCGGACTCCCCAAGTACCAAATCGCTCTTCTACAAGTCGTTCAAAATACGGCCGCTAGACTTGTGACTGGAAAAAAACCTTGGGAATCCATCTCACCTTCGCTGAGATCCCTTCACTGGTTACCAGTAAAAGACAGAATCACTTTTAAAGCACTCTGTCTAACGCATAGATGTATCCATGGGAATGCCCCCCATTATCTATGCGAAGAAATAAAAGCTCATAATCCCAATTGCGTTTTGCGATCCACCAATCAAAATCTCCTCCAGATACCGAAAGCCAAGTACAAGTCCAAAGGAGAAAGGAGATTCGCCGTCCAAGGTCCCAGACTATGGAACGCTTTACCAGCCAGCATTCGGTTGGAGGAGAACCACTTAGCGTTCAGAAGAAAGTTCAAGACTCATCTCTTTTGATACCAAAGGAGACAGGAACAACAAGCGCCCAGAGGCGATTAAGTTCGCATGTGCTGCGCTATATAAGTTTTCATTCATTCATTCATTTCCTGTTAGTAAAAGACGATTCATGCTTTTCTGTCTGTTACAGCGTGATGAATGTGCTTACTCCATTATGAATGGTAGTTTTACCAGAACGAGGGATCCCGTCTCATAACTTGCTTCTGAGCATGCACAGGTTTTTAATGTCGTTTTAGCCCATACATGATAATTTTTTATAAAAAAAACTACATTTTTGTCGTTTTTCAAAATTGTCGTTTTTCAGAACCCGAAAAATGATGTTAAGCCCACACACAATCATTTTGAATGAAATTTTTTTAAAACGTTGTTTATTTCATGCCGAAAAATGATCGTGTGTACGTGGCATTAGAGGACGAAACGCGTCAGGCGGACCACACCAACAATATTGCGCTATCCTCAGTACCGTGACAAGCCTTTTCCATACTACACAAATGTGAATGTTCTTATTTTATGCTTTTAAAAATTACATTCCTCCAAAACTATGTCACACTATGCAGTGTTTTCTTTTATTATGATTATAACGCATGATTACGTAGATATCTGTTGACTGCCCTACCTACCAACCACGCTGCATATCCCTTGAGACCCCACTGATGTTATACCTTACAGAGCTTTGGTGATCAATTTGGATCAGGGACCAGCTGTATTCTTTTTGGGTGCCATCATCAATCTTTTTACGGCTCGGATTTACACTGGACTGCATTAATAATACAGCATCACTGGATTCGAATTTTTCAACACTGTCATATTTTATCGTGTTTTTCTGACACTACTTTTGAACTGAACTTTTATCGCCACCATTCAATATTTTGTACTTGAATAGTCATTTTTCACTGGATTGTTTTTATTTATTATTTTTTTTATATGCTATATGGTGATAACCTGTTATGTGTTTTTTTTACACGTTAGATATCTGTTTTACATTTATTATTCTGTCTGTTTATATATTTTATTATCATGGGTTTAGCACCTTTCCACTCATTCTAATTTGTACGCTACTTCATCGTGATTTCAAAGCCGCACATCTGTACAATTTTCACTACCGATTTCATTTAAGAGAAGTCTATGCAAGTCACAATGAAATTTGCAAAATATAGTGGGGGAACCTTTTTCATTATCGCTGCGACATCGAGTCGTGGCGATATGAACGGTTCCATTGGCAGCAATGAGGTGCACCGGTGTGACCGAGAGCTAAAAAGACCTTCTTCAATAATAAAACCTAATTATATATCAGACAGGAGGCTCATATCTTATGCATTAAATCTTTCTTTTTAATGCCCATAGCAGAAAAAAAAAAAACAGAACATTAACTTCTTAATAATAGAAAAACTTTATAGAACTACAACTCCCAGCAGCCCCGGGATCCCCTCCCCCTAGGTCATAGTCTCTATATAAGGGGCTGTCTGGGTCTCCTCTTCCTCTTTCTTTCTGCTCATGGCAGGCACTACAAGTCTCAGATAAGTATACTCATAACTATATCCTTTTATGTACAACCATTGATGGGAACAAATGTGATTCCTTGTTGTTCTCATCCAAAATGTATCTGTATTTAATAATTATTTATTTAATTATTTATTTATGTAATATATTATATCACATTCCTGCGGGGGGGGCATTCCTGCGGATTCTCACAGAACCTCTCCGCTCTCCGGATGACGGTTCCCCGCGATTCGCCCGGCTCTCGTATGCCTCACCCCCCCCTCCTGCTAGTGAGGGCGCTCACTCGCGCCGCCATCTTCCTTCCCTCCTCCCGGAGCTTCCCTTCGCGCGCAGAGTCAGGGGGCGGTACCTCTGACGCGCGCCGTCTCTTCGCAGCAGCCAATGGAGTTCAGGAGCGCGTAGTCTCGCGAGACTACGCCTCCTGAGCTCACACACGCTTGGGAACATTTCCTCCACCGCTAACAGTGCAACAGCAGCGGTGGTGAGGAGAGGAGCCTGTTCCCCAACAGTACAGCAGGTACAATCGCTATAGCGCTTACCCCAGCCCTATTATTTTCTATTCTCAAAACGGAATTTATTCCTGTTGGAGTTTTTTGTGTATCCTGATCACTAATAATTCCTTAGTGAAGGTAGATAGATGTTCCTCGGAGATAGGTGCCCGGACCGTCCCCCCGTTCAGATAGTCCCTGACTATCGGTTGGCCCGTGTTGTGCCCAAGGGTACCCGGGAGATCAATTTCACCATAGAAAAGGACACAGAGTCATGCAGCAAGTGAAATCAGAGCTCTCCGTTTATTTAGGCTCGTCTAGACCTTTTATATGGTATAAAGAGGGGTGTAGAATACATTTACAAAAGATAACTTATTAACATTCTATAGGTAGATGTAAATGAGGAGGTTATAACCAGCTGTGACCGACATCTCAGAGAAAAACCAAGGAGGACAAGAACATGTTGTTCTGCAGAGGAGTGTAAAGGAAGATAAGAACATATTGTTCTGAGAAAGGCTGAGAAGACAGATCTAAGACAGTTTCAAGGTAACACATACCACAGACATGGACGTGCAAAAGCAAATATCTAAAATGGAGATGAAGAGTGAACAAAATGGCGTTACTATTGCAAAAGCATAAAAACTCCTTCAATCCCCTCTTAAAATCATGTATATGTACAAAAATGATTTTCATCTATCTTCGTGTGAAGGATGTCATCAGGGACCTAGTCTCCCTGGGTGTGAGAAGTGTGAATAGGTGACTGAGCCTTGGGTTCCTTGCTAGTATAAAAAGGACCTATTCCACCCATCCTAAACAACGAGGTTACGCTTCTTTCTTAGCTTATGTTTCTTTATGTAATCAGCATAGCCTTGGGGGGAGGGGTTAAAAGGGACCTCCAAGTCGGAGGTTACAGTGGAAAGCATTGAAAGGTTATCTATACCTTTACTGAACATTTTTCGAAAGCAGGGGATCACACAGCAGACTATTACTCCTATTACAAGGAGTACTACAACTATAAAAATTCCTAGTTGGACTAGGATTTGTTTCCAGTTAGCAAACCACCCAAACCACTGATCCCAAGGGTTGGTTAACCCTGAATTCTTCTTCAGTTCCACAGATAGGTTTTCTAGTTTCTGAATTGCTAGAGTAACCTTACCATTGGGACCAGTGTTATCAGGAATGTAGGTGCAACATCCGTCAGTCTTACCAATATATACACATGTGCCCCCCTTTTCAGCCAGAATCATGTCCAGAGACATCCGGTTCTGGAAAGTCATTTGGGAAGTGTATTCGAGCTGTTCTGCTATTCCCTTTAGGGCATCCCTTGTATCATTAACAAACCTTTGTTGATTGTAATAGATGTAATTTATCCAATCAACATTTTTATTTATAGTTATGATAGGGATTAAGGACTCAAAACCTGCAGCAACTTGATCTCTTGCTTTAAATTCACTGGGGACCCCTCTTGGCACCCCTATCGAATCTATATATACATGTGGATCAAAACTTCCTCCTGGGGATTCTCTCTTTCTTCTTCTTAGGGGGTTGGAGGAAATCTGATCATTATCAGGATTACTTTCTGACACTATGTGTAGGGGCATTATAACCTTGGCCAGGGCGCATTCCCCTTTCCATGGGGAATCCAATTTGGTTCTTAATTTCATATCACCACATATCCAATAAATGTCCCCGAGGGACCTCGTTTGGTTCGCAATTGTTGTATTCCTTCTCTCATGGCAGTAACCCTCAGGAAACACCTGGAGGTCCCTGCCTTTACCCTTAGGTGTACCATTGGATATATAACAAGTATAATTCCCTGGGTATATGGTGATATGACTACCTGGATTTGGGTTTTTTGATAAGATAGGATACTCTTTCTTCCATTTCTCGCAAAGTGTGTCATTAGTGGGTGTGGAGGTGAAGAGGCTCAGGAAACATTCCTCTTGGTTGGAAGGGATATTGAGGGGCACAGTACCCAAGTGAGGTCTGGCCTTACCACACACATAGCAATTACTTTTATTATGGGTGTGGGCATTATACTTCATCCATTCCAACCATAGGTTGACATCCGAGAACCCAGTTTCTATGGCTAGAGTGTCTTCATATGTGGGATCTGCTATGGCCATCATATCTTGAATTGTTTGAATACGGGGTTTTAGAGGATTTATGGGGGGGCCTTGTTGCCATTCTTTAGAGTTATACATATCTTTTATTTCAAACTTGCCTAAAGGTCTATCAGTCCCTCCCCGCACCCATCTTCCCATCCAGTAAGCTCCCTCATCCCCCTTTTGTGGGTTTTCAATATTAAGGATTAGTTGGTACGCTGTGCCCCCGGATCTGAACTTTACATCCCCATCACTCCCGGTGAGTGAATACCTACTGGTGACACATCGTTTGGGGGCTGGGCCCCTCCATGACAATGTCATCCTGGAGATAAGGGATTTCCCATTTCTATCTTTCCTACCTAGTGCTGACTGAGGTTTGTATGCCCAATCTTGTCCTATGCTCCATCCCACACTTCCCCAATGTTTACAGTCTTGTCCCCAATAATTGTCCGTGACACATATATATATTTCCGGGTCTTGATCTCTTCTTTCATGACACTGCCATGCAGCGCCGGGACATGGCGCAACATCACAGTAGTCAAACAAGAAGGTGGCTACCTGTGTATTGGAGGAGTTAAACCAGAGTTGTGTCAGACCTGTTTTCTGTGTGATGGCTACCTGTTGGGGATTTGGGGAAGAAAGAGGGACACTTCTCCTTGTTCTGCATGGTTGTTTGTTTGTATAAGTTTTACCACAAATAACTTGTAGCCCGCCCAAGTCCTCTGGATGATAAATGCAGTTAGTTGTGATCCACACAAGGGTGAACACTGAAAATGAAACCAGTCCTATCAGTAGCCACAATTTGCTTGAGTCTGGTGAAATCAGGATTGTCATTTTCTACAGGGTCAGGGCTGTCTGCCCCCGTTATTACCCCCTTTTCTTGACTGTCCTGTTCGAGGTCAGAGCTGTCTGCTCCCGTTAGTACCTCCTTGCTTGCTTCTGGGTCCTGTTCGAGGTCAGAGCTGTCTGCTCTCGTTAGTACCTCCTTTCTTGACTCCGTTTCCTCTGACTCAGGTTCCCTGCATACCAGCAGCATGGATCCAGGTAGGACTGTGTTCAGTTAGTTAGTTTCCCTTCTTCAGCTGTTCTATCACCACTACATCTCCTTCCTTGAGAGGGTGAGTGTTGCCCTGTGGAAGAAACGGAAACTTGCGAGTAACATTGTCTTTGACTTCTATTAAAGTTTCAATCAACTTTCTCATATATTCATCCCTAATGTTGTCAAGATTGTCTTGTGTCATGAATGTGCGTCTGGCCCAAGGTGTTGGGAAAGGTCTATCCATCAGGATTTCAAAGGAGAATATCCTAGGGTTGCATTTGGTGCCATTCTTATCTCAGCAAGGACAGCTGGGAGGTATCTTTTTCACTTTTTAAACGTACCTCTCGTAGCTTTCCTCGGCTTGTCTTTGATTTGGGAAGTAAATGCTGGGCCTTGGTCTGAATTTATTTGTAGTGGTACTCCCCACCTGGGGATCATTTCCCCTGTGAGGATTCCCACTACCTTTTAGCATCTTTCCTCTTAGTGGGAAACATTTCAGGCCAGCGGGAGAACATGTCTGTAATCATACAGACTGGTTGTTGTCCTTCTTTCGCTGTGAAATGTGGGTGAAATTAATTTGAAGGTGTGTGAACGGGGTTGTGGGGTGGAGCAATCCGATGTGGGTTATTGGGTTTACTCCTGATGCATGTAATGCACCTTTTAACATAACTGACTACCAATTGCCTGGCAACTGTAACATAAAAATCTTTTAGTAGTTGTTTTAGAGTGCGTTTCCCAACCTAGGTGTCCCATCCCATGATAGTGTGCTATGTAGATCGGGGCGCTGTGTTGGGGGATGCATGGTTTCCCCTCTTTGCAAATTAATCCGGTCTTCGGATTCTTTTGCAATATCGGGTAACACCAGTCTCTTAATTCTGTAGTTGTAGCAGAAGCTTGTAGATCAGTTAACAGTTGCGTTTCATCTGGAAGGAGCGGTACGAGGTTTGGCATGGAGATTAAGGCACCTAGAGGTGATTTAAGAGCAGCCTGTTTTGCTGCACTGTCAGCTAGGGCGTTACCCTCAGAGACATCATCAGATCCTCTCGTATGGGCTCTACAGTGAATGATTGCCACTTCGGAGGGCAACATTATTGCAGCAAGGAGTTGTGATATTAACTGAGCGTGCGAGATCCGTTTACCATCTGCACCGATGAATCCCCTCATAGACCATAAGACACCATGGTCGAAGACGACGCCGTGTGCGTATCGGGAGTCAGTGTAGACGGTAACGGGTTTGTCAGCATAAAGAGTGCATGCTCTGGTTAGAGCAATAAGCTCCGCAGCTTGGGCTGACTGGTAAGGGATAGACTTGGCTTCTAAAACCACATCAAGAAATTTAACTACTGCATACCCTGCCAGGCAGGTGTTGTCATTGGGCCTAGTACATGAACCATCCACAAAAACAACATCTGTACCCGGGATGGGTGTGTTCATCATGTCCAGTCTGGGGGAAGTAACCATTTTGATTGCCTCCAGACAGTGATGACAATCGGGTCCTTTATCCTCAGCTGACTTCATGCCTAGAAGTGCATCTAGGATCATGGCCGGGCCCGAGTTACTGGCACTATACTCAATGTACAGCTGTGGATTACTGAGCAGAATAACCTCATACTCACTTAATCCCTGAGCTGACATGTGTTGGATGTGTATGCCTTTAAGCAGGCTTACTACATCATGTGAGGTATGTAAGGTTGTAGGATGTCCTAATGTGAACCCAGATGCCATTTCTACCACCATAGCGCATGTTGCCAGAGCCCTAAAACAGGACGATAAACCCTGGACCTATAGAGGCATGACCTTTGAAAAATAAGCTACAGGTCGTAGCTTGCCCCTGTGTTCTTGGGCCAGCACACCCGCCATGGTTTTACAATTGTCTCTAGCATACAAATTAAACATCAATGAAAAGTCAGGGAGGCTCAGTCAAAGACTCATTACTATAGCTTCCTTTAATGCCTCAAAGGCATGCAACATTTCATTAGACCATTTAACATTTTCAGAAGAATTTTTCAGAGTGGCTTGTCTCAGAACATTATCATAAAAAGAACAATCAGGGATCCATTGCCTGCAATAATTAATCATACCAAGGAAGGATAGCATCTCCCTCTTGGTTTGTGGGGTGACCAGGCCCACTATTGCATGGATACTTGAAATACTGATGTTCCTTTTTGCCTTTTGTGAAGACAAAGCCCAAGTATTCAACATTTTCACTGCACCATTGCAACTTTTGCTTAGACACTTTATGACCACATTCACATAACCATAACATTAGTGATTCACTGTCTTGTTGACAGGCCTCCCTAGACTTACTACAGACCATCAAATCATTGATATACTGTAGTACTACCGAACCCTGGGGGGGGTGCCATGGCCTGAGTGTGGACTGAAAAACAGTACTGTATACCACGGGGAAGTCCACAAATCCTTGAGGCACTTTCAACCAGTTTAACTGGCGTTTGCCAACAAGGGAAAAAGAAAAAAAAAAGAAAACAAAAGGTCTGGTCTTCTTGTCAACAGGGACACTAAGAAAAACATTCTTTAAGTCTATAACAGTAAAATGTGTGGCATCATGTGGTATGTTGGCAAGCACGGCATGGCGGTCAGGTTTCAGAGTGACCCTGTAAGGGGCACAGGAGATTAGGCCAGTGTCATACTCTCCTGTGGTCAAAACATTTTCAGACAGGTCCGGAGGATCCAGATATGCCTGCATGTTATACATGGTCACAATGTATGATTCAGTGAAAGCATCAATGGGTAACACCGAGGATTCAACAATTAATCCTCCTCCTTCCTCTATGGGGAACGGGTTACAACTGTTCATATTCTTGGTCCATGCACTTAAATTATCTATGAATGGGTTAATTAAATAACCGGTCCCACAAATGCGGGTCACATAATCCTCACCCGGTTGGGGTGGACTATGTTCAGACTCTGCAGCGCTCATTACCGGGACATAAAACCGCTGAAACAATCAATGAACAGCTGTAATCAACCCAGAGTCTGCCCAATGTAATCTTTAATTGGTACAGAGAAATAACAATTAAGTTTATATAATACTTGGTTCTTGCAACAGCGCCTGGGGGGTCTACTGCCGCAAAAAAACATGGGGTAGGTTATATGGTCTCTCACTAATATGTGGCTGTTAATGTGCAAAACAATAAAAAAATATCTTTAAACAAAATAAACCTCTTGTTTAGAAAAATACACATTTGGCATAATGCCAACTATTTTATCGGACCCACATTGGATGAGTCCCATATACAGTCAGCTTGCAGCTCATTTAAACAATAAAAATAATAAATGCACAAGTTCATTTTAATATTCCTGCATGCTTAATCAACCCGGCTACACAGAATACTTTTAATTCGTTCACAGAAAACCCTAAGGGTCTTCTGCGAAACTTCACTCACACTTAACATTTTTCAAATGTTTTGTTTTTGTATTAGCCAATGGACTCCAGACACCGATTAGTTATTGACCACTGATAACAAAATTTAATGACAATAACGGTTTGTCATTGCGGCCGCTCTTTTGCCAAAAGCGGGGTTCACTCATCTTTTCGGTCTGGGGTGTCCATTGACCCTCACTATCAGAATTTGTAATTTTTTTTTTTTATTACATTAACTCATAGAACACCATGGAGGTATAAGACTTTCATGTACCTTCACATAATCACAAACAATCACTTCATTCACTTCAATTGTCTAACAAGGTGTAAGTTATTGTCAGCTTTAGTATGCTTAAGTTCAATTACACAAACACAATACTTGCATGTCATTAATGTCTTTATATATATTATTAGTATTTTCTAACAGAAAGACAACCAGTGGTTCCTTATCCTTGCAGTACTGGCAGTCTATCTGCTACAAAATATATGTGGCTGCAGATGGTAGACGTTTCTAACCTGCCTATAAGTAAGCCCGAGTTGATTACAGTCTATTTCTCCATGGAAATCGATTCTGCAATAAATTGTTCTACACTCGGGATGGCAGGAAATAACTCGTCTACCTAAGAATTGATTTTGCCCTGCAGGTGGGGTTATTGAGACTAACTTGGCAGCATTTAACTCATGATTTGTTATGTTAAAATTTAGACACTGAGTACAGGACGGGCAGGTCATCAGTATAACACAGTCTCTACTTGTCACAAATACAGCTTCAGTATATGTTAGATCAAATCTGTGATGTTCAATGCAGCATGAGCCTCTTCATTCGCTCCGACTCCACCCTTGACTGGTTTTAACCTCGGTAATAAAATCGAGGTTAACCTGATCTTTAGATGGAATCAGCCTAGACCAGACGCATGCTCGAGCCAGCCCGTATCTTGTTGACCATCACTATAGATTGACCATTAGACATACACTGAAGTAAACATTCAATGATTCTTATTACTTTAAATTCAATTAATGATCACAGTCCGTATACTCACTAACCGGACTATTGGACCATACAAACAGATTATCTTAAACTTCTACGCGACAGGTAAGAGAAGCAAAGCAGTTTTAGGCACAACACGGGTCAATAATTTGTCTCCCTGAGACAAGCTAATATTTCCCTGAAATATTAGTTTTGTTTTACACTCCCAGAGTGTTCACATTCCCTGAATGTGCTTTTTATTCACGCTCCCGAAGCGTGTTTGTTATAACTTTGCTCACACTCCCTGAGTGTGTTTGTTATAACTTCATTCACACTCCCTGAGTGTGTTCACAATCCCGGATTGTGTTTCTTATCACGCTCCCAGAGCGTCCACACTTCTAGAGTGTGTTTCTAAGGCTCAGGAATCGGAAACTTAGTCAGAGCCCTCCCAACCCGGACAGTTGGAAAATAAAATATTTCAACTTACCGGGTGGGTGAGTAGGGATGACGTTCCGATGCCGGACGAAGCCCCCAGACTGAAGGTAGATAGATGTTCCTCGGAGATAGGTGCCCGGACCGTCCCCCCGTTCAGATAGTCCCTGACTATCGGTTGGCCCGTGTTGTGCCCAAGGGTACCCGGGAGATCAATTTCACCATAGAAAAGGACACAGAGTCATGCAGCAAGTGAAATCAGAGCTCTCCGTTTATTTAGGCTCGTCTAGACCTTTTATATGGTATAAAGAGGGGTGTAGAATACATTTACAAAAGATAACTTATTAACATTCTATAGGTAGATGTAAATGAGGAGGTTATAACCAGCTGTGACCGACATCTCAGAGAAAAACCAAGGAGGACAAGAACATGTTGTTCTGCAGAGGAGTGTAAAGGAAGATAAGAACATATTGTTCTGAGAAAGGCTGAGAAGACAGATCTAAGACAGTTTCAAGGTAACACATACCACAGACATGGACGTGCAAAAGCAAATATCTAAAATGGAGATGAAGAGTGAACAAAATGGCGTTACTATTGCAAAAGCATAAAAACTCCTTCACTTAGCATGGCTGAAGGTTTTACACCCACTTCCCCCAAGGGAGATAACCTCGCCATTGAATCTGCCCAGTTTATGACGGCAGACCAGATTCAGGACCTAATTAATAAATCGGTCCAGGCTGCCCTGGCCTCAGCCATCCAACCCTCTGGCCCCCAGTTCTCACTCTGAGTGGTGAACCGCCAAATAAAAAAGGTAAAGTGACCCACAAATCAAAACACTTGGCGGCAAACGACTCCCCGACAGGGGAAGTAAATACTATGCCTCAGGCAGTTCCCCCCCCGGTCTGCCAACCCCAGCATCCATCAGTTAATGATCGACCCCTGGGCCTCAGGGAGTTAGAAGAGAAGAGGCATAAGTCCCTAAGAAGGACCAAACCAAACTCATTCATTGACTCCTCTGACGAGGATTCCCTAGATAATTCTGTGGGTTATGAGTCTGACGACTATGAATCTGACACTGACAAAAGAGATGCTGGGGATACGGCGTTCGACCCAAACGCCACCCCTGTTACGCAGGGTGAAGTGATCCTGGACGCACTGGGAGAACCATTCTTTCACCCGGACGCCATCTCCCATCCGAGATCAGGCGATTGGTCCCCACTCCCACAAGTATCCCAATACATGGAACTGTGGGCCAGGAAATCCCTGGACAGATCTGCCCGCAACAAACTACGGGCTGAGTGCCCCAGACCCCTCATCCCCAATAAGGTGATGGCCACACCAGAAATTGACCCTATCCTGGCCAAATACTTGGCGAAATCGGGTAAACTCCCCAAGAAGGGTATAGAACGATCTTTCAGATCAATACAAGAACGGATTTTAGATCTAATGGGCCCCCTCACAAAAATCCTAAATCTGTCCGAACAGGCGGCCGCATCGGACCAACCAGTTGACTTGGCTCAACTTCGAGGGTGGGCCCAAAGGGCTATATGCCTAGCAGGCACCGCCAACACCACCTGCTCGGTGGAAAGACGCCGCTCCATCCTAATGCGGCTAGACCCCCAGCTCTCCCACCTGGCCGAAACCGAACCCGGCCCGGCGGCACTGGGAATGCTGTTTGAACCTGATGAAGGACATCAATAGGTTCGTGGGCCTGTTTACAGGCCTTGATAAAGCCCAAACCTCCTTAAATCGCACGAATGCGAGTAGAGTTTTTTCCAGGGCTGGCAGAGGTAGAGGCCGATCTGCCGGCCGCAACTCCTCCTATAGGCCACAGGGCAGGTCTACCGCCCAATTCCAATATCAGCAGGCTCCTTCTCCGTACTCCGTCCCACTGGCACAACCGGCGCCCTTTTTCCCACCCAGAGGAAGACCCTGGCGAGGACGCGGCGGTCGTGGCTCTTCCCGCTCCCAACCTCCTACAGGTGAGTGTACACTGCATACCACATTCACACATACCAGTGGGGGGCCGCCTGATGTATTTTATCCACGCCTGGTCTGCGATTACGGCAGACGCCTGGATTTTACAGACGGTCACAGGGTTCCAAATAGAACTTCTCTCATCACCAGTGTTAAACATACTTCCTCCCCCTATCAGGTTTACGGAACACAACGTTGCACTGATAGACCACGAGATATCAGAACTCAGGTCCAAACATGCGATTGTAGAGACCGGAAATCCTTCCCCGGGGTTCATAAGCAACCTTTTTCTAGTAAAAAAGAAAGGGGGAGGATACCGTCCCGTGATAAACCTTCGGGAACTAAACCAGCATGTCAACTACAGACACTTCAAGATGGAAGGTATTCACTTCCTCCGAGATCTCCTAATTCCAGGAGACTGGCTGGTGAAAGTGGACCTGAAGGACGCTTACCTCACCGTCCCTATCCACCCAGATTCCCAACACCTGCTTCGTTTCCTTTGGAAAGATCGGACGTGGCAATTTACTTGCCTCCCGTTCGGTCTGTCGTCCGCCCCATGGTGTTTCACCAAGCTAATGAAACCGGTAGTGGCATCCTTAAGGAGCAGGGGAGTGCGTCTGATCATTTATCTGGACGATATTCTCATCATGGCCCACTCCGAAAACCTAGCTTTCCTTCACATGTCATGGACGGTCTCTCTATTACAATCCCTAGGTTTCTTAGTCAACCTGGACAAGTCGATCCTCACCCCAACCCAAGAGATGGAGTTCTTGGGTTTCTTGATAGACACCAACCAAGCCGTTCTGCGACTCCCTGTATCGAAGCTATCACTGATACGCAAAGAAATCAGGGCGGTCCTGCGCAAAGGTTCCTTATCCTTAAGGGTTCTGGCCCGTCTGGTGGGGCTTCTTGCGGCCTCCATCCAGGCTATCTTCCCGGCCCCCCTTCATTACAGAGCCCTCCAGAGGCTCAAAATCATGCACTTAAGGCAGGGCCTCAGATACGCGGACGAGGTCCCACTCTGTCTAGAAGCGGCGGAGGAGCTACATTGGTGGCTTCGCCACGCCATCGAATGGAATGGCAAGGCCATCTTCAACTCCAGACCGGATATCGTCATAGAGTCGGACGCGAGCCGCATCGGCTGGGGCGCTCGTTGCGGGGATACCTCCACAGGAGGGACGTGGTCCGCTTCCGAGGTAAATTTGCATATCAATGCATTAGAACTTCTGGCAGCATTCTTTGCCATCAAGAGTTTCTTGCCATTAACCTCGAACAACTGCGTTTTACTTCGCATGGACAACGTGGCAGCGGTTCAGTATGTCAACCGCTTGGGAGGCACCAGGTCCAGGACTCTAGCAATCCTGGCAAAAGAGTTCTGGCACTTCTGCCTGTCACACAACATCACCCCCATGGCAGAATACATCCCGGGGGTCTCCAACACGGTGGCCGATTGGTACTCACGCCACCTTTCCGACTCCAGCGACTGGCGTCTGGAGCGTTCGGTTTTCCTTCGGCTGAGGCAACTTTGGGGCCCGTTGCACACGGACCTCTTCGCTTCTCGCCTCAACTACCAGTTACCTCGTTTTTTCAGCTGGAGACCGGATCCGGAGGCATTCGCAGTGGACGCTTTCCGCCACATCTGGCCGAGGGGAACACACTATGCGTTTCCCCCCTTCCAGATGATCTCCAGATTTCTCCTCCATACAGCGAACCAGCGAGCGACAGTTGTATTGATCACACCCTGGTGGCCGACACAGCCGTGGTTCCCTCTCCTTCTGGGGATGGCCATAGACTACCCCAGGCTGATTCCCCAGTTCCCTCACCTGCTGACCAACCCGACAGGGGGTCTTCACCCTCTAGTCATGGAGGGCAACCTCCGCCTCCTAGCATGGTTGATTTCAGGGTCCCGGATACGGACAAGGACCTTTCAAGATCAGCTAGGGACCTCCTTACCCTGGCCTGGGCCCCTGGGACCAGATCGGCCTATCAATCTGCCTGGCAACTCTGGGTGCGTTGGTGTGATCAACGGCAGGTTGATCCCATACACGCACCTGTAGCTTTAGTGGTGAACTACCTGGCAGAGTGTTTTGACGCAGGTAAAGCCTATAGCTCCATCAATGTGTACCGATCAGCTATCTCAGCACACCATCACCCTGTGGACTCTCTACCAGTGGGACAACACCCACTAGTATGTAGACTCCTGCGAGGCATCAGATTCAAACGCCCCCCTAGACCGAGATACCAGACAGGTTACTCGACATGTTTTCCTCATGGCAAGACAACGACGACCTGTCGTTAAAACTGTTGTCTTATAAATTGACCGTCTTGCTATGTTTAGTCTCGGTTAAACGCGTTTCGGACGTGAGAGCGTTGGATATCTCTCGACGACAGTTCTCACCTCAAGGGGTCAAATTCTCGGTGGTCCGTAGAACCAAGACAAGCATCCACACGGTCTTTTATCCATTTTTTCCCACACATCCCCGACTTTGCGTAGTACGTTGCTTACAAGCATACGAATCACGGACGGTCGATATCCGCTCCTCTGGACTTTCACAACTTCTCATCTCCTTCGTTAGACCTCATCTCCCAGTATCTTCCGCCACGTTAGCACGATGGGTACGCTCAACCATGGAGATGGCGGGCATAGACGTCTCCCTGTTCGGTGCCCACTCTTCCAGAGGCGCCATGGCTACTAAGATAGTCTCTTCAGGAGGCTCCCTGTCAGACTTACTCCTGGCGGCTGACTGGTCTTCCGAGACCACCTTTCGCTACTTCTACTTCAGACCTGAAGAACACGTATCCATGTCAGTCTTATGATGTTTTCCTCTGCATTATATACATTATTAACATGCTGTTGCTAGCTTTGAACTTGCATAAGATATGAGCCTCCTGTCTGATATATAATTTGAGATTTTCCTAGCCTGTGACGGAAAATATTGATTATATGAAGACAGGAGGCGAGTATCTTCCCTCCCTTTCCCTCCCTGTCACGCCTTTTTTGTTTTTCCCAGGCTATTGATCATCCTGTGTGCGCTCTTGAAGGCGGCTGACCGATCAATTACGATGTTTGGATTACCTGCAGTCCCCGTTGGGACGAAGTTAGCCACGTTGGCCACGTTCCTGCTTGTTTCCTCCAACAGCGGATTTTCAGACCGACCGTTGAACACAGTTCTGATCGAATAGAAAGCGACCTTGACCAAGTTGAAAATGGCCCGGTCGACCCGACTACCAGGATCGGAGGAGGAGTCCACGATCACCTTGTACGAGGTCCACAACACCAAGGTTACATGATGTGCCAGATTCGCACAAAGAAAGAGGAAGAGGAGACCCAGACAGCCCCTTATATAGAGACTATGACCTAGGGGGAGGGGATCCCGGGGCTGCTGGGAGTTGTAGTTCTATAAAGTTTTTCTATTATTAAGAAGTTAATGTTCTGTTTTTTTTTTTTCTGCTATGGGCATTAAAAAGAAAGATTTAATGCATAAGATACTCGCCTCCTGTCTTCATATAATCAATATTTTCCGTCACAGGCTAGGAAAATCTCAAATTATCAATCAACACAGCCACTACCTGATTATCCCTTACACCACAAAAATCATCAAACATATAAACATAAGTATGAAATTGCACATAAATCAATAATAAAACATGAAGTTGCTGTGTGACCAAAAAGTGGTTTCACTCACTCCACCGCTCAGTAAAAAATGCAGCAAAAGATGCCTCGAAACCCACATTGGGTGGTTTCACTCACTCCACCGCTCAGTAAAAAATGCAGCAAAAGATGCCGCGAAACCCACAAACCTTGGCTATAAAAAAAAGAATAAAGTCCAAAATAGTTAGAGCTTCCATCAAATTATCCATGTGTCCTAATATCTTCATGCACTATAACTGACCACCAGTGCTACTTATGCATACACCTCCCGTGAACAATATATGCTCACCTCCAGAGTAGACCCTGATGGCTAGTCAAGGGTCACATGTGCATTTGTCCCCTTCATGGGCTGTAATCAGAATGGCTCCAAATTCACTCCACCACAGATGAATTCAACTGTTTTACAGATCCTCCCCACTCACATAAGAAGCGTATTAAATTCACTGATAGGGCCAGATTCACGAACACTTGCGCTGGAGTATTTGGATATGCGCCGCGTAACTGTGATGATGCGCCGTCGTTTTTATGTGCCCGTACCCACCAAACTAGATGCGCCCAATAACGGGTCATTTGCGACCGGCGGAACGTTCCGACGCCAGAGTATCGTCAGCGTTTATTTTCGCTGGGCGCATCAGTCGCGCCCATTGATTTCCCCTGCAAATATGCAAATGAGGGAGATTTCCCAATTCACGAACGGATTAGCACCATACGCTGGCTACATGCGCCGCGCGTATCTGGTCCGTCCGGCGCAAAGTTATTTCTACAAAAGGCTGCTTTATCTTTACTCCAGACGGTCACAGGTCAGCAGGAGAGCAGCTACAGCAGCGTTACCGACGATAGGAGCTTGCTGAACAACAACACTTGCAAGGAGGACAACACCTCTGTGTGCCAACATGCCAGGGGCAATTGTGGTCCTAGAACTACTGATGGGTCCCCTGGAACCAAGAAGGCGGCCACGTGAGAGGATATACCGCACTCGTATGAGCCTCTTTGGCATGGGGGATGAGGAGGTGTATCGCCTCTTCAGATTCAGCCCTGATGCAATACTTGAACTAACCACAACCCTGCAGGGTGACATCACCAGCAAGACACACCGCTCACAAGCAGTGCAGCCACTGGTGAAGGTCCTGGCAACACTTCATTTCCTTGCAAGTGGATCATTCCAGCGTACAAGTGGAGTGGTGGCTGGGATGTCACAATCCTCCATAAGCAGATGTGTGCACCAGGTTGTCCCTGCAATCCTCAGACGCATGTCCAACCAGTTCATCAGACCCACCACTGAGGAGCTGCGGCAGAAGGCAATGACAGATTTCTACAGCATTGCCAGATTCCCACGCACTGTGGGGGCCATTGATTGCACACATGTGGCACTCCAGCCCCCCAGTGCCACAGAGCACATATACCGCAATCGGAAGCATTGGCATTCCATCAATGTACAGGTGATAGCTGATGCCCAACGCCTCATATGGCACGTCCGTGCCAAACACCCCGGGTCCAGCCATGACAGCTTCATATACCGTCAGAGCCCCATCCCAGCAGAATTTAACCAGAACATGTATGGGGACAGCTGGCTGGTTGGTGAGTGACATGGGAGTCAGGCATGACTATCCCCTCCCGTGATGCACAACAGAAATCGCACATGCATGACTAACATTCTCCTGTCTTTTCCCTTCCAGGTGACTCTGCATATGCACTGGGACCCCATCTCATGACTCCTTTCCGGAACCCCCAAACCAGAGGAGAGAGAAAATACAATGAAGCACACATCAAAACCCGTGCAGTGGTGGAGCAAACATTTGGGCTCCTGAAGTCCCGTTTCCGATGCCTGGATAAGTCTGGGGGGGCCCTATTGTATTCCCCTACCTTCGTGTGTCAGATCATCGGTGCATGTTGCATACTACATAACTTTGCTATGAAAAAAGGCCTGCATATTGACATACGTGATGACCTGACCCCCGACCCACACAGTCCCCACCTGCCAGAGGACACCCAGTCTGCTGATGGAAGAGCAGTCAGGAGGGTCCTCGCTGTAGGCATCTTTGGACACTAAACCAAAACATTAATCACACAGACAGTGCACGCGTGTACACCACTGATGTCCCTAGATCACACACACCACATGCACATCGCATTGGATTAGCCCAAGTCCAGCATGTAGGAGTTGGGAGCAGTAACGCCAGCGTCAAGGCCCCAATGATGTCACTGTCCATTCACACACCTTTCACACGTCATTCATTCAGCCGTGGGGTTCACTTCACCACCACGGCCGAGGGTGACACCCCTTACTTTCAGGAGTGCCACCCCCTCACATTCACACACCATTCACACTGTCCCCTGCACTCCTGACCGTGTGCAGTACAAAAATAAATTAATAATATCATATCCTGATAATTAAAAGAAACAAAATCTCAAAACCTGAGCAAAATAAAAAATAAACTCATGACCTGAGTATGTCCAAAACAAAAATATAAAACCCCCAAAAAAATAAAAGGCCTCATCGGGGATGCCGGGGGCTTCTTCTGGGGGCCCCTCTCTGACTCCGCAGCTGCCTGGATGGCGTGGGTGGGGGTGGGGGGGCATCTGGAGGTGGCTGATCCCCAGGTGGGCCACTCCTGGCAGGTGTGGCCTGCGTGCCCTCCAAGGCCCTGGCTATCCGTCCAAGGTAGGAGTTGGTCTGGGCCTGCATCCGGAGCTGACGGGTGACCTGGTAGTGCTGGGCCCGCCGACTCAGCCTCCCCTGGTCCCGGATGGCAGCACTGTTGGCCTGGACGGCTGCAGTAAGGTGCCGGATATCCCCCTGCACCTCCCCCAAAGTGGTGACCACTGCAGCGCAGTTGCAGCTGACATCCTGCACTGCGTTGCTGAGGTTGGCAACGGAGCCCAGGCTGTCAGACACTTTCTCCAAGTGCACCGCTATGGCCCCCATCTGTTCCGTCTGCCTGGCGTGATCCCTCGCCAACTGGTCCTGTATACCATCAGACACCCCCCTGGTCTTCTGGGTCGCCTTCCTGGGGACAGAAGATGGTTGTCCTCGGGTGGAAGGAGTCGCCCTTGAGGGGCTTCCAAGGATGGGGGAGGGGACGACAGACGGCCCAGGAGAAGGGGAGGAGACAGACAACACTAATGAAAAGTCCTGCTCTGCCACAGCAGGATCCTCCACAACCACCTCGGCAGGTGTGGTGTGGCCACTCTCCTCCTCCACAACCTCTTCACCACCCAGTGGCTCGGGCACACGATGGCGTGGGGGGGATGGGGTGGAATGCACGCTGACAGATGATGGCCCAGCTCCGTCATCTGTGGATGACACAAAGCAGACACATGTTGGTGGTCCCACACACTTGGCACATGTACCCTCCCCCCCCCCAAATGCAAAACAACAAATAGGGGATTATAAAACACTTACCTGTCCTTGTGCCTTCCTCCACGGAGTCATAGCCTGCGACCCCCTCCACCTGCTCCCTCTCCAGGCAGCGAGCAACCACCTCCTCCTCTGCGGTTAGGGTGACAGGACATGGGGGACCACCACCTGTGCCCCTCTCATACCTCCTGATGGAGGCCACCTTGTCCCTCACCTTGCGCCGCAGGTCATTAATTTTTTTTTGTATGTCCCCAGCAGTCCGGGTGGAGTACCCCAGGACATTGACCCTGGCAGCAATCGACTCCAGGATGCCCTGCTTCCTCTCCCGGCTGGTCTTCCGGCTTTTTTTGCCATGGAGAAATTCATTATCCGTCTCCATTGCCGAAATGATCACTGAGACCTCCTGTGAATTAAAGTTGAGGTTCCTCCTCTCTCTGGGGGTAGCGGGAGCAGCCATCACAGCACAAAAGTATCTTCCCTGGGGTGGGGGGAAGCGGAAATACTTTTGCGCCGGAATGGCGTTTCCGCCAGCGCTTTTAAGCGCCCAGCGGAACGCATTGCGCTGACGTTTCCCAGGAAGTGGTGCCGACGGAAGTTGTGAGCATGCGCACAAGGGGGGCGAGTGGAGCCGCACTCACTGCGCATGCTCCGTGGATGATGCGCTGAACGTAAGCCTCTGCGCTGGGCTCCGCCCATCATTTACATATGATCACACCCACTTCCACTTGCGTCGGGTTACGCCAGCGCATTATCGTTACTCTGGCGCAAGTTTACGCGCAACTGCTATGTGAATTACAGGACTTGCGCTGAAAGGGTCTTCAGAGTAACGTAAATGAGAAGCGTTACTCCAGAGGAAAGATACTCTCATCTACCTGAATATGGCCCATAGTGCGCTCTGTACAATAAAAACATTTATTCAATATTTAAAATGACACTCACAAATCAGTGTGTACACATGTTATGCTTTGCGTCTATTTATTAAGGTCCTTGCGGTAACAACAAGGAAGCTTAGACTTCTGTAGTGTATCAATGCTTTAATAAACAGAAAAACTGCACATACAACTGTAGGATGCACAATACATTACAACTCATAACTTACAAAATACGCCTACAAATATAAGCATGTACAATATGTACGCATCAAATAAACTAAACAGTTACTCAACTTAGGGGTCAAGATGTAAGGTCCTTCATGGTTCTTGCTCAGTCCAACTTAAAAGCATTTCCAACATTATCCAGCTTCCGGCAGCCATGTGTTACTCCATCGTCCTTCCAAACATATCTCCTTTTTTCCAAACATGTCTCTTTTCAAAGGCTAAATCTCCTCCCCTACCTGCCAACATCACATCCTGTCGACAACTCCCTGTCTCAGCTCCAAAATCTATCCATCTGGTTTATTTACATATCAATGGAGGGGGGAGAGCATCTGTAAACATATGCTCTTACTAAACCGAACTCTATATTATTGCTATCAAGAAAATACAAATGGCCATAGCAACACAACACAGTGCTATGAATAGCGCATATCAAACACAGCCAGCTCTCTGTCTCATCATCTCTACTGCCGACATCAAGATGGCTGCCGACTGACCCCACTCCATGCTTATATGCATTACACCCAATCAACAGGCTTCTTCACTAGGCCCACTTCATGTTTGCCTATAACCTAGGGTGACCAGACGTCCCCGATTTCCGGGGACAGTCCCCGGATTGAGGACACTGTCCCCGGAAGAAGTTTGTCCCCGGTTTGTCCCCGCTTTGCAGTTTCAGGGACATCTGGTCACTGTAAAGTTCTACCGTGAGGTGCGCCAGTGTTCCGCATTTGGGTTGCGGCTACCTGACACACACCAGTTGCAGCCACCCTAACTGATCACTGGTTGCTAGGAGGGCCGCCCGCTTGGCGTCTAACAACCAGTGACGTCACACACTCACACACAGAGACTCCCAGAGTGAGGCTGTGTCAGTGTTGCCCTGGCTCCACCCACCTTTTCCTCTTCTCCGGCTCCCGCGGTCCACCACCAGCGACCTAATGATGATACGTCTGATGCAGGCAAGATCTCTGGCTGGGAAGAGAACGATCGCACAGCCCTGGGGATGATGGCATCTGCACTCTGGCCCTCTCTCTCCCCGGGGAGTTAGTCTCAGCGTCGCCCTCAGTCTACATTCCTGAGGTGGAGGACAGGAGGTGCTGAACTTAGAGAGCTGGAGACGGTGCACTGCAGCATGGACTGGACAGACTCGGCAGCACAGCAGCAGGTCAGTGTGTCATTGTCAGGCCAGGCCAGCTGTTTAGCATATCACACTTCTTTAATGTAAACAAAGCAGGCTGAGTGTTCCTTCCCAGTGCCCTTCCACCAGGTGCTATTCCAAACCTGTATCTAATTACCCTTATTTGTTTTATATATACACTTAGTGCACACTGATATCTGTACACTGAGTGTCACATGGTGTACATGGTATGAGATATGTCAGATGTACTAGCATTCTGTGTACAGAGATCAGTGTTATATATATTAGGAATAGCACTTAGTGATTACTATTCCTTATGTATAACACTGAGATCCATATATATAGGGAATAGCACTCAGTGTACAGATATCCAGGGGCGGACTGACCGTTTGGGCACCCGGCACTGCTTAAGGGTCCAGGGAACAGTGGTGGTGCATCCATAAGGGCGCATGGATGCTGCCCCCTCTTCTTAGCCACCCCCTCTATGACCAATGGATAGATTCATGCATTGCATGAATCTATCTATGGACCCCGCTCTCACCCCACCTTCAGGCACCCGGCACCCTTTTTGGGCGCCGGGCACCTAAATTACAGCGGCGGGGTGTTTTTGAAGCCATAGGCTCTAATAGGCTTCAAAAATAGGTGAACTGCGTGCACCATGCTGGGTGCTTGCAGTTCACCCAGGTGTGTTAGGAAAGTGAATGTTCATTCGCTTTCCAACACTGAACCACTTCTCCACCAATCAGTTGCTGGGTCTGTTACCCGTCACCTGATTGGCAGAAACAGGCGCCGCTATTGGACGCCTATCAGTAGGAAAGGACGAGAGATGAGGATGGGAGGAGACACATGAAGGACCCCGCTCTTCACCGTGACCCGCTGCCACACCAAGACGGGGTAAGTGGCAGGCAGACGACAACCAGGCAGGGGGGGTCACACTGGGGGCATTCAATAGCACAGTGGCAGCATTTGATAGGGGACAGTGGCAGCACTTGATAGGGGACAGTGGCAGCACTTGATGGGGCACAGTGGCAGCACTTGATGGGGGACAGTGGCAGCACTTGATAGGGGACAGTGGCAGCACTTGATAGGGGACAGTGGCAGCACTTGATAGGGGACAGTGGCAGCACTTGATGGGGCACAGTGGCAGCACTTGATGGGGCACAGTGGCTGCACTTGATAGGGCACAGTGGCTGCATTTGATTTGCACACTGGCAGTGTTTGATTTGTACTTTGGCAGCATTTGATGGGGCACAGTGGCAGCGTTTGATGGGCACAATTGTTTTTCAGAATTTTTCAGTTTGTGTCCCCCAAAAAACTTTGAGCACCAGCCGCCACGAGATGCTCCTGTCCCAGGCTTCACTCACCCTTGGAGGGGACAGTCTGCACAGCTGAGGACAGTGTACATGCTTGAGGTGCACAGGTCCTCCACAGGTGAGGGAGCTTGCCCACAGTCCTATGCTGCTCTTCTCATATGCTCTCTCTCTCTCTCACACACACACACCCCCATCTCTCTCTCTTACCCCCCCCTCTCTCTCTCTTTCTTTCTCACCCCTCTCTCTCTCTCTCTCACCCCTCTCTCTCTCACACACCCGTCTCTCTCCCCCTCTCTCTCTCTTACCCCTCTCTCTCTCACACACACACACACACCTATCTCTCTCTCTCACACACACCTCTCTCTCTCTCTCTCACACACACCTCTCTCTCACACACACCTCTCTCTCTCTCTCTCTCTCTCTCTCTCTCACACACACACCTCTCTCTCTCACACACACACACCTCTCTCTCTCTCTCTCACACACACACACCTTTCTCTCTCTCTCTCACACACACCCCTCTCTCTCTCACACACCCCTCTCTCTCTCTCACACACCCCTCTCTCTCTCACACACCCCTCTCCCTCTCTCACACCCCTCTCCCTCTCTCACACCCCTCTCCCTCTCTCACACCCCTCGCTCTCTCTCTCTCACATCCCTCTCTCTCACACCCCTCTCTCTCTCTCACACCCCTCTCACACACACCCCTCTCTCTCTCTCTAACACCCCTCTCTCTCTCACACCCCTCTCTCTCACATCCCTCTCTCTCTCACACCCCTCTCTCTCTCACACCCCTCTCTCTCTCACACACACCCCCTCTCTCTAACACACCCCCCTCTCTCTCACCTCTCTCTCACACCCACCCTTCTCTCACACACCCCTCTCTCTCTCTCACACACCCCCCTCTCTCTCTCTCACACCCCTCTCTCTCTCTCTCTCACACCCCCTCTCTCTCACACCCCTCTCTCTCACTCTCTCTCTCTCTCACACCATCTCTCTCTCTCTCTCACCCCTCTCTCTCGCTCTCTCACCCCCCCCCCCCTCTCTCTCTCTCTCTCTCACACACACACACCCCTCTCTCTCACCTCTCTCTCTCTCACACACACACCCCCTCTCTCTCACACACACCCCTCTCTCTCTCTCTCTCTCACACACACACACACACACACACCCCTCTCTCTCTCTCTCTCTCTCACACACACACCCCTCTCTCTCACACTCTCTCTCTCACGCACCCTCCTCTCTCTATCCCACATCCCTCTCTCTCACGCACCCCCTCTCTCTCTCTCTATCCCACACCCCTCTCTCTCTTATTTCTCTCTCTCTCTCACGCACTCGCTCTCTCACACACACCCTCTCTCTCTCACACACACCTCTCTCTCTCACACACACCTCTCTCTCTCTCTCACTCTCTCTCTCTCACACACACTTCTCTCTCTCTCTCTCTCACACACACTTCTCTCTCTCACACACACACACACTTCTCTCTCTCTCTCTCTCACACACACACACACACACACCTCTCTCTCTCTCTCTCTCACACACACACACCTCTCTCTCTCTCTCTCTCACTCACTCACTCACTCACACACACACACACACACACACACCTCTCTCTCACACACACACCTCTCTCTCTCTCTCTTACACACACACCTCTCTCTCTCTCTCACTCACTCACTCACTCACTCACTCACTCACACACACACACACACACACCTCTCTCTCTCTCACACACACACCTCTCTCTCTCTCTTACACACACACCTCTCTCTCTCTCTCTCTCTCTCTTTCTCACACACCTCTCTCTCACCTCTACTCTCTCTCTCTCCTCTCTCTCACCTTTCTCTCACCTCTCTCTCTCTCTCTCACACCTCTCTCTCTCACCTCTCTCTCTCTCACCTCTCTCTCTCTCACCTCTCTCTCTCTCTCTCTCTCTCACCTCTCTCTCTCTCACTTCTCTCTCACCTCTCTCACACCCCTCTCTCTCTCTCTCACCCCCCTCTTTCTCTCTCTCACCCCCCTCTTTCTCTCTCTCACCTCACTCTCTCCTCTCTCACCTCACTCTCTCCCCTCTCACCTCACTCTCTCCTCTCTCACCTCACTCTCTCCTCTCTCACCTCACTCTCTCTATATTTGCCTGAGCTGTGAAATAGTCCTTTCCTCTAGGTAAGGTTGATTGGCACTGAGTGGGCTGCATTGATGGGCACGGAGTGGGCTGCATTGATGGGCACGGAGTGGGCTGCATTGATGGGCACTGAGCGGGCTGCATTGATGGGCACTGAGCAGGCTGCATTGATGGGCACTGAACAGGCTGCATTAATGCGCACTGGTGAGTATAACTGTATTGAACTGTGCTTTAAAATGTATGGATTTCCCTTTTGTGAACCAGAAAATAATGATGTTATGCAGTTGGGCCGGTATAATAATGCTATGGGGCTGGTATGAAATGATTTCCAGAAATAACGTATATATCATACAATCATTCCTTAAACGCACACCACATACACTGCATATCTCATTTGAGCTAAATATGCTTATACAATAGTTTACTATTTGCCAATAATAAAAAAAAGAAAAATGTCCCCGGATTTCATTTGAAAAATCTGGTCACCTTACTATAACCATGTTTAGATTTTGTTGAATTATTGTCCGATTATGTCTAATATATTTCTCTTTAGTTAGGTTACTCTTCCTTCTAAAGCACATGAATGTTTTTGATGAAGGAAATCTGTGAAACATGTCGATACATCTACTGTAAATGCTTATTTTTTGAAGATATGTATTTTATTATTCCTTTGAAATATGAAAGATGTAACCATGTTTATGGGGTAATGTAATATTCCCATTTTATAAAGGATTGCCTTGCTGGGCCAGATTCACGAACACTTGCGCTGGAGTATTTGGATATGCGCCGCGTAACTGTGCTGATGCGCCAACGTTTCTATGTGCCCGTACCCACCAAACTAGATGCGCCCAATAACGGCTCATTTGCGACCGGCGGAACGTTCCGACGCCAGAGTATCGTCAGCGTTTATTTTCGCAGGGCGCATCAGTCGCGCCCATTGATTTCCCCTGCAAATATGCAAATGAGGGATTTTTCACAATTCACGAACGGATTAGCACCATACGCTGGCTACATGCGCCGCGCGTATCTGATCCGTCCGGCGCAAAGTTATTTCTACAAAAGGCTGCTTTATCTTTACTCCAGACGGTCACAGGTCAGCAGGAGAGCAGCTACAGCAGCGTTACCGACGATAGGAGCTAGCTGAGCACCCCCACTTGCAAGGACAACACCTCTGTGTGCCAACATGCCAGGGGCACTCGTGGTCCTAGAACTACTGATGGGTCCCCTGGAACCAAGAAGGCGGGCACGTGAGAGGATATACCGCACACGTATGAACCTCTTTGGCATGGGGGATGAGGAGGTGTATCGCCTATTCAGATTCAGCCCAGATGCAATACTTGAACTAACCACAACCCTGCAGGATGACATCACCAGCCCAACACACCGATCACAAGCAGTGCAGCCACTGGTGAAGGTCCTGGCAACACTCCATTTCCTTGCAAGTGGATCATTCCAGCGTACAAGTGGAGTGGTGGCTGGGATGTCACAGTCCTCCATAAGCAGATGTGTGCACCAGGTTGTCCCAGCAATCCTCAGACGCATGTCCAACCAGTTCATCAGACCCACCACTGAGGAGCTACGGCAGAAGGCAATGACAGATTTCTACAACATTGCCAGATTCCCACGCACTGTGGGGGCCATTGATTGCACACATGTGGCCCTACAGCCCCCCAGTGCCACAGAGCACATATACCGCAATCGGAAGCATTGGCATTCCATCAACGTACAGGTGATAGCCGATGCCCAACGCCTCATATGGCACGTCCGTGCCAAACACCCCGGGTCCAGCCATGACAGTTTCATATACCGTCAGAGCCCCATCCCAGCAGAATTTAACCAGAACATGTATGGGGACAGCTGGCTGGTTGGTGAGTGACAAGGGAGTCAGGCATGACTATCCCCTCCCGTGATGCACAACAGAAATCGCACATGCATGACTAACATTCTACTGTCTTTTACCTTCCAGGTGACTCTGCATATGCACTGGGACCCCATCTAATGACTCCTTTCCGGAACCCCCAAACCAGAGGAGAGAGAAAATACAATGAAGCACACATCAAAACCCGTGCAGTGGTGGAGCAAACATTCGGGCTCCTGAAGTCCCGTTTCCGATGCTTGGATAAGTCTGGGGGGGCCCTCTTGTATTCCCCTACCTTTGTGTGTCAGATCATCGGTGCATGTTGCATACTACATAACTTTGCTATGAAAAAAGGCCTGCATATTGACATACGTGATGACCTGACCCCCGACCCACACAGCCCCCCCCTGCCAGAGGACACCCAGTCTGCTGATGGAAGAGCAGTCAGGAGGGTCCTCGCTGTAGGCATCTTTGGACACTAAACCAAAACATTAATCACACAGACAGTGCACGCGTGTACACCACTGGATCACACACACCACAGGCACATCGCATTGGATTAGCCCAAGTCCAGCATGTAGGAGTTGGGAGCAGTAACGCCAGCGTCAAGGCCCCAATGATGTCACTGTCCATTCACACACCTTTCACACATCATTCATTCAGCCGTGGGGTTCACTTCACCACCACGGCCGAGGGTGACACCCCTTACTTTCAGGAGTGCCACCCTCTCACATTTACACACCATTCACACTGTCCCCTGCACTCCTGACCGTGTGCAGTACAAAAATAAATTATAAATATCATATCCTGATCATTAAACGAAAAAAAATCTCATAACCTGAGAAAAATAATAAATAAACTCATGACCTGAGTATGTGAAAAACAATAATATAAACCAAGAAAAAAAAAAAGGCCTCATCGGGGATGCCGGGGGCTTCTTCTGGGGCCCCTCTCTGGCTCCGCAGCTGCCTGGATGGAGTGGGTGGGGGTGGGGGGGCATCTAGAGGTGGCTGATCCCCAGGTGGGCCACTCCTGGCAGGTGTGGCCTGCGTGCCCTCCAAGGCCCTGGCTATCCGTCCAAGGTAATTGTTCGTCTGGGCCTGCATCCGGAGCTGACGGGTCACCTGGTAATGCTGGGCCCGCCGACTCAGCCTCCCCTGCTCCCGGATGGCAGCACTGTTCCCATGGATGGCAGCAGTGTTGGCCTGGACGGCTGCAGTAAGGTGCTGGATATCCCCCTGCACCTCCCCCAAAGTGGTGACCACTGCAGCGCAATTACAGCTGACATCCTGCACTGCGTTGCTGAGGTTGGCAACGGAGCCCAGGCTGTCAGCCACTTTCTCCAAGTGCACCGCTATGGCCCCCATCTGTTCCGTCTGCCTGGCGTGATCCCTCGCCAACTGGTCCTGGACACCATCAGACACCCCCCTGGTCTTCTGGGTCGCCTTCCTGGGGCCAGAAGATGGATGTCCTCGGGTGGAAGGTGTCGCCCTTGAGGGGCTTCCAAGGATGGGGGAGGGGACGACAGACGGGCCAGGAGAAGGGGAGGAGACAGACAAAACCAAAGAAAAGTCCTGCTCTGCCACAGCAGGATCCTCCACAACCACCTCGGCAGGTGTGGTGTGGCCACTCTCCTCCTCCACAACCTCTTCACCACCCAGTGGCTCGGGCACATGATGGCGTGGGGGGGATGGGGTGGAATGCAGGCTGACAGATGATGGCCCAGCTCCGTCATCTGTGGATGACACAAAGCAGACACATGTTGGTGGTCCCACACACTTGGCACATGTCCCCCCCCCCCCCCCAAATGCAAAACAACAAATAGGGGATTATAAAACACTTACCTGTCCTTGTGCCTTCCTCCACGGAGTCATAGCCTGCGACCCCCTCCACCTGCTCCCTCTCCAGGCAGCGAGCAACCACCTCCTCCTCTGCGGTCAGGGTGACAGGACATGGGGGACCACCACCTGTGCCCCTCTCATACCTCCTGATGGAGGCCACCTTGTCCCTCACCTTGCGCCGCAGGTCATTTATTTTCTTTTGTATGTCCCCAGCAGTCCGGGTGGAGTAGCCCAGGACATTGACCCTGGCAGCAATCGACTCCAGGATGCCCTGCTTCCTCTCCCGGCTGGTCTTCCGGCTTTTTTTGCCATGGAGAAATTCATTATCCGTCTCCATAGCCGAGATAATCACTGAGACCTCCTGGGAATTAAAGTTGAGGTTCCTCCTCTCTCTGGGGGTAGCGGGAGCAGCCATTACAGTGCAAAAGTATCTTCCCTGGGGTGGGGGGAAACGGAACTACTTTTGCGCCGGAATGGCGTTTCCGCCAGCACTTTTAAGCGCCCAGCGGAACGCATTGCGCTGACGTTTCCCAGGAAGTGGTGCCGACGGAAGTTGTGAGCATGCGCACAAGGGGGCGAGTGGAGCCGCACTCACTGCGCATGCTCCGTGGATGATGCGCTGAACGTAAGCCTCTGCGCTGGGCTCCGCCCATCATTTACATATGATCACACCCACTTCCACTTGCGTCGGGTTACGCCAGCGCATTATCGTTACTCTGGCGCAAGTTTACGCGCAACTGCTATGTGAATTACAGGACTTGCGCTGAAAGGGTCTTCAGAGTAACGTAAATGAGAAGCGTTACTCCAGAGGAAAGATACTCTCATCTACCTGAATCTGGCCCATAATCTTTTGTAAATAAAGTTGTATATTGTTATATACGTTGTCTTCACTCGGTATCAGTAAAGTCCTCTTTTTTTTCCACTCTGGGTATCTATTTGGTGCATATACAGTATCTCACAAAAGTGAGTACACCCCTCACATTTTTGTAAATATTTTATTATTTCTTTTCATGTGACAACACTGAAAAAATTACACTTTGCTATAGTGTAAAGTAGTGAGTGTACAGCTTGTATAACAGTGTAAATTTGCTGTCCCCTCAAAATAACTCAACCATTAATGTCTAAACCACTGGAAACACACGTAAATACACCCCTAAGTGAAAATATTCAAATTTGGCCCAATTAGTAATTTTCCCTCCCCGGCGTCATGTGACTTGTTAGTGTTACAAGGTCTCGCGTGTAAATGGGGAGCAGGTGTGTTAAATTTGGTGTTATCGCTCTCACTCTCTCATACTGCTCACTGGAAGTTCAACATGGCACCTCATGGCAAAGAACTCTCTTTGGATCTAGAAAAAAAATGTTTTTGCTCTACATAAAGATGGCCTAGGCTATAAGAAGATTGCCAAGACCCTGAAACTGAGCAGCATAATGGTAGCCAAGACCATAGAGCAGTTTAACAGGACAGGTTCCACTCAGAACAGGCCTCGCCATGGTCGACCAAAGAAGTTGAGTGCACATTCTCAACATCATATCCAGAGGTTGTCTTTGGAAAATAGATGATTGAGTGCTGCCAGCATTGTTTCAGAGGTTGAAGGGGTCAGTCTGTCAGTGCTCAGACCATACGTTGCACACTGCATCAAATTGGTCTGCATGGCTGTCATCCCAAAAGGAAGCCTCTTCTAAAGATGATGCACAAGAAAGCCCACAAACAGTTTTCTGAAGACAAGCAGACTGAGGACATGGATTACTGGAACCATGTCCTGTGGTCTGATGAGACCAAGATAAACGTATTTGGTTTAGATGGCGTCAAGCAACCAGGTGAGGGGTACAAAGACAAGTGTGTCTCAGTCAAGCATGGTGGTGGGAGTGTCATAGTCTGGGGCTGCATGAGTGCTGCCAGCACTGGGGAGCTACAGTTTATTAAGGTAACCATGAATGCCAACATGCACTGTGACATACTGAAGCAGAACATGATCCCCTCCCTTTGGAGACTGGGAGGCAGGGCAGTATTCCAACATGATAACGACCTCCAAAACGACCACTGCCTTGCTAAAGAAGCTGAGGGTAAAGGTAATGGACTGGCCAAGCATGTCTCCAGACCTAAACCACCCTATTCAGCATCTGTGGGACATCCTCAAACAGAAGGTGGAGGAGCACAAGGATGATCCTGATCCGAGGATCGATCCAATCCGTGAGTTTTTTGATCCGTTGCACCCCTAGTTAAAGGGGTTGTAAAGGTTTATTTATTTATTTGTAAACACGTCATACTTACCTCCACTGTGCAGTTTGTTTTGCACAGACATGGCCCGATTCTCCTGTTCTGGGGTCCCTTGGCGGCTGTCTTGTCTCCTCCCTGCAATAGCCAATCCCCTCTGGGAAGCTCTCTCCCAAGAGGGTTAGCTTGCTCCCGTGTCATACTTTTCGGCACCCATAGACGCAGAGTGTATGACTCTGTCCCGCCCCCCCCAGGGGCCGCGTCATTGGATTTGATTGACAACAGCGGGAGCAAATGGCTGTACTGCTATCAATCTATACAATCAACAATCAAATAGGATGCATTAAGGTGAAAAACATGAAGGTTTACAGCCCCTATAAGGTACTGCTGTAAAATAATGTTGGCCACACAAAATATTGACACTTTGGGCCAAATTTGAACAATTTCATTTAGTGGTGTACTCACTTTTCTTGCCAGTGGTTTAGACATTAATGACTGTGTGGTTGTGGTAATGTTTTTGACTTTATGCATTGTTTCTGGTCCTGCCCTATGGTCCAAGTGTTTTCAGTTGGACCTTGGTTCCTTCATATCTATGGTATTAGGCCTATATAATACTGTATACTGTATAAAAAAAAAATTGTCCACTAGGTATATTTGGCAATGTTACTATATCTAAATATTTAACACATTTGCAAACCCTATATTTGTTTGCTAAAAAAAACAATTTTGTTGTCCTGGAAGGGGTTATTTCTCCCTACACTAACCACCTGTCTTAACTGCTTCCTAACCATCACACGAAGATATACATTGGCAGAATGGCATGGGCAGGCAGAAGGACGTATATATATATACGTCCCCTTTAAGAATCGGCACTGTAGATGCGAGCTACGTAAGCCCGACCACGGGTCCCAGGGACTTGGTGTCCGCGGGGATACCCACGATCGTCTCATGGTGAGGAAGAACGGGGATATGCTGATGTAAACAAGCATTTCCCCAGTGACACTGGACACAGGGACACTGATCACAGCTCCCTGTAATCGGAAGCGGTGGTCAGTGTCGTGTCACACATAGCCTATCCCCCCTACAGTTAGAAGCACTCCCTAGGAAACACTTAACACCTTCAGCGCCACCCAGTGGTTAACTCCTTCACTGCCATTGTCATTTTCACAGTAATCAGTGCATTTTTATAGCACTGGTGTCTGTAAAAATAACAATGGTCCCAAAAATGTTTTAAAAAGTGTCCAATGTGTCCGCCATAATGTCGCAGTCATGATAACAATAGCAGATCGCTGCCATTACTAGTAAACATTTTTTTTTATAAAAATGCCATAAAACTAGCCCCTATTTTGTAGATGCTATAACTTTTGCGCAAACCAATCAATATACACTTATTGCAAAAAAAATGTTACCAAAAATATGTAAAAGAATATGTATTGGCCTAAACTGTGAAAAAAATAAATATTTTTTTATATGTGGCGGTGGTTAGAGATCTGTTAGAGAGAGAGAGAGAGAGAGAGAGTGTCTTTTTTCTAGGTAGATAGAGCAGGCAGGTTAGTCAGTTAAAGTTACAGTGTGTAGAGAATATATATACATCCCAGGTGTTGTACATATATTTATACACTGTATAGTTTAGCTAGATCAGTTCTTCCTAATTTACTGTCGGGCAGTTGATTGTGCTAGCTGCAGTATTCTCACGTGGTGTATTGCCTGTGTGCTCTGTAGTTTGCACCTAAAGCTACTTGGTCTGTACTGCACTTGTGCTCTGTAGTTTGCACCTAAACCTACTTAGGGCCAGATTCTCAGAGGCGCTACGACGGAGTATCTCAGATACCCCGTCGTATCGCTGTTTTTTTTGGCTCTTATCTATGCGAGTGATTCTTAGCATCGCTTTGGCATAGATACGCTTGAACATCCGACAAGTGTAATACCATTACACTTGCGGATCATAGTTGTAATGACAACTCCGGCCACTAGGTGGCCTTTACGTTGTTTTCTCATTTGCCTATGCAAATGAGGCTACTACGCCGATTCCCGATCGCTTTTACGCTGCACAGTCGTCGCGTACGTCGTTTTCGAGGAGTAACCTTACGAAGTACCGTCGGATGCCATGTTAAGTATGGTGTTGGGTCAGTGTCGGCTTTTTCCGTCGCTTACGTCGTTTTACTAACTCGTTGGCGAATAGGGCATTGCGTAGTGACGATCACATCGTTTTGACGTCGGTTTCAACGACGCTTTCCGACGTGAGCTGGAGCATGCGCACTGGGCTTTTTCCCCGGCCGGCGCATGCGCAGTTCGTTCGACACGGGGGCGCGTTTCATTTAAATAGAAGCCGCCCTCTTTGAATTACGCGGGCTTACGCTGGGCCATTTTCGCTACGCCAATGCAAACTACGGAGCAAATGCTTAGAGAATACGGCACTTGCTCTAGTACGATGCGGCGGCGTAGTGTAAATGCGTTTACACTAAAGCTACTTGGTGTGTACTGCCCTTGTGCTCTGTAGTTTGCACATAAAGCTACTTGGTGTGTACTGCACTTGTGCTCTGTAGTTTGCACCTAAACCTACTTGGTGTGTACTGCACTTGTGCTCTGTAGTTTGCACCTAAACCTACTTGGTGTGTACTGCACGTGTGCTCTGTAGTTTGCACCTAAACCTACTTAGTGTATACTGCAAGTGTGCTCTGTAGTTTGCACCTAAAGCTATTTGGTGTGTATTGCACTTGTGCTCTGTAGTTTGCACCTAAACCTACTTGGTGTGTACTGCACTTGTGCTCTGTAGTTTGCACCTAAACCTACTTGGTGTGTACTGCACGTGTGCTCTGTAGTTTGCACATAAAGCTACTTGGTGTGTACTGCACTTGTGCTCTGTAGTTTGCACCTAAACCTACTTGGTGTGTACTGCACTTGTGCTCTGTAGTTTGCACCTAAACCTACTTGGTGTGTACTGCACGTGTGCCCTGTAGTTTGCACCTAAACCTACTTAGTGTATACTGCAAGTGTGCTCTGTAGTTTGCACCTAAAGCTACTTGGTGTGTATTGCACTTGTGCTCTGTAGTTTGCACCTAAACCTACTTGGTGTGTACTGCACTTGTGCTCTGTAGTTTGCACCTAAACCTACTTGGTGTGTACTGCACTTGTGCTCTGTAGTTTGCACCTAAACATACTTGGTGTGTACTGCACGTGTGCTCTGTAGTTTGCACCTAAAGCTACTTGGTGTGTACTGCACTTGTGCTCTGTAGTTTGCACATAAAGCTACTTGGTGTGTACTGCACTTGTGTTCTGTAGTTTGCACCTAAACCTACTTGGTGTGTACTGCACTTGTGCTCTGTAGTTTGCACCTAAACCTACTTGTTGTGTACTACCTGTGTGCTCTGCAGTTTGCACATAAAGCTACTTGGTGTGTACTGCACTTGTGCTCTGTAGTTTGCAAATAAAGCTACTTGGTCTGTACTGCACTTGTGCTCTGTAGTTTGCACCTAAACCTACTTAGTGTATACTGCAAGGCTTACTGGGTCTTGACGATGGATCACTGGCCAGAGCTTGCACAGTACGCAATTGAGCTACTGGCTTGTCCTGCATCCAGCGTTCTTTCAGAACGCACATTCAGTGCTGCTGGAGGCTTTGTGACCGATCACAGGGTGCGCCTCTCCACCGACTCCGTCGATCGACTGACCTATTGTAAAAATGAATCAGGCTTGGATCACCACCAAGCACCTGATGCTGATGTAACTGAATCTTTTTTTTTTTTAAATGTCAGATCCCTTGGAGACTGCCTATGCTGAGTGACTATACTGTAATGCTGACTGAATATCATTTTCCTCCTCAATGATATTGCTGATAGCTTGTAAGAACATTGTTGGTTCTGTGCACCACCACCAGTGGCTAAGGCCCAATTTTTCTGCCCCTGTTTAACAGGGCGTGTAATTACAATTTTTGATGCAATACTTTGCAGCAGGCTCATTGCTGCGCTCCAACTACAGTATCTGTGAGGGGTTGCAGTGTTGTGGCACTAGCACCAGTGCCTAAGGCCCAATTTTTCTGCCCCTGTTCAACAGGGGCATGTAATTACAATTTTTGATGCAATACTTTGCAGCGGGCTTATTGCTGCACTCCAACTAGAGTATCTGTGAGGGGTTGCAGTGTTGTGGCACCAGCACCAGTGCCTAAGGCCCAATTTTTCTGCACCTGTTTAACAGGGGCGTGTAATTACAATTTTTGATGAATACTTTGCAGGGGGCTCATTGCTGCGCTCCAACTAGAGTATCTGTGAGGGGTTGCAGTGTTGTGGCACCAGCACCAGTGCCTAAGGCCCAATTTTCTGCCCCTGTTCAACAGGGGCATGTAATTACAATTCTTTTAATTCAATCTTATTTTATTAAAGAAAAGAAAAGCAGAAAGACAAATATTGTCTCAAACATTACAAACAGCGAAATCAAATACATCAACAATAGGCATTGTGTATGACAGAACATAAACATGTCTATGTTACATAGGAATGGGAGTAAAAGCATAAGTACGAGGACCACCATAAGGCCGTAAGTGCTGCAATCCCTGCATATTAAAAAAAAAAGGGAAAGATCTAGTTATTGTAGCTATCAATCATACTTCGGGTAAGTGAACAGTGCTACCCCGCATACGGTGCAGTATATGGGAGTGCATATTAATCTGTATGGAAAAAATAACATATGGGATCAGATAGCGAACCAGTAACAAGGCCATGGTATGTGGTTTAATGGGTTCCTAAGAATGTAATCAGACAACGAGAGAAGGAGAAGAAGCAGGGGCAGACAAAAGAGGGAGAGAAAATGGGGCAAAAAATTGGGGGGCAAGTATCACTCCATCATGGTACCCAGGCGACATCATCCAGGCCACCTTCAGCCCAGGAAATAAACTCAGAAGAGTATCGGAACACAGACCATGAAGTCCAGGTGAGAGAAAATTGTTCGCTTTTATCACACTCTTCCGCCAACAGACGTTCAAGGTCCCTAATGCGGTCCACCTCAACAGCCCAGTCCCCCAGGGAAGGTGTAGCCGCCGATCTCCAATGACGGGGGATCACCACCCTGGCCGCCGCCAGAAAGTGTCGCAGCACATCGTTTTTAACGGACTTGAATGAGCCAGGGAGTATAGATAAGAGAGCCACCTCAGGGGAAGGGTGGATAGAAGTCGCCATCAGTTTGCAGTATAGTTTGAAAATCCACTGCCAAAATCCCTGGATAGGAGGACATTCCCACCAGATGTGGAGCATGGTTTCTCGGGAACTCAGACACCGCCAGCAGGTATCTGACACTGCAGGGTGAAAATGTTTGATAGTTGTTGGGCATCTGTACCATCTCGTTAGCAGCTTGAACCCCTTCTCCTGGGTCTTAGTGGCCAAGGATAGTTTGTGCGTCAGGGTAAAACACTTCTGCCAGTCAATAGGGGAGATAGGGTGATGCAGGTCCGTCTCCCAGGCCACCGTAAACGGTGGGGGATCAGGGGAGAAGATATTTAGCAGCAGGGAGTAGAGATATCACATGTGTTGGAGGTTCTGCCTGTAGAAGCAGCGCCTCAAATCCCGTTGGCTCAGCAAGGATGTCTGGAATGGATGGGAACGTTCGGATGTAGGAAGTGGCCTGTTGCCTGTGAAGCCACTGCATGGGGTGTCGGGAGGTCAGGTCGGAAGGGGTATCGGTTCTTAGAGTGGGGTATGCTCGAAAGGACCTGGGCAAGTCTCCTATGGTCCTCCTTACACCACGGTCCAAATCTTGTTACTTACAGAGCTGGTGGAAAGGCCGGTGTCCTAAAGAAGGGAGTCAAAGGCCCCAGGTGGTTCGACAAGCCCCCTCTGGACCGCAAGCGATCCCAGATCTGGATCGTCTGCAGGGTAGGGTCACTGAGAGGGCCCGAACCCCCTGAACCGTAGGCAAGGCCCATGGGAGAGCGGGGAGTTCAACTGGGTTCACGTGGCTTTCCAGCTGAATCCAGAGCTTGGCTGAAGAGTGATGGAACCAATCCAGTATACGAGTGAGCACCGCTGCCTTATGGTATAAGGAGGCGTCCGGGGCTCCAGCACCCCCTCTAGCCTTTGGGAGGGATAATGTTTCGTATCGTATTCTGGGATGGGCAGCATTCCAAATAAACTTGGAGAACATCCGGCGTAGTTTCTTGAAGTACGAATTAGGTATATGAATAGGCATAGTTTGAAACAAATACAGGAACCTAGGGAGAACATCCATTTTCAGGGCATTCACTCTACCTAGCCATGAGAGCCATCTAGACGCATAGGTAGTTAAATCAGCTTGGGTCCTAAGAAGTAGGGGGACAAAGTTCAGGGAGAAGAGTTGGGATGTATCCGCCGGAATCTGAATTCCGAGATACTTGATGGAGGTAGAGCCGGTTTTGAAGGAGAAAGTGGTCGATATTTTAAGTAGATCCGACTTGGATAGAGATACCTTAAGGATTTCCGATTTATCGTAATTCACTTTGAAGTTGCTAACTACTCCAAATTTCCGAAACTCCTGCAAAACTGAGGGCAAAGATGTATGTGGGTGTGTCACGAACCGGAACAGATCATCTGCAAAAAGGCCGAGTTTGGCATGGGTGGGCCCGATTCTCATTCCTTGGATCGAGGGATTGTTACGTAGAGCAATGGCCAGATGTTCCATAGTAAGAATATAAAGGAGGGGGGACAGTGGGCATCTCTGTCACGTCCCGTTAGAAATAGAGAAGGCCGGAGATAGCGAACCATTCAATCTAACCCTAGCAGATGGAGAAGAGTAAAGGGACATTATTCTAGCGATCATATTAGGTCCCAAGCCAATTTGTTGCAGGGATAGTCGAAGGAACTGCCAGTCTACTCGGTTGAATGCCTTTTCTGCATCGACTGTTAAGAGGCATAATGGGATATCATGAGATCGGGCATACTCAGTTAAAAGAAGGGTCTTCAGGGTATTATCCCTAGCCTCTCGGCCACTCACAAAGCCTACTTGATCCAAATGTATTATCCCTGGCAACAGTGGTTGTAATCTATTTGCCAGTATTTTAGCAAAAACTTTCAGATCAACACCAATCAAAGATATTGGCCTGTAGTTAGAGCAAAGAGTAGGATCCTTGCCCTGCTTTGGGATGAGGGATAGGTGGGCCTCAAGTGCTTGTGGAGGGAATAGCGAGCCCCATGCCAAAGAGTTGAACACCTTAGCGAGAAAGGGTGTAAGAAGGGCAGTGAATAGTTTATAAAACTTGGGCGTGAAGCCGTCTGGGCCCGGGCTCTTTCCACTCGGCGTATCCGCTATGGCCTTGGCAACCTCATCTTCTGTAATAGGGGTCTCTAGATCAGCAATGGTGTCAGCATCTAGAGTGGAGTTTCCGAGACATTTGGTCTTCTACCTCGGTACAAAGGGAACCCGTCGATTGAGTCGCAGGGATATTATACATGGATTGGTAAAAGTAGGAGATCAACTCTCCCCGCGCTCCCCGGATATGGGGCACAAAATTGGAAGACACTTTGGGATGCAGAGAACGAGCCAGCGATCGACCACATTTATCCTGAAACTTATATTAATGTAAAGCGAGCTTATCTGCATACGAGCGCGCTGAGGTCTCATAAAGTTCTCTAAGTTGTGATCGCGCCTTAGAAACATCCGACAGCGTTGACACTGTCGGGGATCGTTTGTGTTCAACTTCCAGGTCTCTTATGCCGCGTACACATGATCAATTTTTGTGATGAAAAAAAACGACGTTTTCAAAAACGTCATTTAAAATGATCGTGTGTGGGCAAAACGTCGTTTTATGTCTTCAAAAAAACGACCAAAAAAATATTCGAACATGCTTGAATTTTTTGTGTCGTTTTTCAAAATGTCATTTTTTGTGTCATAAAAAGCGATCGTGTGTGGGCAAAACGACGTTGAAAACTACGTTTTTAAACCCGCCCATGCTCAGAAGCAAGTTATGAGACGGAGCTTCAATGGAACAGAGTGCCGTCGAACGTGGTGTACGTCACCACGCTTTGCTAGAGCATTTTGGAAAAACTATGGTGTCGACGAAGAACTGCCTTAAGCACCTCCCATTGAAAGGGCATCGTAGTCGTATCCGAAGCGTGGTCAACAAAAAAGTTAGAGATTGTGTCAGATACACTCTGTATACACTCTGAGTTCGTAAGTAACAAGTCATTCAAGCGCCACGTCCACTCCCTAAGAGGAGTGGAGGGGAGCGAAAACGTCAGATGTATAGGGGAGTGGTCAGACCAGACCATCGGGTCTATGTTGCAATCAGGAGACCAGTCCAGGCAGCTATGGTCACTCATCTAGTAGTCAATGCGACTATAAGTGTGATGTACATGAGAGAAGTGGGTATAGTCACGGGACGTGGGGTGCAGTACCCTCCACACATCTACAAGACACAGCTCGTATAATGCACGCTTCAGTGCTCTCAGTTTAGGGAATGAGACACAAGATTGTGAGGTGGAGGAATCTAAAAGCGGCTCTAGGGGGGTGTTAAAATCACCGCCCAAGATGAGCTTACCCTCCATGAATCCTGACAGAGTCTTCAAGTACGTCAGCGCAGGCGGCACTTGATTGACATTGGGAAGATAGATGTTGGCTACCGTGAATTTGGTACCCCATAGCAGGAATTTCACAAAAATATACCTTCCATGAGGGTCGGAGAGCTGATCCAGCACTTCTATAGGGAGTGTTTTATGAAAGGCAACAGACACTCCCCTGGCCTTCTGGGCTGGGTTAGTGCTATGGAACCACCTATTGAAATATCTGTTGGAACAGAAAGGGGTGGAAGCGGAGTGGAAATGCGTCTCTTGGAGAAGAAGCACATTGACTTGGCGTTTGTGCATGTGATAAAGGATTTGACCCCTTTTGGAGGCAACATTAAGGCCATTAACATTATACGAACAGAATTGCAGCCTGGGGTGAGAAATCACTGTTTGGGCCATGATGGAGTGACAAAGAAAAGGGGAGGGGGAGGGAAAAGGGAGGCCAGAGTAGGGGAGCAGGGGTCAGAAAACAGCGGGGGAGGAAGAACTGAGGAGGAGAGAAGGGGAGGAGATTGATCAGAAAGAGCACCTCGTGAAGGCGGCTCGAACAAAAAAGAAAAAAAAAAAACTACTGGTGTCCGCGAAAACGTAGCACCTTGTGAAATATCACGTGCTAGGCACGAACTGTGCCAAACCTATTTGGGGAGAGAGAACAAGGTTAGAACAGCTGAGTTGTGATCCCGACAATTCAGCAGGCATACATAACATAAGTGTAAAACACCCAATAACCATGACATCTAATGCACAACTTCCCAGTCATTAAAGAACATAATGTATAACTAGTACCATTGGTACTCTTGGGCATCGTTAAGCAGTATACAAGAACATGTAAATGAACAGTGAAAAAACTAACTGCGGACAGAGTAGAGGCACAAACAGCCCCATATGGTCCCGCGAGGACCAGACAAACCAATCATTACATTTACGGCAGGATTGTCCCTGATTGTCGTCTCCGCTTGGCTCAAACAACAGTGTAAACGCACATCAGTTGCCACTGATAGGGCACATGATACCTGAGCCCCAGGGATACAGGAGATTGGCACAGAGGGAAGCCCCGGGAGCCCCAGGACGAGCTAAAAGACCATGTCGAGGGACCCCTAAGCCAACCCGCAGACCCAAGGCCCCGAGAGGACACAGCAACAACATGAGCAGTCCCCTGAAAAGCAACCGATGGCCCCGCCTGGGCCCAGACCGCACCCCCCTCCAAGAAGTAAATAAAAAGAAAAAAGAAAAGAAAATTACGGGTATCAAGAGACAAGTTAACAGAAGGCAATGTATCAAAACCCAGAGGGCAGCTGCGATTTCATTGCAGTCAGGGCAATGCGGAACACGGCGAGGGCCAGGGCGGTCCAAAGCCGAGCGGGGCATCACCAAACAACAGGCAATATCAACATCTCTATCTGCCCCCCCCCCCCCCCGGGGCCCCAGCAAGCACAATTGTACCCGCCGGGGGCACAGAGAGAGTCCCTGAGCCAAACAAGACAGTCAAGGCCTATAGTGGCATTCAAAAGGCATGGTGAGTAGGAGTTCATGGGAGTAGACCACAAGTAAAAAGTGAAAAAATAAAACAAAACAAACAGAACACATTCAAGGCAAACCTGGCTGAAGTCCTGGAGAAGGGCTGCACCCTCCTGGCAAAGAGAGAAAAAAAAAAGAGAAAGCCAGTGCAGGTCTCATGTGGGAGAGCTCGGATCAGTCTTCAGGTGACGTGGCTCGCCGCTCTCAGGCACGGGAAGGTGCTGATCTAGACTGCGGGTACCTTTGCCGCTGTAGAGGAGGGCCCGGTAGCCGCTGACGGTCATCTGGAGGGTCCAACCAATTTGGGACGGTGACAGGGTCCTGGTCCAGGAAGAGGAAGAAGGCAGGAAGCTTGTCCGGATCTGACAGGACAAATTTGTGGTTATCATCACGGGTCACTTTGATACTGAAGGGGTGGCCCCAAGTGTACGATGCACCAACTTGACGGATCACTTCCAGCAGTGGGCGGACCACACATCGCATGTACAATGTGTTGCGGGAGAGATCTGGGTATAGGTGGATGGAGGAACCGTGGAAGTCCAACGGGCCTAAGCACCAAGCCTTGCGTAATATCTCCTCCTTCAGGGTATAGTAGTGCACCCGGCAGAGGACGTCTCGAGGGCGGTCTCTGCGATCGCCCCCCATGCCCCCCACTCTATGCACTCTGTCCAACTCGATAGGGGATGTAACTTCCCTGCCCAGGATCTGATTGAGGATAGCGATGATAATGGGTTTGCGATCAGCACCTGAGGTTGCCTCCGGGACACCCTGCAACCGGATGTTGTTCCTGCGGCTTCGGTTTTCACTGTCCTCTATTTGGAGCTGGTGCTGTCGCAAACAGGAGAGGTGAGTTGTAGATGCATTTTCAAGCGCCGTTATTTGGGCCGAGTGGTCTTCCTGGGCGGTAGCCATCGCAGAGACCATGACCTCCTATGCCGATACCCATTGTTTAAGGTCGGCTAGTTCGATGTGGAGAGAAGCTTCCAACTTAGAGGCCCAGGAGTCAAAATCAGCCCGGAAGGCAGAGAGCAGTGCAGAGGTCGTGGTACCTGGAGCACCCCCCGAGGCTGGGAAAGGCATCTCTCCCGGAACAGTGTTCACGCTTGTGGTAGGGGGCAATGTGAGGCTGGACAGGGAATCCGGAGGGTCCATCAGGGGACTCAGGTGTGAACCCGATCCGTCTCCACCAGATAGGGAAGTCGCTGCAGGCAGAGGTTTAGTTTTGCCTGGAGTTCGGCCCGTTGGGAGTTTATCCTTCCCTGTTCGAGATTCCTGTGATGTTGTGCGCAGCAGGTACCGCTGGATAGTGCCTTGTTGCAGATTAGTATGGTCAGCAGAAGATGAGCTGGAAGCCGCCATCAGCAGATCGGGTGTGAGTTAACAGGAGCACAGCCTGCGGTTGTCGGGAGAGCAAAAAAGCTCAGCAGTACATATCGTCAGCCGTCCATCCTCAGCCGCACGTCTCCACAGGTGACATGGTAGAGCGGTTGGTGCGATCCACGCTGCAGGAAGGCAGGACAGGCAGCCAACTCAGGTATCAGTTAGGGGAAGGAGGCGCAGCGCACCCTGTCCCCGGAGGTAAGTCCGTGACCGGGTCTGTAGGCCACGGGATACGGAGGTGCAGCCGCCGGGGGTTTCCAGTGGTGTCGTCCGGTCAGAGATTCGCCCCGATGGCCCCAGCGGAGGAGCGGTATATCCACAAGGAAACGGGGCGGATCGGCTTTTGCACGGATCGCGGCTTAGAGTGCAGGGAAGGCCCGTGAACAGTAGGCCCCAAGATGGCGGACGGCCTCTGATGCGTGGAGGCAGCTACAGGCCAGGAGCGAGACCAGCCTCTCAAAGTCTGCAGCAGCTGCCCGATCCAAAGCAGGGGGGGATCAGGGAGCAGTACCAATAGGCTGGGGCCCCAGCAGAGGAAGGAAAAGTGGCGGATGGTGGCTGATTCCTGCCGGGGATGCGGAGCTCAGCATCAGCACGTCCCAGCTTCACGTTCGGACACTCCCCCCGTAATTACAATTCTTAATCTAATATTTCACAGCAGGGCGTTCCAGCGCCCACCAAGACTAACTGAATGAATGAATGAATGAAAAACTTATATAGCGCGGAAAATGCGAACTGAATCGCCTCTGGGCGCTCGTTGTTTCTTTCTCTCTGGTCATCAAAAGAGCAGAGTTTTTATCTGTCTTCTGAAGCTCAGGTGGTTTTCCTCCAACCGAATGCTGGTTGGTAAAGCGTTCCATAGTCTGGGACCTTGGAAAGCAAACCTTCTTTCTCCTTTGGACTTGTATCTGGCTTTGGGTATCTTGACCAGATTTTGGTCGGTGGATCGCAGAACGCGATTGGAATTGTGGGCTTTTATCTTTTCGCATAGATATTGCGGAGCCTTCCCATGGATGCACTTATGAGTCAGACAGAGTGTTTTAAAAGCAATTCTGTCTTTTACCGGCAGCCAGTGAAGGGATCTCAACGAAGGTGAGATGGATACCCAGGTTTTTTTTCCAGTCACCAGTCTGGCGGCCGTATTTTGAACGACTTGCAGACGAGCGATTTGGTACTTATGGAGTACGAGGTAAAGGGCATTTGCATAGTCCAGTCTGGAGTTCACAATTGTTCCCACCACGACTGCTACGTTTTTTTGGGGGATAAATGGAATAAGTCTGCGTAGTAGGCGCAGCAGATGGTGAGATCCGCTGACTACTGACCCTATTTGTGCGTCCATTGTCATGTATCTGGCTTTGGGTATCTTGACCAGATTTTGGTCAGTGGATCGCAGAACGCGATTGGAATTGTGGGCTTTTATCTTTTCGCATAGATATTGCGGAGCCTTCCCATGGATGCACTTATGAGTCAGACAGAGTGTTTTAAAAGCAATTCTGTCTTTTACTGGCAGCCAGTGAAGGGATCTCAACGAAGGTGAGATGGATTACCAGGTTTTTTTTCCAGTCACCAGTCTGGCGGCCGTATTTTGAACGACTTGCAGACGAGCGATTTGGTACTTATGGAGTACGAGGTAAAGGGCATTTGCATAGTCCAGTCTGGAGTTCACAATTGTTCCCACCACGACTGCTACGTTTTTTTGGGGGATAAATGGAATAAGTCTGCGTAGTAGGCGCAGCAGATGGTGAGATCCGCTGACTACTGACCCTATTTGTGCGTCCATTGTCATGTAGGTGTCAAAGATGACTCCGAGACTTTTGACTTTGGAGCTAGGGGAGATGATCTGGCCCAGAATGGGCGGGGGTGTCCAAGTAGTTGCCAGCTGACTCTTGCGACTGGCCTGAAACAGAAGGAGTTCTGTTTTGGAACTATTGAGTTTAAGATAACTCTTGGTCATCCAGTTTTCTATCAATTCTCTAAACTGGGATGATGATCCTTTTTATTGCAGATGCGAAAATACAGCTGCGTGTCGTCTGCATAGGAGTGGTAAAGTAGTTGTTGGCTACTGATGATTTCAAAGAGAGGGCGAAGATAGATGTTGAAGAGAACCGGTGACAAGGGGGATCCTTGAGGGACTCCACATGATACCGTGCCTTTTTCAGAAATGAAAGGTCCTAATTTCACTGTTTGTGATCGGTTTTCCAGGAAGGAGGAGAACCATGATAGATCACCTTCTGCGACTCTGGCTACCTCAGCCAGCCGAGTCAGTAACAGTTTGTGGTCTACCGTATCAAAGGCTGCGCTTAGGTCCAACAGAACCAGGAGACAAGATTCTCCTTTGTCTGCGGCCTCAAGAGCTTCGTCCCATATTTTGAGCAATGCTGTTTCTGTCCCGTGTCCGGGACGGAAACCTGATTGGAATGGATCAAGTAGATTATGGGTATCTAGATGCTGTTGCAGCTGTTGTACCACTACTTTCTCCATTATCTTGGATAGAACATTTAGGCCTGTTATGGGACGGCGGTGATTAGGGTCCTTGGGGTCTAGGGTGTGTTTCTTCAAGATGGGCTGGATTATGCCCTCTTTCAGCAGGGAGGGCACTATGCCTTCCTTGAATGACTGGTTTATGAGCTGCGTGATGGGTAGTGCCAAGATGTCGGCACATTCCTTCAGCAGCTTAGTGGGGATAATATCATTAGGCGCTGTGCAGTTTCACAAAGTACCGATGATATTTCTTGTGGCATCAACGAAGATGGGTTCCAGAGTGAACTTGGTTGATTGTAGAAGGTTTCTATGGGTGTTCTGTGGTTGATTAAGGGGGTGGTTGCGGGGGGTATTATTTTGTCGAATGCTTTCCCGGATTCCCTCAATTTTATTGATGAAGAAATCCGACAATTCATCGCAGAACTCTTGGGTATCTGAATTTGGGGCTTCAAGACAGCCTGGATTCATGGTCTGACTGACCAGCTTGAAGAGTTCGCGGGGGCGATTTAGGGCGCTATTGATGGCCTTAGAAAAATAATTTTTCTTGGCTTGGAAGATTTCTTTACGGTATTTCCTTGTTGTTGTCTTGTAGCTGATGAGGTTCTCTCCTGACGCGCTTCTTTTCCAGGCGGCTTCCACCCTTCTGCGCTCTTGCTTCAGTAGCGATAGCTGGTTGTTGAACCAGCCGGACTTGTTTTTCCGGATGTGGGCTTTGTGTTTCGGTGCTACTAAGTCGGCAGACTGTAGTAGCACTGTATTTATGGCATCCAATGTATCTGAGACTGTTCGGATGTGGTTGGAGTGTTTTTATTTTATTTCCTAAGGTAGATTTGAAGAGTTCCGAATGGAGCTTCTTCTGAGATCTAGTCCAGTGTGTTATCACCGGTTTTTATCAATGGGGGAATTTTGGAAATTATGAATTTAATTGCATGGTGATCTGTCCATGGCAACGGTTCATTTTCCAAAATACTTATTTCCAGATTTTGTCTGAAAATTAGGTCGAGCGTGTGACCTGAAGCATGTGTGGGGGCACATACTAGTTGTTGTAGTCCTAATCCTTCCAGGTGGTCAATACAGGCGTCGGCGATCGGATCCTGTGAAGAGTTGGCCCAGAGATTGAAGTCCCCGAGCAGCAAAAGATGTTTGCTGTTTAGGGTATAAGTGGAGATAAATTCCGTCAGTGATGCTAAAAGCTGCGATTTTGGCCCGGGTGGCCTGTAGCAGAGTAGAATACGGATGGTCTCCTGGGGATTTGATTGCAGTTGTAGAGTAAGGGTTTCCATGAATGGAAGAGGATTTTGAAAGACTGGTTTAGTGATCGCAAGATGCGTCTTGTGGATCACCGCCAGGCCCCCTCCTCTTTGCCCTATTCTGTTTTCCGTTATAATACGGTAGTTTTCTGGCACCAGTTCTCATAGAATGGTGTTACAGTCGGCTGTGAGCCAGCTCTCTGTAATAAAGAGGCAGTCTAAATCGTATTGTAGTATGAAATCATGGATTTCCAGTCGGTGTTTTACTGCCGATCTTGTATTGATCAAAGCACATGATATGTGCTTAGGTTGGGATGGGTGACTGAGTTTTTTGACAGTCGATCGGTGATCGATTCTCAAGAGTTTCTCAGTTCTTAAGGACTTTTTGGTGACAGCTGGTAGTATTGTGGCAAATTGCCTCAGACCCCAAATGGTTTCTGCCGAGTATCGCAGATTAGCCATAGTTGCCCGTCGCCGGGAGGGGGGGGAGGGGGGGGGCGATGGTCGGATGGCGATGGAGGGAAGATTCACTGAATCCTCTCTCCTGGCTTTGGTCCAGAGGAAGGCAAAAAAAACCTGGACGAGCTATGTCAATGTGCTGGGGCAGGGAAAAAAATTCCTTCCTGATCCCTGAAAGGCGATCGGCAAAATACCCTGGATCAAATTCTGTAGGTTGTGAGGGGCATGGGGTAGGAGATGTCTCTGTTGCTGGGGAGGTGTACCAAGATGGCCGCTGGCCTGACACTGAGCCCAGGCCTGGTGGGGTGGACTGGCAGCAGAGAGGCGGCTGGGTTGAATATCCTGGGGGTGAAGGGGGTTATCCAGGGATGAGGGGGGGTATGCTGGGCAATCAGGGCAAAAAAATGAGGGGAAATAGTGTGCTGGGTATAGAGCACCGCTAGGCCGCGGACGAAGCCACGGTCTTTCCTAAGACGTGGCTGCCGCGAACCTAGCATATGCTGGCGCGGATCGTTTGAGAAGGGGAAAGAAACGGGAAACAGCGGCGGGGGGTGGGGGGTGGAGGCGGCAAGGAAGGGATGCCTCAATGGTGGACAGTGGAGGGGGCGTAGATGCCAGAAGGGGGAATTTAATTGTCTGCCTCCTGGGATCGGATGCCGCGGCTTGTCCTGAAAAGGACGGCCGCCCACAGTACCAGGGAGACAGATAGACTCACCTTCCAAAGGAGGGGAGGAATGCTGGAGAGAGGCTGGAGGGGAGGCCAGGTTCAGAAGCAGGCTGGAGCTGGGGCTGGGCTGGGCTAGGATGAAACCCTGCATGCCTGTCTACCTCCTACGCCTGCCTGGAGCTATAACACACACGTTCCTACTCCTAGGAACGAGCGCCGCTTGTAGCTCCTGCTGCTAATCCGCCTACCTCACTGACTCACTGAATCCACTGAAGTGTTTCACTCTGAGGGCTTACAGTGTTATGGCAACACCAACACCTAGGTCCCAAATTTCTGCGTATATACGGCAGGCCCCTACTTTCAAACATCCAAATTACAAACGACTCCTACTTGCAAACGGAAGGAGACAACAGGAAATGAGAGGAAATCTACCCCTAGGAAGGGAAATTCTCTTCTGTAAGACGTGTCTCCTGTCCACTGATGCTTTATCACAATCCTTGTTTCACAAAATCATTTGTCATTGGGACAGAAAGTGAAGTGCAATCTTCTGAACAGATGCGCACAGACAGCAAAACAAATGTTACAAGGGTGATAACCCTTCTCTATGTTTTCAGAAAAGCTTAAAAAAAGATTTTATGGTTGAAGCTACACTTTAAAGAAGTACCAGTTGACGGGGCGTGGCCTGGAGCAGCATGTGAGCAGACGTCTTTCCTAGCAGCTCCGAGATCCCTTGAAACAATCCTAAGCCATCCTGCTCTTCTGCCCCACTAACTTTGCTACTAACCTTGCAGTTCCCTCTGGGAACCCCCTGGGATACTTTTTGGTGCGGTCCGGTGGATGGGAAGACGGAAGAAGCAGCCCGCGGTCAGGATGAATGTTACCACGCGCTCCGGCCATGATGGCCGCCGCAACACCGCACCGCTCTCCTCTATGGCATCTTTGACGAGGACCGTGGGTTCTCTCCCCCACCCTCCCCTGGGACCTCCGCTGCCCGGGCGCTGCCCGCTCCTGCGTCACCCAGTGAGGACGGCCTGGAGGAAGGCCCGGAACCGGAGCCCACGCTGCTGGAAGTCCTCAACCTCATGAAGGTATATCACTCTGACACGATGGGGAAAATGGATGAGCTTTACTATAATGCGCCAGGACATGCATAAAGTGCGGGACCGGGTCGCAGAAACTGAACGCCGCATTAGCGATTTGGAGGACACGGTAGGCCCAGCCATTCCCACCCTAAAGGCCCAGGGCACTAGAATCCGCTCTTTAGAGGACAAAATGGACGATTTGGAGAACCGTTTACGCAGAAATAACTTGCGCTTGGTGGGCCTTCCCGAACGGGTTGAGGGTTCCGACCCGGTTGCCTTCCTGGAGAGCTGGTTTGCCCAGGAATTTGGTGAGAACTGCCTATCCCCCTGCTTTGTTATTGAGAGGGCCCACAGAGTGCCGGGCAGACCGCTGCCTGCGGGGGGGCCCCCTCGCACCATGATAATGCGTCTCCTCAACTATAGGGACCGGGACGCTATCCTGCGGGCTGCCCGTATTAAGGGGAGCCTGAAAATCAATAATGCCTCAGTGTCTCTCTTCCTTGACTACTCCCCTGCTGTCCGCGCCTCGAGGGCCAAGTACCAGCACGTCAAGCAGAAGCTGAGGGAGAAGACCATCCAATACTCCATGCTGTTTGCTGCGACGCTGAGAGTAGTGCACCAGAGCCAGGTGCATTTTTTCCAAACCCCTGCCAACGCGTTATCCTGGTTTGAATCTCTACACCAGCCTGGCCGTGGAGCTGATCGAGCTCCTGACACTTGATTTCTTTGTTTTTTTTGATTTTTTTTGCTGCTCCTGTTTTTCTCATTTGTCTCTTCATTTTTGGGACTTCTGCTTGTTGTTTTCCTGTCCCACCGAAGTGTGCCCGGGACAGAAGGCTCCAGTCGTCCACTGGAGATAGGGGGTCATGAATCCCTGTTGGCTGACTGAGCTGCTAGTACAAGTTTAAAAACTGTTCTTTTTTTTTCTTTTTTCCACCTGTTTTCAGCTGTTTGGTCACTGACTGTTCCATCTTAGTTTGCTGCCTTGCCTGCGGCAGGCCATGTTCCTAGCATCTAATTGTAGTTCGGGGTCAAAGCCAGCCCCTTGTTCTTGGGGCCTGGCAGGGGTTAAGTGTGGTAGGCCGTTGCCTACTCTGAGTTTTTGGTTGTGTAACCTTATTTTTTCTTTTTCTTTTTGTTTGCATTATCGATGTTATGCTGTATGTTGTGGTGTGTGTGTGGTATGCGTGTGTGCGAATGTGTTTGACCTTTTCTCTGCCCCCACCTGTGTATCTGAAGGTAATCTGCTGTGCCTTAACTTTGCAACTGTCGTAATATGTCGGTGATTAGATGTATCTCCTGGAATGTCAGGGGACTAAACTCAAGATTTAAAAGAGCTCTGCTGTTTGATTTTCTTAAGGTGCATAAACCTCAATTACTATGCTTGCAGGAAACGCACCTTTTGGGATCAAAGGTGATGGCACTTAAGAAGTGCTGGGTCATGCATGGGTACCATTCCACCTATTCTAACTATGCACGGGGGGTATCCATATTGGTGCGGAAGGGCCTCCCATTCTCTTGTGAGAGGGTGATATCGGACCCTAAGGGTCGGTATGTTTTTCTCCACTGTACAGTACACGCCACGCCGCTACTGTTAGTGGTGGTGTACGTTCCTCCCCCTGTCACAGCGGATGTCTTCACGGACTTAAGTGTACAGTTTGCCACCTTCCCAGTGCTGGCCTCTCTTATAGTGGGGGACTTCAACTCGGTGCTTGACCCTGTTCGGGACCGCTTGAGGCCCACCCAATATGAATCGAAGTTATTTAGTCAGTGGTGTGCCTCCTTTGGATATGTAGATCTCTGGAGGCTCGGCCGTCCCGAGACTCGGGAGTATACGTGCCAATCAAGGACGTACCGTACCCTCTCCAGGTTAGACTACGCTTTGGGGACCCCCGATTTGATCCCCAATGTGCGGTCAGTTTCCCACCTGTCTCAGACGCTATCAGACCACTCTGCCATTTCTATAGACCTGGTGCTGGGACACAGGCCCTCCTTTCGGGTGTGGCGGCTCAGTCCAATCTGGGTCTCCACTCCTGAGTTTCAGGAGCCGGTTCAGCAAGATATGTCCCACTATTGGGGGGACAATGCTGGTTCGGCCTCCTTTGGCCCCGTGTGGGATGCCTTTAAGGCGTCAGTACGGGGCTCATACATCTCCAACATTGCCCGACATAAGAAGTCCTGCCAGGCTGCCCTTTTGGCCTTGGAATCCTCCCTGGAGAACGCCAGGGCCCAATACTCTGCACTTCCCACCCCGGACTCACGTTCTGTTCTGGTGGGGGCGCATAGGGCTTTGGACCTTCACAGGGTGGAGGTGACAAACAAACAGCAGTTATATCTATCTGCCAGGTTGATGGAATATAGTGGTAAGAATGGTAAGTTGTTGGCATACCTCTCCCGCACGGAGTACGTGGATCGGACGATCCCTCCTTTTTCGGCTGCTGGATGGATCTGTTACATCGGACCCCTTGGTCATAAATCAAACCTTTCAGGCCTTCTATGAAAACCTCTATACAGCTCCGCCCACTCCGGACGAGGTGGAGACGTTGGGATTCCTGGAATCACTCCAATTTCCTGTCCTGGAAGTGTCGCATAATGCGACCTTGGACAAAGCCCTTACGGTAGAAGAGGTCACTGAGGCCATTTATTCACTCCCTCCCAACAAGGCCCCTGGGCTGGACGGCTTACCCGCGGAGTGGTACAAAAACTATGCGGCGGAACTAGCACAGAAGCTGCACTCCCTGTTTGGGCAGGCACTGCAGGGGGGCGAGCTTCCCTCCTCCATGTGTGAGGCCCTGATAGTGGTGCTCCCCAAACCCGATAAAGACAAACTGCTGTGTGGGTCGTACCGCCCCATATCCCTGCTAAATAGTGACGTAAAGGTGCTTGCAAAAGTTTTAGCTATTAGACTTCAGGGGGTTATTCTCCGCCTTATTCACAGGGATCAGGCGGGATTCATGCCGGGAAAGAGTACGTACGATAACATCCGACGACTCTACTTACACATACACAGGGCAGCAGCGGTGAATAGGGGTGGTTTGGTGTTATCTTTGGATGTGCTGAAGGCCTTTGACACTGTCAACTGGTCCTTTTTGTGGGAGACCATGCACCGCATGGGTATTAGCGCCCAGTTTATTCGGTGGGTCCGCCTGCTATACACTAACCCAACAGCCAGAGTGTGCACTAATAGAGATGTCTCGGCTGTCTTTACTTTGCAGAGGGGAGGGCTGCCCGCTCTCGCCACTCCTGTTCGCCCTGGCCATTGAGCCTTTGGCTCTGGCGGTGCGGCAGACGGCGGGGGTGGGGGGCATCTGTTATGGTGCCCTCTCTGAAAAGATCTCTCTATATGCGCATGATGCCCTGATTTACCTGGACGGCACTGAGCGGTCTTTTGTCTCATTGATGGGCGTGGTGGAGGAATTTGGGAGGGTCTCCGGGCTGAGGGTGGGTTGGGAGAAGTCGGTGGCATTCCCTATAGGCCCAGAGCAGGACTACTCCTACCTCTCTGGGTCTAAACTATCCATCCAACCTACTTTCAAATACTTGGGGATACACGTTAGTGCAGACTTGTCTTCGTATGAGGCCCTAAATGTTGCCCCAATTGTGTCCCATATGGAGACAAGACTTAAGACCTGGGCTTCTCTACCGCTTAATCTTATAGGCCGGGTTAATGTTTTCAAAATGATATACCTACCCAAGTTTCTGTATGTGTTCCGGGCATCCCCTATTTTTTTGTTGAAAAAACTCTTTAAGAAAATTAATTCGCTCCTGTTCACTTTTCTTTGGCAGGGGTCGTGTCCACGCATTGCTAGGGCCTCTCTCCAGGCCCCCAAGCTGGATGGAGGCTTGGCGTGTCCTAACCTGAGACAGTACTTTATAGCGTCACAACTTACATATGTTTATGACTGCTTCCTGGAGGCCTCCCCGTCCTGTTCCACCGCTCTTTTGTCCGCCTTCGTGGGGTCCAGGGACTCGCTGGTCGATGACCTACTTAGGTCTAGGGCCGGGCGATGTTCCCGGGACTCCCCGATGGAGGTTAGCTGGCTGGCCTGGCATGAGGGTAACGGGATACTTGCAGAGTTGGGTGGGGTGTCCCCTAGAGCTCCCCTATGGCACAATCTTAACTTCCCTGAGCTCCTGGGCCACCCGGATTCCGGGTGGTGGACACAAAATGGGGTCTCACGTATCTCACACATTTTTGCGGGAGGCGAGTTTGTCTCATTCGATGTACTGAGGGCGCGCAGTGGGGTGCCAGTTAACTCTCTGTTCAGATATATGTCACTCCGTCATGCAATACGGACACAATTTGAGGGTCTGTCCCAGGAGCTTGGCGAATCGCCTCTTGAGGCGCTCATGTCATACACCGATCTGGGGAAGCTGGTCACAACGTTTTACTCACGTCTCCAATCGGCGGGGGTTAAACCCTTTGTGACAGCTCAGCGGAAATGGGAGGTGGACATTCCGGGGCTGTCCGAGGAGGGGTGGGAAGAGGCCTCGGAGGTCTGCTTCCTTGATCTTATTGGGACTAACGATCAATATGTTCAGTTTAAGTTTATCCACCAGTTGCACTATACTCCCGCCAGGTTGGCCCGAATGGGTCTGATTTCTGTTGCTAACTGCCCTAGGTGCGGCTCCACTGAGGCCGATTGCATACATATGTTCTGGTCATGCCCTACTGTACTGTCATATTGGATGGACTTGTTTTCTTTTTTTAAGGACAACCTACATTTTCCTTTACCTTTCACCCCGGAGGTTGGACTACTGGGGGTGCTCAATGAATTTGTTTCCAAGGCTCATGCTCGGACTCTGGTGCGCATAATCCTTTTCTATGCCAGGAAACTGTTATTACTACATTGGAAGAGTGCTTCCGCCCCTACTGTCCAAATGTTATATCGTATGGTGAACAAGGTCCTACCCATATTCAAATGTGTATACAAAAGCAGGGCCTGCCCCAAAAAGTTTTACAAAATCTGGCAACCCTGGCTGGATATTGAGGACTCCTTTTGGAAGGATGCCCCACTCTCTCAGCCTTGAGGGGCCGTGTATGGGGGGATTATGTGATGATGTAGTGAACCGTAGAGTGTTTGGAGGGTGGCGAGGGGGGGCACAGGAAACATCTGGGGCGGAGGTGAGGGCCAGGAGGGATGTGTGTGCGTGAGTGGCTATGGATGGTGTATGTGTGGGATGTGATGGGTTTTGTTTCTAATGCACGGTCTATCCAATTGGTATAAATGTTATGTGTTTCATTTTCTACCGGTGTTGTAAAGACATATATGCCATGTGGAGATTGTACTGATTGACAATCAATAAACAAAGTTAAAAAAAAAAAAAAAAGAAGTACCAGTTGAAAATTACAAATAGATTCTACTTAACCACTTAAGGACCGCCGCATGTACATCGTCGGCAGAATGGCACGTACAGGCACATTGGCGTACCTGTACATCCCTGCCTAGACGTGGGTTGGGGGTCCCCGTGGCTGTCCGAGCGATCCGGGATGAGGGGGCGGCTGTTCGTTTTTGTCCGCCCCCTCCTGATCGCTCCCAGCCAATCCGCACACTCCCCCGTGTGTCACTTCCTCTGCCTGTGTAAACACAGGAGGGGGAAGTGATGTAATCTCTCCTCTCGGCGGTATTTTCTTTTTTTTTTTTCAAATAACAGTTTTTATTAGACACAGGGTAACCCCCGTGCCGCAGAGAGAGTTGTACAAAAACTTCAGCAGGACAGCAGAAAACACAGTGCATAACATATTTCAGCACGTTACATATGTTAGAGCATAGCACTCGTATAAAAAACTCCTGCGTAGCAGGGACATACAACACAGCAAGAGTAAGAAGAGAGGAAGGGGTCAGAGGAAAAAGAAAAAAAAAAAAAAAAAAAAGTGAAGAAAGATCAAGAAAAAAGAGAAAAGAGAGAGAAAGGGGGGGGTCTGCATAGGCAGGGGGATAAGGGGAGAGGGGGAGGGGTAAGAGGGGGGGACTCGACCCATGGCTCAGGGCGGATCCTCATGACGGCGCCACTCCTCCCAGATCTCGTCGTGCATGTCCAATCTATCCTGCAGCCTGGCTGTCATTTTTTCCATGAGCTCAACATCTTTGATCCTGGCATACAGGTCAGTTTGAGAGGGGGGGGACAGGCGCTTCCAATGAAGGGCAACTAGACACCTCGCGGCCGTCAGTACATGTCTCACCAGTTTTTTGGAAGTTTTGGGAATCTGCAGGGGCGATACCCCTAGTAAAAATAGTTTCGGGGACCAGGGAACCGGCACCCCCAGGAGACTAGATAACAGTTGCTGGGTTTCCGTCCAAAACGGAACTATCTTGGGGCAGGTCCAGTAAATATGATACAAGGTTCCCTTGGCTCCCTGGCAGCGCCAGCACCTGTCTGAACTGGATGGGTAGATGGCATGGAGAACATCCGGTGTCATATACCAAAAATATAATATTTTATAGGCATTCTCCTTGTACAGTGTACAGAGAGAGCTCTTAGCTGCCTGAGACCAGATCGTCTGCCACGTCGCCTCCGGGATCTCCTCCCCGAGTGCCTTCTCCCAGCGAAGCATGTATGCATGCTTACCCTGGGTGGAGAAGGATCGAGAGTTCAGCAACTGATATATATCTGATATCAGCCCGCGGCGAGCAGAGCCCTCCAATACCAGTTTTTCGAAAGGCGCCGGCGCTGAGAATTGGAGCTTTGGGGCAAATGATTGTGCATAGTGTCTTATCTGCAGATACCCATAGAACACCTGGCGAGGCAAGTTAAACTTTTTTTGTAGATCAGAGAATGAGAGCAGTTTTCGAGTCATAGGGTCCACCAGATGGCCAAAATGGAAGAGGTCACGCGTCGCCCAAGGCGAGGACATCTGATGAGTCAGACCGTCAGGCATCCTGGGGTTGAACAGAAAAGAGGTCAGGAGGGATTGCTCCGAGCTCAGATTATGAGCCCGGGACAGTCTACGCCAGAGCGTCCTGAGATGGAGCATGGGCCCTAAAAGTCGTCCCGAATCCACCTCCGCACTCGCGTTCCACAGCAGGCTATTCGGGTGCACGGGGGCCAGCCACAGCTTCTCGATTTCAGTCCATTTGTTGTAGGAGCGCTGGGGGAACCAGGAGGCAACGGCACGAAGTTGGGCTGCCTGGTAGTACTTAAGCAGGTCAGGGAACCCCAATCCCCCGTCGGTGCGGGATGCTGACAAGACCGTTCGGGGTATCCTGTGCCGCCCATAATTCCAGACAAAGCGCACCAAGTCCGCCTGAAGCTTGCGGAGATCTGCATAAGGGACTGGGATGGGCAGTGTCTGGAATAGGTAGAGGAGCTTGGGGAGGATGACCATCTTGACAGAGGCCACCCTACCCAAGAGGGAAATGTGATGAACTCGCCACTTCTGCAGAAGTTCTCTTATGGACCGAAAAAGAGGGGGGAAATTGGCCTTATATAAAGTGTCAAAGGACGGGGTGATCTGCACCCCCAGGTATTTCAAGCCCGCCGTAGCCCAATGGTAGGGGAAGCACTGTTTTAGGTGCCGGACCTCCTCATCAGGAACGTTGATGGGGAGAGCCACCGACTTAGTTGCGTTTATTTTATAACCCGAAAGGGACCTATAGAGATCAAGTTCTGCGTGCAGGTTAGGCAGGGAGATTCTGGGACGGGTAAGGGTTAGGATAACGTCGTCCGCAAAAAGCGACAGCTTAAATTCCTTCCCCCGCACCAGAACTCCTCGAATGTCCGGGTTCCTGCGAATAGACGCTGCCAGTGGCTCTACGCATAACGCGAACAGGAGCGGTGAAAGCGGACATCCCTGGCGTGTCCCATTGGCTACCGAAAGAGAAGGAGAGTGGGCGAAGGGGGTCTTAACCTGAGACGTAGGGTTCGTGTAGAGATGCCGTATGGCCCGCAGAAAGGGGCCGCGAAATCCCATGTGTTCCAGTGTGGCAAACAGGAAAGGCCAGCTGAGGCGGTCAAACGCCTTTTCTGCGTCTAAACTGAGGGCCAGTGATTCTTGGCCCTCCCTGTTTACCACATCAATCAGGTCGATTACCCGCCTAGTGTTGTCCCCCGCTTGGCGGAGGGGGACAAAGCCCACCTGGTCCTTGTGGATCAAGGAAGGGAGAATCACGTTCAGGCGCAGCGAGAGGAGCTTAGTGAATATTTTTAGATCCGAGTTGAGCAGCGCGATTGGCCTGTAACTAGCGCACAGAGAGGGGTCCTTGTCGGGTTTGGGGATCAGCGTTAGAAATGACCGTTGCATATCTGATGGGATGGGGGTCGCCTGAAGGAAGGCATTAAACAACTTGCACATACTCGGGAGAAGGATGGGGAGGAACGTCTTGTAATACTCATAGGGGAAGCCATCTGGGCCAGGGGACTTATGAGCGGGGAGGGTCTTGATAGCTACCGTAAGTTCCTCCTCCGTTATGGGGGCGTTAAGAGAGAGAAGGTCGGTTGTCTGAATCCTGGGGATTCCGCTGCGCTCCAGGTAATCATGCAGACGATCCGCAAGATCAGGGGATGGGGGGCCGTGGGGGATGTCGGGGGCATTATATAGGGCCGTGTAGAACTCCTCAAAGGCACGAGCTATGTCCCGGGGATGGGTCAGGAGGCGATCGGCTCCGTCTTTGATCTGGTGGGGAGTAGTCATATGGGAACGCTCCGATAGTTTACGCGCTAAAATGGAATGGGCCTTGTTTCCCTTGTCATAATATCGTTGCTTCAATCGGATCAGGGCCTTCTCCACCTGGCCTAGGGCCAGATCACGGAGCGTCGTTCGCAGACAGACAATTCTTTTAAGAAGGGATATAGATGGAGAGGTTTGCAGTTGGATCTCTAGGGCCCTCAGGTCCCTCTCCACCTGAACCTTAGATGCTCTTGCATCTTTTTTCATGGCTGAGGAGAGCGCCATGCAGCGGCCCCGGAGGACCGCCTTGTGGGCTTCCCAAAGAGTGGGGAGGGAGATATCCGGGGTGTCGTTTTCGACAAAATAACGTTGCAATGTCGACTCCAGCTCCAGCCTGGAGGGGCCATACTGAAGCAAGAAGTTGTTCAGCTGCCAGTGATATGGCCTACGGTTGGGGGCTCCCAGATCCAGGGTCATGACCACCGGGGCATGATCCGACCAGGATATCGGTAGTATCCGGGCTTCCTTGGTGACACGGAGGGTGGCATTGTTGACTAAAAGGTAGTCAATGCGGGAGTGCATGCGATGTGGGGCCGAGTAGTACGTGAACTGCCTATCCCCCGGGTGAAGGGCACGCCAGGTGTCAAACAGAGCATAACGTCGGGTGAGCTGGCGAAATAACTTAGAGTCCCTGTGAGCTCGGGTTTGCGGGTCAGAGGAGTTCATCACCTGGCGGTCAAGGGTTACCGACTGGGAGAGGTTAAAGTCCCCGCCAATTAGCAGATACTCATTGGGTGCCCGAAACAGGCGCGCGAATACCCTAGATAGGAAGTGTATCTGGTGGGTGTTAGGAGCATACAGGGTGCACAAAGTGAGGGGTTGAGTTTGCCAGAGGCCTCTGAGAATGATATAGTGCCCCCTTGGATCGATAAAAGACTCAGAGCACGTGAAGGGGGAGCCGCTCTTAATAAGAATGGCCACTCCCGCCCGCTTTCGGGGATTAAACGCCTGAAAAACCTGGGGATAGTGCCTCCTCGCGAATGCAAAAGCATTCCCCTTGTCAAAGTGTGTTTCCTGGAGGAGGACAATGTCGGCCCCAGATTGCCTGATCTCCCTCAGAGCAAGGTGCCTCTTCCTATTTGAGTTGAGGCCGTGGACATTAAGAGTTATTACCTTAGCCATGATCAAGGGTATATGCAAACAAGAGATTACTTACCTGATCCAGGTGCAAGGTCCCAGCAGGGTCCACTCGAGGGGGACGCCAAGACGCAGGAGCCATCCGGGTATCCGCCAGAGGCACGAGCCAAGCCACGAGAATGGGGGGGAGGGAGAAGGAAGGAGGGAGGTGGGAAGAGAGGGGGGAAGAGAGAAGGAGAAAAAAGAGAGACAACAGCATTAAACACATAGCAATCAAGGTAACATAGTACAGCGAGGGCCAGAGTGCACCGCGCCACTCAGAGCCCAAAGGGTTCCAATAAGTCCTCCCGACCAAAGCCCCCCAAAAGGGGGAGGGGCCGGACCGGGGGGACATAGAGAACAGATTCAAAAAACAGCAAACACTAAAGATACAATCAAGAATCAAGGGAACTCTTAAAGGTTGAACCTAGGGGGGGGGACAAGTGAACGGGAGAGCCAGTACTCACGGATCTCCAACATTAGGTGCCCAATAAACACACGGATGGGAAGTTACGGGCCTATGGGGGACTGCCAATATAGTTAACGGGTGGTCCAGGGGGGCAGAGATACAACCAAAAAAAAAAAAAAAAAAAAAAAAGGGCGGGGGGGGGGGAATGCCAGAGCAGTGGACAGAGTATAGTCCGGGGTCAGCAGTGTTCAGCCGCGTCCAGGGGCGGGGAGGCCACGGGGGGAGCCCCGGTCTCGAGGTCTTTTAGACGAAGACACCCTTTGCCAGACCGCGGGCGGCGGCGGAGGGGGCGCCACCAGGTCCCATTCTTGGAGCCGGGGGACCGGGATGTCCATTGTTTCACAGAACGCCTCCAGGTCTTCTGGGTACCGGAGCACCGCCGATTGACCCTGCCGGTGGGCAGTAAGACTGAAAGGGAAGCCCCATCGGTAGGGTATGTCACGTTCCTGTAGCGACAGAAGGAGGGGATGTAGAAGCCTGCGCTTCTGCAGAGTTATCCAGGACAAGTCCGGGTACAGCTGTAGTTGAGCGTTGCCAAGGACTACCTTCCTGGCGATGCGGGCTTTGCGCATGATGTTCTCTTTCAGAGGGAAGGAGTTGATCCTGCAGATAATGTCGCGGGGTCTGGAGGGAGGACCCTTAGGGCGGAGGGCGCGATGTGCTCGATCCATTTCGATCGGCTTGTTGGGAGGTTCACCCAGGAGATCGTTAAAGAGGGTTTGAAGGGTACCATGCAGGTCTTCGGGGCCCTCTGGCTCAGGCAGGCCCCTGATGCGAACGTTGTTCCTGCGCCCCCTATTGTCCAAATCTTCCAGTTGGCGCTGCATGTCCCTAAGCATTAATCGGTGATCGGCGCTTTGCACCTGAGTGCGATGGACCGCTATTTTGGTTTCTTGGATCTCCTCCTCCGCCATCTCCACTCTGTCAGCAAGGTGTTTAAAATTGGCGTGGAGAACCTGTATTTCAGCACGGCAGGCAGATTTAACCTCCTCGATAAGCTGCCTGAAATCATCTTTAGTTGGCATAGCCTGTAGGTACGCTTGCCAGGGGGGGTGCTCTGGGGAGAAGGGAGCAGACCCCAGGTGGGGTTGGGAGAGGTGCAGAGGGGGGGAAATACCCCGCAGGGAGATCATAGGGGCCGGGGCCGGGGCCCCATGTTGCAGCCGGGGCACTGAAGGGCTCAGACACTCTGAGAGCTGCTGCGGGGGGGAAGACGGGGGCACCTGAGTAACCCCTGGCATCCCAGCTGGGGAACCAACCACCCGGGCATATGAAGCTGCAGGCTCCATGGGCTGGGAAAGTCTCTGTGGCTGAGGGGGAGCATGGAGCAGGAGAGGCGCAGGCTGCGGCCTATGCGCACTGTGGAGCTCCGCAGATGATGACCCCAGTGTCCAGGTGTCGTCTTGGGCTGACAGGGGGGGAAAGTCCTCCGAGAAGGTAGGAGAGGCAGAGCGAATAGGGCCCCCAGGGGACAGGCCAGGATCGGATGCCGTGCGGAGCAGCCTGGGGACAGTCCCTGAGCACTGCATGTGCGAGGCCCCATCGAGGCCTACTAAGGCCTGCCCAGATTCCTGCGGCGGTGGCGACCGGAAGGGCGGGGGTGAACTCACCGCACCTGGGGCCGGATGGAAGAAGGCCGTTGCTCCTCGGATGGCTCCCGATGGTCCCGATGGTCCATTAGAGCATGCGGACGGATGAGGCTGCGTTCCGGGCGGGGGCCCCGTGAGGAAGTCCGGCGCCATCTTGGGATCCCCACCGCGAGGCATGGAGGGCGGTGAAAAGTACCCACGGAGGGTCGCAGAGGTACCGGGTGGTGGTTGGGAGGACCCCCGTTGTTTGGAGGAGCGGGTGCGCCTGGATCCACCCATACAGGAGTCGGCAGTGTCCCCAGGATAGGCCGTTTTACTGTGGGCTGTGGAGGAGCTCAGTGCTCACACGTCCATACCAGGCAGCTTCCGGACACGCCCCCTCGGCGGTATTTTCAACCGCCGCTGAGGAGAGAAGACATCACACAGTGAGTCTGCACAACACTACACTGACACCAGTACACACAGGCACATTAACCCCTTGCGATCACCCCCCCACCCCCCTGTCACAGTGTCACTGAATGCAGTGATCATATACTGTATGTACTGATCCCAGTGGAAGTGGGTGTGATCATATGTAAATGATGGGCGGAGCCCAGCGCAGTGACTTACGTTCATCGCATCATCCACGGAGCATGCGCAGTGAGGGAGGGCTCCCCTCGCTCCCCTGTGCGCATGCTCACAACTTCCGTCGGCACCACTTCTTGGGAAACACCAGCGCAATTTTTTCTGTTGCACGTATAAAAGCGGCCGTAGATGCGCCTTTCCGGCGCAAAAGTATATCCGGTTTCCCCCACCCCAGGGAAGTAACTTTTGCTGTGTGATGGCTGCTCCCGTTCCCCCCAAAGAGAGGAGAAACCTCAATTTTAATGCCCAGGAGCTCACCCTAGTGATCTCTGCTATGGAGACGTATAACGACTTTCTCCACGGCAGGAAAAGTCGGAAGACCAGCCGGGATAGGAAGCAGGGCATCCTGGAGTCCATTGCTGGCAGGGTCAATGCCTTGGGCTACTCCACCCGGACTGCTGCCGATATCGGCAAGAAAATTAATGATCTGAGGAGCAAAGTCCGGGGCAAGGTGGCCACCATTAGGAGGCATGAGAGGGGCACGGGTGGTGGACCCCCATGTGCGGTCAGCCTGACTACGGAGGAGGAGGTGGTCGCCCGCTGCCTGGAGAGGGAGCAGTTGGAGGGGGTCCCGGGATATGATTCCATGGAGGAAGGCTCCAGGACAGGTAAGTGTTTTTTATCCCCTATTTGGTGTGTTGCATGTGGGGGGGGGGGGAGGGTACATGTGCCAAGTGTGTGGGACCACCAACATGTGTCTGCTTTGTGTCATCCACAGATGACGGAGCTGGGCCATCATCTGTCGGCGGCCATTCCCCCCTAACCCCCCCAACGGCATCCTGAGCCCGACCCCCTGGGTGGTGAACAGCATGAGATGGAGGAGAGTGCCCACACCTCACCTGATGAGGTGGTTGAGGAGGAGCCTGCCTTTTCAGAGCAGGACTTTCTTTTAATTTTGGAGGAGTCCTCCCCTTCTGAAGGGCCCTCTGTAATCGCCTTCCCCATTCTAGGAAGCCCCTTAAGGGCGACTCCATCCCCCCGGGGACAACCATCTCCTGGCCCCAGGAAGGCGACCCGGAAGACCAGGGGGGTGTCTGACGTGGTCCATGACCAAATGGCCCGGGACCAGGCCAGGCAGACCCAGCAGATGGGGGAGATTGCTGGGCATCTTGACCGGCTAGTTGACAGCCTGGGCTCCGTGTCCCAGCTGATGAACGATGTGCAGAACGTCAGCTGCAACTGCGCTGCAGTGGTGACCAGCCTGGGGGAGGTGCAGGCTGACGTTCGGCACCTCACTACAGCCGTCCATGCCAACACTGCTGCCATCCGGGAACAGGGGAGGCAGAGGCAGCGTGACCAGCGGCATAATATCACACGCCAGCTGAGGATGCAGGCCCAGACCAATCAATATCTGAGCCGGATTGCCGTGGCCTTGGAGGGCATGCAGCCAACACCTGCCAGGAGTGGCCCACCCGGGGATCAGCCACCTCCAGATGCCCCCTCACCCCCACCCACTCCCTCCAGGCAGCTGAGGAGCCAGAGAGGGCCCACAAGAAAGAGCCCCCGTCAGCCCAGATGAGGGCTTTTTTTTTTATATATTTTTGGCTCAGGTTATGAGTTTTTTATTTTATTTTTGCTCAGGTTATGAGTTTTTTCTTTTATTTATGCTCAGGTTATGAGTTTTTTTTTCAGTTTAACTGCACACGGTCAGGAGTGCAGGGGACAGTGTGAATGGTGTGTGAATGTGAGGGGGTGGCACTCCTGCCAGTAAGGGGTGTCACCCTCGGCCGTTGGGGAGAAGTTATCCCCACGGCTGTGTGAATGACGTGTGAATGGTGTATCCCAAGTCCTGCATGTTGGACTTGGGCTAATCCAATGCGATGTGCATGTGGTGTGTGTGATCTAGGGACCTCAGTGGTGTGCATGCGTGCATTGTCCGTGTGATCAATGTATTTGTTTAGTGTCCAAAGATGCCTACGGCGAGGACCCTCCTGACTGCTCTTCCATCAGCTGAATGGGTCTCCTCTGGCAGGGGGGGGGGCTGTCTGGTTGGGGGGTCAGGTCATCACGTATGTCAATCTGCAGGTCTTTTCTCATGGCAAAGTTGTGCAGAATGCAACATGCACCGATGATCTGACACACGAAGGTAGGGGAATACAATAGTGCACCCCCAGACTTATCCAGGCAGCGGAAACGGGACTTCAGGAGCCCAAATGTTTGCTCCACCACTGCACGAGTCTTGATATGTGTCGCATTGTATCTTCTCTCTCCTCTGGTTTGGGGGTTCCGGAAAGGAGTCATGAGATGGGGTCCCAGTGCATATGCAGAGTCACCTGTAAGGGAAAAGACAGGAGGATGTTAGTCATGCATGTGCCCCTTGTGATGTGTGCATCATGGGGGGGCGACAGTCATGCCTGCCACCCATGTCACTCACCAACCAGCCAGCTGTCCCCATACATGTTCTGTTCGAATTCCATTGGGATGGGGCTCTGATTGTATATGAAGCTGTCATGGCTGGACCCGGGGTGTTTGGCACGGACGTGCCATATGAGGCATTGGGCATCGGCTATCACCTGTACGTTGATGGAGTGCCAATGCTTCCGATTGCGGTATATGTGCTCTGTGGCACTGGGGGGCTGGAGTGCCACATGTGTGCAATCAATGGCCCCCACGGTGCGTGGAAATCTGGCAATGCTGTAGAAATCTGCCTTCAGCCGCAGCTCCTCAGTGGTTGGTCTGATGAAGTGGTGGGACATGCGTCTGAGGATTGCAGGGATAACCTGGTGCACACGTCTACTCATGGTGGACTGTGACATCCCAGCCACCACTCCACTTGTACGCTGGAATGATCCACTTGCAAGGAAATGAAGTGTTGCCAGTACCTTCACCAGTGGCTGCACTGCTTGTGAGCGGGCGGTGTGTTGGGCTGGTGATGTCATCCTGCAGGGTTGTGGTTAGTTCAAGTATTGCATCAGGGCTGAATCTGAAGAGGCGATACACCTCCTCATCCCCCATGCCAAAGAGGCTCATGCGCGTGCGGTATATCCTCTCACGTGCCCGCCTCCTCCGTTCCGGGGGACCCATTAGTAGTGCTAGGACCACGGCTGCCCCTGGCATGTTGGCACACAGAGGTGTTGTCCTTGCAAGTGTGGTTGTTCAGCTTGCTAGTTTCGTCGGTAACGCTGCTGCTGTAGCTGCTCTCCTGCTGACCTGTGGCCGTCTGGAGTAAAGATAAAGCAGCTATTTGTAGGAATAACTTTGCGACAGATGGACGACATACGCACGGCGCATGTAGCCAGCGTCTGGTGCTAATCCGTTTGCGAATCGGGAAATCTCCCTCATTTGCATATTTGCATGGGAAATCAATAGGTGCGACGGATGCGACAAGCGAAAATATGCGCTTACGATACTCTGGCGAGGGAAAGTTAAGCCGATCGGAAAAAGCCTGTTTTCAGTCGCATCTAGTTTGGTGGGTACGGCCGCATAGATACTACGGCGCATCTTGACAGTTACGCGGCGCATATCGATATACTCCAGCGCAAGTCTTGCTGAATCTGGCCCAAAGTTGTTTGCGAAAGTCTTAGCAGAGCGACTGAAAGGGGTAATGACCACATTAGTCCATCCGGATGAGAGGGGATTCATCCCAGGAAGGTAGGGGAAGGACAATGGGGTTATGGAAACAGCAGGGGGCGCTAATAAACAAACAAACACAATTTGACATAAACTTGTGCAGTAACAGCATCTACATCAAAGGAGATGCCTAATAAAGTGCGATAGTGTAAAAATATTAGTTAACAATATTAATGTATAATTTTACATGTGCAAAAAGCAAGAAAAAAGGGAATGTCCATAAACTGTGAAAAAATTAAGTGTTCAAAAAGTCCTTGTATATTGCACTCTGACATGCAAGTGATCAAAGAGGATTTCCACCTTAACCGACTAAGAAACACCAGGAATGTGTGTAAAAGATGGCTCCTTACCACAAAACGTTGACCTTTCTCGTTAGAAAAGAGGTCAAGTTGAGCTTAACATCTCCACGGATGATTGATAGTCTGGAGTCCCTTGGTTCAATTAATTAGAGCATCATAGGGCGAAAAACAGAAAAATACCGCCATAGCATGATATAGTTTATTTAAATAACATAAAAGACACACAGTGCTGAGTGGCTCCTTACTGGTTAGGGTGCCCAACGTCCCGGCACTGAGGCTGATGGCTTAGGTCTAGAAAGAGATGCGTCCTTGTTGGGGAGACTATCGCGTGCGCTCCACCTCACTGAGTTGAGAAACCAGCTGGACCGGAAAGTGCTGTGTGTGTTCACGTATCGCCTCCTAGGACAATGGACAATGGGGTGAGAGCCCTACTCCTCCTCCAGAAGATAAAAGAGAATGGGGCCCCCATTCGACAGGGTAGACTGGGAACTCATGATACAAACATCGGAAACTATGGTAATTGGATCCAGGATGATCCAGTGGATTAAAACATTATACCATCACCCTTCCGCTAGGATTAAAATTAATGGTACTCTATCCCCTTTTTTGAGATGAAGAACGGGACGAGACAGGGCTGCCCCTTTCTCCTCTCCTGTTCGTAATGTCTCTAGAACCTCTCCTTGCTATGGTCCGAAATAACCCAGATAGTAAAGGCATTGAGGTCGAAGAAGACAAACACAAACTCTCAGCCTTCGCGGACGATGTATTGTTTTACATTACCAATCCCAGGACCACATTACCAAACCTACTCAAAAATTTTAAATCGTATGGCGAGATATCAAACTTTAAAATCAACGTAACTAAGACCGAGATTTTAAAAGTTAACATTAGCAAAGCAGAAAAACGGCTCCTGAGGGACGAGTTCAACTTCCCAGGGCAGAAAGAACTTAAGTATTTGAGCATAAAATTGGCTAACTCAATAAAGAAAATATATAAAATAAATTAAATCCTTCTACTAGATGAGATTAAAAGGGAAATAAAAAAAAATAACAAACAGACCTATATCATGGATAAGACGAATTAACACTGAAGATTTTTTATTTTATTTTTTAACGAAAATATTGTATACATTTCAAATGATACCAGTAGCAATACCACAACCATACTTCAGAGTGCTAAACACCCTGTTAATGAACTATGTATGGAAGAATAAAAAACACAGAATCTCCCTCATGGTGTTAAAACAAGATAAGAAACATGGAGGGCTGGCTGTCCCCGATATTAGAAAATATTATAATGCGGCAGTACTGTCTCGGGTAGTGGAGTGGACCACAGATAAGCAGGAAAAAAGATGGGTTAAAAATCGAAAATGCACTGACAAAGACACAATTGGGAAGTATAATATGGAATCCCCCGCAGTTTAGAGCACTAAGCGTTAACACTCATGTTTTGACACTGAACGCATTAAGAATATGAGATAGGTTGCACAAACAAATAGATAGGGAGTATAAGTCACCCCTTATAGATTTAAAAGAAAACGAATACTTTGCACCTGGAAAAAAAAATTGTGGGAGGAAATTGGATTAAAAAAGATAAAGCACAATTAAGAGATATAATTAAAAGAGAAAGAATTGTGTCACTTTGGGAGTTAAAAAGTAAGGAAGAATTTATGACAATGGATGAGTGGTGGTATCGCCAGCTATGCCACTTTGAGCAGAACTTACCCCAGCAATTAAGGTCAGGGGAAGAGCTTACACCGTTGGAACGGTTATGTACAGTAGACAGCTCAAAAGCTGTCATCTCAAAACTTTATAAACTGCTGTTGAAGGTGGACGAGCTGGAGATGCCCTTATTCACCCAAAAATGGGAAAAGGAGTTGGGAACACAAAGGGGAAAAATCACAATAGAAAGAATTATACATTTGACCCACTCCTGTAACATAGATATTAGGACCGCAGAGATGAATTATAAGTGTATCACAGGGTAGTATGCAACACCTGATAAAATAAGTAAATTTAAAGAGGGACAGTCGGCAGAATGTTGGCGAGGGTGTATAACAAGGGGAACAATGGGCCACTTATGGTGGGATTGCCCCAAGATCAGAAAATACTGGGAGAGAATCCTGGGCCTGATAAAAGATTTCACCAAGAGGAAGATAAAAAACGATCCATGGCTGGCTGAGCAAGGAGATGGCCGCTTGAACGGAGAGCTCCGGCAGACAGAGGGTAGAAATCTGCTTTCTTTGGGGAACCACTAAGCTTATTAACCATGGGCAAGTCTAATAGGAGTGCCTCAGCCTCCAGGGCACCGAAGGACTCCGGAACACAGCCCGGCCGGAACATACCTGAGCTCTTTCGCTCGCTCCGCTCTGAATCCCACGAGACCTCGCAGGCCGCGGGGCCTACCTCCCCGAGTGCCGCCTCAGACTCGCAATCAGAGGATAGGGAGACGCTCATCGGCACCGCGGGTCCCTCGGTGAGCCTATCGGACCTCAATAGGGTGGCATCCGGCATCACTAACACCCTGTCGGCAGCCATCATGGACCTGAAGACGGAGTTTCGGGCGGTTGCAACCCGCCTCACGGACGTGGAGCAGACATCGCAGCTGCACTCGGCGGCCATCAGGCAAGTGCAACAGGCTCATGATGCCCAACTTTCCTACTTGTTTGAATTGCACCGCCATGTCGAGGACCTCGACAATAGGGGTCGCAGACACAACGTGAGAGTCAGGGGGGTCCCGGAGGGGGTCGATGCGGGGGCCCTGCCGCAGACGATCTGCGCCATCTTCAACGATCTCCTAAGCCGCCCGGCGGACTCTCCAGTGGAGATGGAAAGGTTACACCGAGCACTCAGACCCCCCCCTCGTGATGGTGAACCTCCGAGGGATGTCATATGCTGCATTGTGAATTTTCCACTCAAAGAGGAGATATTAAGGAAGGCTAGGGAAAGAGGTCGCATTGTGCATAATGGCGCTGAAATTAAACTCTTTCAGGATCTTTCCCAAATCACTCTGCAAAATAGACGAGCTTTGCGACCCCTGCTGGATGTCTTGCGGAATCGCAATATAATTTACCGATGGAAGTTTCCTTTTTGCCTGACTGCCTCTGCTAGGGGTCGATCCGCCTTCCTACGCTCCCCGGATGACCTCCAACAATTCTGCAAACAACTCGACATACCTACGGTAGAGCTGCCAGACTGGTGCACCTTTCACTTCCCGACGGAGCCGTGGCGTCCAGTGTCGCATCACCCCTCTCCGAAAGCGCAGAGGCACCGTTCTAGGCGGCGGAAATCAGACTCTTCCCTGCCTGGTCCCCCGACCACCCCACGTAGAGAGCGCTTGGATGCCTGAGACGCACGTGTCGGCTGAATTTCCCTGCCTGTGAGTGTCTTTACCTTTTATTTTTTTATTTTATTTTTATATCTGTTCCTCTCGGTTTGACTAGACTAGCTTACGCCAGTTGCTGATTTGGTTCTACAAGTTATCTCAAGTTGAAGGTCCTGTCTTCGCATCCTGTTCCTGGGTGGCGTCCCCTATCCTTGCTCCGTTACCACTGATCTGTGCCCCCATAGTCTCTTACGCAGGCACCACGCCACATCACTCCGGATGGTTTCTATGGGACCTCTTAGGGAGAACTGCACACTGCCTTATACTGACTCGATGCTGCTACAGGACTCTCTCCGATCTTGCCGCAATCCTCTTGCTGACTATTGATCCCAATGTGTCTCTCCCCTGCACGACTATCTTGCCCTGCCCACTGTTTATCCCGACCCCGCCAGTTTGACTGCCTCAGATTTGCCACCGAGACTGCTGCTTTGAAGTGGCGTCGACCCCACCTTAACCAGGGTTCTTCAGCAGGGAACTACATACTGCCATGGGCACATTGACCAACACCCTGTCTGCTACTCTTGGACTGCTGTGAATCTATGATGTGAGACTGGTCGAGATTGCTATGGACTCGAGATGTCCTAACCCCCCCCCCCTTTTTTTTTTTTTACTTCCTTCCCATTATTATTGTTCATCCTTATTTTATTTTTATTTGTTCTTATTTTGTATGGCTAACCCTTTTTTGTCTTAGCAGCAAGGGTAAGATGACGACCGGGAACCTCCCCCTTGGTGTAGGGGAAAAACTGACTCCCCCCCCACCACCTGGGACCTTACACGTGGACTTTCCAGGTACTGCATAGCTTCCTGAAACGTCTACATACTTTGGGTTTTTTTTTTCTTTCTTTTTTGCTCTTAGAGTCCTTTTTTTTTTTTTTAACATATATGTCAAGGCACATAGCCTCCTGTTGTCTATGTGGTGACATCTTTTGGGTCTTCGACAGACTGCCACCTGAGAGACCAGATGACCAGGCCATTGAGGCGCTGTCTACTATCTGTCTCGTTCTGATACCACCGACATGTATAACAGTTGAATGTAGTTCGCAGGGTTCTCTGCGGGTCGCTAGGGTCCATATCCCCCAGCCCCTGGCTCTGTGTTTACACCCTTTATAGGTGCAGGGTGTACTGCGGGGTGGATGCTGGCGACTCATGGACAACCTCTCTGTTCCTGATTTTGTTTGCTTTGATTTATTTAATTTTAGTTACCCGTTCTCACATGGCTGTATTGTATTTCTTAATACCACCCCTTCTTTTATTTTATTTTTTCTCTATTCAGTCATGTGGCCTCCCAGCTGGCGCGAGGTGGACTGTAGTCCCTCTCTAGCCATCTGGGACCTTATGTATTGACATACCTCCCTCCCATTTCTGTCGGATGCACTCTAGATATGCGCCATGGGCCTACTCTAGTGGGGTGTTGTTCGCTATACCTAAATGATTATAGACGGGGAAACTGTTGAAATGTTTACCAGCAGGTTATGAGCATCAGGAGCTCCCCGCGGATGGCCAGTATTCACCCCTTTGAGCCTATGGCTCTCCACTCTCACACACTCCGTTTCTTCTCTGTAATCAGGACCTCCCCTTATGGGACGGCTGTGGGTTGGTTGCTGGCGATTCGCGGGGAATCCTCCATATACACGGGGGAGGGACAGCTTGCGCATCCACCCTGTCAGCTGTGGCTCCACTGTGGTTAGATGCCCACATACACACACCTTGGGCCTGCTGTGACACTTCTCGTGCTCAGATCACCGGCTGTGCCACTCAGGGACAGGGCGCACCCATACCTGATATGTCTTAACTGTTCTTGGTTTATGCTACTCACTGCTCATATGCTCCTTTTGAAGGGTCTTGTTTTGTTAACTTTTTATTTTTCTGTTTTTTTTTTTTTTTTTTCTTCATCCCGATGGAGCAGTTTACGTTTATCCCAATTGTGTTTGACACTTATAGGCAGGTTCTGATACTGTTTACCTCTGCCTGCTTCTGCTGTCCCTCTGATTCCACTGGCCGCCAGCGCTCCTAATACTCTTGGCTGTAGGGAAGCTTCCGCTTTGGCTCTCCTTATTTACACCTACTCCACCTATGCTGCCCTGTCAATGCACTCCCTACCTCTCTTCTGGGTTCCCCATCACACCACAACATTTGCTAGCCCCTCCGTACTGTGGTGACACGCGCTCAGTCATACTTACTGTCCCCCCAGCAGCAGTGCTTTGAATAGCCTGCTGACATTCCAGCCTTGTAATTACTAGGTGGTTTAGACTGACTACTCCCACCTCTGGTACTTTCCCCTCTCGGTGCCCTGTGCCGATCCTTGGTTTTCTATCCCTCTCTTACTTTATTTAGCTATCTAACACTCCCCCCCCTTCTTTTTTTTTTTCTTTTCTTCTTCTTTTCCTCTTCTTCTTCCTTCTCTCTCTTCCCCTTTTTCTCTTCTGCCTCTTCCCTCCCTCCCCTTGGTGTTTCTCCCCGATCCCATCCCCTCGTTTGTCCACCTACATATATCCCATTGTTGCTCTCGACGTATCCTCCGCCCGGGCCGGTCTCTACCAAGTGGCATTCATTTCCGCCCTAGTCCTCGCACCGTTTACCCTCTTGCTGATTTCTTAATCGATACCTAAATATGCAGAGGGCTTCGAAACCCTGTGGCTCCCTGTCGCTGAAGTGTGTGTCGCTCAATGTTAAAGGCCTGAATGTTCCCGAAAAACGATCCCAGGTCCTATCCACATTTTCTAAGCAGAAAGCCCAGTTCATTTTTTTGCAGGAAACTCACTTCCTTCCGATCTGACTCGGTTCCAAAGCTTTGTAGCACCCTCTATCCTACTGTCTTGCACGCTACGAATCCCTCGGCAAAGACCAAAGGCGTCTCTGTGTTAATCTCTAAGCATGCTCCTTTTCAGATATCAGACTCCTTGGTGGACCCAGAAGGCAGATTTGTGTTCATCAAGGGCCTATATGCATCCAGACCCCTGACCTTAGCGAATGTTTATGCCCCAAATGAGCACCAGGTCTCCTTCTTTAAAAAGATTAACGACCTTCTATTCTCCTTTAAGGAAGGCATAGTTCTCTTGGGAGGGGACTTTAATGTCCCTTTGAACCCTGAAGTCGACACCTCCACAGGTGCCTCTGTCTTGCCCTATCGGGCCCTGCGTCAAATTAAGTTGCAATTGCAGGGTCTCACGCTACACGATACATGGCGCACCTTGTTCCCATCGACCAAAGACTATACTTTTTTCTCTGCTCCCTTTCAGAAGTACTCCCGCATAGATTACTTCTTTCTCTCCCAATCTGATCTTACTTACCTTACCCAAGCTACCATAGACCCAATGTTCTTATCCGATCACCACCCCATCTCGGTCACCCTGGCCTTTCCTGAGTCACTCCCCAGGACCAAGACATGGCGACTGAACTCATCCTTACTTAAGGATACGGCCTTCTCTGCACAACTGGAAGCCACGATACGCAATTACTTTGTGGAGAATGCTTCTCCAGACTTGTCCCCACTTACTTTATGGGAGGCCCACAAATGTGTAGTCCGAGGAGAACTGCTGGCCCAGATGGCGAAACTAAAGAAGATACGCCAGGAGACTATAGCGGAACTAACATCTAAGATCAGGAGACTGGAAGCCTTACACAAAGCCTCTCTGTCTCAAGGCTCTCTGCAGGAACTTACCCGCACCCGCTCGTTACTCCTAGATGAACTAGGTAAGCGGGCCAGGCGATGTTATGTTCTTCGTCAGAGAGTGTTTTATGAGCAGGGTAATAAATGCGGGAGACTTTTAGCGAAGGCGGTACGAACCTCCAGACCCTCCAACTTGGTCCACCAAATCCGTGATCAACACGGTTCTGCCTTGTCTAAAAACGAAGACATAGCAAAATGTTTTGAACGATACTACACAAAACTTTACAATCTGAAACCCTCTAACCAGAATCCTGTCCAGGAAGAACGGAGGATGGAGGCAATTAGGAACTTCCTAACCCAGTACTGCCCTAGGCGAGTTCCGGAGGCACGTGCAGTAGAATTAGACATGCCCCTCTCTGCGGAGGAACTCCAAGCTGCGGTGAAGCAAATGAAACCAGGAAAGAGCCCAGGACCCGACGGGTTCACGCTCCAATACTACAAGTCCTTCCTGACTACCTTATCACCCAAAATGATTGCCGCCTTCAACGCTCTAGCATCCCCGTCTGCCCCAATGGGTCGTCTATTGGAGGCACATGTAACGGTTATACCGAAAGACGGTAAAGACGCTACGCAAGTCCAGAATTACAGACCGATATCACTTCTCAATGTGGATATCAAGCTATACGCCAAGATCCTGGCTAACAGGCTGTCCCCACTCTTACCCGGTCTGATCTCCCAGGATCAGGTGGGTTTTGTCCCTGGAAGAGAGGCCAGGGACAATACTATCAGGGCACTGAACTTGCACCATTGGCTCACTGTCTCCGAGACGCGGGGCTTCTTCCTGTCCCTTGACGCGGAGAAGGCGTTCGACAGGGTGGCCTGGGATTACATGCGCGAAGTCTTAAAAACAATTGGTCTTCACCCGCGCATGTTAGCACATATTTCTGCTTTGTATTCTACCCCCAGTGCGAGTGTGCGGTTAACGGTCACCTGTCGGACGCCTTCCCCATAAGCAATGGTACCCCAGCAGGGCTGTCCCCTGTCTCCCTAATTTTTGTTTTAACCTTAGAACCCTTCCTTAACAAACTCCGTTCTAATCCCGATATCAAAGGCATGATGGTGGGAGGTAGGGAGTATAAGGTAGCCGCTTTCGCGGACGACATACTCCTCTCCTTGACCCTGCCGAGAATTTCCCTACCGAATTTGTTGTTAGATATAGAACTCTTTGGGAAATTATCCCATTTTAAGATCAATTATTCGAAATCCCACGCATTGAATGTATCACTCCCGAGGCGTGACGTGGAGGACTGCCGAACCTCCTTCCCCTTCCAGTGGAATGAAAGGGCTATTACGTACCTGGGTATTCGAATTACGGCTGATTTAGCCCACCTCTATAATGATAACTTTCTAGTGGCCCTCAGGAAGGCCCAACAGGATTTAAAGGACTGGGGGGCCCTTAATGTCTCTTGGTTCGGCCGCTCGGCCCTCTTGAAAATGATAACTCTACCGCGCTACTGTACCTCTTGCAATGCATCCCATTGGCTTGCCTCCCTTCTTCTTTGCAACATATAAGAAAGCTGCGTCAGCGTTTATCTGGAAAAATTCACCTCCTCGCATTAGGTACACAAGGCTGACCCGCCCGAAGACCAGAGGAGGCATCGGCCTCCCGGATCTCTTCCAATATTATCTGGCGGGCCACCTTATGCGTATAGTAGACTGGAACGTCCATGAGACCAGGAAGGGGTGGGTGATACTGGAGAAGTCGCTCACGCAGCTCCCTCTTGAATCGCTCCCCTGGATACCTGCTCGACTCTGGCCCCCGGAAGTTAAACTCCATCCGCTCATCCACCCCTCTCTCAGGGCTTCCGGGCGTGCATTGAAAATTCCATCATTTTCCTCAGCTCCGGGGCCTTTAACCCCACTCAGGGGTAACCGGACTTTTTGCCAGGTCTATCCTCCTCATTCCTGCTACGCGATTGGCCTCATGACCGAGTTCACGCACGTCATTTTTACTCCCGCGGATCCCCTCGCTCCTACGAGGATTTGTTATCTGAATCCCCGTCCAACTCTTTCCCCTTCTGGTCTTACAGACAGCTGAGACATTTCCTCTCCGCGCAGCCATCATCCGAAATATGGTCGAGACAGCTAACACCCTTTGAAAACCTTTGCCTACAGTCCTCTCCACAGAGACACCTGATCTCCAATATATATCAGATCCTTTCGGATAGCAATCCCAGTTCTCCAGACCCAGCCCGTGTTGCCTGGGAATCTGACCTTCGGGTTCCCTTGACTGAGGAAGATTGGACCCGTATCGATGACTGTATACATAAGGGGTCTCTTAATGTTGCTACTCAGGAAACCTGCTATAAAATTGCAACACGCTGGTATAGAACCCCGCTCTCCTGCACAAATTCTCCCCAACAGTCCCAGATACGTGTTGGAGATGTGGAAGGGAGAGGGGGACCATGCTCCACATATGGTGGGACTGTGGCTCTCTTCAACCATTCTGGAAGGAAGTACACAAGCTTATTGCACATGTCACTACATATGCTCTAGATTACTCCCCGGCGCAATACCTCCTGCATCACACGCATTTGACCAGACATGAGTATTTTAAGTCCCTGGCCATGCATATGGTAAATGCGGCGAGACTCTGCATCCCAGTACATTGGCGCTCTACACACACTCCGACGATTGGGGAATGGTTTAACAGGATTTCTAAGATTGAAGAAATGGAAGAGTTAATTCATATCTCCCAAGAGCGCGTTACGGCATTTACAAACACTTGGGCATGCTGGACCCACTTCAAAACTACTCAAAGCTTTCTGGCCCACGGTCCTTAGACAGTAAAGTAGATGGGCTCATCCCTACTGAATTAACATCCCTTTGCCCGTGTGGTTTAGAAGGCCTGGCGGAGGATCGCCGATGCTGACGATTCCCCGTAGAGAATATCCTTCCCTGCACCCCCTCTGTCCCACCCCCCCCCTTTTTTTTTTATTTTTTTTTTTCTCTTTCCCTCTTCCCCTCTTCTTCCTATTCTTCTCCCTCCTCCTCTTCCCTCCTTTTTCCTTTCTTTCTTCTTTCTTTCTCTCTTCTCTTCTTCGTCTCCCCACTCTCTTCCTAGATCATATTCTTGGTTAGGATTTGACTTTCTGCCATATTACTAAAACTCAACAGTCCCAGCTGTTGGGACTAGGATCCTATTAGATATAATGACTCTACATCACTATATGCTGAATTTATAGTCCATGTACACTCGTATGACTATATGCCTATGTAAGATCCATGTCTGTATTTTATGATGTTTCATTCTCATTTAATAAAATTGTTTACGGAAAAAAAAAAAAAAACGATCCATGGGTAGTCCTATTCCATGGAGAAAAAAAAGGAAGTAAAATATTATAAAGAGTCATTGACTCCTTATTTGTTAAACGCAGCCAAAAGGTTGATCCCAAAAAATTGATAAGAAGTGGAAAGTCTACTAATATGGGAATGGATAGATTCGGTGGAAGAAACATACAGGATGGAGGAGCTGAAGTATAGTATAGGAGAGAAAAAAACAGGATTTAAAGACAAATGGAAAAACTGGAAAGATTTCAAGAAAAAATGGAGTTACGTGGAAAAATTAAGAGTAATGGGATAAGAGGATAAATATGAAGAAAGGTAAAACTGCCAAATTAGAAGAACAGGAATAATGAGAGAGGGAAGGGGTGGGGTGGGAGGGTTGCAGTAGGGATTTTCTAAAATGTTTTGTATATGGATTTGTCTTTGGCTGGAACTCACTGGAACCATAAAGGCCAATATGTTTGTAATTTTGATAAAGTAAAACAAATGAATGTGCAAAAGAAAACCACAAATGATGCAAATCGTTGCAGAGACGATACAGGCAAAAAAAACCATGAGAAAATCTCTTGTTTTGGTGGAGTCTGAAGTGGTTAAAAAAAATAAAAAATAAACTGATTAATGATTATGTGGGCTTTGAGGGAGCAGGAGATGATAGGTGCAGTAATAATGAGATGGCAGAAGTGAGGGTGAATTGTATAAGCTGTGGGGTGGAGAGGATTAGTGAAGGTGTCAGAGTTTTAGGACATAGGGCTTTATTGTAAGAAAATAATCTTAGTGAGAGACTGTTGGAGGGTGAAACGAGGGTTGAAGGAGAGAGATGAGAGATGAAAGTGCGCTTGCAGACTGTTTACTCTTATAAGTAAAACCTTTATCCCAAAAGGTAAAAAAAGCCGTTGCTGTAACTTTGGATAGAATGTACTTGGGTCTAAGGTCCCCGAACCAAAGAGCCAAGAAGGGGAGGTTTGGGCCAAGTTGGACTGTTGCGGTACTAATGTGCAGATAAAACATAAGAATAAAGGATTAAAAATGTGATAATTTTATTACAGTACACAGACACAACAAAATACAAAATTAAAATTATGGCAATCACAAACGCAGCATCAGGACAGAAATCCCCGCAAAGGGAAAAACAGTGCGATGGGTTGAAGATTGTCACAAGCTCTCTACTAGTTTCGCGGTTGAAACCGCTTCATCAGGAGAAGATCTAAAATAGTTAAACAATAAATCAGTAATCAAAGAAAAACATAAAAAAAACACAATAAATACAAAGGGGAACCACGGGTTGAATTGCTCACCTAGACAGTCCCGCCTCCAAGTGACGGCAGGCGGAGACAGACAATATCCCAACGGTGGCCGGGGTGGGCACATGTCAGCAGGGACCTACTTGTCTAGTGTGGAGAAATGTATATAGGAATATGTACGTTTTTGTACATACGGCCCGACCTCATCAGGTGAGGAGGGTGTGTGGGGAGGTGAGACACTGGTGGTGATAACTGGTGAAGTGGTGCAAAATGAAGTGATGGACGTGTGAGGGGGTGACCAAGCCAAGGGAAGTATGGTGGGGGAGGGGGGGGGAAGGGGGAAAGGGGGGGGGCAAGAAGATGGTAAGGCGAAGAAGGGGGTGAAAAAGGGGAAGGAAATAGGGCAGGGAAGAATAAGGAATGTGAGAAAAGGGGACAAGGGGAGGAAAGGGAGGTGAGGGGAGAGAGGAAGAGGAAAAGTAGGGGAAAGGGGGGAAGAGATGGAAGGACAGGAAAGGGAGAGGAGCAGTAGGGGAAGAAAGGGAGATGAAGAGGGGGGGAGGGGAAGAAGCAACAAACGGCTGGAAAACTGAGGAACAACAGGGAGGACAACAAGGCGGGGGGGAAAAAAGGGGAAAAAAGGGGAGGGGAGGAGGGGGCGTAAAGGGAGGGGGAGATGGGAGGAAAGAAGGTAAGGAAGGGGAGGGAGGGAGAGGGGGTAATCTAAAACATAGTGCTAGTGAAAAAAACAATATAAATAAATGACCAGTGACAAGAGAGATAAAACTGAATAGGGGGGCTCCCAGGAGCAGGAGCCCAATAATGCCACATATTAGAATGTGAATGTACGAATGATAAAAATGGTTGTGTTTGCTGGGAGTGGGGAACCAGACTTGGTCCCAGGGAAGCATCAGGGTAATGATGCTGACCGTCCGTGCCTATAAGAGAAGGTGTAAGACAAACTGTGTGAACAGGGGGTGAGGCAGGCTGGGGATGAACAATTAGAACGCTGACATAACAAGGGGATTACTTACACTGGGCTGGGTAGAGCCACAGCAGTCCCAGGATCCATCGATAAAGGACGCTGGGAGTGAGAGGTCCTATATATGTGTCCACAAGCCCAGCTGTGTGTACATGCAGGGGTGCAAGCCCTGCAGTCACGTCGCTGGGAGAGGGGGCGCGCGCATGACGTCAGCGCGAGAACGCACATCATGCGTCAATGTCGTGACATGTGGGTGGAAACCCATGCCACAACATCCAATTGGAACACAGCTCTGTGGGAGGAGCCGTGAAACACAAGAGAACGCCCCCAGGCTCACCGAGGAGGGGAAAAGGGAAAGGGGAGGGGGAGGAGGAAGGGGAGTGTCTGGCAGCGCCGTGCTAATCCACCATACAGACGGGAATGGTGAGCAATCAAAACCCGGTCAATAAAAACATATAAAGCATAAACGGCCTATACATAAATAAAAAAGGGATATAATTGAATTATACAACATACATAATGATAGAGGTGTCTACTGGAGAGAAGACGCCAGGATGGTCTCTAAAGTTGTTTATGAGCGTGGGAGACAGGCATGTGTGTCTAACCTTAGGTGGTATCCACAGAGCCATGTGTAGGATAATACACATGATGTATAGGGCTGGTGAATAGCATAGAGGTTAGTTTGGAGGGGTGTCAGATATGTCGCAGCCGTGTTGGTGAGACATGGCACAGACTAGGCACCCGAGCTAGGCAATGTCCTGGATAACTGCGTCTCATCTGGGGGTAATCAGGCCAAAGGCAACAGAGACGCGGAGTGGACTAGGTCTCTAGACCATGCCCACTCCAGTCCCCAAAAAACAACATTGAGATAACATCACTTGGTAAAGATTTAAATAAGAAAAAATATATATAAGAGGCCACTCCACAGATAAACTGTGGAGTGTGGGGTAGGCGCAGTGCTGGAGGCGAGGCCAAATGCCAGTCGCATGTCGCCATATAGGGGCCCAGGTGTGTTATCCACCTAATATGATATGAAATGGGAGCCTCTGGGATAAAGTATATATATATGGGATAAAGTGTACCATCATCCTTGCAATTTAGATAGAATGTACTTGGGTCTAAGGTCCCCGAACCAAACCGTTGCTGTAACTGCTTCACGTTAAAAATTGTTAGCTGGAGTTCAGATTCAATTTGCTAGTCAAGTCAATCTAAATTTACAGGTGCATCTAACACTACACTCTCTCTCCACAGGTTTGCAATCCTGCTGTCCAAGGTTGGCTGAGCTGCTCCTCCATAGAGTGGAGCCACCCTAAGACAGGAAGTGTGTTACTGACCAGACCACCAGGTGAAAATAAGAAAAAAAAGTCTTAAATTTATATTCAAAGGAGATTTAAAAACAAACATGTCATACTTACCTGCACTGTGCAGTGGTTTTGCACAGAGCAGCCCTGATCCTCTTCTTCTCCAGTTCCCCACCGCCACTCCTGCCAAATGCCTCCATAGAAAGCAGCTTACTATGGTGGAACCTGCTATGTGTAACCATTCACACATGGAGTGTGGCTTAACCCTGCCCCACCCCTGCTCTCGCCTCATTGACTCACTGGCTGTAATTGACAGTGGCTCCCGCTACCGTCTCAGCCAATGAAAAGGGAGAGACCAGGGAGAGCTGCTGTTTCCATGCACATCACTGGATCCAGATGGGGCTCGGGTAAGTTTTTGGGGGCTGCTGCACACAGAATGTTTTTTACCTTCATGCATGAATGCTTGAAAGTTAAAAACCTTGAGGATTTAAATAGAAATGAATGCAGCAACATTTACATTTACATTTAAAATAAATGTAATTACCATATACAGTATCTGTTCTCAGACTGATAGGCTTGCAGTGAGAAAATTTTAAAAATGTAAAGTTTAATCTCTGTGTAGCATACCTAAACAAGAAACACAGCCATATAGGCAGCAAGCAACTATTCAATCTTTTGTTGCGTAGTTAGCTGATATTTCAGGATGAGGAAATGCTGGTTGCAACGTTATAACATGAAGTCAGCTGTGTTTAAAAATATATATTTTTTCCGGGCTTTGAACTTTATCCAAAATATGGACGACAACAATGGTTAGATTATTGCAGAATGTGTGTATATATTTTACAACAGTGAAAACAAAATGTGGGTATACTGCGCTGCCGACAGAAGGAAAAAGTGAAAAAAGCAGCTCACACAGCTAATACCAAAGAAAATTAGCTAAACAAAAAAATATACAACCAAAATGTGTAGCGCTTCAATCAAATAGATATAGGGCCAGATTCACGAACACTTGCGCTGGAGTATTTGGATATGCGCCGCGTAACTGTGCTGATGCGCCGACGTTTCTATGTGCCCGTACCCACCAAACTAGATGCGCCCAATAACGGCTCATTTGCGACCGGCGGAACGTTCCGACGCCAGAGTATCGTCAGCGTTTATTTTCGCTGGGCGCATCAGTCGCGCCCATTGATTTCCCCTGCAAATATGCAAATGAGGGAGATTTCCCAATTCACGAACGGATTAGCACCATACGCTGGCTACATGCGCCGCGCGTATCTGATCCGTCCAGCGCAAAGTTATTTCTACAAAAGGCTGCTTTATCTTTACTCCAGACGGTCACAGGTCAGCAGGAGAGCAGCTACAGCAGCGTTACCGACGATAGGAGCTTGCTGAGCACCCCCACTTGCAAGGACAACACCTCTGTGTGCCAACATGCCAGGGGCACTCGTGGTCCTAGAACTACTGATGGGTCCCCTGGAACCAAGAAGGCGGGCACGTGAGAGGATATACCGCACTCGTATGAACCTCTTTGGCATGGGGGATGAGGAGGTGTATCGCCTCTTCAGATTCAGCCCTGATGCAATACTTGAACTAACCACAACCCTGCAGGATGACATCACCAGCAAGACACACCGATCACAAGCAGTGCAGCCACTGGTGAAGGTCCTGGCAACACTCTCCATTTCCTTGCAAGTGGATCATTCCAGCGTACAAGTGGAGTGGTGGCTGGGATGTCACAATCCTCCATAAGCAGATGTGTGCACCAGGTTGTCCCTGCAATCCTCAGACGCATGTCCAACCAGTTCATCAGACCCACCACTGAGGAGCTGCGGCAGAAGGCAATGACAGATTTCTACAACATTGCCAGATTCCCACGCACTGTGGGGGCCATTGATTGCACACATGTGGCCCTACAGCCCCCCAGTGCCACAGAGCACATATACCGCAATCGGAAGCATTGGCATTCCATCAACGTACAGGTGATAGCCGATGCCCAACGCCTCATATGGCACGTCCGTGCCAAACACCCCGGGTCCAGCCATGACAGTTTCATATACCGTCAGAGCCCCATCCCAGCAGAATTTAACCAGAACATGTATGGGGACAGTTGGCTGGTTGGTGAGTGACATGGGAGTCAGGCATGACTATCCCCTCCCGTCATGCACAACAGAAATCGCACATGCATGACTAACATTCTCCTGTCTTTTACCTTACAGGTGACTCTGCATATGCATTGGGACCCCATCTAATGACTCCTTTCCGGAACCCCCAAACCAGAGGAGAGAGAAAATACAATGAAGCACACATCAAAACCCGTGCAGTGGTTGAGCAAACATTTGGGCTCCTGAAGTCCCGTTTCCGCTGCCTGGATAAGTCTGGGGGGGCCCTATTGTATTCCCCTACCTTTGTGTGTCAGATCATCGGTGCATGTTGCATACTACATAACTTTGCTATGAAAAAAGGCCTGCATATTGACATACGTGATGACCTGACCCCCGACCCACACAGTCCCCCCCTGCCAGAGGACACCCAGTCTGCTGATGGAAGAGCAGTCAGGAGGGTCCTCGCCGTAGGCATCTTTGGACACTAACCCAAAACATTAATTACACAGACAGTGCACGCGTGTACACCACTGATGTCCCTAGATCACACACACCACATGCACATCGCATTGGATTAGCCCAAGTCCAGCATGTAGGAGTTGGGGGCAGCAGTAACGCCAGCGTCAAGGCCCCAATGATGTCACTGTCCATTCACACACCTTTCACACGTCATTCATACAGCCGTGGGGTTCACTTCACCACCACGGCCGAGGGTGACACCCCTTACTTTCAGGAGTGCCACCCTCTCACATTCACACACCATTCACACTGTCCCCTGCACTCCTGACCGTGTGCAGTACAAAAAATAAATTAGAAAGATCATATCCTGATCAATACAAGAAAAATAATCTCATAACCTGAGAAAAAAAAAAATAAACTCATGACCTGAGTATGTCAAAAAATAATAATATAAAACCAGCAACAAAAAAAAGGCCTCATCGGGGATGCCGGGGGCTTCTTCTGGGGGCCCCTCTCTGGCTCCGCAGCTGCCTGGATGGAGTGTGGGGGGGGGGGGGGCATCTGGAGGTGGCTGATCCCCAGGTGGGCCACTCCTGGCAGGTGTGGCCTGCGTGCCCTCCAAGGCCCTGGCTATCCGTCCAAGGTATGTGTTCGTCTGGGCCTGCATCCGGAGCTGACGGGTCATCTGGTAATGCTGGGCCCGCCGACTCAGCCTCCCCTGCTCACGGATGGCAGCACTGTTCCCATGGATGGCAGCAGTGTTGGCCTGGACGGCTGCAGTAAGGTGCTGGATATCCCCCTGCACCTCCCCCAAAGTGGTGACCACTGCAGCGCAGTTAGAGCTGACATCCTGCACTGCGTTGCTGAGGTTGGCAACGGAGCCCAGGCTGTCAGACACTTTCTGCAAGTGGTCCGCTATGGCCCCCATTTGTTCTGTCTGTCTGGCGTGATCCCTCGCCAACTGGTCCTGGACACCATCAGACACCCCCCTGGTCTTCTGAGTCGCCTTCCTGGGGCCCGAAGATGGATGTCCTCGGGTGGAAGGTGTCGCCCTTGAGGGGCTTCCAAGGATGGGGGAGGGGACGACAGACGGGCCAGGAGAAGGGGAGGAGACAGACAAGACTAATGAAAAGTCCTGCTCTGCCACAGCAGGATCTTCCACACAACCACCTCGGCAGGTGTGGTGTGGCCACTCTCCTCCTCCACAACCTCTTCACCACCCAGTGGCTCGGGCACATGATGGCGTGGGGGGGATGGGGTGGAATGCAGGCTGACAGATGATGGCCCAGCTCCGTCATCTGTGGATGACACAAAGCAGACACATGTTGGTGGTCCCACACACTTGGCACATGTCCCCCCCCCACCCCCCCAAATGCAAAACATCAAATAGGGGATTATAAAACACTTACCTGTCCTTGTGCCTTCCTCCACGGAGTCATAGCCTGCGACCCCCTCCACCTGCTCCCTCTCCAGGCAGCGAGCAACCACCTCCTCCTCTGCGGTCAGGGTGACAGGACATGGGGGACCACCACCTGTGCCCCTCTCATGCCTCCTGATGGAGGCCACCTTGTCCCTCACCTTGCGCCGCAGGTCATTTATTTTCTTTTGTATGTCCCCAGCAGTCCGGGTGGAGTAGCCCAGGACATTGACCCTGGCAGCAATCGACTCCAGGATGCCCTGCTTCCTCTCCCGGCTGGTCTTGCGGCTTTTTTGGCCATGGAGAAATTCATTCTCCGTCTCCATAGCCGAGATAATGACAGAGACCTCCTGGGTATTAAAATTGAGGTTCCTCCTCTCTCTGGGGGTAGCGGGAGCAGCCATTACAGAGCAAAAGTATCTTCCCTGGGGTGGGGGGAAACGGAACTACTTTTGCGCCGGAATGGCGTTTCCGCCAGCGCTTTTAAGCGCCCAGCGGAACGCATTGCGCTGACGTTTCCCAGGAAGTGGTGCCGACGGAAGTTGTGAGCATGCGCACAAGGGGGCGAGGGGAGCCGCACTCACTGCGCATGCTCCGTGGATGATGCGCTGAACGTAAGCCTCTGCGCCGGCCTCCGCCCATCATTTACATATGATCACACCCACTTCCACTTGCGTCGGGTTACGCCAGCGCATTATCGTTACTCTGGCGCAAGTTTACGCGCAACTGCTATGTGAATTACAGGAATTGCGCTGAAAGGGTCTTCAGAGTAACGTAAATGAGAAGCGTTACTCCAGAGGAAAGATACTCTCATCTACCTGAATCTGGCCCATAGTGTCCAATGATTGTGCACCCCAAAGCACCCTCCCAATGTTGAGGGCATGTGGCCTGGTGCGGCTCAGGAGAGGGGGGGCCGCACTCTGTCCCCCCCTCTTTTCTGCGGCTGGCCTGGTCAACGTGCTCGGATAAGGGGTCTGGTGTGGATTTTAGGGGGAACTCCACGCCATTTTTTTTTAAATTTGGGGTGGAGTTCCTCTTAAAATCCACACCAGACCTGAAGGGTCTGGTTATGGCTATTTGGGGGGAACCCCACGTCATTTTTTTTTTAAATTGACGTCGGGGTTCCCCTTAATATCCATACCAGACCTAAAGGGTCTCCTGATGAAGAGCGTGTGCAGCACAAAATTTATTAAAATCGTTTTTTCTTCTGAATTCTGGAAGTTATAAAAGAAGAATAAATCTTAACTGCTATAAGTAACAGTAATAACGGCGTTCATGTACTCTATGTTGTCCTTCAATCTCCACTTTTATATGCTGATAGGCAGGATCTCCAAATTAAGTATGTTCTACAAGTTTAGAGGTGCAGTAGGTCATTCTACATGGTGCTTGTAGCAGGAGTGCTAGCAATGTTACTTTTAAAACCAAATGTGGCACCTCTAAGGATAGTACAATTACATATCTGGGAACTATATATTTTTTTTATATAACATCTATCCTTTGAAATAAGTCTCTCTAACGCAATAGAATCACTCACTTTGGCCTCGTACACACGATTAAATGTGTCTGTTCAAATCGGTCGGACCGACCGATTTGAACAGATCTGTCTGCTGGGATTTTGGTTTGCTCGCATGTACACACGAGCAAACCAAAATCCCCGCCAGCAGACAGCGCGCTGACGCGTCAGTGACGTGGCGGTGACGTTGACGCCGCCACGTCACCGCACCAGGAAGTAAAACACTTCCGCGCATGCGTCGAAACCATTCGGCGCGTGTGCGAGAAGACATGTCTGCTGGTTAGCGTACTAGCATGCTTTGAAATCTGTCGGGTGGCCAAATCCGTCTGTTTGCCCGTACACACGATCGAATCTGTCCGCTGAAACGGTCTAGCAGACCGTTCCCAGCAGACAGATTTGATCGTGTGTACGAGGCCTAATACAGACATACTAATGTTTAGCTGACGTGTGAGATATAATATTATGATCGGGGTGGCTCTTTACTGTATAATAGTAGCCCAACAATACATGTAGGGTGCTGCTTTGCTTGAGCTGCCTACCCACCCATCACTAGGGGATTACGGTGCAATATAGAATGGAAAGCTGCATTCTACAATACAAGGAAATATTATTTTTATGAGGTTCTCCTCCTTAGATTTTCTTAGTGGTGTGATATGTTGAAAAGAGTTTTGTGTTACCCAAGGTTCTCATCCAGACAGGTTGAGGGGCTCCAGTGTGCTTGTCTCATGCAGAGGTGAAGCCTCCAATCAGGCTTTGTGAGCAACTAGCTCACTAGGGCTTTCATTAGAGAGGTGACTAGTGTTCATGGCTTCACCCCGGCAGACTCAGCCCAGGAGTCAGGAGGGCTCCAAATAGGAAACAGGTGGGAGCCAGTGCACCAAGGAGCTGCTGGGTGCACTCATAGCGTTTGTATCAAAAGACTGTCTGTAGCAGTGGTGCGAGTGTAAGCCAGGAGGCTGATGAACAGTTGTTTTGTGACAGAGAAATGCTGATGTCTTGAACTTTCTTTCCATAAAAGTTGGCAAGAAAACTCCTTAAAAAGAAGATTTAAGTGAGTGACTGTAACCTAAATGCTCTACACCACAGGTGGCAAACACAAGGCCATTTCATGTGGCCCTTGCACCTCTCCAGTCCTCCTCCAGACCCTTACTTTCTGCTTTCAAGCAATGCATCCAACTTTTTCCCAGCAGGAGCATAAGGAAAGGGGGGTGCACTGGGATATAAGGGAGAGTGGGGGGACTCAACTTCTGATGGTGGGGTGGCTCTTGACATCTAATATATGGGGAGGGGATGTGCTGGACATCTAATCTTACAGATACAACCGGCCTTTTTGAGGGCAATCATAATGCTAATGCGGCCCACAATAAAATTGAGTTTGACACCCCTGCTCTACACTGAAGCTTGTTCTCGCAGTGGTTAGAGGCATCACCTATTTTCTTTACCTAAATGCAGGCCTGCACCAAATCCTGTTTTATTTTGTCTTGATTTTTGAATTGTGGCATCTATTGTTGCGCCTATTCATCTTAAGGCCCTGTATATTTGAACAGTCAAGAATATGGATGTATCCAACAAATATGTTAATATCCAAAATGTTTTTTTTTCTTCCTGTAGTTACTTAGTTGCCAAGTGTTCCAGATCCCACAAAACATTCCCAAGATCCAGGACAACAACAAACACCCCAAAAAGCTCATATTCATCAAAAGTGTTCTGCTCCCTGTGGCTATCAGTCACCATAGAATACAAAACTGACTGAGGTAGCTTCTCCGCCTATACAGGACTGGGTAAAGTGATCTCCTACCTAACAGTAAAAGTAAAGTTCCAGCTACAGAAAAAAGGCAAAATAGCAGTGCGGGAGCGAGCCCTAGGTAAACAACCACTGCTTATTTTTGCTCATACTGATACAAGTGATGGGATTTATTTTCCCTTCTCCCACTGACAATGCTTTGGGTCTATTTTATCTCAATTGACACTAGCAATGGGACTTAATCTATAGACATCAGCAATAGGGATTATTTTAATCCCACTGTCACTAATAATGAGATGATCATAAACCCCATCATTTCTGTCAATACAAGAAAACAAAGCCCCATTATGTTTTCAATAGGATAAAATAAGCTCCATAGTTGTGGCTAAATTTTTTCCCACTGACACCAATAATAGGACATAATGGCCCGGATTCACATACATCGGCGCATATATATGCCGCCGTAGCGTATATTCTTTACACTATGAAAACGCAGCGCAGAGAGGCAAGCACAGAATTCACAAAGCACTTGCTCTCAAAACTACGCTGGGTTTCTAAGGCGTAAGCCGGTGTAGGTGGAAGTGGGCGTGAGCCATGCAAATGAGGCGTGACCCCATGTAAATGATGGGCCGAGTGCCAGACAAGTACTTAGATCGGACTGCGCATGCATCATGTCGTGGCCGCATCCCAGTGCGCATGCTCACAATCACGTTGAAACAACTGCCTAAGATACGTCAAATAGTGTTGCTGACGAATATTCGCATTGCGAATATTCGCTACGAATATTGCATATTCGAGTATTCGCGAATATCTCGAATATCGCGGCGAATATTCGCTATTTCGAATATTCGTATTTTTCAAATTTCGCAATAAATTTCGCATTCGCGAATTTCGCAATAGCGAAATTTCGCAATTTTTTTTTTTTTTTTATAAAATATAGCGAATATTCGTAAATATCGAATATTCGTGATATTTTATCCCAAAAAAATAGCGAAATTTCGCAATCATTTTCGCTTTCGCATATGCGAAATTTCGCTATTTTTTTTATTTTATAAAATATAGCGAATATTCGTAAATATCGAATATTCGTGATATTTTATAAAAAAAAAAAAAATCGCGAAATTTTGCATTAGCGAAATTTCGCATTGGCGAAAATTCGCAATTTTTTTATTTTTTTTTATAAAATATCACGAATATTCGATATTAACGAATATTCGCGACCGCATATGTGAAATTTCGCTTTTTTTTTTTTTTTTATAAAATATGCCGAATATTCGTAAATATCGAATATTCGTGATATTTTATCCCAAAAAAATAGCGAAATTTCGCAATCATTTTCGCTTTCGCATATGCGAAATTTCGCTATTTTTTTTTTTTATAAAATATAGCGAATATTCGTAAATATCGAATATTCGTGATATTTTATAAAAAAAAAAAAAAATCGCGAAATTTTGCATTAGCGAAATTTCGCATTGGCGAAAATTCGCAATTTTTTTTTTATATAAAATATCACGAATATTCGATATTAACGAATATTCGCGACCGCATATGTGAAATTTCGCTTTTTTTTTTTTTTTTTATAAAATATGCCGAATATTCGTAAATATCGAATATTCGTGATATTTTATAAAAAAAAAAAAAAAATCGCGAAATTTCGCATTGGCAAAAATTCGCAATTTTTTTTTTTTATAAAATATCACGAATATTCGATATTAACGAATATTCGCGAATATTCTTCGAAATATTCGCGAAATATCGCGAAATCGAATATGGCGTATTCCGCTCATCACTAACGTCGAATCACTGCCTACGGTGTGAACGTAACCTACGCCCAGCCATATTCACATACAACGTAAACTATGTAAAATTTAACGACTTGTGTTCCCTAATCCATACTTTTGCATGGGTTGTGCTTCATATATGGGGAATAACTTTACCCCGGTTGTACGACTTACGCAAACCGCGTATATTATGCGCCGGGCGCAAGTACGTTCGTGAATCGCCGTATTTCCCTCATTTGCATATTTGAATCGAAAATCAATGGTAAAGCCACATGCGTCCAGCGTAAATATGTGCCCACTCTACGCCGCAGTAGGCAAGTTACATCGGTCGGATGAAGTTGGTTTTTAGGCATATCTTAGTTTGTGGGTCGGCGCATAGATACGACGGCGTACATTTGTACTTACGTCGGCGTATCTGGAGATACGTCGGCGTAAGTGCTTTGTGAATCCGGGCCGTAGTCTCCCACTGACACACATTTTAGGGCTTATTTGATCCCGCTGGCACCAAAGATGTGGCTTATTTTGCTTTCACTTTCTCTTTAGCGTACTCTAACCCATTTTTTGCCTACAACATAACAAAGCAGAGTGGGAAAGGTTTGAAGCTACAAGCCACGTGCCATGAAACCACAGCCACTTCATTGGCCACTCTTACATTTGTCCACAGCTTTATTTGCATGACCATTTTTATTCTCAGATCCTTCAAGGTGTTCATTCTAATTATTTCTACAGTATATAGTTATCATGCAACTTCTGAGTTTGCAGAAATCCTCATATTCTAAACTGTAAAACATAGATCCATGCTGTAAAAGCTTAGAGGGTGGAATGTATTCTTGGCACAAATGCACTTTCTTCCGAATAGTTACGTGAGCTGACTCAGACAAGTCCCAGCTGTTTATCTGGATCTGCGTAGTAGAAGCTCTGACTTGTGTCAGTGTTCTTCCAGACACTGGGAAAGACACCACTCCTTTTTACTTTTCCTTTATCCTTACTGTAAATTAGGGTCAACGTGTGTTAACTCAAAAATCATAAAAGAAAAAAACAACACGCTCTGAAAGGGAAATTGTGAAATGATGTGTCTGGCCCAATTGTATCTACTTGCATGCATACAACTTCTTATGTTGTTATTGTGATGCTCTACTTAAGTACTTCCCAGGCTGTCCCTCTAGGACCACAAACAGGTCATATTTTCTCTTAACAAAATCAAATCAGAAAATAAAACAGCTCTGTTAAAAAATAATTATTTAATAAACTTGAATTTCTGATAAAGAGTGGAAAGCATGCTTTTTTATTGGGTTAAACACTGACCATCCCAAAGTGAGCCTTTCATGACAAACATATAAGTGCTGCAATTGCAAACCCAGTCATCTGCTTGTGCCCATCCTCTGGCTTTGTATATTACTCTGAGCCATCCATACCATTAAACAGTAATCAATATTTTTTATGCAAAATTATGTTGATGCTGTACAGGACGCCAGGGTTGGGTCCTGGATGGACGCTACATAGCGCCAATTTTTGGAATCTGGTCCCTTTAAACGCTGGTTCAGGAGGTCACCCAGAGGGGGTGAGAGGTTCCGGAAAGTTAAAATAGACCCAGAGAGGACGAGCTAACGGTGCTCTCTGTTTTTCTCTTTATGTTATTTGGGGGTCCGGAATTTTGGAGGCTCTGAAGTGACAATTGGGAGGGAAGAGAGCCTCCCCTTCTGACCCCTGGCTTCAGGTACGCAAGGAGTTAACCTTATCCAGGAAGTCAGTTAAAAGGAGAGGAAGTGCTGACAGAGGGTGGAGGAGTGTAGCAGTAAAGGTGTCTGCAGAAGTTGTAAGCCTGCTGAGAAGGACTGAGAGACCCACCAAACCGTATGTGCCTGTATTTTGTTTTGTTTGCTGTGCTGAAAGGAAAAGAGACTTTTCATTTGTGCTGAAGACAAACAGGACTTTTGTGTTGATGATTTTCCCCATGCTGAAGTAAGCGTTGTTTTTGGTTTGGTTTTGCAAATAAAAACACTTTTTTTTCATTATCACGGTTTAAGCACTTGTCTCGCTGAGCTAAAGAACCCCCAAAGTTCACAACTGGTGGAGAATGCGGGCAAAGTGCATTTGCAGGCGCAAAAACCGTTTAAAAAACTGACATTTAAAGAGACAGTGTACTTATGGCATGTCTTGGGTGAAGTCAGCCCAGACATTACAAACCGCACGCAACGACATGGAAGAGGTCATTAGGGCTTTGGCTCAAGCCACCGTGACCCAGCAGCAAGCCACCGTGACCCAGCAGCAAGCCACCGTGACCCAGCAGCAAGCGTCAGCAGACGCCAACCGTCGCCATGAGGAAGCGATGGCTCAGCAGCAGCAGGCCCTGGCACAGGCTATAGCTGCGCAGCAGGAAAACACACGGCTGCTAGCCGCCCAGTTTACAGCCCAGCAGGAGTCCACTCAAGCACAGGTGGCTGCCTTGCAGGAAGCACTACAGAGGCTGACTCAGGGACAAGAGCAATCGGCCGTTGCCGTTAGCAACCCAGTGTCTGTTAGAGCCAGCCATTTCTTGCAAAAATTAACACCCAGCGATGACGTGGAAGCCTTTCTTACCACCTTTGAAAGGATAGCAGAGAGAGAAGCATGGCCCCGGGACCAATGGGCCGGCATTGTTTCCCCTTTTCTCACTGGTGACCCACAAAAGGCCTATTTTGACCTCCCAGCTGAGCACATTAAAGACTATGAACGTCTAAAAGCTGAGATCCTGGCCCGCCTGGGGGTGACCACAGCTGTCCGGGCTCAGAGGGTGCATCGCTGGCGGTACAAATCGGACCAACCACCCAGGTCTCAAATGCATGAACTAATTCAGTTAGTTAAAAAATGGCTGCAGCCGGAAAAGTTGACAGGACCACAAATGGTGGAACGGGTGGTGATGGACTGGTACCTACGGTCCCTACCAGATGACCTACAGCGCTGGGTAAGCCATGGAAACCCCACTAACGCTGACCAGCTGGTCGAGCTGGTCGAACGGTACACTGTGGTGGAGGACCTGCTTGGGCCCGCCAAGCGTCGGGAACTCACACCAAGGACACCCAGACCAGCCACCACCCCGAGGAGAGAAGCCTTGCCAGATGTTGGCATCCGCAGATCAACACCGTCTGCCATAGGACCACGGAGATCGGTTTCTGTGCCAAAGATGGGAGACATTCAGTGTTGGCGATGTCGGTCCTGGGGGCATACCCGGGCACAGTGCCCGCTCCAGGAGGAGCCTATGGATTGCGGGGCTGCCCGAAGAAGCTCTTTCTATGCACAAAGAGTGTGTGCCACGCATCTTGACCTGGCATCCGGACAGTTCGAGTGTGAAGTGTGGGTAAACCACCTTCCGGCCAGGGCTCTACTGGACTCTGGTAGCATGGTCACGCTGGTACATGCCCGGGTACTTGGAAGGATTGGTCCAGTAACTAAGACCCTACGGGTAGTGTGTATCCATGGGGACACCAAGGAGTACCCCTTGGTCCCAGTAACTGTGTCCTATGGTCAAACCTCGGTTACCCAGGAGGTTGGGGTGGTAAAAAGCTTAATACATGATATCATAGTGGGGCGGGACTGTCCAATATTTTTGGAATTATGGAACCAGGTACAGACGGGTCTGCCAGGTGAACTAAGGACACCAAGTTCAGAAGGGACAGAGTCTGGGGGATCCGGGCCTGAAACCTCCACAACACACCCCTCTAATGTAGAGAGACTTGGTAGTGATAATGACGTTGCAGGAAATCTTAGTTCTAATAATAACAGTCCTGTGTCCGGTCTGAAAACCGAGTTGACCTCTGAGGGGGCGGAAGTCTCCCCATTACAAGTCATGCTGGGGGAGGATGACGAGGAGCTTACCCCGGTTGAGGAGGGTGAGGGGGAAACATCCCAGAGGCCAGTGCATCCAGACCTGGACGTACCCAGGGGTGCGTTTGGCACCGCCCAGTTACAGGACCCTACCCTGGTCAACGCTCGAGAGCAGGTTTCTGTCATTGATGGGGTTTCACAGATACCAGATGCAGATCAGAGGTTTCCTCATTTTGCATTGAAGGGGGACCTAGTCTATCGTGTGGTTGAGAGCCGAGGGGAACCCATAGAACAGTTGCTGGTCCCTCAACCGTATAGGCGGATGCTCCTTGATCTAGCCCACAACGATGCACTAGGAGGACACCTGGGGGCGGAGAAAACGGAGGCCAGGATAACCGACCGGTTTTACTGGCCAGGGGTGAAGGCTGAGGTAAAAAGATATTGTGAGTCTTGTCCTGTTTGCCAGTTAACTGCCCCGGTGCCTCGCTATAGAAACCCCCTAGTACCCTTGCCAATTATTGAGGTCCCGTTTGAGCGGATTGCTATGGATCTTGTAGGACCCCTGGTAAAATCGGCAAGGGGGCACCAATACATATTGGTCATCCTGGACTACGCCACTAGATACCCAGAAGCAGTCCCGTTAAGAAAAACATCCTCTAAGGCCATTGCCCGGGAGTTATTTCAAATGTTCTCACGAACCGGGTTCCCCAAGGAAATATTAACGGATCAGGGCACTCCTTTTATGTCCAAGGTGATGGCGGACTTGTGCAGGCTGTTTCAGATTAAGCAGTTGCGGACGTCCGTCTATCACCCACAGACCGATGGCCTAGTTGAGAGATTTAACAAAACTCTGAAGTCTATGTTAAAAAGAGTCGTCCAGAAAGACGGGAAAGATTGGGATATGTTGCTCCCTGCCCTATTGTTCGCTATCCGGGAGGTACCACAGGCATCTACGGGTTTCTCACCATTTGAGCTAGTGTACGGACGGAGGCCCAGGGGGTTGCTTGATCTGGTAAAGGAAACATGGGAAAATGAGTCCTCCCCGCACAAAACCGTGGTGGAACATATTTCTCAAATGCGAGAAAGGGTGGCTAAGGTGATGCCGCTGGTAAGAGAGCACATGCAGAAGGCTCAGGATGCCCAAAGAAGGGTATATAATCGGTCAGCTAAAGTGAGACAGTTCCAAGTAGGTGACAGGGTAGCTGTCCTAATACCAACGGTAGAAAGCAAGTTCTTGGCCAAGTGGCAAGGTCCGTTTGAAATAGTGGAGAAAGTGGGTGAGGTAAACTATAAGGTACACCAACCAGGGAAAAGAAAGCCCTACCAAATTTATCACGTAAATTTGCTGAAGTTCTGGAAAAACAGAGAGCACCGTTAGCTCGTCCTCTCTGGGTCTATTTTAACTTTCCGGAACCTCTCACCCCCTCTGGGTGACCTCCTGAACCAGCGTTTAAAGGGACCAGATTCCAAAAATTGGCGCTATGTAGCGTCCATCCAGGACCCAACCCTGGCGTCCTGTACAATGCATACAGTATGTATACAATTCTTTGGATCTAAAAAGGAAAGGAGATCTCATATTTTCAGCCGGCAATTCTGTGCACCATAAGAACAATCATAGCGGCAGTTTCACCGCTTGATCGTTCTTATAGGTGACGGGAGGGGACGTCCCCCCTCCCGCCATCATCTGGTGCTTCTCTGGGCTCTCCTGTGCAATAGGGGACCCGGAGAAATGATCTGCCGGCGCCTGATTGGAAGCATAGAGATGACTGGTGACCAGTTGGTCACCATTAATCTCTATGTCAATCGGAGGTCCGGGCGCAACGTTATGACGTCACACCCAGGTACCCGGAAGTAAACAAAGCCGCAATTGCGGCTGTCGGCATGAGATCTGTGAATTTTTTTTCACGATTTAATGCCTGTAGGAGAGATACAGGGTCTTATTGACCCTGCATATTTCCATAAAGGGGACCTGTCACAATAGATTCCTATTACAAGGGATGTTTACATTCCCTGTAATAGGAATAAAAGTCGTTCATGGACGGACACAGCTCCTTAAATCTTGACTTGTGGGTTATTTTCCTGTTCTATAGGAGAGAACTAGGCAGAACATGTTAAATATTTAAATACATGTTACTTTAAACAGAGTTGAACAGCCCAGCCCAGGGGGCAGTCCCTCTAGACATAAGCCTTCACCCTGCAGTCAGCAGCTCAGTTTTTTTCTGCCTAGTTGAGGAGGAGGACCTGGCTCCCTTTGGTCTCAGGGTCCTGAGGAATTGTTTTATTATTTTATTTATTTTTATGATTTTATTTTGAAGAATCTTCTATCAACTGCCGGCTGGGTGACAGGCTGGATAATATAGATCCTTGTAGTCCCCCCCAGTCCAGCCATTGAGCATGAGCAGGCCTTATTTACACGCTGGGTCGGCCACGACATACCCCATGGCTCCTTGGGTGGCCGGTGAGCTATATTGTCCAGGGTTCACATATGACCGGGCTGCTTGCTGTCTCAGTCACAGTGGACCGGGCTGACAGCTACTCCATACTACTCAGTTGAAGGTCTGTCAGGAATGCACCAGCAGGTCCTTGCAGGGATGGGTAAGTACTGTTCCTCCTGCCTCGGCACGATGGAATAGCTGGGCATTCCCGGGAAGGGGGTTCTCCTGCCCTCCTCTTCCTCTCCCTCTGTCACCCTTTTTCCTCCTTCCCTTGTGCGGCTCGCTGCGACGGCGGCAGAGCTGTATCCTGGCCTAGGCCAACAAGGCCCAGGCCTAGGGCAGCACTTTGCAGGGGGGCAGCACGAAAAGAGTCCCCGCCGGCTTGCGCTACACTGTTAGGAAAATTAGTCTAGCGCCCCCAAAAAGCGGCCGCACTGCTTCTGGTATGCGGGCGGCCGGCATTCCGCAACTGTTGAGGGGGGGCGCTTCCAATTTTGACTGTTTTATCATCCTATGTTTCTGCTGCACCATCTACTTAAAGTAGAACTATAGGCAACACTTTTTTTTTTCATTTTGGGTAGAGTAAGGGAGGGTTATTATTATTATATATTATTTTTTACCATCCCTGTCCCATTGCGAAGATTTCCCTTCACTTCCTGGGCAACCAGGAAGGAAGAGGAAATCTATGCAAATTAAGGGAATCCATTGCCCCCCCCAGGCACTCAGAACTAGTGTCCTCACTCGAAAATTTCAGGGCGGGTCTTAAACACAGGGTGTGGCCTTAAAAGGAAGGGGTGGGTCATATTTAAATTAGGGGGTGCACAAGTTTAGTCAGGCCTAGGGCAGCACAAAACCTAAATACACCTCTGGACGGCGGTATACCTTTGTGGGTCTTGAGGTCCCGGTTATGATCTTTGGGGGTGTCCAGGCCCGCTCTTTGTGGTGGGTAGCCTCCACCGCAGCCTTCTCATCCACATCGCTGTATTTGAGCGCCATTTTTTTTCTGTGACCCGTGCTTTTTATTGAATTTCCAATTGGTGGCCATTTTGCCGTGGCCACGCTGTGACGCAGGTCGGCATTGCGGGCGGCCATTTTCTTTTGGTCTGCGCCCTTTTCTCTGAGGTATTTCGGCGGCCATTTTGGAGTGGATTTTGGCCTCTTGTGCTCGACTAGCTTCCTAGACAGCGCGAACGGTGCAATTCACCTCACAGGTTTTCCTCAGACACACACTGTGTGTGAAAGGAGAGCGGGCAGCGGCGCTGAACAGATTATGACTGGGTGGTGAGACGCCTGGGTAACCCCCCGGTCTGTGCAGCATAGGAGGGTGGACTTTTTTGTGTTGGCTACATCCCTATGGGCTGTCAGTGGGCAACATGAAGTCAGTGGCCGACCTTGCTTTCCCAAACTTTCCTGAGGCAACAACCTGTACCCCTGCACCTGCGGTTCCCATGGATACGCTGTCGGCAGTCCTGGAGTCATTTGTTGCCAGGGTGGAAGCGGCGTGCAGGCATAAGGGGGTAAAAAGCGCCCCCTTTCCCCTGCCATCTTTTGGCTCAGATTCAGGCCTGGCTGCGGCTCAGGACCCACAGTTTTGGACTGTCAGAGGATGCGGACCAGGACCTTCCCGGTGAGGAGGATCCCTCGTCCGGGTCAGCGCAAGACAGAGCACTTGGGAGTGCACTTATCAATGCTGTGAGGGACTCTCTCAAGCTGGAGGATATAGCTGAGACGTCCACGCAGGGTTCAGTCTCATTTGGGTCACACAAAACTAACCGCTCTGTTAAAGTTTTTCCTTATGGAGAGAGGAGCTCCGAATCTCACCATTATCATCCGCAGCCATCGGGGCATCTAACTATTCATTTGAGCCCCAAACATACAGGCATCTTTACCCCGGATCCCTGTAGAGTCTGGCACGGTTATTTTGATCAAATTTGGCTGGCCTGCGCCGGAGATACCACGCCACCAGTTCTTGAGGCCGCCGCCATACTGCCTACCTGAGGCCTACCAAGGGAGCCGTTTCTAAACACCGCCGGAGGTAAGAGACCACTTCCAACCATCTCCCTCCTCCTCCCCACCTACCTAACACTGTCCGGTGGCCGCACTGGGCCCCGGAGCCGTCCGCAATCGCTGCAGTTCGACGCGGCCTAGTAGGGCCTGAGAATCCCCGGACTTTCCTAACGCGGCACCGCGAGAGAACGGAAGCGAGCATCGGCCGAACCACCTCCGGTAGTGCAGTCCCCCTCTGGCATACAGACCCCCTCTGGCATCCACCCTAACACCTATCCTGAGCCCTGCTAGCACCGCTATCTGGATATATATACCAGACTGTAAAACCACTATACTGCAGACTTACGGCAGCCATCTTGGTACACCCGAGGCCTATAGACCTCCAGCAATCTGAACCAGGCCCTGTCCTTTCACCAGAACCCCCAGATCTAACGGAGCTATACCTCAGTGGGGGACTAGGGTAGAATTTTCCCATTAATCACCCCCCCCCTTTTGACAGCGGAGGACACACATTGGCTTATCCTGGGCTGCTTTTCAAAATATCTGCCTTTCCATAAATCGGCCCGGTCCTCATACACTTGTGGAGTGGTCATATTGCATCACCCACTGCCCCTGGGACTGAAAAGTGGGGCCATCTTGCTACCCCAACCATCACTGTATCTGATCAATCATCTGACCACAACACATTTTTGCAGCTTTTGAATATACTTCTCACTATCCTCACCTAGGTCCTCCCTCACTACTTTGAATTGGGCTACAGTTTGTGACACACTCAAGAACGGTCATATCGCTACACCTCGCAGGCTTGCGGTTCAACAAACCCTATGCACCTAATCTCTGCCCAGCTGATGTCCTGGGACCTCCTTTAGACCCCATAGAGGCCTGGAAAACAAATCCTTTGCCCGAATTTAAAGTATTTATAATGTACTGAAAAATACACTTACAATTAAGTGGGCTGCGTGGCTAGATGCAGTTCAACATCAGTTATTAAACACCCCACCGACTCGGCGAGGATTTTACCCACACAGTAAGGGAAAAGTACCCTGATTAACTTTATCTTTTATAGACGCCCCTACAGTCCACACCTGTGCATGCCGTCCGGCAGAAAGGCGTACAATCGCCGTGCGCATCAGCATTCTTTGGTTACATACTCTTTGAGCAACAAGGAACTGAAAAAAATGGCTCATAAAGAAAACGTCTCTTCACCTGTTCAGTCTACATCATGTGTTAATGACCCCTTGCAGAATTCTGCTCCCTCAAAAAATAAAAATGAACCCTACGCCCAAATCACGAAAGCAGTATTGGACTCCAGTTTAACCAAGATTTACGGAAAACTTGTTGACAAAATACAATGTGAACTTCAAAAAACAACAAACACGCTCACGCAAGAAATAGAAACCCTGGGAGGTCGCACAGATGTTCTGGAAATCAAACACGATGAGCTTTCACTTGCGCATAATGACCTCAGAAAGGACTTTGAGCTCTTAGCAGAAAATTACACTTACTTACAATCGCAAGTGGAAGATTTGGACAACCGAAACCAAAGGAACAACCTAAGGATTCGTGGAATCCCGGAGTCGGTTACCGACCTGATGCCGGCGGTCTCCAAACTGTTCCACAATCTCCTTCCCGATTCACCTACATCCTCTTTTGCATGTGATAGAATTCACAGGGCCCTGCGTCCTAAACCTCCCCCAGATAAGCCTCCACGCGATATCATTCTATGCATGAAAGACTTTATCACAAAAGAAAACGTTTTAAGAGCATCAAGGAATATGCATAACATCGAATTAGATGGCACGAGAATTCAAATTTTTCCAGACATCTCTCAAGCTACTCTAGAAAGGAGACGCAACATGAAGGAGATAACATCGGTTCTTCAATCAGCCCGAACTAGGTACCGCTGGGGTTTCCCGTTTAAATTAACAGTGCCACACAATGGTACCACCTACACCGTCTCCAACGTCTCAGAAGGAAAAAATCTCCTTATGAAACTGGGCATTTTAGATCCGAGTGCAGATGCAAGACCTCCCTCTACTCCACATACTTCACCTATCTGGGCCACCCCAGCTACACGTCACGACCAAAGAACATGGCGACTGCCATTCAGAAACCAAGAGGCTTGAACATGTATGAAGCGGTCTCATTCCTACAGATACCAACTTTTTACCTGTTCTTTGTCGGGAATACTTTTTCCCCCTCCCCTCTCCTTTTTTTTTTTTTTTAAGATTCAAGGATCAGTGACTACAGTACCGAAAATACGATAGTTGGAAGGTGCAAAGCTCACAGCTGAACTATACTTTGATAATAAGCTACAGATTGCACCTATACATGCATGTGTGTGTATATATGCGTGTATGTGTGTATATATGTGTATACGTTTGTAGTTCGAGGGGCGATATCTCCTTTGGGGGTTTTTTTTATTATTTTTTTCTCATCCTTTCCCTTTTCACCCTTTTGCATGACTTAAGGAAATGACACAATAGTTCCTAAAATATGACAGTTCGACAGCACCAAGCTTACAGCTGATCTACATTTTGATAATTTGTTTAATATGTTGCAGTACGCTCTTGTGTGTATGTATATGTGTGTGTGTGTATGTATGTATATATATATATATATATATATATATATATATATATGTGCAGATAACCTTCCTCCCCTCCCCCCTTTTTTTTTTTTGCCTGTCACAGGTCTCAGGGAAAAGTTATTACAGTTCTTGAAAAATGATAGCTCGTTTGTCCATGTAAAATTTAACAGTGGAGCTATACTTTGATAATACGTTTGATATGTTACAGTATGTACTTATATTTTTGTTTAAAAAATCCTCGCCGAGGCTGTTCCTCCCCGCCTCAGCTTGTTTGTTCCCCCACTCACAAAGGACTCCTAAAGCATGGTTCATCTAGTGGTAACATCTCTGCTACTGATCCTGCTTTGCAGAGCAGTAATGGTGTCAGATGTTCCATTTGTGAGTAATGGACGTCATTGTCCACTTCAATATTTTTTCCGGTCAGGTAGTGCTCTTCACCCTGACCCCCAAAGTTTATATTATATTTTTCATAGTTTCAGAGAAATTTTCTATTTTTACAAAATTTTGAAAAGGTCAAACAGGATGTTTCCAATATACCTAGTGTTTTACTTCATAGTGATGTTGTACTATACTTTTCTATCATTTTTTATGAGCTCATCATCTCCTCGATTCTATAGTTCAGGTACCCTATCCGCCATGGTTCTCACGTATAAGTACAATATATTAGCTGAAATAGAAAGGGCTGGTGGAGAATTCCAAGTCTATGAATTGGCATATGTTTCGATGTATTATATAGGTGGACGTTTAGAAAGTGGCACGTTTGTCTCCAACGCAGGTAATTCTTCATTTATAGTGTCAATATTGTCTATCATATTATTACTACCTTACCTATTCCAGTATAAGTTAGTCCCTGGTCTTTGCAAATATACACCTCTACCTCATAACCACTATAGTTCTTTAATACCAATACAATGGGTCTCAGGGTGATCTCTCATAATGTCCAGGGCTTTACAAAACTACAAAAGGCTGGGCGCTGATACAATATTGATGCAAGAAACTCACTTCGCAACAGAGGAGCATCCTAAATTTTTCGACAAAAGTTACAACCAATTTTATTGCTCTACTTACAACACAAAGGCTAGGGGCGCTGCTATTTTTGTTAGGAACTCTGTGATTCTTGATGTTCAAAATGTCTTTAAGGATCCAGACAGCCGTTATTTGATTCTAAAAGGCTCAATTAAGGGACGTTCTGTCACTATTGCCTCTTTGTACGCTCCCAATGATGCCCAGTCTAGCTTTTTTAACACATTTTTCGAAACATTAGACAACTATCACTCCACTCACCTGATAGTGGGTGGAGATTTTAATCTGGCAACTCACTCAACTCTAGACAGAAGCAAAGTTGTCCCTATTCTCAAAGGCTTTCCCCAAATCTTTGAACAAAACACTATATAACCACCAATTAGTGGACACCTGGAGAGCCCACAACATTGGCATCAAGTCTTACACATTCTACTCTCACCCTCACAACAGCTTCGCCCGTCTTGACTACATCTTCTGCACCCCAATCCTACTTGCCAACTCATCCATGCATGTCCGTGGTCTGATCACCACATAGTCTCCTTTAATACCTCTCACATAGGTCTAGCCAATACTACACACTCTTGGCGATTGAACGATTCCTTGCTCACAGACCCATCATGCTATCAACAAATCCTATCTCACCTTGAGCAATACTTTACAGATAACGTAACACCAGACTTGTCTCCTGCAACTATATGGATGGCGCATAAAGCAGTAATGAGAGGCCATTTGATAAATATTGCCTCTATCAAAAACAAGTCCAAGCTTGCAGATATTATATCCCTCACGAAAGAGTTAGACCAATTATACCACAGACATAACCAGAATCCATCCAGTGATCTCCATAAACAGATCCAAGAGAAACGCACTTCCTTAGACACTTTATTAACATCTGACACTGAAAAAGCCCTCAGATGGGCTAAAGCTAGATTCTTGCTCAACAGCAACTCTTATTCCACCATGTTCGCCAGAAAGTTAAATCAATCTGTGAAACCACCCCACACATACAAATTAAGAAATACATCTGGAAACTTGGTGTCCCATCCCAAAGAAGTCATGAAATTGTTCACAGACTTCTACAAAAATCTTCTTTCATCACCACAATCACCCCCTCACCAAACCCCACTTAGAGTGGCTTAATGACATTACATTGCCCACTCTTACTAGAGATCAAATTGATTCCCTTAATGCCCCTTGTACGGATATAGAGGTTAACAGAATCATTGGAACGTTAAAGACATCCACAGCCCCTGGCCCTGGCGGCTACTCCACATCCTATTATAAAAAAATTGCCCCTACTATAACCCCACACCTTACCAAACTATATAATAATATCTTACAGGGTGGCCAATTCCCACCGGAGATGCTTTTGGCTAACATGTCCTTACTTCCCAAATCAAATAAAGATCACTCCACCCCCCAAAAATTACCGCCCAATATCAGTTATTGACAACGACTTAAAAATATTTGGCCGCATCTTGGCAGATAGATTATCAACGGTCATCTCCCCATTAGTGGACCCTGATCAAACAGGCTTCATCCCCAACAGACAGATAACAGACAACATACGACTGACTGCCAATATCATTCAGGATTCCAACATACACTCTAAAGCCACTCTTTTGCTCAGTCTAAACATACACAAAGCTTTCGACAGTGTGAGCTGGTCATATCTTGACAATTTGCTCCCCAAATATGGTATTAAGAATGAATTCCTTCATGGCTTTAAGGCTCTCTATCACAACCCTCAAACACGTATCAAACTCCCAGGCAATAATTCTGACTTTTTCTCTCTGACGAAAGGCACCAGACAGGGTTGTCCCCTTTCCCCCTTACTCTTTGCCCTTGCTATAGAGCCCCTCGCCTGTGCAATCAGAAATAACACAGACATCAAAGGATATTTTAAAGGAACCAAGGAATACAAACTGAGTCTCTATGCTGATGACGTTCTACTTTTCATAACTGACCCTATTAACTCCCTACCCAATCTAACTAAAACTCTAGACATATTTCATGACCTAACAGGTCTGGGTGTAAATCTGTCGAAATGCTCAGCTTTACCGATTAATATCCCCTCAACCTTAACAGCCTCACTTAAAGACAAATTTCCATTTAACTGGCAGGTTGACTCACTCAGATACTTAGGTATCCACATTACACCCTCGTATAACACAATATACCAAGCAAACTACCCTCCCTTATTTAACAATATTAAAAATTTACTAAAACTTTGGTCATCGTACCAGATTTCATTCTCGGGCAGAATTGTGGCTATAAAGGTGATGAAATTACCCAAACTTTTATTCTTTTTTAGAGCCCTTCCTCTTATTCTACCTAAAAAAACACTAGAACCATTACAAATTTGGCAGAACAAGAAACCCAGATTTAGTTATTCTCTTATGTTTAGACCTCACTTAAAAGGTGGCCTCGGCATCCCTAACTTTTGGCTTTATTACTTATTGGCCAGATTTACCCAATTAGCCCAATGGTACGCCCCTTCACTCCAAATTCCTTGCCTCCAGTTTGAGGAAGAATCTATCCTACCTTACAATCTTCAAGGACTCCTCTGGTCCAAAACTACCCCACCACAAAAAACAAGACCCTTAAACCTTATTGTCACTCACTCTCTCCAACTATGGAACAGACAGACCCCAAAATTTAAGCTATCTTCTGACACTCCCCCCTGGCATCTTTTCTAGGTGACCCACGTTTCTCCCCCTTAGATAGTGCACATCAAAACTTGCTATCGGGTTGGAAAACATGTAACCTAACTAATTTAAAATCGCTATCTCACACTAATGCCGCGTACACACGGTCGTTTTTTGCGATGAAAAAAAACTTTAAAACGTCATTTAAATTGATCGTGTGTGGGCAAAACGTCGTTTTTTGTCTTAAAAAAAACGACCAAAAAAAAATTCCAACATGCTTGAATTTTTTGTGTCATTTTTCAAAACGTCGTTTTTTGTTTCACAGAAAGTCACCGTGTGTAGCAAAAACATCGTTTAAAACGACGTTTTTCAACCCGCGCATGCCCAGAAGCTAGTTATGAAGCGAGCTTCAATGGAAAAGAGTGGTGAACGTAACCTCGCTTTTTGTGAAAAAAACGATGGTGTGTATGCAACATCGTCTTTGAAAAGTGACGTTTCAAAAACGTCGTTTTTTACTTCACAGAAAACGTCATTTTTTTTCATCACAAAAAATTATCGTGTGTACGCGGCATTACTCATTTCTCACTTTCCCTAGTCTACAAATAAAGTATGATCTTTCTCTTAATGAGTTAGAAAATTATACGAAAATTAGACAATTCTATCAGAAATACTACTCACTTACACTTCACCCCCCTTATACACAATTCGAACAAATTTGTATATCCACTCCTCGTGCCAGGGGTCTGATCTCCAGAATATATAAAAGTTTGAATGAAACAAACATGCCTGAGAAGTCGCATCCCATGTTACAATGGGAGTCGGATCTAAATACTTCATTTACTCTGGAGCAATGGGACACCATGTTCTTTAACCTCCATAGATGCACCAAGACAACATCTATCAGAGAATCCGCTATCAAATTGCTCTATAGATGGTATCTCACACCGGCTAAACTTAATTAATTTTATCCTGCACTGTCTCCACTCTGCTTTAGGGGATGTCCCACCCAGGGTACACTATTACATATTTTTGGGGCTGCCCCCATCTAAAGGACACTTGGCACAAAGCCAGCATCGTGATTGATAAAATCTCCGGCCGTAGGATCCCTCTTACACCCCAAGTCTGCCTTTTATTCTCCACTATTCAGGACATTCCAACATCTAGCACAAGGCTTATCCACACATTTCTCACCTCCATTCACTGGGCCATAGCCTTTAACTGGCACTCCGCTTCAGTACCTTGGCCACAGATCCTCAATCATATGACGAACATCAAACTCTCTGAGAGAATTCATCATACGTTATACGACTCTATGCCTCGGTATCAAAAAAAATGGTTTCTCTGGGACACCACCTATCTGGTTCATGATTAATTATTACTAATTATTACTAACCATACCCTTTTCTTCCTGTACAATGTCACCCTTAATGATACTTGTATACATTCCTGTACCATCATTGTTATTTTTTTGTAACCTGAACTTTTCTACAATAAAATATTTGTAAACAAAAGATGTGTCTTTCTTTGATAAGTTCATAGATAAGGAATGAGAACGGCCGCAGAGGTCCTTTGTGGTCCCTCAGCGCATGTCGGTCCGTTATCCTTTTGAGAAGAGCCTTTTGAAAAAATGGGCTTCTCCTCCGATCGCTTGGTTAAATAAAGTAACCACTCTCCCGGTAGAGGGGACCCCTGCGTTTAAGGACACTACTGATAGGAGGTCCAAAGAGGTGAGCCGTTCCATGTTCACCATGCTGGGGTAAGCGTTGCGACCTATATTGGCTGTATCTACGGTGGTATTGCGCCGCCTGATTTGGCTGAAATGCTGGTCCACTGACCAAGCATCCAAAAAAGCTCTGGCAGATTTGCCCTTCAAAGGTGGGAGGCTTTTTGGTACCTCGCTGGACGACATTATTAAGGAGGAGGTAAGAGCACTCTTCTTCCTCAGTCCTCTTCCTCAGTCCACCGTAAGCCGGGACCTTCCTTTTTCTTGCAGAAGCGGTATTTTCGTCAGTCAGGGCCCACGGGCAGATCCTCCCAGACTGACAAAGGTCCAGCCAAGTTTTGCCCCCGCATGACTCATGGGTTGGGGGACGACTTTGCGGGTTTGCAGATCAGTGTCACTTCTGGGTACAAGATAGAGTTTTTTTCTTATCCGCCAAACGGACTCTTTCCTCAAATCCTCCTCTTTCCCTGACTCGTCGGACTGCCTTAATGGGGGCAGTACAGGACTTACTGAGGTGCGGGGTAATTTTACCTGTGCCAATACAAGAAAGGTTTCAGGGATTCAACTCGAATCTGCTTGTGGTCCCAAAGAAGGACGGAGTCCGTCCAATCTTGGATCTCAAGGCCCTCAATGCCTTTGTATGGGTTTGAAAGTTCCGGATGGAATCAATTTGTTTGGTGGTTGCTGCGCTCCATCAGGGGGATTTTCTGGCATCCTGCAACAGGCATCAGAGGTTTCTGCGCTTTTCGAATAGTGAGGACCACTATCAATTTGTGGCTCTTCCCTTTGGCCTAGCATCAGCACCAAGGGTGTTCACCAAAGTGCTCACCCTGATTCTGGCTCTGCTGAGACAGGGAGGCATTGCTATCATGGGCTACCTAGACGATCTTCTTCTAAGAGCCGATTCTGGCTCAGAATTAGAGGAAGACGTGTCTATAGCCAATCAGACCCTCCCTTGGTTGGGTGCTGAACATTCAGAAGTCGGTCTTGGTACCAACTCAGCGTCTTGAGGACCTAGGATTAATTCTGGACTCTTCGGAGGCGAAAGGAGTCCTTACTTTGGAGAAGTTGCAGACACTCCAGTCGGCGGTGAAATTGTTAGCATCCTGCAAATGGTCGTCTCTCCGTTTTTGCATGCGAGTCCTGGACCTCATGGTAGCCTCCTTCGAGGCAGTACTGTATGCCCAATTCCACACTCGAGTTTTGCAGATGGAGATCCTGTCCAAATGGAACAGATCTCCATTGTCTCTGGATCGTCAGGTTCAGATAAGTCACCCCAGTCAGACAACGCCATGGCGGTGGCTTATGTCAACCATCAGGAGGGAACACGGAGCTCGGCTGCGGTGTCGGAGGTCGCTCACATCCTGCGGTGGGAGGAAAGGAGCGTGCCAGCTCTGTCAGCCATTTACATTCCGGGCATTGAAAACTGGCAGGCGGACTACCTAAGTTGCCAGATGCTGGATCAAGGGGAATGATCGTTACATCCGGAGGTGTTTCAAATCCTTTGCCGGAGGTGGGTTCTCAATCGCAATGTGTCAAGTTTCGGGGCCAGGTCCAGAGATCCCTGGGCAGACGCATCAGACGCGTTGGTGGCCCCGTGGGGTCAGTATCGGCTAATTTATGCCTTTCCCCCACTGAAGTTGCTTCCTCATCTACTCTGCAGAGTAGAGGCCGAGGGGATCCCAGTAATTCTAATTGCTCCAGATTGTCCTCGGCATCCCTGGTACACCGACCTTGTGCACCTAGTGCCAGATGCGCCCCCGCCGCAGTTGCCAATGCGGTAGGACCTTCTGTCTCAAGGTCCCATACTTCATCCTGCTTTACAGTCGCTAGCTTTAACTTCATGGCAATTTAAAGCCAGGTACTAAGGGACCGAGGTCTGTCGAATTCATCTCAACCATGCTGAGGGCGCGAAAGTCATCTTCTTGGAATATTTACCATCACACCACTGTAGTGGAGAAGGATCTGGGGGTTTTAGTTGATCATAAGCTCAATAATGGCATGCAATGCCAAGCTGCGGTTTCCAAAGCGAGCAAAGTCCTTTCTTGTATTAAGAGAGGTATGGACTCCAGAGAGAGAGATATAATTTTGCCCCTGTACAAATCATTAGTAAGACCTCATCTGGAATATGCAGTCCAGTTTTGGGCACCAGTTCTCAAAAAGGATATCGGAGAACTGGAGAAAGTGCAGAGAAGGGCAACTAAACTGATAAGAGGAATGGAGGAGCTCAGCTATGAGGAAAGATTAGAAAAACTGAATTTATTCACTCTTGAGAAGAGGAGAATAAGGGGGGATATGATCAACATGTACAAATATATAAGAGGTCCATATAGTGAACTTGGTGTTGAGTTATTCACTTTAAGGTCAACGCTGAGGACAAGGGGGCACTCTTTACGTCTGGAGGAAAAGAGATTTCACCTCCAAATACAGAAAGGTTTCTTCACAGTAAGAGCTGTGAAAATGTGGAACAGACTCCCTCCAGAGGTGGTTCTGGCCAGCTCAGTAGATTGCTTTAAGAAGGGCCTGGATTATTTCCTAAATACACATAATATAACCGAGTACTAAGTTCTGTAGGTAAAGTTGATCCGGGGTAAATCCGATTGCCTCTTGGGGGATCAGGAAGGAATTTTTTCCCCTCCGGTAGCAAATTGGATCATCAGTCTGCTGGGGTTTTTTGCCTTCCTCTGGATCAACTGTGGGTATGGAGTTGGGTGTATGGGATGTACTGTGTTTTATTTTGTTTGTTTATTTTTATTTTTTTATGGTTGAACTGGATGGACTTGTGTCTTTTTTCAACCTGACTAACTATGTAACTATGTAACACTTGGAAGGCTTACATCTCTATGTGTGAGGAGATGGAGTGGCTTCCACGGGCATATTTGATTTCCAGGGTCCTGCTGTTTTTGCAGCGAGGAGTGGATCAGAAACTTGCCTTAAGCACCATTAAGGGACAGATTTCAGCCTTAGCTGTTTTCTTTCAATGACCCTTGGCGACCCATTCACTAGTGGGTACGTTTCTACAGGGGGTTCGACATGTGATTCCCCCAATTAAACCACCGCTTCCTCCATGGGATTTGAATCTGGTGCTCTCGGCTCTTCAGTTGCCTCCTTTTGAGAACATCAGAGAAATTGCTCTATTGACACGATCTCAGAAAGTGGCCTTTCTACTGGCCATTACATCTGTCAGACGTGTTTCTGAGTTGGCGGCCTTGTCTTGCAAGTCACCCTACTTACTCCTTAAGGACAGGGCCGGCCTTTGGGGTGTGCGGTTGCATAGGGCGCCATAGCAACATGGGCGCCTGGCGACCTGGACAGATTCTGATGGGCACAGATTCGGCGCCCCCTTCCGCGACTGAAAAGGACTTAGTGCCGTTAGCGGGCATCGGGTGGCATGCCGAGGAGACAGGGAGGCAGCGGCAGACACACAGCAGGCTTTTCAGGGGGGGTGCAAGCCGCACCCGAGCGAGCCATCGGCACACCTGGGACCCGGCCGCAATGATCCCCCTTCCCTATGCAGCGCCGTGGGTCTGATGAGTCTCGGATGCCTGTGACTGTCTCACAGTCACGCAGCCGAGCACAGTGCAGCCGCATCCCCCTTTTCCGTCCTGTGCTGTGTGTGTAGCACGTGGCTCAGATGACCAGCTTGCCTGGTTTACAGGTCTGTAGGGGGGTGTCTGTGTTGTAGGGGGGATTCTGTATTGTAGAGGAAGGGGGTTCTGCATTGTGGGGGGGGGTCTGTATTGTGGGGGGTTCTGTATTGTGGGGGGGTTCTGTATTGTAGGGGGGAGGGGTTCTGTATTGTGGGGGGTTCTGTATTGTGTGTGGGGGGGTTCTGTATTGTAGGAGGGTTCTGTATTGTGGGGGGTTCTGTACTGTACGGGAAGGGGGTTCTGTATTGTGGAGGGGGGTTCTGTATTATAGGAGGGGGGTTCTGTATTGTAGGGCGGGGGTCTTTATTGTGGGGGCGTTCTGTATTGTGTGGGGGGGGGGTTCTGTATTGTAGGGGGGAGGGGGTTCTGTATTGTGGGGGGGTTATGTATTGTGGGGGGAGTTATGTATTGTGGGGGGAGTCTGTATTGTTGGGGGTTCTGTATTGTGGGGGGGTTCTTTATTGTAGGGGGGAGGGGGTTCTGTATTGTGGGGGGTTCTGTATTGTAGGGGGGGTTCTGTATTGTGCGGGGGTTCTGTATTGTAGGGGGAGGGGGTTCTGTATTGTAGGGGGTCTGCACTGTAGGGGTGGATCTGTATTGTAGGGGGGGTTTTGTATTTTAGGAGGGGGTGTTCTGTATTGTATGGGGGGTCTGCTCTGTAGAGGTGAATCTGTATTGTAGAGGGGATTCTGTATTGTAAGGAGGGGTCTGTATTGTAGGGGAGGGGGGTCTGCACTGTAGGGGTGGGTCTGTATTGTAAGGGTGTCTGCAGTGTAGGGGGAGACTGTAGGTGGATGGGTCTGCACTGTAGGGGGAGACTGTAGGGGGGTCTGTGTAGCATGCAGGGGGTCCAGAACTGTTAGGGGGTGTCTGTGTAACATATAGGTGTCTAGAGGTGTGGGGGGATGTTCCACTTAAGCCCCGAGCCTGTTTTTCAGATTCGGTGTTTACGAGACTAAAACATTTATATTTTTTTCTAACACCCTAGAGAATAAAATGGCAGTCATTGCAATACTTTTTGTCACACCGTATTTGCGCAGCGGTCTTACAAGCGCACTGTTTTTTGGAAAAAATTAACTGTTTTTTAATTAAAAAATAAGACAACAATAAATTTGGCCCAATTTATTTACATATTGTGAAAGATAATGTTAAGCCGAGTAAAATGATACCCAACATGTCGATTAAAAATTGCGCCCGCTCGTGCTCGTGGCATGGCGTCAAACTTTTACCCTTAAAAAAGCTTGATAGGCGACATTTAAAATATTCTATAGGTTGCATTTTTTGAGTTACAGAGAAGGTCTAGGGCTAGGTCTAGGGCTAGAATTATTGCTCTCGCTCTAACGATCGCGGCAATACCTCACTTGTGTGGTTTGAACACCGTTTTCATATGCGGGCGCAAAAAAAAAAAAAAAGAAATTTTGTCTTTTGAAAAAAGGTAAACAAAAAAATTGTCTCTTTAAGACGCTGGGTGGGACTGACATTTTGACATCACTTCCGCCCAGCAGAGCTATGGGGACGGGTGGGGGCCATGTTGGCCTCACTCGCATCCCCACACAGCAGCCGAGCGGACCCGATCGCCTCCGCCGCTACCTACGGCTACGGTAAGCGGCGGAGGGTGCGGGAGAGAGGCGGGAGGGGGGGCCCCTCTCCCGCCACCGATAACGGTGATCTCGCAGCGAATCCGCTGCGGAGACCGCCGTTATCGTTGACAGGCCCGCCCACTGAAGAGATGGATTTCTCGGTTGTGGCAACAGCTGCTGCCGTTACCGAGATATCCATCTTTAAAAATAGAACATATATATACAGTGGGCGGGCATTAAGCGGTTATTGTAAAGTGATGCAGGGTATTGTATAATGCAGGGGTAGGGAACCTTGGCTCTCCAGCTGTTTTGCAACTACAAGTCCCATGGGGACATTGCAAGACCCTGACAATCACAGGCATGACTCCTAGAGGCAGAGGCATGATGGGATTTGTAGTTTCACCACAGCTGGAGAGCCAAGGTTGCCTACCCCTGGTATAATGTAAAGGGGTCCAGTGGTGCAGTTGTGGAGAGGGGTACACAGTAGTGACAGAGATATTGAAGGATGCAGGGGGCACAGTGGAATTTTAAATTTTACCGCGGGGGGGCAGATATAGGATCTGCCCCGGGTGTCAAATGCTCTAGGTACGCCCCTGCTGGCAGGCCAGGCGACAGGCGGATTTTGCAGGAATGACAGCATGGGCAAATGTCCCTGCCTTGTTAGGAGTCGGAGATCATCTTAAATGTTCGCCCGCGGGCACGGCGCTCCTCCGTGCGGACGATGGATGGATCAGCTGTCGGCTCAGCCAGGCAGCACAGGCTGCAGTGACAGTGTCACTGGCAGTCTGTAAAATACACATTAAGACTGCCGCCGCTCGGCGACAGTGCGGTGGCCATCTTTAAAACTGGACAAAGTACTGGCAGGCCACAGGCGGATTCTGCCGGAAAGGCGGCGTGGGTGGCTGTCCTTGCCTTGGTATGAGGAGCAGGAGCTCATATGACATGCGCACTGAGAAGACAAAGGAGGGCAAGAATCCACAGAAGCAGGCAGCGGATGTAAAAACTTTTTTCTGTAAGTAAATTCTTTTTTTTTATAAATGCAGTGTACTGCTTAATGTCTGTTTTGTATTTTCTTATTTAAATAGGGTGTTTCTTAAAGGAACAGTAAATACAAAAGTTAAAAAATACTTTATTGTAATTATGTTAGATATTTGATAGTAAATTTACAGGTAGTGGTATTATACCATGTGATTACTTTAAATGTGGCGTTATTATACCATATGATTTACTTTATATGTGGCGTTATTATACCATGTGATTTACAGTATAGGTGGCGTTATTATACAGTGTGATTTATAGTATAGGCGGTGTTATTATAGCGTGTGATATACAGTATAGGTGGTGTTATTATGTGAATAAAAGTTGTATTTTTATCATAGCTTGTAATCTGTTTTTTGGGGACTTAACGGAATGGAAGGCTTTAAATGGAGCCGGTATTGGAGAAATGGGTGTGGACACTAAAGAGTGTGGTTACGGATGGGTGTGGTTACGGCGGGGCGTGGTCACTAGGGGGCGCTGTAAATTTTTCTCGCACAGGGCGCCTAAAGGCCTAAGGCCGGCCCTGCATAAGTATAAGACGGTACTACCCCTGCAGCCTATTTTTCTTCCAAAGATGGTATAGCGCTACTACCGAAAGAGCCGCTGGATGATTGTTGGGATCGGAAAATTAAGTTACCTTAGCGGTGTCTAGGGGTGTGATACAGGAACAAAGTAGTGAGCGAAGGTCCAGACAGTCAATAAAGGTTTTCCCAATGCTTTATTTCCAGGCCAACACAGCCAACATCAACTTCAATTAGGAAGTAAGGACAGGTTGATGAAAGAAGAGGAGAACTTGAGGTGTCAGGCCTGGATATGAACGGGCAAGCCTGCCCTTAGCAGTACTAGTTTGCAAACTCGTCGCCACTCCTGCTTGAGTGGGTGAAGTGCCCACGACCAGGTTTCCTTTCTCTAACCTGGCAGCAGAGGTGTCACTTTAGATGTCTGGGAGGAACAAATCTTTCACACAGACCTGGCTCTAGAGCCTCAGCCACAGGCCAATTGCTTTAGATGAGATTAGGTGAATGAACAGAGCGAATCCTCCCAGTAAATTATAGCACAGGTCACTGGGAGACAGTAAAGCGTACCTGTCAGCATCGCGGTCACCGGATGCCCGATTGGTTCGTTCGGGCCCTGTGGACAACCGGCCCCGGGTTCCCCTCGAGCTGATCCCCCAATCGCACAGCACACAGCCTGGGATCCATTCAATAGGACTGGGAACCCAGTAGGTCACTGGAGTCCCCTTTCGCCTCCGATTGAGGCTCGGTGAAGCCTGTGAGCTTGGCCAGGTGGGCCACGCCAGCGGGGTCTATGGATGCGCGCACCCTCGCCGAAGAAGAACCTTGAGCACATGACACCCGTCACAGATATACTCCTCCCCAGCATGCCCCGCGAGGGAAGAACTCCTCCAATTGGCTGCTGGGGAGGACTTGCTCTGCCAGAAACCCCTCTGGCGCCAACTGCCGACCAGAGATGATACCACATCCCCAGAATACAGACTGACCCAGTGGACCTTTCCGGGATGACAGAGGTCATAATTTAGGCAAATCATGACTGGGAGCAATGTAACTCTCCCAGTCCAACTAACTTTAGCGTAGTGCCCATGCTGAAAGCAAGGGGGCGCTACATACTCCCCCCTCCTGAGTTGACACTGTCCTCAGTGTCCAAAGCATTCAAACATGAATGCTGGCCTGACATCAACCAACAGACAGGAAAGAAAGAGAGAAAAAACAGAATGCACACAGTAAATAACAATATTATAAATTACACACAACATACACAACCCTATCTATCTAGCTGCCCATTCTCCGCAGTGTTGATGATAGGTGGGTCCAAAAACAGGGAAAAAAACCTGTAGAAAAAAAAATATTCAAATGTACAATGTTTACATACAACCTCCCAGTTCAGGATTGAAGCTGTGGGCTCGACCCTGAGCACAAAACCTCCTTCCCTCCTGAGGAGTCCTAGGACTTGTAAGTGCTGTGGAAGAAATACTCTTAGTTATGCAAGAAAGTCAGAATATTAAACTCAACACTGAAAGTCACGGTGCAGAACACTGCCCCTAGCGGTCAGCGTGCTGGTACTGCAGCAAAAAGTTTGTGCAAGGCCCCCCATTCTAACTGACTGAACCCTGACCCCTTTCTAAGAGTTCTGCACACAAGTTCATGTGGTTCTGGAAGGGCAGGGGGGAAAGGAAAACCGGGAGAAAACACAGTTCAAAAGAATGGGGAGGGCATACTTGTCCGTAACTTCCCTAACATCAGCAATCAGGTAAAGTTCTCTTCACTGATAAAACCGGGGGTCAGGCAACCAAACAATGCCCCCTCTTGGTGTGGTGAGTTGTACTTTAAAGACCTGGTCCTCTTACCCAGGCACTTTAACGCGACTCGATCCCAGTAAAGGTGACGGCCCCAGCTTCAATTTCGATGGCATTCCTCAAGCCTGGCTTTCAACTGAGGTAGCTTTGAATCGGCACCCACTAGGACATGGGGTGCCCTCAGGTATGACCAGATAGCCTTCTGGCACCAAGCCTCCCGCTCCCGATCAATTTGGCAAAGGAGGGAGGGAGGCACATAGGGGTAATCATACCCGTATTCGGTGGCGACTCTCCGGGCCACTACATATTGCAAACGGGCCAATCTGGGCAGGATTTTCGGGTCCCCGCGACCCGGTAACACCAAAGTGTCCGGTGCCCTTTTCGGGACAGGAACAACCAAAGGCAAAGGGTGGTGAGAGCAGCAACAGACACAAAGCTTGACTCACCCACTCCCCAGGTCAGGCGTGGGGCCTCCGCGGACAGTCGGCTGGGCCTACTCGGTGCGCTCCGGGCGGAGCATTCTTGCTTTCCCCAAACATCATCAGAGGTATTGGATTCCCTGGGGTCCTTCGACTCAGAGGGAAGGTCACAATCATCAATCATAGGGTCATCTGACAGTAGATTAAAGTCTGTTAGGTGCCTTTCCTCTGCCGATAAGGAACTCTGGGCAGATAGACTTTGACCACAGCCGCGAGAGGCTGGGGTGGATTCTTCTCCGATAGGGGCATGCCACACAGAGACCGTATTGGAAGTTGCCGTCGTCTCCGAGGTGGTTCCACCCTGAAAGCTTGTCACGTCCAATGAACTTGACACGCAGGATAGGACACTTTCTAAGTCCGGGTTGTCTCTAGGGCTTACTTTCAATGAGGAAGGTGGCGAGGTAGCCGACGGTATGGTCAAAGTGGACGATATGGAGATTACCTCGGGGTCCCGGACTTCTGGTTCTACAATCAGCACCGATGGGGAGGGTTCCGGCCATACAGTTTCCTCCTCTGTGGTGAGGGTGGCTGTAATAAAATTCACCCGATATTCTTTCGGGATCTGTGTGGGTGAAACGGCCACAAACAAGTAGGCCCGGCATCGCTGGCATCGGGCAAAGGGCTGGATCTTCACGGCTAAATCCCCACAGCGGGGGCAGCCCAGGCCCAGCATCTCCGTTCCACCACTGGACAAGAGGACGACCTGTCCCTGGGTTGTCAGGCGGACACCTGTGTCTGTCACAGGCCCCCCCGGATGGGGCAAATGTGTCGAAGGCTCCCAGTAAAGTAGTTGGGGCCCTCGATCTGGGCAGCAACGCCCGGTGGTCTGGGAGCAGACATCACTACGTTGTTCTTTTCCTTAGGGATGAGTAACGTCTGGCTCCTTGGCGCGCAGATGGGCGTGACTTTGCTTGTTTGAAATCCTCAATGCACGTCTCACGCAGGGGAGGGGAGGGTGACTCCTCCCACTTGAACAAACTTGTCCGGACACGTTGCAAGCATACACTGTACTGCATGTATGCCCCAGCTCAATGATGCGAGGTTAACTCCCTCTCTGCCGGACAGTTCAGAAGACGACACTTGATTTTCCACTCTTTAGTGAATAGTCACTCACTTCTGGTTGCGAGGGGTAACAGCCGAATCCCGGACTATGAGCCCCCACGTGTAGCGCTACCCCCGAAGGAGCCGCTGGATGATTGTTGGGATCAGCAAATTAAGTTACCTTAGTGTTGTCTAGGGGTGTGATACAGGAACAATGTATTGAGCGAAGGTCCAGACAGTCAATAAAGGTTTTTCCAATGCTTTATTTCCAGGCCAACACAGCCAACATCAACTTCAATTAGGAAGGAAGGACAGGTTGATGAAAGAAGAGGAGAACTTGAGGTGTCAGGCCTGGATATGAACGGGCAAGCCTGCCCTTAGCAGTACTAGTTTGCAAACTCGTCGCCACTCCTGCTTGAGTGGGTGAAGTGCCCACGGACAGGTTTCCTTTCTCTAACCTGGCAGCCGAGGTGTCACTTTAGATGTCTGGGAGGAACAGGTCTTTCACACAGACCTGGCTCTAGAGCCTCTGCCACAGGCCAATTGCTTTAGATGATTTTAGGTAAATGAAAAGAGCGAATCCTCCCAGTAAATTATAGCACAGGTCACCGGGAGACAGTAAAGCGTACCTGTCAGCATTCCGGTCACCGGATCCCCGATTGGTTCATTTGGCGCCCTGTGGACAACCTGCCTCCGGGTTCCCCACGAGCCGATCCCCCAATCGCACAGCACCAGAGGCATCTCTAGGGGGGGGCCAGAGGGGGCCCTGACCCCCCCAACATTATGCTGTGCCCCACCATGTGCCCCCCCAAAAAAAAAAAAAATTTTTTTTTGCTTTTTTTTTTGGGCCGCCGCTGGAGTAACAGTCTCTCCTCAGAGGGAGAGCGTCCCCAGTCAGCTCTGCGGGGCTTCCTCCCCCCTCCCTCAGCTCGCTGACACTGCATAATGCGAGCGTTCACACAACCACAGCCGCCCGATCTGCTCCTTTCCCTGCATTCTCATTGGCACGGAGAAGAGAGAGTTGCAGAAAGAACTCCATGAGCACTGTGGGGGAGGGGGGGGGGCCCAAGCCTTCATCTCAGTTACTGAAAAAACAGACTGATTTCTCCCGTCCTTAGGACAGAAGAACCAGCCTGTAAATTCCAAGAGTGGTGACTGCAAGCTGAGCCGAGTGTCAGTCTGACACTCTTTTACAGCCCAGCGAGTCCAGCCACCTCCCCCCCACTCTCCTCACATACAAGCAGGGAGGAATACAGCTCCTCCTCCTCCTCCTTTCAGTCCCGCCTACACTATCTCGGTGTGCTGTATCTGAAGAGAGGGGATGTGTGTTCAGGAAATATGAAAATCAGCAGCATGTGTGTGAATGATGCCTGAGATTCTAGCCTGGACCGTGGGCAAGTGTGTTCACTGCAGACTGCAGTACACTGTAATCACTAAACTGCATTATCTCCATCCCTTCTCTCCCCCATCTGTCTCCCTCCCCCTCTCCTGTTCTTTCAAGACATTCACAATTTACTTTCTGTAACGGTCACCACCGTTTACGATATTCCATTCCATCGCCCCACGACAGCTTATCCGACAGTCCGACAGACTAACCGAGACAAAACAAGCTCTGGTACTGGTTCCAAAATGAACGAATGAATCCTTTAATGGTAACTTAGCTTTGTTATATACAGTACAAGCATGTTACAGTTAATCACAGGGACAAAGACACACTCCACCCACACATCACACAATGGGGGGCTTCATACACATTATTTTAGATAATGACATTCCGATGAGTTAATTACTACTCATTACCCAGACGGTCTGGCTCTGCATTTAGAGGGGTTAATTACTACAGTTTGACAGGTCACATTCCACATCTTAACAGTGTCATTAGCATACACAATGAACAGGTCTTAGGAGCAAACCTAATTAGGACAATGGACACAAAACAGTATTAGCATCACACAAAGGAATGTCTAGGAGCAGACTCAATTAACACCTCAAAAGCATGTGTCCCCACATTGAATGAAAACACTCTATTGACCTGTTGGAGTCAGACTTTAACAACTTGTAATATTTCAAGATATCCTGCAAAACATGAATTATCAGTAATGTCCCCTCCCATGTAATTTATCATTATCATTTCTCAGTCACCCTATGCCCAAAAGGGGCACAGGATAACCCTAGACCCAAGAGTCATTAGTGATGCTGGCACTCGAGTACCCCCCATCCTTCAAAAGTCTCTGGGTGTCACAGGCCATCCTGTTACACTTTCACTTTCAGTTAGGCAGGTAATATACAGTGCAAATTTATTTCCTACATCCACAGATTGCAGGAAAGAAACTTGCATGATTCTCCCATCAACACAGACAGTGCTGACGGGAATATCACTCCTGCCCAGCAATTGTATTCTCCCGACAAACAGTGATTCTCACTGGTGGCCAGGGCCGATCCTAGGGTCACAGGCGCCTGGGTGCAGAAATATTTCTGGCGCCCCCGCATGGGCGTGGTCATCTTACTAACTCCTCCCCGTTACAAATATTTCTATGGCAACGACTCAAACACAGAGATGCTTCCCTAAGAAGTCTTCATTATCCTGGGATCCTCCAATGATCTCTTAACAATAAACAAATTACAGCAAGAGAATACACTAATGGGACCTGGGGGGGTCTCTCTGATGGACATAGAGAGGGCTTCTGTTAGGAGGTCTGGTAGACATACTACATACATAGTACAGGAGATGGTCAGAGACTGCAGAAATGATACAAGAGATGGTCAGAGACTGCAGACATGATACAAGAGATGGTCAGAGACTGCAGACATGATACAAGGGATGGTCAGAGACTGCAGACATGGTACAAGGGATGGTCAGAGACTGCAGACATGGTACAAGGGATGGTCAGAGACTGCAGACATGGTACAAGGGATGGTCAGAGACTGCAGACATGATACAGGAGGTGGTCAAAGACTGTAGACATGATACAAGGGATGGTCAGAGACTGCAGACATGATACAAGAGATGGTCAGAGACTGCAGACATGATACAAGAGATGGTCAGAGACTGCAGTCATGATACAAGAGATGGTCAGAGACTGCAGAAATGGTACAAGAGATGGTCAGAGACTGCAGACATGATACAAGAGATGGTCAGAGACTGCAGACATGATACAAGAGATGGTCAGAGACTGCAGACATGATACAAGGGATGGTCAGAGACTGCAGACATGATACAGGAGATGGTCAGAGACTGCAGACATGGTACAGGAGGTGGTCAGAGACTGCAGACATGGTACAAGAGATGGTCAGAGACTGCAGACATGGTACAAGAGATGGTCAGAGACTGCAGACATGGTACAAGAGATGGTCAGAGACTGCAGACATGGTACAAGAGATGGTCAGAGACTGCAGACATGGTACAAGAGATGGTCAGAGACTGCAGACATGGTACAAGGGATGGTCAGAGACTGCAGACATGGTACAGGGATGGTCAGAGACTGCAGACATGGTACAAGCGATGGTCAGAGACTGCAGACATGGTACAAGGGATGGTCAGAGACTGCAGACATGGTACAAGGGATGGTCAGAGACTGCAGACATGGTACAAGGGATGGTCAGAGACTGCAGACATGATACAGGAGGTGGTCTAAGACTGCAGACATGATACAAGGGATGGTCAGAGACTGCAGACATGATACAGGAGATGGTCAGAGACTGCAGACATGGTACAGGAGGTGGTCAGAGACTGCAGACATGGTACAAGAGATGGTCAGAGACTGCAGACATGTACAAGAGATGGTCAGAGACTGCAGACATGGTACAAGAGATGGTCAGAGGACTGCAGACATGTACAAGGGATGTTCAGAGAGACTGCAGACATGGTACAAGGGATAGTCAGAGACTGCAGACATGAGTACAGGAGGTGGTCAGAGACTGCAGGACATGATACAAGGATGGTCAGAGACTGCAGGACATGTATACCAGGAGATGGTCAGAGACTGCAGACATGGTACAGGAGGTGGTCCAGAGACTGACTGACATGGTACAAGAGATGGTCAGAGACTGCAGACATGAGTACAGAGATGGTCAGAGACTGCAGACATGGTACAAGAGATGGTCAGAGGACTGCATACATGGTACAAGGGATGGTCAGAGACTGCAGACATGGTAAGAAGGGATGGTCAGAGACTGCAGACATGGTACAAGGGATGGTCAGAGGACTGCAGACATGGTACAAGGGATGGTCAGAGACTGCAGACATGGTACAAGGATGGTCAGAGACTGCAGACATGATACAGGAGGTGGTCAGAGACTGCAGACATGGTACAAGAGATGGTCAGAGACTGCAGACATGGTACAAGAGATGGTCAGAGACTGCAGGAATGATACAAGAGATGGTCAGAGACTGCAGGAATGATACAAGAGATGGTCAGAGACTGAAAACATGATACAAGAGATGGTAAGAGACTGCAGGCATGATACAAAAGATGGTAAGAGACTGCAGGCATGATACAAAAGATGGTAAGAGACTGCAGGCATGATACAAGAGATGGTCAGAGACTGCAGGCATGATACAAGAGATGGTCAGAGACTGCGGAAATTATACTAGAAATCAATGCATCAAATGTAGCCTACCAGTGCCCACCAATTGCAGCCCCATCAGCGCCCATCAAATGCAAACTATGAGTTCCTACCAAATCCAGCTCATAGGTGCACACCAGTTGCAGCCTGTCAGTGCTCCTGGATCACACAGAGCAGTGACGATCTCCTGCTGTCACAGAGCTTGGATTTGAATCTCCCGAGCAGCCACTGTAACAAAGTCCCGCCTCCTAGACCAGCTTGTGGCTTCTATGATACACGTCACACCGATTAAATTTTACTGCATTGGATCAATGTTCCGTCTATCTCACAGGAGGTGGGATTTGTTACAGTGCCGCCAGGAATTTTAGACCAAAGCTTGTGCAATGTGCGAGACAAACACAAGCAGTGGCATCGCTAGGGTTGGTGTCACGTGGTGTGGTCAGCAGGAACCACAGGTCAGGGGGCCAGCAGGAACCACAGGTCCGCAGACAGTTCCCAGCAGGAATTACAGCCTGTGGGTCCTGCTGGAAGATGGATGCGGATCTGTTGGTCCTGCGGGGGGCTGGCCTCGGATCTGTGGGTCCTGTAGGGGGGCTGGCCGCGGACCAGTGGGTCCTGTAGGGGGGACTGGCCGCGGACCAGTGGGTCCTGTAGGGGGGACTGGCCGCGGACCAGTGGGTCCTGTAGGGGGACTGGGCCGCGGACCAGTGGGTCCTGTAGGGGGACTGGCCGCGGACCAGTGGGTCCTGTAGGGGGACTGGCCGCGGACCAGTGGGTCCTGTAGGGGGACTGGCCGCAGACCAGTGGGTCCTGTAGGGGGACTGGCCGCGGACCAGTGGGTCCTGTAGGGGGACTGGCCGCGGACCAGTGGGTCCTGTAGCGGGACTGGCCGCGGACCAGTGGGTCCTGTAGCGGGACTGGCCGCGGACCAGTGGGTCCTGTAGGGGGACTGGCCGCGGACCAGTGGGTCCTGTAGGGGGACTGGCCGCGGACCAGTGGGTCCTGTAGGGGGGCTGGCCGCGGACCAGTGGGTCCTGTAGGGGGCTGGCCGCGGACCAGTGGGTCCTGTAGGGGGGCTGGCCGCGGACCAGTGGGTCCTGTAGGGGGGCTGGCCGCGGACCAGTGGGTCCTGTAGGGGGGCTGGCCGCGGACCAGTGGGTCCTGTAGGGGGGCTGGCTGCGGACCAGTGGGTCCTGTAGGGGGGCTGGCTGCGGACCAGTGGGTCCTGTAAGGGGGCTGGCTGCGGACCAGTGGGTCCTGCTGGGAGCTAGTCATGACCTGTGTGCCCTGCTGGCCTGTAGGCCATGGCTAGCTTCCAGCAGGACCCACAGGTAATGGACAGCTCCCAGCAGGGGGGAAATAGATTGATCATGTGGGGGTCAGGGTCTCTCACCTCAGCCATGGCGCCATGGTCCAATGGCAGCTGCCAGCTCAGCAGGACAGGTCCTCTTTCTTTGCATGGCCTCCTTCATTCCTGGGGGGTGTGTGATGGCGATGCTCCTGTGCTGGGGTAAATTACATGAACTGACTGCAGCCAGAAGTGTAAAACTCGGAATTGTACTTTTGTTTCCTCTCCTTCCTTGAAGCTTCACATCACCCACCGGGAGCCTCAGCATGCAGGGGAGCGAAGTGTCAGAGTGCTACTGCTTCCCTCCCTCCTCCTCTCCTTGACCAGGCTGTGCCAAAGCATTGTTATTTGCAGCCAAAACACAAGCACACGAGCACAGTAGCACTGTTAGCGGGTGGCGCCAGGAGCCAGGAGCTGCCGCCCGCTTACATTTTTAACTTGTGGTTTAATTTCGAGCGAGCGCTTCACTCCGTGGAGGTCGCGGACTACAACTCCAGAAGCCACGGCGCCGGCTGCACGTCAGTAACGTGATGGCCGCCGGCGCCGCGGTGGCTTCTGGGAATTGTAGTCCGCGACCTCCACGGAGTGAAGCGCTCGCTCGAAATTAAACCACAAGTTAAAAATGTAAGCGGGCGGCGGCTCCTGGCTCCTGGCGCCACCCGCTAACAGTGCTACTGTGCTCGTGTGCTTGTTTTTTGGCTGCAAATAACAATGCTTTGGCACAGCCTGGTCAAGGAGAGGAGGAGGGAGGGAAGCACTCTGACTCCTCGGCGCCTCCCCCCTCTAGGCGCCTGGGTGCCAGGCACCCATTGCACCCGCCCAGGATCGGCCCTGCTGGTGGCTATACAGCAACCACTAGTGATAATCATAAGAGAATCTGCTCATTAATGGTTCAAATCTCAGCCAGTTCCTGCTGAACCAGCTGAGATTTAAACTGTCTATGGCTGGTCTTAGCTCTTTGGCAGCCCATACATTGATCACTTCTTTAGATTCAACTATTAGGTTGAAAGAAAAAAAAAAAGAAATTATCCAATTCCCCCATCTACACATTATAGGTGGGGCTGATGTACAGGAGGGCCAGCACAATTTGTTGTTAGAGATGGGCTGGGCATGTTCAAAAATCTACATGCCAGAGCCTGCCAGGAAGCCCACACTGCACAGCGCTAATCACAGGCAGTGAGAGATTTCCCGATCCGCAGCTCTGCACATATCAGGAAATGTCTCACTGCCTGTGATTAGCACTGTGGATTGTTGGCTTCCTGGCGGGATTGGGCATGTGGGATTTCAAACACACCCGAGCCCATCTCTATTGGTTGTAGACAGTTGAGCTCCCTGCAGGTTGCTTAGCAGCAGTGGAGCTTCTCTGACATGCTGATCGGGATGCAATCCAGGTGATGCTCCCAGTCAAATCCTAATGTAAAATATCAGTGATTTTATTGATCAAAGCCCACACTTTACAGGCATAGAGCTCACATGGCTGCGGAACATACGTTTGATTATATATATATATATATATATATATATATATATATATGTGGTTGTACTCTTGATGCTAATAAATACTGTGTTTATTAGATCTGACTGGGAGCATTACCTGGATCACATTCCGATCAGCATGTCAACAGAGAAGGTTATACAGCATTACTGCTGCTAGGTGACCAGCTGGGGGCTCAGCCCTCTATAACCAATAGTGCCAGCCTTCCCCTGCATGCATCCATAATGTCACCAGCACTAGGTCCTAATAGACTGCCGCCACTGCCAAGGAGACAGATGCCAGACCAGCACTGTCAATAGCAGGAACAGGACAGCTGGGGAACCCCACAGTGGCAGAACACCAGACAACCTTTGCAACCCTTAAAGTTCTCCCACTGCTTTGGACCCTTATATTTTCTTGGTGTGCTGGTGACATATATCTCTTGTTTTCTGCCACCCTGGGGGGCCCCAGTATAGTAGGAAGGGAGCTCACTGCAGAACATGTAAAAGGGCCCGTTGTGGGATCGTAGTAAAGGGCCCCAGGAGATATATATATATATAATTGCATTTTATAGTTGGCCCCCCTACTTTTGTCCCTGTCCCCCCATGTGCCCCCCCTAAATATGAAAGCTGGAGACGCCACTGCACAGCACACACCTGGGATCCATTCAATAGGACTGGGAACCCAGTAGGTCACTGGGGTCCCCTTTCCCCTCCGATTGAGGCTCGATGAAGCCTGTGAGTTTGGCCAGGTGGGCCACGCCGGTGGGGTCCATGGATGCGTGCACCCTAAAGGTGGATGCCGCACCTGGAACCGGGACCCCACGCCGAAAAAGAACCTTGAGCCAACGGTGGACTAAGCAGGGGGCGGGGGACGGGCCACACCGGGTGCCACACACTGGGGGGGTGTCAGGCTGACGCCCAGGGGCGGACTGACCATTGGGACTCTAGGGCACTGCCCGAGGGCCCCATGCCACAAGGGGGCCCCATCAGGGTTGCCAGGCTCAACAAAACCAGGGACAGTATGTCAAAATCTGTGTTTTTTTTACATTTGTCCCTGATATGTCCGAAACCAACATGCTTTTGATGTGAAAATCTTGAGATTTTAGCTGCCCCGCCTCTGTACTGCCTCCTGGCGTGGTGGCCATCTGTAAGCCCGGGGGCCCCATAATCTTCTATTGCCCGGGGGCCCCATGAGTTGTCAGTCCGCCCCTGCTGACGCCCCTCCTCCGCGACTGAGGCATGGCGCGGTGACAGCATGATTGACGGCACGGCAGACTAGGTAAGTAACACACAGCCTGGCTATTCAGGGGGGGAGGGGGAGTTTGTGAGCCGTACCCGAGTGATACCCGCTGCCCGGGACCCACCGCAATGATCCCCTTCTCCGTGGCAGCGCAGCGCCACGGCTCTGATACAATCGGCTGTGACTGTCTGACGTCACACAGCCGAACAACAGCGTGAAGCTGCGGCTGCCTCCCCCTCCTCGGTACAAAAGCTCTGCTCTGTGTAACACGCGGCGGGCTGAGTCTGAAGGCAAGGGGGTGTCACTCTGCACTATTGTAAGGGGGGGGGTGTTCTGTATAGGGGGGTACTGTATATGAGGGAGGGGTTCTGTATTGTGGGGGGTTGTTAGTATAGGGGGGTTCAGTATATGAGGGGGGGTTCTGTATTGTGGGAGGGTGTTCTGTATAGGGGGTACCTTATATGAGGAAAGGGGATTATCGGCCTTTGTCTCTCAAAGTGCCACATCCAAAGAAAATATCAGAAGAAAATTGGATCCCCTGACTGGACTTTTAAGGCACAAAATTATGATTACACAAAGTGAACAGTATTTATAGTAAAGAAAGGTATCTTGTATAACATTTATTTACAAATATAGAAACACATTTTTTATAATAAAAACATAAACATGATCTGGAGTGGACAAAAGTTATTGTACAGTTCAGTTCAAAAATTACAAAGTTGCGCTATACAGTATGATTCTTCAGATTATCCCGACGTTTCTGAGAGATGTCTCTCTTTCTTCAGGGGTAGAGTGAAGGAGCAACCGTTATTAGCTGAAAAAGTTGTATAGGTCATTCCGATCATGTGATTAAAAACAAAAACAAAGCTACACAAACTGCATTCTGGTCTAAGTTCGCTGGTATAATTAATTTAGAAGGGGATTGGTAGATAGATCCCCTGATGTGTGGCCTGGATTTCCCACCTATAGTGCTGCTGGAGCCAAACTAAACTGGGCCCAATGTATTACCAGTTGGCAAGATAGATTTGTTTGGACTTCAAATAGCTTGGAGGAGATCAGTGGAAGGCAGCAGTCATGTTGTCCAACCCTCAGCTGGTCGTCTGTTCACTTTGTGTAATCATAATTTTGTGCCTTAAAAGTCCAGTCAGGGGATCCAATTTTCTTCTGATACCTTATATAAGGGGGGGGGGGGGTCTGTATTGTGGGGGGTGTTCTGTATAAGGGGGTCGGGTTCTGAATATGAGGGGGGGTTCTGTATTGTAGGGGGGTTTCTGTATATGAGGGGGGGTTCTGTATTGTGGGAGGGGGGTTCTGTATATGAGGGGTGTTCTGTATTGTGAGGGGGGGGTGTTCTGTATAGGGGGGTACTGTATACTAGGGGGGTCTGTATTGTGGGGGGCTGTTCTGTATAGGGGTTCTGTATATGAGGGGGGATGTTCTGTATAGGGGGGTTCTGTATTGTGGGGGGGGTTTGTAGAGGGGGGTTCTGTATTGTGGGGGGTGGTTCTGTATAGGGGGGTTCTGTATATGGGGGGGGGTTCTGTACATGAGGGGGGGTTCTGTATTGTAGGGTAGGGGGTGATATCTGTATTGTGGGGGGTTCTGTATTGTGGGGGGGGGGTTCTGTATTGTAGAGGGGGGTGTTCTGTATTGTAAGGGGGTCTGAACTGTAGGGGGTTCTGTATTGTAGGGGGTGGTATCTGTATAGGGGGGTTTGTATTTGGGGGGGTTCTGTATTGTGGGGGGTGTTCTGTATTGTAGGGGGTTGGTATCTGTATGGGGGTTATGCATATGAAGGGGGGTGTTCTGTATTGTAGGGGGGTCTGAACTGTAGGGGTGGGTCTGTATTGTGGGGGGGGGGGGGTTCTGTATTGTTGTTGGGTCTGTATTGTAGGGAAGGTCTGCACTGTTCAGAGATGCAGTCTAATGTAAAGAGATATAGAGGTGCTGTGTAATGTAAAGGGGTATAGTGATGCAGGGTGCTGTGTAATGTAAAGGAGTATAGTGATGCAGGGTGCTGTGTAATATAAAGGGGTATAGTGATGCAGGGTGCTGTGTAATGTAAAAGGGGTCCAGAGGTGCAGGGTGCCTAGGGTTGCCACCTGTACGGTTTTGACCCGGACAGTACGGGTTTAGGAGGCTGTGCCCGGGTTTCCCTCTGCCTCACACCCGGACACCATTTCTAGCTGACAGGGGTTACCATCCTTTTAGGAGCCCCAGCACACAGGGGGACCCGGACAGCAGGGGGATCGGAGCAGCGGGAGGGGGAGGCAATTACAGAGCAATTAAAACATAAGTGAGAGAGAAGTGACAGGCAGCTGCTGGTACGGAAGTTTTTAATAAAATAGATGCTTAGAAACAATCCACTCACTCTTCATGTCAGAGCTGTAGTAGGCATGTCAGTTGTGAAGTCGGCTGTCCCATTCTCCCCTCTGATCCACGCTACTTTACTGAATCGCTGGAGGAAGCCAAGGATACAGAACCGTGGGGAAACTGCAGTGAGCTGTCAGCCTGGGATACTGTGACCAATCAGAGCGTTCCGGAGGCTTAACCACGCCTCCATCATCAGAGGCTGACAGTTCACATGAGTTTCCCGCGGCTCTCTGTTTCCTCCAGCGATTCAGTGATAACAGCAGCGTGGATCGGAGGGGAGAATGGGACAGCCGACTTCACAGACTGACATGAAGAGTGAGTGCATTGTTTATAAGCATCTATTTTATTAAAAACTTCCATACCAGCAGCTGCCTGTCACCTCTCTCTCTCCCTTTTTGACTCCTCTGTGTTTGCCCCCCCTCTCTGTGTTTGCCCCCACTCTTCTGTAATTGCACCCTCCTCCTCTGTAATTGCACCCTCCTCCTCTGTAATTGCACCCTCCTCCTCTGTAATTGCACCCTCCTCCTCTGTAATTGCACCCTCCTCCTCTGTAATTGCACCCCCTCCTCTGTAATTGCACCCTCCTCCTCTGTAATTGCACCCTCCTCCTCTGTAATTGCACCCCCTCCTCTGTAATTGCACCCTCCTCCTCTGTAATTGCACCCTCCTCCTCTGTAATTGCACCCTCCTCCTCTGTAATTGCACCCCCTCCTCTGTAATTGCACCCTCCTCCTCTGTAATTGCACCCTCCTCCTCTGTAATTGCACCCTCCTCCTCTGTAATTGCACCCCCTCCTCTGTAATTGCACCCCCTCCTCTGTAATTGCACCCTCCTCCTCTGTAATTGCACCCTCCTCCTCTGTAATTGCACCCCCTCCTCTGTAATTGCACCCTCCTCCTCTGTAATTGCACCCTCCTCCTCTGTAATTGCACCCTCCTCCTCTGTAATTGCACCCCCTCCTCTGTAATTGCACCCTCCTCCTCTGTAATTGCACCCCTCCTCTGTAATTGCACCCTCCTCCTCTGTAATTGCACCCTCCTCCTCTGTAATTGCACCCTCCTCCTCTGTAATTGCACCCTCCTCCTCTGTAATTGCACCCCCCTCCTCTGTAATTGCACCCTCCTCCTCTGTAATTGCACCCTTCTTTGTATTTGCAACCCCTCCTCTGTAATTGCCCCCCTCCTCTGTAATTGCACCCCCCTCCTCTGTAATTGCACTCCCCTCCTCTGTAATTGCACCCCCATCCTCTGTAATTGCCCCCCACGCCCGCTGCTCCGAACCCCCTGCTGTCCAGGCTCCCCTGTGTGCTGGGGTCCTATGATACCCCCTGTCGGCTGCCATGGGGGTATTGGAGGCAGGAGGATTTGTGCTGGTAGGGGAATAAGATTTGTAATAGGGGATGGGGATAATGGCACCCCAATCACGAAGAAAAACTTCTTTAGGGTGACAGGCATCCCACAATTCTGTTTATGTGATTTTTGCCGCGATTTGTCGGGTGACAGTCACGGCAAAAATCGCACCGCGGTTGGGGTGCCATGTCGTGCGCCGCTAAAGTGTTCGGGTTTGGCTTGAAGAAAAGGTGGCAACCCTAAGGGTGCCATGTAATGTAAAAGGGGTCCATAGGTGCAGGGTGCTGTGTAATGTAAAGGGGTCCAGAGGTTCAGGGTGCTGTGTAATGTAAGGGGTCCAGTGATGCAGGGTGCTGTGTAATGTGATCTCCAACCTTTACAATCAAGATTTATCATTGCCGGGCCTCGAACCTGCCCGTACTGGCTTGCCCCCCCAAAGTGCCCGTGCAGTCTGGGATCAATATATAGACTACTTCATGGGTAGGGGGGCCATTCCCTCACAAGACAATTTGCCTTAATTTTTGAAACAAAACCAAGTAAAAATCTGTGTACCCAAAAAGTGTTATGTCTCGCTTGTGTTAATTTTAGCTGCCTCCTAATTTTTCATAGTGTACTACATGTGTCAAGTTACATAGTTACATAGTTACATAGTTACATAGTTAGTCAGGTTGAAAAAAGACACAAGTCCATCCAGTTCAACCATAAAAAAAATAAAAAATAAAACAAAGTAAAAACACAGTACATCCTCCCATACACCCAACTCCATACCCACAGTTGATCCAGAGGAAGGCAAAAAACCCCAGCAGAGCGATGATCCAATTTGCTACCGGAGGGGAAAAAATTCCTTCCTGATCCCCCGAAAGGCAATCGGATTTACCCCGGATCAACTTTACCTACAAAACTTAGTACTCAGTTATATTATGTGCATTTAGGAAAGAATCCAGGCCTCTCTTAAAGCAATCTCTGGAGGGAGTCTGTTCCACATTTTCACAGCTCTTACTGTGAAGAAACCTTTCCGTATTTGGAGGTGAAATCTCTTTTCCTCCAGACGTAAAGAGTGCCCCCTTGTCCTCAGTGTTGACCTTAAAGTGAATAACTCAACACCAAGTTCACTATATGGACCTCTTATGTATTTGTACATGTTGATCATATCCCCCCTTATTCTCCTCTTCTCAAGAGTGAATAAATTCAGTTCCTCAACTTTTTCCTCATAGCTGAGCTCCTCCATGCCTCTTATCAGTTTGGTTGCCCTTCTCTGCACTTTCTCCAGTTCTCCGATATCCTTTTTGAGAACTGGTGCCCAAAACTGGACTGCATATTCCAGATGAGGTCTTACTAATGATTTGTACAGGGGCAAAATGATATCTCTATCTCTGGAGTCCATACCTCTCTTAATACAAGAAAGGACTTTGCTCGCTTTGGAAACCGCAGCTTGGCATTGCATGCCATTATTGAGTTTATGATCAACTAAAACACCCAGATCCTTCTCCACTACAGATCCCCCCAGTTGTACTCCCCCTAGCATGTATGATGCATGCATATTCCTAGCCCCCAAGTGCATAACTTTACATTTATCAACATTAAACCTCATCTGCCACTTAGTCGCCCAATTAGACAGAGCATTGAGGTCGGCTTGTAAATTGGAGACATCCTGCAAGGACATTATTCCACTGCATAGCTTGGTGTCATCTGCAAAAACAGAAATGTTACTTTTGATCTCAGACCCAATATCATTTATAAATATATTGAAGTGTATTTTCATTGTCAACTATCAACCATTTCACAGGTAACACCAAAAGTAAACACATCTAAAGTTATAGGTTCTTTAAGAAAAACAAGACACACTTTTTTGAGTATCCAAATATGTTTATTTTGTAAGATATATACAATCAGGTTTTTTTTTGGGTATTTTTTTTATCAAAATAACACATAAAATCTGGGGGTTTTTTTTGGTATTTTTTTAATTAAAATAACACATAAAATATGGGGGGGGTTTTGTGGTATTTTTTTTAAGTTACACATAAAGGGCTGTATTCAGGTACGGCCGCGTAAAAATGTGCGGGCGTAGCGTATCCCATTTACGCTACGCCTCCGCAACTTTTACGGTCAAGTGCTGTATTCACAAAGCACTTGCCTGTAAAGTTGCGGCGGCGTAGCGTAAATGGCCCGGCCTAATTCAAATTCGGCGGGTAGGGGGTGTGTATCATTTAAATGAAGCGTGTCCCTGCGCTGAACGAACTGCGCATGTGCCAGGCCAGAATGTAGCCCAGTGCGCATGCTCCAAATCACGTCGGAAATAGTCAATTAAAAGGACGTGAATGTCACTTACGCAAAGCCCTATTCGCGAACGTTTTACGTAAATGACGTAAACGAAGGGAAGAATTATGCCGGCACGCCGTCCATACATAACATTGGCTGTGCCTCATACAGCAGGGGTAACATTACGCCGAACCTACGCTAACGCAAACGACGTAAAACAAATGCGCAGGCCGGGCATCGGCGTATTACGCTAATTTGCATATTTTGCATGGGAAAGCCACCTAGCGGCCAGCGTAAATATGCATCTAAGATACGACGGCCTAAATGCCTTACGCCGCTCGTATCTTAGCAACATTTAAGCGTATCTCAATATGAGCATACGCTTAAATGTGCGATGGCTCAGAGTAGGACTTACGACGGCGTATCTACTGATATGCCCGTCGTAAGCCTACCTGAATCTAGCCCAAAATCTGTTTTTTTGTGTTTTTTTATAATTTACACATAAAATCTGGTTTTGGTTATTTTTGTTTTTTTTTACATAAATGTTGAACTTAAAAACATGCAAACAAACAAAAAAAAACATTATAGAAACATATCTCAAACCCTCCCCAGAACATCAATCACATTTTTTAGTTTTTGTTCCACCCTTTTAGATTTCTCTCTAATGTCCCTTGAAGCAAGATGTATGTCTTCAATGTCTGCCCTGCAGGACAACACATCTCCAAACCAATCTCCAAGCAGCTGGGCACTGTACGTGTCAAATCCATCACCAGCACGAACAGCTCCTGAAATGTGGGACCAAACCATGTATTAAAATTTTGCAGGCCTACATCTAGATTACCTGAAGCTGTGGTATATGATACTTTACCGGATGTGGTGGCAGGTTCCGCTTCATCACCATCCCGCAGGGGTGTGGCTTGTGTGGTTTGCTGCTCCTGCCTTGTCGCTTGATTGCGCCCTACGAGATTGAAGAAAAGGAAAACATGATTTAAAAAGATTAGAGGCCTGAAAGAGGAATGTATTAGTGTTGTCCCGATACCACTTTTTTAGGACTGAGTACTGAGTACCAATACTTTTTTTCATGTACTCGCCGATACCGAATACCGATACTTTTTTTTAAATGTGTCCCCACATATGCAGCCATGTCCCCCTATAAATGCAGCCATGTCCCCCACATATGCAGCCATGTCCCCCACATATGCAGCCATGTCCCCCACATATGCAGCCATGTCCCCAAAGATATGCAGCCATATCCCCAAACATATGCAGCCATGTCCCCCACATATGTAGATATGTCCCCAAATATATGCAGCTATGTCCCCAAACATATGCAGCCATGTCCCCCCACATATGCAGCCATATCCCCAAACATATGCAGCCATGTCCCCAAACATATGCAGCCATATCCACAAACATATTGCAGCCATGTCCCCAAACATATTGCAGCCATGTCCCCAAACATATGCAGCCATGTCCCCCCACATATTGCAGCCATGTCCCCCATATACGCAGCCATGTCCCCCACATATGCAGCCATGTCCCCCCACATATATCCAGCCATGTCCCCAAACATATGCAGCCATGTCCCCAAACATATTGCAGCCATGTCCCCCATATACGCAGCCATGTCCCCCACATATGCAGCCATGTCCCCCCACATATATCCAGCCATGTCCCCAAACATATGCAGCCATGTCCCCCATATACGCAGCCATGTCCCCCATATAAGCAGCCATGTCCCCCACATATATCCAGCCATGTCCCCAAACATATTGCAGCCATGTCCCCCATACCTAAATGATGCCGCCGCCGCCCCGTTAATCACCATGCAGGGAACATTACAGTCAGCTTTAGTTTGAATAGCTGTTTTCCCTGCCGCGCCGTGTATAGAGACACTCCCCCTTGCTCGGGATTGGACAGATCCGTGCAATCCCGAGCAGGGGGGAGTGACACGGCGCGGCAGGGAAAACAGCTATTCAAACGAAAGCTGACTGTAATGTTCCCCGCGCGGTGATTAACGCGGCAGTGGCGTCTTTGCGATACACGGCGGCGGCTTTGCGATATACGGTGGCGGCGGCGGCGGGGGGGGCAAGTTCAGGCATCGGGGGTATTCGCGGGAGTACAAGTACTCCCGCAAATACTCGGTATCGGTCCCGATACCGATACTGGTATCAGTATCGGGACAACCCTAGAATATATGAATCATTCTTTTTACAATTTGGGGGACTATTGTTGTTTTTAACAAGCTCTCTAAGCGGAAGACAGGATTGTAGGCATTCACAAAGATCATTAAATTCGTTGTACCTTTGGTCTAGTTTTTGGTCTAGTTTTCTACATGGAAGCAAACCAAGTATCCACTGGATCACCTCACCTCTGTGTGATACCCTAAATAGGTTGTTATTGTGGCCAACAATTGTGCAACATGTGGCCACATGTGTCACCAACTGCTGAGCTGACTCTCCTTTTACTGTATATTAACTTATTTTTGAGTAGTAAAATCTAGTTAAGAACACATCTACATTAATTCCACAATTGATCTCACATAAAAAAAAAACAAGATGTCGCAACTTTCATGTTTGTGGGCACAATAATTGGTCGTAGGAGTCGTTGTTCATTCGATCAGTAATAATAAACACACAATCTTTTTGTCTGATACAGTGTATAAAACTCCCATTTGGCCATGCAAACTAGGCATGATAACATTTCACAAAAACATTGTCTTTTATTATTTAAGTCATCGAATGAACGACGACTCCTACGACCAATTATTGTGCCAACAAACATGAAATACATACAGTACAACCTGAAAGAAAAAGCACATGGCGCAAAAAACAAACACAAAAAATTATTACACAGGAAAATTACTTACTTCTTCTAATCACTCTTTTGTTCTTCCTCATTTGGTCCGGCCACCTTTTCCTGATCTGCTCTTTGGACCTGCGGACCCCAAATTTCACGTGGAGATTCCTCACCACTTTCTCCATTATTGTGGCCTTGACCATGTTTGGAAACCTGTACGGGCCATGCTTCCCATCATAGTCCTCTGTCCTTAAGATGGTCACCATCTCCACCATCTCCTGAAAGGACATGTTGGAGGCCTTATATCTCCTTCTCCTGGTTGTTGTCTCTGCTTCCGCCTGGCCTGGCTCCTGGCCTGGCTCCCGTGTAGATGGCATAGTCTGTGTAACGGTCACCACCGTTTACAACCTTCCATCCAACCACGACAAGCTTATCCGACACACTCCGACAATCTTGCATACACGATCCATTCCATTTCCCATAATCAAGACGAGACTCTGCTCTGCACTTGTTTCCAAATGTATGAACACTTTAATGGTTTCTTCTCAGCTTTTTATACAGTACAAGATGTTACAGTTAATCACAGGACAATGCAATCTCCACCCCCCTATTCACACTGGGGCTAATTCTCTAGCAGACATTTCGGCACCGATACTAAAGAGATCTATCACATTCCAAAATACAATTACACAATGCCTTGACCTCAATCCACATATCTAGACAGACGTACTGTCTCTAAAGGGTCTTGACACCTGGGCAACAATACATTCCTAAACATAATTGACATGCTAATTCAATACATCTGAATGGAGACTGCTAACTTGAAGTACAATACACAGTCTTTTAAGTGTAAACACAGGGCTTTGAAACAGTTTTATCACACAATGAAAAGGTCTCTCAGGAGCCGATGCAATTAACACCTTTCCACAGAATGTGTCCACACATTGAAGAGCCAACCTCACTTAACATTTCAATAGCCAGAGCTAAGCATTGAATAAGCTTGTAATGTCCCTCTCCTATGTAACAGATGTCAAGTAGGAACACCTTAATATCTCAGTATCCTGCCATATGAAGTATCAATAATGTCCCATCTCATGTAATACATGAAGTATGATTCACTAGCCACCTCATGTACAAAAGTGACTCCTGTTACAGTCTGCATGTCCTTCATCTTCCTCATCAAACGAGAGAGAAGGGGCGGGGAAAGGACTCGGTCGAACATCAGGGGTGGGGAAACGTGCGGAGCGTCATGCATGCGTGTGTATAAAGGGATACCACGTGAGTGAAAATGGCGTTCACAGTCTGTGGAAGAAGGCGGAAGTAACGATCGTGTCATACGATGGTACGTAACTAAATTTGAAACGTTATTAGTGATCAGTGGATGAGTTTGTGGGCTAGTTATGGTGATAACCTAGGAGAAAGCTACAATAAACAGAACTTAGAATTTAATAAAACAAATCAAATTCATAGACTGTTTCTTCAAGAAAAGAAAACATTTTCTTCAGACAAGATCTGGCATGGAAATGGCCCTTTATAGTGCCGTTGTACGTGCTGTACGTAACTGCGCTTTGCGTAGAGCATTTTGCAAAAACTATGGTGTGTGGGCAACATCGTTTTTTAGGATGAAGTTTGGAAACACGTTGTTTTGTTTTACATGACAAAAATTGATCATAGTGCTTTTAAAACGTTTCACCCCAAAATGATGATGCCTCATTACACACACCTGGTCATCGTTTCATGATGAACTTGACCGATTATCCGACACCTGGTCAGCTAATTCCTCCTTGTCGTTTGCGCGACAAAAGAGAAGGGGCGGGGAAACATTGAGTTCTTAATCATGGACGGTTGACGTGTGCAGAGTGTATATAAAGCTGTAACACACATGTGTCGTTCGTACGTTCGGGGTGCGGAGGAAGACGTTTGAATGACGAGTGTGTAGGTATGCTTTGAACTTGGGACATCAGAGGCCTATACTGCAAAGACATTTAAGGGCTATATGGGGATAAAGATTTCTCGAGTTTCTAGGCTGTGATTGACATTATTGTTTTTTTCTTTGTTTTTGTCTGGCAGAAAACATGAATCGTTTCAATCAAAGGGCATTCCTGGAAGAATTCATCGACCCTAGGTCCAGAAATAAAGACCTAAGAAAAGCAGCACTCAATAGCCTGCTCCCATTTGTGTGCAGACAGGTGGGGCCTGATGTTACAGCTGACCACTTGGAGACTAGAATTGGGACATTGAGAAGCTCATACAGGAAAGCGCGCAAAATGGTACAGGATTCTATGAGGTCTGGAGCAGGAGCAGGGCAGGTATATAACCCAAAGTTGTGGTACTACAGCAGACTGTCCTTTCTGAATGACCACCTTAAAGTAAGGGAGTCACTTTCCAGCCTTCCCCCCAGACAACCCAGAAGAAACACAACAAGAAGGTCCAGCCTTCCCTCCAGCTTTCCCTGCAGCCTTCCCTCCAGCCAAGCCTCCAGCCTTCACTGCAGCCAAGCTGACCCTTCTTCTGATTTGGCTGTCTGGAGCCAGGTATAGTATTTTAAATGTTGATTTTTTTGTGTTTAAATGCTGCAAAATAGATGTTAATATGTGAAATAATAAGAATGTTTTAGCTAAATGTGTTTTCCATATCATTAGTCAGTAGTGGCCACAAAAGTTGGGGAGAAAATGATGCAAACTGCTGGGGTCAGAATGATTGTATTTTCAAGTTCTTGAACATCATTTTGCAACAGACATGAGCTGAAAATTGTGTATGAATTTTGAACCCAAAAGTCAAACTGTTCCTTTTTTATACACAGTAGGACATCAGCCAGGAGGAGGGTCAGGAAAGTGCCAGGCAGGAGGAGGCCAGGGTGAGTGCCACAGAGGAGGTGGCAGGGCCAAGTGCCACAGAGGAGGTGGCAGGGCCAAGTGGCAGCACAAGGTGCCAGGTGCCTCCCATCCGCCTTCAAACAAGAAGGGCCAGGAGGGATATGAGGGTGAGTGAGGCAGCACTGGGCCTGATTCGAGAGGCACAGTCCAGCCTCCAGCAGCCTACCACCCCTGAAGAGGGCTATGGCACACTTGTGATGTCCAAAATGGCCTAAATGAGCGAGGACCAGCGCCTCCTATTTGAGCCCCTTCTCGTGAGTTTGGCAAATAAGGGGGTGAGGGGGCTACTAATTGAAGACACAGTTATTTGTTGCCACGGCCATCCTCCCCCACCAGCTTATTCCCAACCTCCTCCTCCTAATCCACCTTCTCCTCCTCCTTCTTCTTCTCCTCCTCCTTCTCCTCCTCTTCCTTCTCCTCCTCTTCCTTCTCCTCCTCCTCCTCCTTCTCCTCCTTCTCCTCCTCTTCCGTCTCCTCCTCCTCCTCCTTCTTCTTCTCCTCCTTGTTATCCTCCTCCTCCTCATTCTTCTCCTTCTTCTCCTTTTTCTTCTCGTCCTCCTCCTCCTCCTCCTCCTCCTTCTTCTCCTCCTCCTGCACGAGTACAACTCCAGTGGCACCGCCTTCAGCCAAGCAGAGAAGGAAGGCTGCAGAGAAGGCTGCAGAGAAGGTTGCAGAGCAGGCTGCAGTGAAGGCAGCAAGGAAGGCTGTCAGGAAGATCAAAAGTGATTCCCTTGCTTCAAGGTGGTCTCACAGAAGGCAGTCTGCTGTACTACCACAACCTTGGGACATCTGACTAATCTGCTACTGTTCCTGACCTCTGGGAGTCCAAGACCAGATTGAGCTCCTTCCTGTATGTTCCTCTCAATGTCCCAATTTTTGTCTCCACACAAGTGCACAAATGGTAGCAGGCTATTCAGTGCTGCCTTGTATTTATTTTATGTATATTCTTTACCAAAATAAATGGTATTTTTTTGGTTTACAGTTCATCTTGTCTATGGCCGCGTACACACGATCAGACATGTCTGATGAAACATGTCCGACGTACCATTTTCATCGGACCAGGCTGAAGTGGTCTGTTGGTCTGATGGATCGGACCAAAATCCCCTCGGACCAGAACGCTGTGACGTAGAACACAACGACGTGATGAAAAAACGAAGTTCAATGCTTCCAAGCATGCGTCGACTTGATTCTGAGCATGCGCAGGATTTTGGTCCGATGATTTTGTGTACTAACCATCGAACATGTCCGACGGACAGGGTTCCAGCAGACTTTCTAAGCATGTTTTGAAACTTTTGTCCGCTGGAAAACGGTCCGATAGGCCGTACACACAATCGAACATGTCCGCTGAAACTGGTCTGCGGACCAGTTTCAGCTGACATATTCGATCGTGTGTACGCAGCCTAATGCCGCGTATACACGGTCGTTTTTTGCGATGAAAAAAAAACTACGTTTTCTGTGAAGTAAAAAACAACGTTTTTGAAACGTCACTTTTCAAAGACAATTTTGCATACACACCATCGTTTTTTCACAAAAAGCGAGGTTACGTTCACCACTCTATTCCATTGAAGCTCGCTTCATAACTAGCTTCTGGGCATGCGCGGGTTGAAAAACGTTGTTTTGAACGACGTTTTTGCTACACACGGTGACTTTTTGTGAAACAAAAAAAAGGATTTTTAATAAACAGCTTACCTGTAAAATCCTTTTCTTGAAGTACATCACGGGACACAGAGCGCATAGCCATTACACTTGGGTTATATGGGTACCTTCAGGTGTGGACACTGGTGTGGACCCTATATAACCCCCTCCCACTGGGAGTGCTTCAGTTTTGTAGCAAGCAATTCCTCTGAGGTTACATAATGTTCCCCAAAAGAGGGGTGGGAGCTCTGTGTCCCGTGATGTACTTCAAGAAAAGGATTTTACAGGTAAGCTGTTTATTAAAAATCCTTTTTTCTTTATCGTACATCACGGGACACAGAGCGCATAGCCATTACACTTGGGATGTCCTAAAGCAATGCTCTATGAAGGGAGGGAGACCGTAAGGCCAAGAATAGCCAAACAAAAAATTATCAGGAAGTAAAGTAACTCCACCAACAGAAAAAAGGGGGCGTGACCCGGACCAGAGGATTCTATACTGCTGCCCGTAGGACCGCCTGCCCAAATGCTGCGTCCGTACCCTTTGCAACGTCCAACTTATAAAATTTAGTAAATGTATGTACGGAAGACCAGGTTGCCGCCTTGCAAACCTGTGCCATAGAGATCTGATGGTGTGCCGCCCAGGAGGCACTCATGGCCCTCGTAGAATGGGCTTTAACTGATAAGGGAGGTGGAACGCGCTTCAGACCATAGGCCTGAAAAATCAGCTGCTTAATCCACCTAGCCAAGGAAGACTTGGCAGCTGGCTGACCCTTCTTGGGGCCATCCGGAAGAACAAAAAGCACATCTGTTTTCCGAATCTTCTCTGTAGCCTTGAGATAGACCCTCATGGCTCGAACCACGTCCAAAGTATGAAGCAGTCTTTCCTCTCTGGACTGGGGAGTAGGAAAGAAGGATGGTAGGACTAGGTCCTGATTCAAGTGAAAACTGGATATGACCTTAGGAAGGAAAGAAGGTTGAGGCCGCAGAACCACTCTGTCCTTATGCAGAATAAGGTATGGCTCCCTGCATGACAAGGCTGCCAGCTCGGAAACCCTTCTGGCCAAAGCCATAGCCACCAAGAAAACCAACTTTCGGGTTAGTAGCACAAGAGGGATTTCTGTCAGAGGTTCAAACGACTGCCTTTGTAAAGCTGACAAGACCAGATTTAAATTCCAGGGGCAGAGGGGAGCTCTAATAGGGGGATTTACATGCAAGACCCCTGCAAGAAGGTTTTCATAAGCGAATGGGTGGCCAAGGGTCTTTGAAACCATATCGATAAAGCCGACACCTGCCCCTTTAGAGTACTAAGAGCCAACCCTTTGTCAACGCCAACCTGGAGGAATCGCAAGATCCTGTCAATAAAAAACTTTCGAGGATGCCATTTTTGAGACTCGCACCACTCCACATAGGTTCTCCAGACTCTGTAATAAATATTTCTAGAGACCGGTTTCCTAGCCTGAATCAACGTAGATATGACCTGAGCTGAGAGGCCTCTGCCCTTAAGAATTAGGGATTCAGCCCCCAAGCCGTCAAATTTAGCTGCTGTGAAGCAGGGTGGCAGATTGGGCCCTGAGACAGCAGATCTGGGCGCAGGGGGAGCGGCCACGGCGCCCCGACTGACATCTTCACGATGAGTGCGTACCAAGCCCTCCTGGGCCAGGCTGGGGCCACCAGGATCACAGGCCTGCGCTCCACCCTGATCCTCCGTAGAAGGCGGGGAATCATCTGCAGTGGAGGGAACGCATACAGGAGAGAAAACTGGTGCCAGGGGCAAACCAACGCATCGGTCCCGTAGGCCGAGGGATCCCTGGCTCGGGATATGAATTTGTCCAACTTTTTGTTGGATCTCGTTGCCATAATGTCCACATCTGGGACTCCGAATCTTTGGCAAATCTCTTGGAATACCTGGGGGTGAAGAGACCACTCCCCCGGGAGCAACTGTTGACGACTCAAAAAATCTGCTTGAGAATTGTCTATCCCTGGGATGAACACCACCGAGATGCAGGGTACATGGGCTTCGGCCCATGAGAAAATCAGGTTTACTTCCCTTTGGGCTGCTAGGCTCCTCGTGCCCCCCTGGTGGTTTATGTATGCCACCGCAGTGGCATTGTCGGACTGTATCCTTACTGGCAGACCCTGAAGGGGGAGAGTCCAGGCGATCAGGGCCAGCCGAGCAGCTCTGATCTCTAGGATATTGATGGGAAGCAGTTTTTCTGCCTCCGACCACTGCCCTTGCTGGGTCTGTCCTTCTAGAACTGCCCCCCAACCTGACAGGCTGGCATCCGTGGCTACTATCTTCCACGTGATGGGGCAAAAGGATTTCCCCATTGACAAATTTTGAGGGACCAGCCACCAAAACAGGCTGCGCCGGACTCCTGGGGAGAGCACTAACGGACGATCTAACGCCTGAATGGACTTGTTCCAAGCAGAGAGAATGGCTGCCTGGAGATATCTGGTCTGGATCTGGGCGTAGGGCACTGCCTCGAAGGCGGCCACCATCTTCCCCAGCAGTCGCATACATAGGCGAATAGTCGGCCTCTTCTTGCCTAAGATCACTTGAACTGCTTGAGTTATTGATCTGACCTTTGCTTGAGGTAAAAATATCCTCTGGCAGTCTGTATCTAGCCGAAGGCCTAGATATTCCAACTGCTTTGTGGGTTTCAATATCGATTTTTCTTGGTTCACAATCCACCCAAATTTCTCTAGATGCTGAACTGTGCGAACTACTGCATGATTGAGGCTGGAAGGTATGCCAGGACCAAAATGCCTTCTGTCCTTAGGACGTCTAGCACCGGGGCTAACACCTTTGTGAATACCCGCGGAGCTGTTGCCAACCCGAAAGGGAGGGCTACGAACTGGTAATGACGGTGATCTATCATAAAACGAAGAAACTTGTGATGTGCCGGGTAGATCGGCACGTGCAGATACGCATCCTTTATGTCTATAGATGCTAGAAAGTCGTCTTGACCGAACGTATGGACTCCATACGAAAGGTCTGAATCTTTAGAAAGCGATTTAGGCGTTTGAGGTCTAAGATAGGCCTGACGTCGCCATTGGGCTTTGGTATTATGAAAAGGTTGGAGTAGAATCCCAGACCCCATTCCTGGGTTGGTACTTCTACAATTACTCCTTGGAGCAAAAGACGATCCAATGCTTTTACAAGAGAGGCCCTCTTTAATGGGTCGCTTGGAAGACTTGACCCCTGAAAATGAGGAGGGGGGACTTCCCGAAACTCTAGCTTGTAGCCCGTGGCTACCATGGACAGTACCCAAGAGTCGGGAATTCTGGCCTCCCACACTTCGGAGAAAAACCGAAGCCTTCCCCCCACCCAAGAGAGTGGGGGCGCCCCTTCATGAATCTGACTTGATGACTGGTTTAACGGCTTGCGAGACCATGGCCTCTTGCCAGCCGTGGCTTGTCCTTGTGGGCGGCTATTAAATGCTGAACGCCCGGGAGGCCGTCGATACTGACGGGAAGTTGAAGGGGCCGAGCCTGCGAAGGCCTGTCGCTTAAACGCGGGCCCACGCGATTATTTCTTGACAGGCAAGAAAGAACTTTTACCACTTGATATGGTCTGTATATATTTATCTAGGTCTTCACCGAATAGTCTCCCACCATGAAAGGGAAATCCTGCTAAAAGCCTTTTGCAGGGTGCCTCTGCTGACCAGTTTTTCAGCCACAAAAGGCGACGCATATGAACCAACAGCAGAGATAAACGGGACGCCTGTTGAATGGAGTCCTTAATAGCATCTACTGCAAAGCAGAGAGCCCTTGGGAGGTCAGCCAATTCACGAGCTTGCTGAGCCGGTATGTCCCTTAATATCTGTTTAGTCTGATCCTTTAAAGCCTGACAAACGCCAATGGCTGCCACCGCTGGCTGAACCACGGCACCTACTGTGGTAAAAGAAGCCTTCAGTAGGGTCTCCAACTTTTTGTCGACTGGATCTTTAAACATCTGGACATTTTCAACCGGACAGGTCAGGGATTTATTTACGCAGGAAATGGCTGCGTCCACGGTAGGGAGTGCCCATTTCTTTGCAAATTCCTCTTCCATAGGATAGAGAATAGTGAACCTTTTAGGAGGGATAAAAATCCTATCAGGTCGAGCCCAATCCTGAAAAATCAGGGTGAACCGGAAAAGACGCACCACTCAACGGTGCCTTCAAGGAACCTAAAGAGGATACCGCGGGGGCTAATTGTTCTGACACTGGAAGTTTAAAAGCAGTGCGAACCATATCTGTCAGAGACTGGATCCACAGGCTCTCTGCTTGAGAAGCCGAAAAAATTTAATCTATAGTGGAACCCTCAATGTCTGAACCGTCGGGACTCGGGTCCGCTCGATCCCCCTGTGGGTCCAATTCCTCCGAAGAGAGGACCTCTGCATCAGAAAACACCAATCTATGTGACGGGGATCTAGCCCGTTTGCCACCTGGCAAAGAGCAGGCAATTAAAGCAGTTAACCTTTCCTCTAGCCCACCCAGGGTGGTCGCTAGCATTTCTTCCGTAACGTAAACGGGAATGGGTTGATTGGGGGCCGCCTCTGCCCCTAGCACCCTCAATGGCTCCTGCAACATGCTGTTCGGTGGTCTATCTGGTGAGGGTGGGACCGCTAGAGCCTGGCCCAAATCCTCTGACCCCGATGGAGACCCCTTTAGTTTTTTGGTACCTTTTGCAGCCTTAGCTGGTCCTGATCCCTTGGGAGCCATTGCACAACCTTGAGACACCCCTAAAGCCAACACCCAACTGTTGTAGCTAGAAGTGAACCATTAATAAGAACAGGCTATGGTAAAATCTTTCCAAATTTTCATACGCCCGAGAAGGCGGCAATACCGAGGAAGGTCCTGTGAGTATTGCCACACCAATGCCCGTTAGCTGGAGCCCAAGGTTGCACCGACTCAGATACTGCCAGATCTAAGGCTGAGTCCCTTTAAGAAAAAAAACTTTTTTTTTTTTCTGGTCAGTATGGAGCTAAGTCCAGACCTGAAGATCCACAAACCCCCACTGGGTGTCACTGTTAGCCAGAAATAGCTCAGCTGCGCGCTCTGTGTCCTCAGCCTCCTCTGCCTTCAGGAGGGAATGACCAGCCAGGAAATGCTTTGCTGCTTTAATTAAGACCTGACGCTGCTGGCCCGCCCCCCCCACGCACGCTGACGCTGTAAAAGGCGGCGCGCACGCCCGCGCGCGCCCCCCCCCCCCACGCTGAAACCAACATGGAGGAAGCAGAAAGCAGAGGAGAAGCCTGGACCAGCGCTAGCAACCCAACAGACACCAGGCAAGACACTAATCTTATTGTAGTGCACACATAGAGGAAGCTGTCCCCATAGGCTTCCTAAGAAACAGGAGTTTTGCCAGCATTTCCTCCTTATAGCACATGGGGCTGCAGTATCATGCTAACAGGCAGATCTGGGGGGAGTAGTAAATACATATCTTTAAAAGCATACATATACCTACATGTTATCTGGGTAAACATTAGTACATCCCATCCTGCCTCAAAAGACATAGTGGAGATAGTGGCTGATGCACAAGCATACCATTAGCCGACCCAGAACCCCCAGGGGGATACCTACTGTCGAACCAAGTCCCGCAGGTTCCCTCTTACCTGCTCCACGCCGCAGGGTATTGCAAAATGCAAGAGGCCCAACCTTCCCCCATCTCCATGGGTATTGTCTTGGACTTGGACCTTCAGGGACCGGGGTCCTGTGTTAAGGAACCCACACACCTGGACCTATATAGCATCCTGGCATCAGTAGCGTTTAGTTCTTGGAAGAGACTAAGGCACTGGAGCCCAGAATCCAGCCCTCCAAGGAGAGGCATTATAGGAAAACCCCACTCCAGCAGGGCCCGGGTACCGTACACCTTGGCTTTGAAGCACTTCGGACGGATCCGGCTAGCTATCCTGGGTCCCGAGACCCGAGGGACAGCTAGACGTGACCAACACCTAAGACACTGGCGAAAAAACTGAAGCACTCCCAGTGGGAGGGGGTTATATAGGGAGGAAACTTCCTGTGAAATTGATTACACCAGTGTCCACACCTGAAGGTACCCATATAACCCAAGTGTAATGGCTATGCGCTCTGTGTCCCGTGATGAACGATAAAGAAAACGACGTTTTGAAAAACGACACAAAAAATTCAAGCATGTTGGAATTTTTTTTTGTCGTTTTTTTGAAGACAAAAAACTACGTTTTGCCCACACACGATCAATTTAAATGACGTTTTAAAAAACGTCGTTTTTTTTCATCGCAAAAAACGACCGTGTGTACGCGGCATAAGTGTTTTTCCTCCAAACAAAAATGTAGCTTGTGAGAAGGCAGGTTAACTTTCAAAAAAATAAAAAAGGTGTAGGTGAGATAAGACCAAACAATAATGTTACAATGGTGGTAACTTGACAACAAAAAACATGGAGATGACTAGAAATGAAGATCTGGATTTGAAATAAAGAACAAAAAAAAGGGGGGAAAAAAAATAAAACATAATATTCATGAGATCAGCATGAAAAAAGTTTCACAAACTTAGTCAGAACTCTGTGTGAATATCAGCAGCAAAAGAAGATAATTATTGTTCATTTTTGTCCCATTCTAAAGATTATTTAAATGCGCTGCATTTAAACGATGCAATAATGTTGGCAGCGTGACGAATGTGCTATCTCCATTACAAACGCTACTTTTACCGAAGGTGTGCTCCCGTCTCATACTTTATTCTGAGCATGCGCAGGTTTCTTAGCATACACACGTTTGAGTTTCTCGTCGGAAACCAGCCCAACGAGGAACTCGACGAGCCAAATTGAGACTCCCGTCGAGGAAAAAGAGAACTTGCTCTCTTTTTTGCTCGTCGAGTTCCTCGACAGTTTCCTCGATGAAAAACGTACACACGATGTCAGGGCATCAGTCCTGTTCAGCCCCAAATCCCTCAGCTGCGTGGCAGGCCAGCGCTATCGCGCTCGCCTGTTTCGCGTGCACGCATGCGCGGTGTGACCGCGCGACGCACGGGCGCGCACAGGCTCGTTCCGCTCTCGGCCAATCAGAGACCTGAGCGGCTTATTTAAACCAGCCCCTTCCTCCTCTCAGGTTGCTGGTTTGTAACAGCTTCTGAGATACTTTGCTCCTGAAATACCTGTTTGATCCTTGGAATACTTGACCTTTGGCTTACGTCCCAGACTGCTGCTCTCTTTAACCCATTGACCCCTGGCTTGAACTTTGGACTTCCTGCTTTCTCCAATCCGTGACCTCCGGCTTGAACATTGGACTTCCTTCTCTCTCTAACCCCTGACCATGGCTTGTTTCTCAGGTCAGTCTTCAGCCCTGTCCTTGCTTTGAAGTGCCTTGTTCCAGGACTGTTTCCTGTGTGATCCTCATCGGTCCCCAGCGGGCTATCACCACCCAGATCCTGCTCTACGTTTCAGACCTCCACGGTGCCTCCCGGCGCATCCTTCCCCCTGTCCCCATTCCAGGGGGCGGATAGCGCCAGGTCGCAAAGGTGAGCCGCCCTCAGCATCTCGGCCTTGGTAAGTTATCACGTGACACACGACCGGTTTCCTCTGCAAAAAAACTCTCCCACCAAGTTTCTTGATGGATTCTGTCGAGGAAACCGGTCCTGTTTACGAGGCCTGAGGGAATAAATTCAGACTGTGTGCAAGCAAAGAATTCTAAAGAGGAAGAAAAGCCTCACGCTAACTGTTTTTAACCACTTAAGGACCACCTAATGCCGATATACATTGGCAGAATGGCACGGCTGGGCACAGATACGTACTTGTACGTCGCCTTTAAGATCCCAGCCATGGGTCATGGGCACACTGTCACTGGCGCGATCGCGACCCGGTCCGAAGCTTCATGACCTCACCCGCAGGAATCCTATGATCGGGTCACAGGAGCTGAAGAACGGGGAGAGGTGTGTGTAAACACACCTTCCCTGTTCTTCTCAGTGGCAGTGTCACTGATCGTCTGTTCCCTGTTATAGTGCCCCCTAGTGGTTAACCCCTTCACTGACATTGTCATTTTCACAGTAACAGTGCATTTTTATAGCACTTTTCGCTGTAAAAATTACAATGGTCCCAAAAATTTGTCAAAAGTGTCCGATGTGTCCGCCATAATGTCGCAGTCGTGAAAAAAAAAAAAAAAAGGCTGATCGCCGCCATTACTATTAAAAAAAAAAATTATTAATAAAAATGCCATAAAACTATCACCTATTTTGTAAACGCTATAACTTTTGTGCAAACCAATTAATAAACGCTTATTGCGATTTTTTTTACCAAAAATAAGTAGAAGAATGTGTATCGGTCTAAACTGAGAAAGAATTATTTTTTATATATATATTTTTGGGGGATATTTATTATAGCAAAAAGTTAAAAATATAAAAAAAAATTCAAAATTGTCGCTCTATTTTTGTTCATAGAGCAAAAAATAAATACCGCAGAGGTGATCAAATACCACCAAAAGAAAGCTCTATTTGTGGGAAAAAAAAGGACGCCAATTTTGTTTGGGAGCCACGTTACACCACCGCGCAATTGTCAGTGTAGCGCCCCTGTACTTCCAAGTAGGGACGCTGTTTAAATCTAGAGGGGGGATAAACGACTTACTCAGCTCTCATCTATGTGAATTATGTTAGTTTAGTGCTGTGCTGTTGTCTCATTCTGTGTTCCAAAGATACCTTTCTATCTTGGAACGACAGGTGGCGGCATTGGAGACCAGCAGAAGTGCCTTCTTGCCAGCAGCCAATCAGAGGAAATTTTCCCTTGCGGGGCATGCTGGGGGAGGGTACTTCTTTAGGGCGCCATCTTGGCGTCGGGAGATCGAGATTGGATCCGGGTGCGGCACCCACCTTTAGGGTGTGCGCACATCACGGGCCCCGGTGTTATGGCCTACCAGGTGTCAAGCGCGCAGGCCGAAACTGTTTTAGAGACTGTTACGGTGACTGCTCCTGTTAATGCGGTCTCCGTCTGGCGTGCTTTCGCTGTAATGACTGAAGGCTACCTACCCATCCGGATTTGTCTGTTGCCCCGGCTGGGGCCCGCAACTATCTGCCTGCTGAGGAATACAATTCCTCGGACCTGGAATCCCTATCAGACGACGGGGGGATTGAGCAGTACTTTGAGCCCGAGTTCCCAGAACAACAGGGCTTTGGAAGATTCCGGGCCCCCAGAACTCGACGGAGGAAGAAACGCTCCGGCTGGAACGTACCTGATGCATCTCGCTCATCGAACCCGAGCATCCCGCAGCTGACCTGGGGAGTTGGTGAGTCTTTGCCTGTTTCTAACCTCACCGCTCCCTTAACCACTGTTGTGCCTACACTTAAAAGGGCTCCTGACTCTATAGTTCAGCCAGGATATGGAGATCCCCGCATGCTGCCGAATTTGGCCTGTCTCCAGCGGATCGTGATGCCCAGGGTCGCTGCGGATTATGGCTGGGAGTACCCATACGTGCCCTCGGCACTCCTGCTTGAAATTGACCGGGAGCGAGAGGGATGGTACCATGACGAGATATGGTCCCATCTGAAGGTACCCAGGTGCGTTAAGGGCACGGATCTCAACCTTGCATACCTGAATCCCAGGTTTGAGCGTTGTCTAAGAGATTGGAGCCCTGGGAGATACATTTTTGCGGATCGTGTGGTCTTGAAATGCCCCGGGAAGGTGGATCAGGTGTTCTCTATCACCACCACTGACTCCCACGGGAACACTCTTATATTGCATGACCCACGCTTCTACCGCTGAGGCCCCATGCCTATGTTTCAATCACTGCTGCTTTTGAAGAAGACCTGGACAAGGACTCCCCTATTCAAATGTTTGTTTGCCTATAACACCGGATCCACATATTGGTGCATGTGCAGAACTTCGGAAAGGATTTGTCTCAGTTAGTCAGAATAGGTTTTTGCGGGTCCTTCTTCCTTTGCAGCACCAGAAGAATTCTCAGCAAGGGAGATGGCATGTTTTATATTTCCCTCTTGTTGCTGTACATGCTGATAGGGATGAGCCGAACACCCCCGCGTTCGCGCGAACATTTAGAACCCCATTGAAGTTACATAGTTACATAGTTAGTTACATAGTTAGTCAGGTTGAAAAAAGACACAAGTCCATCCAGTTCAACCATAAAAAAAAATAAACAAATTAAAACACAGTACATCCCATACACCCAACTCTATACCCACAGTTGATCCAGAGGAAGGCAAAAAACCCCAGCAGAGCATGATCCAATTTGCTACCGGAGGGGAAAAAATTCCTTCCCGATCCCCCGAGAGGCAATCGGATTTACCCCGGATCAACTTTACCAACAAAACTTAGTACTCAGTTATATTATGTGCATTTAGGAAAGAATCCAGGCCCTTCTTAAAGCAATCTACTGAGCTGGCCAGAACCACCTCTGGAGGGAGTCTGTTCCACATTTTCACAGCTCTTACTGTTAAGAAACCTTTCCGTATTTGGAGGTGAAATCTCTTTTCTTCCAGACGTAAAGAGTGCCCCCCTTGTCCTCAGTGTTGACCTTAAAGTGAATAACTCAACACCAAGTTCACTATATGGACCTCTTATATATTTGTACATGTTGATCATATCCCCCCTTATTCTCCTCTTCTCAAGAGTGAATAAATTTAGTTTTTCTAATCTTTCCTCATAGCTGAGCTCCTCCATGCCTCTTATCAGTTTAGTTGCCCTTCTCTGCACTTTCTCCAGTTCTCCGATATCCTTTTTGAGAACTGGTGCCCAAAACTGGACTGCATATTCCAGATGAGGTCTTACTAATGATTTGTACAGGGGCAAAATTATATCTCTATCTCTGGAGTCCATACCTCTCTTAATACAAGAAAGGACTTTGCTCGCTTTGGAAACCGCAGTTTGGCATTGCATGCCATTATTGAGCTTATGATCAACTAAAACCCCCAGACCTTTCTCCACTACAGATCCCCCAATTGAACTCCCCCTAGCATGTATGATGCATGCATATTCTTAGCCCCCAAGTGCATAACTTTACATTTATCAACATTAAACCTCATCTGCCACTTAGTCGCCCAATTAGACAGAGCATTGAGGTCGGCTTGTAAATTGGAGACATCCTGCAAGGACGTTATTCCACTGCATAGCTTGGTGTCATCTGCAAAGACAGAAATGTTACTTTAGATCTCAGACCCAATATCATTTATAAATATATTGAAAAGTAAGGGACCCAACACTGAACCTTGGGATACACCGCTGATAACCTTGGACCATTCAGAGTAAGAATCATTAACCACAACTCTCTGAATCCTGTCTTTCAGCCAGTTTTCTATCAATTTACAAACTGATATATCTAATCCTGTAGACCTTACCTTACACATGAGCCGTGTGTGGGGAACTGTATCGAACGCTTTTGCAAAATCCAAGTATACCACGTCCACTGCCATGCCTCTGTCCAGGGTTTTACTTACCTCTTCATAAAAGGAAATCAGGTTTGTCTGACAACTTCTGTCTTTCATGAATCCATGCTGTCTGCTGCTTAAATAGTTTGTTTCCAGCAAGAACTCATCCATGTGGTCTTTTATTAAACGTTCCAGTATCTTCCCAACTATAGAAGTTAAACTAACAGGTCTATAGTTACTTGGTAAAGACTTTGTTCCCTTTTTAAATATAGGCACCACATTGGCTCTACGCCAATCCAGTGGTACTATTCCTGTCATTAATGAGTCCCTAAATATTAGATACAGTGGCTTTGAAATTTCAGAGCTCAATTATTTTAGGATCCGTGGGTGGATGCCATCTGGTCCAGGTGCTTTATCCACCTTTATTCTGTCTAAATATTTCTGGACCATATCACTTTTGAGCCATTGTGGATTTGGGGCTGTGTCACCCCCCACCCCCATTATGGACATGAGCTCCCCCATACTCCATTGTATACACAGAGCTGAAGAAAGCATTTAATACATTTGCCTTCTCTATGTCCTCAGTCACCCACTCTAGATTATTTTGTAAAGGGCCTACATGCTCAGACTTGACCTTTTTACTATTAATATATTTAAATCATTTTTTGGGGTTTGTCCTACTATCTTTTGCAATCTGTCGTTCATTATGAATTTTTGCATCCTTGATTTCCTTTTTACATATTCTATTTATATTCTTTGTAACATTTAAACGACACTAGTGTTCCTTCATTTTTATATTTTTTAAAAGCTATTTTCTTATTGTTTATAGCTTTTTTAACTTTGACCGTGAGCCACATAGGTTTTATCTTTAGCCTTTTCAACTTATTGCCCATGGGAATATACTTTGCAGTGAGGTTCCATCTGTGCCAATATTCCCTCCCAGTCCAAGCCCTGGAGAGCAGTCCTCATGCTTTAAAAATTTGCTCTCTTGAAATTAAGTGTTTTTATTTTTCCTGTATGTATTTCTTGCTTATAGTTAATATTAAATGAAATCATGTTATGATCACTGCTACCCAGGTGTTCCTTTATCTGAACATTAGTAATAAGCTCTGCATGGTTTGAGATTACCAAGTCCAACAGAGCATCATTCCTAGTTGGGGCCTCAATAAACTGGACCATAAAATTGTCCTGCAATAGGTTTTTACATTTTTGTCCTTTAACTGTCCCAGAAATTCCATTATTCCAGTCAATTTCTGGGTAGTTAAAATCCCCCATTATTATCACCGTCCCAGCCCCTGCAGCCCTTTCCATCAGTGCAAGGAGCCGAGTCTCCACCTCCTCATTAACATTGGGTGGTCTATAACAAACTCCAATGATTAACTTTGAACTTCGCACATCTGTATGCAGTTCCACCCATAATGCTTCAACTTCATCACACTCTCCATCAACCAGGTCCTCTTTCACGCTTGCTTTGAGGTCATTTCTCACATAGAGACAGAAGCCTCCACCTTTCCTTTTTACCCTGTCTTTCCGAAAGAGAGCATAGCCAGGAATATTAATAGCCCAATCATGTGAGGATTGAAGCCAAGTTTCAGCAATACCGATTACATCATAGCTCTCCTCATGCACCAGAGCTTCCAACTCACCTGTTTTGCTTGTAATGCCGCGTACACACGATCATTTTTTGTGATGAAAAAAAAAGAAGTTTTCAAAAACGTCATTTAAAATCACTGTGTGTGGGCAAAACGTCGTTTTGTCTTCAAAAAAACGTCCAAAAAAAATTCGAACATGCTTGAATTTTTTATGTCGTTTTTCAAAACGTTGTTTTTTGTGTCATAAATAGTGATGGTGTGTGGGCAAAACGATGTTGAAAACTATGTTTTTAAAGCCGCGCATGCTCAGAGGCAAGTTATGAGACGGAGCTTCAATGGAACAGAGTGCCGTCGAACGTGGCTTACGTCACCACGCTTTACTAGAGCATTTTGGAAAAACAATGGTGTGTATGCAACGTCGTTTTGGAAAATGAAGTTTGAAAAACGTCGTTTTGTTTCATCACTTGAAAAGTCGTTTTTTTTCATCAAAAAAAATGACCGTGTGTACGCGGCATAAGGCTTCTGGCATTGGTGAACAAACACTTCAATGTATTGTTACATTTTTCGCTGGTGTTTTTCATATGATTCATATAATTTTTAGTAGTGCAAATGGCACTATAATTTCCAATGGCTGTTTGCAACATGGGAACTTTCTTGTCACCTGCCATAACCCCACCTCCATCTATCCCCATTCCACTCTCCATTAATGTCTGACCCCTAACTGACCTGTGTGCCCGATGTAATTCTAGTTCACCCTCCCCCACTATGGGACTCGAACGTTCGAATTCAAAAGTGCTCATTTTAAAGCCCAATATTCAAGTTATTGTTGGAAAACATCTTTGAGAACCTGGGTCTTGCCCCAAGGAACATGTATCATTGGAATTTTTTTTTTTAAAAAATGTATTTTTTTCTGGAGTAGCGATTTTAATGATGCTTAAAGTGAGAGAAAAAAATCAAAATTCCTTTAAATATCGTACCTGCTGGGTGTCTATAGTATGCCTGTGAGGTGGCACGTGTTTACAACTGTCCCTGTGCAAAATGAGATTACTCTCAGAAAAAAAATGTATTGTATTGTAATGACCACTCCCACCAGGTCATTACAAGACCCAGTGCTGATCCTGACCTCCCTGGGGCCCTAAGCAAAATGACAAGGCACATTAAAAATGAGAAGTGGGGGGGGCGCTGACGACAGTGAGATGTCACATTAAAGAAAGTTGAGAAGCGGGGGGGAGGGGGTGTTCTGCTGTCGGAAATGACTCAGCCAGCGAGTTTAGAAGCGGGGTGAAGGGGCGAAAATGACTTCTCACCAGGTGGGGCCTCTAGTAATTTGGGGGGCCTTTAGGGAGGATCGGCCCTGACAAGACCCTTTGGACCTATATTCTTTAAACAGCAGTATACAGGCGGTGCAAACAAGATAAGGACTGTAGGTTTGTTAAGTAGAATCTGAACCATGTCATACTTTGCTGCTGCATATTGCACAATTTCCTAAAGAGACCCTCAACAAACTACATGACACTTGTGCCTGATGAGGCCATTGATGTTCCAGTGGTGGCACGTGAGCCTGTCCATACAGGCTTGGCCCCCCAAAGCGCACGTGCTGTGTGACAACAATATATCGATTATTTTAGAGGTAGGGGGGCCATTACAATGCCAGATCTTGGCTGAATAAATTATTTTTTGGGGAAAGAAAAATTCTAGAAAAAAGACGGGTTGCCATCCGGGGCCCCCTTTGAACAAATTCTGTGAAGAACTCCTGTTCTCTGAAGGCCTCCATTATTTCTGCAAGTCAAAATTAAGCAAAAAAAGCTAATGTCAGTGAAGCCTTTTACTACTAAGCTGTCTCCCTATATCTAACCCACAAACTCATCCACTGATCATAAAGTCCAAAATCGAGTTGCGTATCGTTGTACTGCACGCTCGTTTCTTCTGACTTTTTCTACAGACTGTGAACGACGTTCTCACTCACGCAATATCCCTTTATAAGTGAAGTAACACCAAGTACGTTTAGGTGCAAACTATACAGCACAAGTGCAGTAAACTACAAGTGTGTTTAGGTGCAAACTATACGGCCCAAGTGCAGTAACACCAAGTACGTTTATGTGCAAACTATACGGCACAAGTGCAGAAACACCAAGTACGTTTAGGTGCAAACATTATGGCCCAAGTGCAGTAATACCAAGTATGTTTAGGTGCAAACTATATGGCACAAGTGCAGTAACACCAAGTACGTTTAGGTGCAAACTATACGGCTCAAGTACGTTTAGGTGCAAACTATACAGCACAAGTGCAGTAATACCAAGTATGTTTAGGTGCAAACTATATGGCCCAAGTGCAGTAATACCAAGTATGTTTAGGTGCAAACTATACGGCACAAGTGCAGTAACACCAAGTACGTTTAGGTGCAAACTATACAGCACAAGTGCAGTAAACTACAAGTATGTTTAGGTGCAAACTATACAGCACAAGTGCAGTAACACCAAGTACGTTTAGGTGCAAACTATACAGCACAAGTGCAGTAAACACCAAGTACGTTTAGGTGCAAACTATACAGCACAAGTGCAGTAAACTACAAGTATGTTTAGGTGCAAACTATACGGCCCAAGTGCAGTAACACCAAGTACGTTTATGTGCAAACTATACGGCACAAGTGCAGAAACACCAAGTACGTTTAGGTGCAAACATTATGGCCCAAGTGCAGTAATACCAAGTATGTTTAGGTGCAAACTATATGGCACAAGTGCAGTAACACCAAGTACGTTTAGGTGCAAACTATACGGCTCAAGTACGTTTAGGTGCAAACTATACAGCACAAGTGCAGTAATACCAAGTATGTTTAGGTGCAAACTATATGGCCCAAGTGCAGTAATACCAAGTATGTTTAGGTGCAAACTATACGGCACAAGTGCAGTAACACCAAGTACGTTTAGGTGCAAACTATACAGCACAAGTGCAGTAAACTACAAGTATGTTTAGGTGCAAACTATACAGCACAAGTGCAGTAACACAAAGTACGTTTAGGTGCAAACTATACAGCACAAGTGCAGTAAACACCAAGTACGTTTAGGTGCAAACTATACGGCATGAGTGCAGTAAGACCAAGTACGTTTAGGTGCAAACTATACAGCACACGGGCAATACAACACGTTAGAAGACTGCAGCTAGAACAATCAACTGCCAGACAAATAGCAATAGCTAATCTAGCTCAACTATACAGTGTATAAATATATGTACAACTCCTGGGATGTATATATATTCTCTACACACTGTAAATGTAACTAAACTGACTAGCCTCCCTGCTCTATCTATCTATCTAGTAATAAAGACACTGAGCCAGATCCACAAAGCATTACGACAGCGTATCTCCAGATACGCCGCCATAATTTCAAATTTGCGCCGGCGTATCTTTGTTTTGTATCCACAAAACAAGATACGCCGGAATTACGCTAAGATACGGCTGACGTAAGTTTATTACGCTGTCGTATCTTAGTTGCATATTTACGCTGGATGCTAGGGGCACTTCCATTGAATTTCCACGTAAAATATGCAAATGAGATAGATACGCCGATCCACGAACATACACACGCCTGGCGTACTCAATGTTAAGTATGGACGTTGGGCCAGCATCTAATTTTCCGTCGTTCACGTCGTTTGCCTAAACCGTTCGTGAATAGGGATTTGCGTAAGTTACGTTCATGTTGTTTTCATTGACTATTTGGGACGTGATTTCGCGCATGCACACTGGGATATCTCCACAAACGGCGCATGCGCCGTTAAAAAAAAACGTCCTTTATGTGGGGTCAAGCTGATTTACATTAAATCACGCCCACATCTTACTGATTTGAATTGCACGGCCTTAGGCCGCAACAATTACACTACGCCGCCGTAACTTACAGCGGAAATTCTTTGTGGATATGGAAACACCGCTGTAACTTACAGCAGCGTAGTGTAACTTAGATAAGCTACGCATGCAGCACTTCTTTGTGGATCTGGCCCACTGTCTCTCTCTCTCTCTCTCTATAGGACTGATCTCTTTAACAACGCCGCAACACACTACACGAGGCCGCCTTGCAGGCGGCCTTTTATAGTGTGGGGCGTGTGCTAAAGCCCTGAGCCATTATTGGCCAAAGCCACCCTGGCTCTCCGTTTTTTGCGCGCTGTGATTGGCCAAGCATGCAGGACAGCATTAGCGCGCAATTCCGCAGTGAATTATGGGCCGTGGCTCGTCACTCTAATTTGGCGCGAACGACCCATTTTGTTTGATTTTCGACGAACGTACGGACAGACGATGTTTGAGTCGAACTTACGTTCGACTCGAACACAAAGCTTATCCCTACATGCTGAACTGAACAACAACAGCCTGCATTTCAGTACCAGCGTACTGACCGCTAGGGGCAGTGTTCTGCAGACTTTATTTGTGGGGTTTTTCTTTGCAAGCAGAAAAAAATGTATATAATTATTTTCTCCCTTCCTAGGTTCATTGTATTTTATCTTTTCTCATTTAATACATACATATGCCTTTCGGTATCCTTTGAAATTCATTTGAAAAACATTATACAACCTTTTTTTACATTCATGTAATATTCCAATATACATCTATATTTTAACCCAACCCCCCCCCCCTCCTGTCCTCTGCACTCTACATGGAAAATCTATCCGTCAAGAATTTTGGTGGTGCAACACTCGCTTCTCCCAACCAGGAATGCCAAATCTCCTCAAATGTACCCACTGCCTTCCTTCGTTTATAGGGCAGATGTTCTCTGCCCAACAGGGAGTTAACATACGCAATCCATTGCTTCCCTGTAGGGACCGCAGGAGACATCCAATAACGGGCTATAAGCTTTCTTGCTAACTACAGCAGTCTTGTTACCATATAGTACTTTCCTTTTGTATACTTTCCAGCTTCAATGGCCCCAAGCAAATATACCTGGGGACAGTGGCGTCACTAGGGTTGGTGTCACCCGGTGCGGTGAAACATGGTGTCACCCCCCCCCCACCCCCGGCAGAACAGGCAGTAGGGCATTACGCGCCTCTCACGTTGTCATTCTATGGCCCCCCCCCCCAGCCTGCCACAGTGCTAATTGGTAGTGTCACCCAGGGCATTCTTCTTAGGGAAAACGTGCAGGAACTCAACCTTGCACCACATTTTCCCCCAAAGTAGAGGGGTGGGGGTTGAGCGTGCCACAGCAACTGGGTGTGGGAGGGTCCTAAAGGGTCATTAAATACCATGAGGGTGCTACATACAGAGTGCAGCGTTCAGTTGGGTGCAGGGTACAGAGTGCAGGTAGGTGCAGGGTGGGTACAGAGGGTAGGGTGCAGAGTGCAGTTGGGTTCAGAGTGCTGGGTGCAGGTGGGTACAAAGTGCAGGTGGGTACGGAGTGCAGGGTGCAGGTGGGTACAAAGTGCAGGTGGGTACAGAGTGCTGGGTGCAGGGTGCAGGTGGGTGGTGGGTGCAGGGTACAAAGTACAGGTGGCTGCAGGGTGAAGAATGCAGGTGGGCACAGAGTGGGTGCAGAGTGCAGGTGAATTGCAAACAAACTATTTGTGGTTTTGTAAAGTGCATTTTATCAACAGTTCTATAAATGTACTATTGCTGGGATTTGTAGTCCTCTATGGCTGCTGGTATTCTCCATTGCGCTGTATAATGATTATACTGCACAATGCAAATTACCACTGACCAGTTATAGAGGAACTACAAATCCCAGCAATAATACATTATACAGCACAATGCTGAACACCAGCAGCTATAGAGGAACAACAAATCCCAGCAATAATATATTAACCAGCCTGTATAATGGGATTTGTTGTTCCTCTATAGCTGCTGGTGTTTAGCATTGTACTGCTGTATTATACAATGCACACTACAATACAAAATAATACGCATATCACGTGCACTTTGTCCTTGTTATATTACATACCGCTCCCACTTCAGCCAGCTCCCGATCCCGATAGGAGTTCGATGTGTCTGGTGTGGGCCTCCTCGCTCGGTTCCAACTTCCAAATCTGTGCACCGGGCAGCTCACGTGTCCCTCAACAGGTCGCCGTCGCCTTCAGGATGACGCCGCACTGCCTGCTGGTCCGGTCCGTCTGTTGCTCCGCGGTATAGAATCCCCCTTAGTGCAGACACCCGCAGTATAGACACCCCCCTTAGTGCAGACCCCTCCATCAGTATAGACCCCCTTAGTGCAGACCCCCTATCAGTACAGACCCCCACAGTATACACACACAGACCCCCCCTTAGTGCAGACCCCCATCAGTACACAATCCCCCCTTAGTACAGAGACCCCCGCAGTATACACACCCCCTTAGTGAAGACCCCCATCAGTACAGGGACCCCCGCAGTATACATCCCCCCATAGTGCAGACCCCCATCAGTACAGAATCCCCCCTAAGTACAGAGACCCCCGCAGAATACACACTCCCCTTAGTGAAGACCCCCATCAGTACAGAATCCCCCCTTAGTACAGAGACCCTGCAGTATACACACCACCCTTAGCGCAGACACCATCAGTACAGAATCCCCCCACAGTATACACATCCCCTTAGTGAAGACCCCCATCAGTACAGAGACCCCCACAGTATACATCCCCCCTTAGTGCAGACCCCCATCAGTACAAAATCCCCCTAAGTACAGAGACCCCCTGATTATACACAACCCCCTTAGTGCAGACCCCCACCAGTACAGAATTCCCCCTTAGTACAGAGACCCTGCAGTATACACCCCACTTAGTGCACACCCCCATCAGTACAGAATCCCCCCGGAGTATACACACCCCCCCCCCCTTAGTGGAGACCAGAATCCCCCCTTAGTTAGTACACTTACCCCCCATCAGCATAGGCAGCCCTCTAACCGAGTCACCCCCCCGCACATGTCACGATCAGACCTCAGAACAGCGCGGCCGCTGATTATGATACACACACAGCAGTGTGTGTCCCTCTGGCGCCTCCTCCTCACTGAATGTAAACACAGAGGAGGAGGCGCCGGCGCCTTCCAGGCTGATCAGCGGGCGGTGTTAGCAGTGCCTGCACGGACCGCGCGTCTGCACCCCCGCACCCCCCCACACCCTCCGCACATCTGCACACCCACACCCTCCGCACCCCCCCACACGTCTGCCACCCCCCCCCCCCACACACACACCCATTAAAAAAAAAATGTAAAAAAAAAAAAACGGGATGGTGTCACCCCTCTAGCGGGTGTCACCCGGGTGAGGGCCGCACCCCCCGCACCCCCCTAGCAACGCCTCTGCCTGGGGATCCAGTGGAACTAGTACCTGTACTACTCTAGTAATACACTGGGAGACTTCCTCCCAGTACCTGTGGAGCTTTGGGCATCTCCATATTAAATGTATGAGGTCCCCTTGCTGTACTTTGCACTTTGGACACATGGGTGTTTCCCTTCTTCCCCATCTGTATAATTATGGCGATGTTCTATAGGCGCTGTGTAGGATAAAGAGTTGCAATAGCTTATGTGATGCAGAGACGGACACCACAGGAACAGATTCAAGCGCCCTTTCTCACTGGTCTCCGTCTATCCCCCCAATGTCTTCTACCCATTTCCTTCGGCTTCTAAAGGAGGCATGGTTCTGTATTGTTATAAGCAGACCCTCATATATTTTTGTTATAAGTCCTCTCTGGATATCTGCTTGCAGGACTGCCGTCATCAAAGGTGACGCTGATGTTACCACCAACGTTCGTGTTGGGTGCTGTACCTGTAAAGCATGCCAGAGCTGGAGATACTGATAGAAGCCCTACGGGCCTAACTGGTATTCCCTACACAGCTGTTCATATGTTTTCAGTACCTCACCTTCATACAGCTGCGAAAAGAACCAGATTCCCCTCTTTTTCCAGTGGGTGAAGCCTGGTAGGTCCTGTTTTTCTGCGTATCTGGGATTGTTCCATATTGGAGTAAAGGGTAACAAACCCTCTGTCCTCAGAGTCTTCCGTAGCTCAACAAGGTTCAACAATTTAGGAAATGTCTAGCACTTATTTTTTTTTTCTTAAACTATTTGGGAGGAAAGGAGATTTCATTCTCTGGCTAGAGGGTGTAGTCTCAGATCCTCCCGTTGGGTTGATGGGTATACACGACTGTGTATACCCACGTGTAAATATGTGTATTGCATATACCATGTGAATGTTTTCTTCTTTATTTTTCAGGATTTGTGGAACCACTATCAACATTGCTGGAGAATGGGGCAGTTAGATACATAAGGGCCAGATTCAGGTAGATCAGAGCATCTTTGCTCTGGAGTAACGCTTCTCATTTACGTTACTCTGCCGAAATTTTAGGAGCAAGTGCTGTTATTCATGAAGCACTTGCTCCTAAAGTTGCGGCAGCGCATCGCAAATGAGCCGGCGGAATTCAAATTGGGCGGGTACGGGGCGTGTAGTATTCAAACTAAGCGCGATCCCGCGGCGAACGTACTGCGCATGCGTCGAGTATCAATGCATCCCAGTGCGCATGCTCCAAATTCTGTCAGTGAACGTCAATGACGTCACATTCCCATTCATGAATGTTTTACGCAAGCGACGCGATTTGTTTTTTTTCCGACGTGATGACGACGCCTATACTTAACATAGGATACTCCACTAGGGGGCTGCTTTATCTATACGCCGCATATCGCTTCCAGAAACGTCGTAAAGTCACTACGTCGCGCCCGAAAAAGATCGTGAATTGCCGATTCACGCTCATTAACATATTTTTTGACGGCGCCATTTTTAAGTTGAAGTAACGATGCGATGGCGAAATTCATTTGCGCCGATCGCATCGGAACTCCAACCCGGCGTTTCTTGTTTTCTGGTTACAGAAAACAAAAACGCCGGCTTAAAGTGACAGTTAGGCTGGCGGATCCATTGATCCGCCAGCCTAACTCTACCTGAATCTGGCCCATAGGATTGTTTAACCACTTGACCACTGGGCACTTAAACACCCTTAATAACCAGACCAATTTTCAGCTTTCGGTGCTCTCACATTTTGAATGACAATAACTCAGTCATACAACACTATAACCAAATGAAATTTTTGTCCTTTTTTTCCCACAAATAGAGCTTTCTTTTGGTGGTGTTTCATCACCTCTGCGGTTTTTATTTTTTTTGCTATAAATGAAAAAAGAACAAAATTTTGCAAAAAATTATAATTTTTCTTCATTTCTATTATAAAATTTTGCAAAAAAGTAATTTTTCTTCATAAATTTGGCCTAAAATGTATACTGCTACATATCTTTGGTAAAAAAAATAAAAAATGTTGGATATTATTTAGTCTGGGTGAAAGTTATGGGGTCTACAAGCTATGGTACCAAATCCTGAAAATTGATCAATTTCATCACACCTGAAGTACTGACAGCCTCTCTCATTTCTTGAGACCCTAACATGCCAGAAAAGTACAAATACCCCCCAAATGACCCCTTTTTGGAAAGAAGACATTCCAAGGTATTTAGAAAGAGGCCTGGTGAGTTTTTTAAAGTTGTAATTTTTTCCCACAATTCTTTGCAAAATCAAGATTTATTTATTTTTCATCAAATTTTCATATTATTAGGTTATTTTTCACACACAGCATATGCATACCACAAATTACACCCCAAAACACATTCTGCTATTCCTCCCGAGTATGGCGATACCCCATGTGTGAGACTTTTACACAGTGCGGCCACATACAGAGGCCCAACATGCAGGGAGCACCCAGGCCAATTCTGACATTTCTCTCCTACATGTAAAAATCATCATTTATTTGCTAGAAAAATACATAAAACCCCAAAACATGATATAAAGATACCTCACATGTGGTTTGAACACCGTTTTTATATGTGGGCGGGACTTGCGTATGCGTTCGCTTCTGCATGTGAGCTCGCGGGGACAGGGGCTGCTGTATGCCCAGAGTATTGCTAAGTATGCCCAGAGTATTGCCCAGAGTATTGCCCAGAGTATTGCCAGAGTATGCCCAGAGTATGCCCAGAGTATTGCCAGAGTATTGCGGAGTATGCCCAGAGTATTGCGGAGTATGCCCAGAGTATTGCAGAGTATGCCCAGAGTATTGCAGAGTATGCCCAGAGTATTGCAGAGTATGCCCAGAGTATTGCCAGAGTATTGCGGAGTATGCAGAGTATGCCCAGGGTATTGCAGAGTATGCCCAGGGTATTGCAGAGTATGCCCAGGGTATTGCAGAGTATGCCCAGGGTATTGCAGAGTATGCCCAGAGTATTGCAGAGTATGCCCAGAGTATTGCCAGAGTATGCCCAGAGTATTGCCAGAGTATGCCCAGAGTATTGCCAGAGTATTGCGGAGTATGCAGAGTATGCCCAGAGTATTGCAGAGTATGCCCAGAGTATTGCAGAGTATGCCCAGAGTATTGCCAGAGTATTGCGGAGTATGCAGAGTATGCCCAGGGTATTGCAGAGTATGCCCAGGGTATTGCAGAGTATGCCCAGAGTATTGCAGAGTATGCCCAGAGTATTGCAGAGTATGCCCAGAGTATTGCCAGAGTATGCCCAGAGTATTGCCAGAGTATGCCCAGAGTATTGCAGAGTATGCCCAGAGTATTGCAGAGTATGCCCAGAGTATTGCAGAGTATGCCCAGAGTATTGCCAGAGTATGCCCAGAGTATTGCCAGAGTATTGCGGAGTATGCAGAGTATGCCCAGAGTATTGCAGAGTATGCCCAGAGTATTGCAGAGTATGCCCAGAGTATTGCCAGAGTATTGCGGAGTATGCAGAGTATGCCCAGGGTATTGCAGAGTATGCCCAGGGTATTGCAGAGTATGCCCAGGGTATTGCAGAGTATGCCCAGAGTATTGCAGAGTATGCCCAGAGTATTGCAGAGTATGCCCAGAGTATTGCAGAGTATGCCCAGAGTATTGCAGAGTATGCCCAGAGTATTGCCAGAGTATGCCCAGAGTATTGCCAGAGTATTGCGGAGTATGCAGAGTATGCCCAGAGTATTGCAGAGTATGCCCAGAGTATTGCAGAGTATGCCCAGAGTATTGCCAGAGTATTGCGGAGTATGCAGAGTATGCCCAGGGTATTGCAGAGTATGCCCAGGGTATTGCAGAGTATGCCCAGGGTATTGCAGAGTATGCCCAGAGTATTGCAGAGTATGCCCAGAGTATTGCAGAGTATGCCCAGAGTATTGCAGAGTATGCCCAGAGTATTGCAGAGTATGCCCAGAGTATTGCAGAGTATGCCCAGAGTATTGCGGAGTATGCCCAGAGTATTGCAGAGTATGCCCAGAGTATTGCAGAGTATGCCCAGAGTATTGCCAGAGTATTGCCAGAGTATTGCCAGAGTATTGCAGAGTATGCCCAGAGTATTGCCAGAGTATGCCCAGAGTATGCCCAGAGTATTGCCAGGAGTATTGCGGAGTATGCAGAGTATGCCCAGGGTATTGCAGAGTATGCCCAGAGTATTGCAGAGTATGCCCAGAGTATTGGCAGAGTATGCCCAGAGTATTGCCCAGAGTATTGCCCAGAGTATTGCCAGAGTATTGCCAGAGTATTGCCAGAGTATGCCTGAGTATTGCAGAGTATGCCCAGGTGAGTATTGCAGAGTATATGCAGCAGGGATGGCTGAGCAGGGAGGGAGGGATGGATGGATCTGTGACTGCATTTGTCACAGATCCAGCCCGCAGCACTGGCGCTGCCATCCGCTCCCTCCCCTCTCCTCTCACACTGTACCGATCGGTACAGAGAGAGGAGGGAGGAACCGGCGTCAGCACATGACGCCGGTCTGTTTACATCTGATCGCGCCGTCATTGGACGGCGTGATCACGTGGTAAACCGCCGCTATCAGCGGCGATTTACCGTGATCCGTGATGCGCCGGGTCCTCTGGACCCGGCGGTCACGGATGTTCCCGTGTGCGCGCCTCAGGAGGCGCGCGGGAGCGCGATTCTGACAGGCCGTTAATTAACGGCCAGTTAGAATACAGCAACCGCCCTAGAGCCGTACTTTCGGCATAGGGCGGTTGCAAAGTGGTTAATATTTTTGTGTGTAATTCCATAGTTCTTACTGTAATATTCAATGAAGCTAATATTTGTACATCTTTAACCACTTCCCGACGGCCGTACGAATATATGCGACCGCCGGGTGCTGCTGAATCTCTGACTGGATGCATATATGTGTCCAGCGCTCTTCCTGGCCACTAGAGGGCGCGCGCGCCAGGCACTCGCAATCTGCGGTTACAGGGACAAGGAATGGATCTCTGTGTGTAAACAGAGAGATCCATGTCCTGTCAGGGGAGAGAGGAGACCGATCTGTGTCCCTTGTACATAGGGACACAGCATCGGTCACCTCCCCCAGTCACCCCCCTCCCGCCACAGTTAGAACACACCCAGGACACACATTTAACCCCTTCCATGCCCCCCTAATGTTAACCCCTTCACTGCCAGTCACATTTATACAGTAATCGGTGCATTTTTATAGCACTGATCGCTGTATTAATGTGAATGGTCCCAAAAATGTGTCAAAAGTGTCCGATGTGTCCGCCATAACATCGCAGTCCCAATAAAAATCGCAGATCGCCGCCATTACTAGTAAAAAAAATTAATAATGAAAATTAATAATAATTCTGTCCCCTATTTTGTAAGCGCTATAACTTTTGCGCAAACCAGTCGATTATTGCGATTTTTTCAATTTTTTACCAAAAATATGTAGAATAATACGTATCGGCCTAAACTGAGAAAAAACATGTTTTTTTTTAAAAATAAAAAAACGGGCTATTTATTATAGTAACAAGTAAAAAATATTATTTTTTTGTTTATAGCGCAAAAAATTAAAACCGCAGAGATGATCAAATACCACCTAAAGAAAGCTCTATTTGTGGGGGAAAAACTACGCCAATTTTGTTTGGGAGCCACGTCGCACGACCGCGCAATTGTCAGTTAAAGCGATGCAGTGCCAGAAGCTGAAATTTCACCTGGTCAGGAAGGGCTATACGTGCCCAGTAAGAAAGTGGTTAAGTTAATTTATTTTTCATTTCTTTCTCTGTTGCTGTCACACTGACCAGGCCGGCATTCAGGCTTGAATGCCTTGTTTGGATACTGGGGACAGTGTCATTTCAAGTGGGGGGAGTAAGTAGTGCCCCTGTACTTCCAAGTACGGATGCTGTTCAAATCTAGAGGGGGATGAGAGACTTACTCAGCTCTCATCTATGTGAATTATGTTAGTATAGTGCTGTGCTGTGCTGTTGTCTCATTCTGTGTTCCAAAGATACCTTTCCAACTTGGAACGACAGGTGGCGGCAGTGGAGACCAGCGGGAGCGCCTTCTTGCCAGCAGCCAATCAGAAGAGGTTTTCCCTCAAGGGGCATGCTGGGGGAGGGTACTTCTTTAGGGCGCCATCTTGGCGTCGGAAGTTCGAGATTGGATCCGGGTAGGGCACCCACCTTTAGGGTGTGCGCACATCACGGGCCCTGGTGTTTTGGCCTACCAGGCCGGGACGAACGTGCTACGCGGAGTGCCTGACTCTGGGCCCTCATGGCCCGGAGCAACTAAATCTGCAGAGAGGCCCCAGTGACTTACTGGTCCTCAGTTCTATGAGAAGATCCCAAGCGAGTTGTGCTGTTCAGTGGTGAGTCAGTCTGAGGAGAGCCCGGAGGCAGGAGATCCAACAAGGCCTAGACGAGCAATCGGGGATCAAGGTGACCGGACACTGGGAGTTTGTTTTAAGGCAACCTGTCAGTCGATCACCTAATATCAAGACCTACCTGAAGACAATTCAGGCAAACTACTTTACTGAGAAGGAACCGCTCCACCAAGTTACATTCCAGAGCAAGGGCCTGTGGCAGAGGTACCACTCCTATTACATTGAGCCAAGTCTGTGGCAGAGGCTTGTTTTCCTTCTTAGAGTTCCGAGTGATACTCCGGCTGCCAGTTCTGTAAGAGAGACTGTCCGGGTACACTACACCCACTCCGGCTGGAGTGGCAATGTAACCAAGGTATCGTAGAAGCAGGACTGCTTCTGTACATAGTTAAGGCCTGAACCTGCAACTTTTTCTTTCACCATCTTTTCTTTATTCACCTGAAGTTACCTGTTGCCGTGTTGGGCACAAGAATAAAAGCACAGAAAACGACATCTTGCTGTTTGAACATTCTATCATTGGTCACACCATCTATTTTCATCGTACCCCCTAGACATGCTACAGAGGTAACAAAGATGAAGGCTAATGAGAAAGGCTGGAGCGCTGTAGGTGCAAGTCAGTTGGATGCAGATCAGAGGATGCAGGTCACCGGACACAGGTCAGCGGATGCAGGTCACTGGATGCTGATTTACTGGTTAGCAGGATGCTGGTCAGCAAGATGCAGGTCACCAGAAGTAGGTGCACCTGAGAGTAACAGGCACACGCAAGTGCAGACAACAGCAGGAGAGGAATCAGACAAGCCAGGTCATTCACAGAGGATCAGTTCAAGCAAAAAGCAACAGGCAAGGAATGGTCAGAGTTCAGGCTGGATTCGGCAACAGAGGATCTGATAAACAGAGTAGGGTCAAGGAAGCCAAAGGTCAGGACTGGAGATGGCAGCGGAGTCAGAAAGCCAGGTCAGTATGATGCAGGTTCAGGATATATAAAAAAAAGTAGTGACGAGCGCAATCTTAAATGCACTGAATCGTGAACAAATGATAAAATAATTAATCTGTATAAATAACCCATTGTGTCATATGAAACTTCAGGTAATGAGCGCAATCCTAAATGTAACAAATGGTGAAAAAAATATTTAAATAGCAATAAATCTAATAAAAGTATCATATAAATAACACCACGTGTCATAAACTCAATCCAAATATATTAAGTGAAGGAATGTTGAATAAACTGAATAAGTGCTGACTACTCCAATGATCTGTGAAAATTCTGTGAAAAAAAGTCAATATGCAAAGTTTTAAATGTCCAATAGCTGTCAGATGAGTGCTATCAAAAACAACACACATATGCTTCACAGATGAATCTTCCTAGATGATGGGCTCACAGAGCGCTTACCTCCCCTTGTATAACAGTAGCCTGAAGTGACTGCAACCAAACTTGATAGACACTGCGGCATCCTGGTATCTGCGATCCAAATCTTAGTCTTCAACAAAATGGAGACTCGCCGTAGGATGCAGAAATCATCAAGGAGGAAACAAAAGAATACAAGTTTCCATGGTGAAGTACATAAAACAGGGGGTTTATTAAAGAATAAAAAAACTGCTTACAAGCATGTGTTTAAAAACGCAAGTAACGAAAATACCCGTCGGACGGGGTTCCGCGTCACTTCCGGTCACGTCTAGCTATCCTTATGCGTTGCGTCATGGCACATGACTTCATCAGAGGATTCTGATTGGCTAGATTGTGTTTCCTTATATGTACTACTAAGGGGAAGTAGAGCAGTGGCCATTTTAGAAACTGGTGTCTCCAGATACAACGGCGGGTATATATGGAATCAACTGAATTGAAAAAACTAGCCACCCAACTCAATAAAAATCTAGCTACTAAAGATTTAGAAGTACAACAGAGAAAGAATAAAAAATACCAACGCGACATTTCAGACTACAAAGCGGATCAGGTATTTAAATGGCAGGCTAAGAATGCGCCTCCACAACCTGCATCAACATATTCTACACCTGAAAAAGAAGTGAAAATTCAGGATCCCACAGCAATCAGACCTATGAATCATATGGGGTGGGAAGATAAAGCCCCCCCTCGCCTCTAGAGGTGATCAAGAATATAAAATTGGAGAAGGGCAAAGACATCAAACACCTTATAATAATCGACCAAAGAAACCTTTTATTGGAATCTTCGAAACTCAGGAAGAGAGTATAGGGATAATAGAGGACGGATCTACCAACAACCCTCTCATAATTATCCGCCTCAATATTCGCAAAACATTATGGCTATCCACAGCAAAGCCCCATTCCAACATATAATAGATTCAAACCCATCCGACAATATCAAGATTCCTACCCACATTATCCACCTCATCAATACAATTATGGCACACAATTTAGACAGGGAGAGGAGGGATCACTCACCGAGGAGATACCCTTTAGGAAATATATCGATCACCGAGGAAATATCCCCAGGAAGACCATCAGTCTTTGATATTGCCCCTGCCCCCCTATTAAATCCAATCTGGGGACAAAACCAGGGACAGACTTGGTCCGGGGACAGTGTCCTCAATCCGGGGACTGTCCCCTGAAACTGGGGATGTCTGGTCACCCTACCATAGGCCTCCACTGGTCAACATAGCTTTCCCCAGGCACAGGGCATGCCATCCTGCTGAGAGGATCAACCACCTCTAACTCTGCCGATATCCCAAGAAGACGTTGAGGTGGCTCTTCACATTCCTAAAATAGGAAAAGGGCGAGGCCTGTCCAAAGAAAATTACCTGTTAGGGAAGTGGCAAAATATTAAAGAGGAATACCGTATTTAACCCTTGGGTAAAACCCTAATAAGAAGCCCTGACTGTAGGGAAGGTCTGTATATGTAAAAAGCCATGGCAAACTGGCTACAACTATTTACCACTACTACAATTATGTTCAGTCATTGTCCACTGATTATGATTCCCTGCTAAACCTAGATATAAAAATATACTCACAAAAAAAAACGTTAAACCAATTAACTTGATACCAAAATGCTGCTTTGGATCTGGTATTTATATGTGTGTGTGAGTGAGACATTTGTTCTCATGACACTGCATGAGTTCATAGATAAAATCAAAAACTCATTTGTTCCGAGTTTATTCCTCACACTTCGAGTTGAACATTTGGCATAGGTAAGAGGTAAGAGCTTGTTGCAACATATCTTGCCTTTCCCTCAAAGTGGTGTAACCGGCTAATCTCCTTTCTTTCTGGCAGTCTGCTATCGTGTTTTTGCCAAAAAACACAGATATATTTATTCCTAATAAACTATTTATTCACATCATTCTGAAAAATCAAAAATGTACTGTTTTCTTACTGTAGAGGTGGAAATGGCAATATAGACAAACTCTTTTAAGTGAAATTAAACTCTGTACCCTTTATGGCTTTCAGACAGCTATCTATAAGGACACATCATATTCCATAGGTTTGACACCAGGGGTACAGAGCATGAACATAACTGTTCATTCCATACGATTGAAAGAAAGGGGAAAATAGAGAGGTTTGGAAGCTCACAGAGGACATTGAAGCTGCGTACACACGATCAAATCTATCTGCTGGAAACGGTCGCCCCGACCGTCCCAGCAGACAGATTCGACCATGTGTACGGGCGAGCCGACAGATTTGGCCACCCGACAGATTTCAGCATGCTTTGAAATCTGTCGGCTGGGAACCTGTCCGCCCGACATGTCTGCTGGTTAGTACGCTAACCAGCAGACATGTCTTCTCGCACACGCACCGAATGGTTTCGACGCATGCGCGGAAGTGTTTTACTTCCTGGTGCGGTGACGTGGCGGCGTCAACGTCACCGCGCCGTCTGGCAGTGGGGATTTTGGTGTGATCGTGTGTACACGATCAAACCAATACGTCCCCAGCAGACAGATTTGTTCAAATCGGTCGGCCTGACCGATTTGAACAAATCTGTCTGCTCGTGTGTACGCGGCCTGAGAGGTCATCTTGGGATATTGGCAGGATAGGGGAAGGTTGTTTTCTCCTATTAGGAAAGCATTCCCTGTGCCTGGGGAAACTTTGGGGACCAGTAGAGGCCTATGGCATGTATAGCAATGAACAGTATTCCTATGTAAAGTGGTTGCACTTTTCTGCCAAGTTCTGCCAAGTTGTGGAATTCTGTCCTTCAAGGGTTCTAGTAAAGTTCTGAGAAAATCAAATCCTTCCCTCATCACTGTCTCAGATAGGAAGAAATGGTGTTCAATGAATGCCATTGGCACAGTTAATATTTGATGTGAAGAAGAGTTAAATTGTATGTGATTGTGCAACCCTGGTTGGTTCTGGAGAGAGTGGTGGTTAGGGGACAGACAGAATCACCCTCCTGGTGATGAGAGAAGATTTTCTTGTGTATCATGCACCAGGTGACCTTGTCTCTCGTGCAGCATGGGTCCTGTGTGAGCATATGAATTCCCCAAGCCCTAACCATAGAACATACAGACCTGAGTGTAAAGGTGCTCTGGGCATTAGGGATTAACAGAATTTAGGACCAGGAGATTAGTCAAAGAGGCCTATGGTCTGCATCCGTGCAGAAGGTGTGAGCTTGGTGCAGGAACCAATCATTGGCCTGAAGCTCTGTTTAGAGACTCAGCTGCACATGCTGGATGCATGTATGGAGAATGGGCAGTCTGCCCATAACTTCATCTATGAGCTATTTAAAAGAATACCAAAATATCGAAAAAAAAATAATCTGCCCAAAAACAAATTGGAATCATAAAAAAACATTGGATGTTGTTGAACCTGATGACAGATTAAAGGTCACTGACATTTTTAGATGTGGCTCCACACTTTTAGGCTTGGTTCACACCTATGCAGTTTTCTTTTGATCCATTTCTGCAGTACTTTTTGCACATTTTTTGATGCGTTTCGTGTTTTTTATGCTTCCAATTTGTTGTTGGGCAGATTAAAAAAATGTAAAATGTGGCAAAAACTCATCAAAAACATGTCAAAATCGCACTACTCATGTTATGTCGATATTTTGGTATTCTTTTAAAAAAAAATTGTTTACAAACTTTTATTAAAGAAATAAATGGTGGTACAGATCCATATGATAAGAACATATACAAAAAGGAAGGTTAAAGGTATTCTTTTAAATTTAAGAATTGCTAATGAATATTTTGGATGTTTTTAATTTGTTTTATTCTTGTAAATCATTAAATGGGAACTTTGATGAATTGCAACAGATAGGCGGCGTACACACGGCAGAATCCAGCAAGAACCTCGATGGGAGACGTATTCTGCCGAGGAAACCGGTCGTATGTACACTTTTCGCAGAGCATCCCGTCGGGAAGCTTGTCGAGTCAAAAAGAGAACATGTTCTCTATTTCTTCGTTGTTCAATGGGAAAATTTGGCTTGACAAGCTTTTTGACTGCTGAACTAGGAACTCGACAGGCGGAACGATGAGTTTCGCCCGACGAGTTTCTCGGTCGTGACACCACCTTACAGTATCATGGATGCGAATGGAGCTGTTCTAAGCTCCCTGAGCACATGGGAATGTTGCAGAGGGGAAGTTGTTAGCCCCACCCCCTTCTCACCTGGTAGGTAATAGGTTTAATTTAGGCTCCTAGGGCAGGGGTGGCTCCTCCCCCTCACACCTGTTAGGTAAATTCTTAGGCGAGTTAGCTTGGGTCCAATAGGAGGTTAGGATTCAGGTCACATGGTACCAGGGAACTTTCTGGAAAGGGAAAAGGTTATTTAGGGAGGGCAACTGACCACTGCAACCAGAATTCTCAGGTGACCCCTACCTGTGAACTACTCCTGTGTTCCTGCTACATCTTCTGAGGTGCCATGAAGAGCCTGGTACGCCGCATTTTGGAAAGAGCCGGGGCTGAGGATGGCGAGGCATGGATGCAGCAGTGCCTTTCTGTGTCCCCAGGTACAGAGCACCGCTACTTGCTAGACTCTTTCCCCTCAGAGCAGACCGGGGCGGCAGTCTCTGCCTCTTCCTCTCCCTCAGAGGTCTATCCAGCATCTGCCTCAGGCTTCACCTCAGCACTGCCCTCCTCCCCATTCAGCATTCCCCGCCTATTGGAGACACATTCAGCTGCTGCAGGGTCTATGGTCTTGGGAGCTGTCACTCCAGCAGTCAGCGCTCCTATTGGGAACATGGAGGAAGAGGCGGCCTTTGACTTTCCACTCCCTGCAGATGACCCGGATCCTCTTTCCCCCTGCGCCCACAAACATCATTCCACCCTCGGGCAGAGGGGCACAGAACGGAGGAAGTAGCGGTGGTCAGCGTGCGGGGCACCCCCCGCTAGCAGCCGGTCAGCAGCAGCTGTGTCATTTTCTTCACAGGTTCCGGGACAGGCGTCACATGCAACAAGCAGCACAAAGGATTCCAGGCTGCTGGCCGGTCTCGGCAGCAGCACCAGCAAGAAAAAGAAGACAGCTGGAGCCAAGGGAAGCGTCCTGGGTCCTAGCACCCAGTCACCTCCTCAAGCGCAGCAGATACCTGTGGTGTGCTCCCAGATGACTGCACCAGGGCCAGGTAATGAGAGCTTGAATCAACTGCATTTGTTAACCTCCTTGACTGCTTCTTTGTCCTCCCTGATTGCAGGTTTGTCACCTAATATGTCTGCTGTCAGTCAGAATGCACCCTGCTCCGCAACCGCAGTATGGGCTAGCCCTGATGTGGTCATGGAATGGGGGGTAGTTTAGCCGCCCCTTTGGCTGGGCCTTTGCAGTCGGTGACGGGTGTTGATATCCCTGTGAATGTACCGGAAACTTGCGCTAGGGAAGCGTTGCCATGCACGCTTTCACCTCTGGGTTATTACTTGTCATCTGCTTTAAAGGAAAAAATTGCCAGAGGTAAATTTGTGGACATATTGTCACTCTTACCTTACGCAAAGGAGTCTTTATTTAAGGAAAAAAAGGAGAAAAGGAGTGAACAGGATAGGCGCAGGTCAGTGTCCAGGAGTTTCAATAATTGGTTGCAGGCCTTTCTGATCTATGCCAGTATTATATGCAAGAAATGTCCCGAGAAGAGTGTGGGTCTTCTGCAACATATGGACATAGTGCTGGAAGCATATAATAATTTTGGGGGTATCGCATGGTTCGTATATGACGAATCGTTCCATCAAAAATTATCTGTGCATCCCAATCTGACATGGGGTTCAAAAGACATCGGGCTGTGGCTCAATCTCTTTCTCCCATAGAGAGCGTTTAATCCAAAGCCGCAGCCCTCTCTGTCTCAGGTACACCATATAGAAAAGGCATATGCTTTTCATTTAATGATTCCCAATGCAGATTCCCAGGTAGCTGCAGGTATAGGCATGAGTGCGCCTTTTGCGCAGGGGCACATCCCGTTACCAAATGCTTAAAAAAAATGGCTAGCTCTAACCAGCCCCAGTATCGGGAATCCTTTCCAAAAAGCTCTATCCCCGGTGAGCCTGCAAAGAATGCTTCCGTGGCTTCAAATTTACATAGACAGGCAGATGGCCCAGTTGCTATCTGAAGGGTTTAGAGTCGGTTTTGTTCTTCCCCCCTTTGAAGGCCAAGGTTGTGTGTTAAGTAAGAACTTGAAAATCAGCATTAGACTTCCCTGAGATAGTTAGAGAAAAACTTTTTAAAGAGCTGCAGGCAGGTAGGATTTCAGGTCCTTTTTCTTTCCCCCCGTTTGAAAACTTCAGAGTTTCCCCTCTTGGGATCGTTTCTAAAAAAGAGCAAGGATCGTTTCGGCTGATACATTACTTGTCTTCACCTAAAGGGGATTCTCTGAACGATCAAATTAGTGAGGAAATGGCGTCAGTAAAGTATTCAACGTTCGATGATGCTTTAGCAAAAATCTGTTTGCTAGGTCAAGGAGCTTTCCTTGCTAAGGCTGATATTCAGTCTGCTTTTCGTTTATTGCCCATTAACCCTTTGTCTTTCAATTCTTTAGGTTTTGTTTTTGATGACTGTTTTTTCTTCGACCGTTGCCTCCCAATAGGTTGCTCACTTTCCTGTAGGTATTTTGAGACCTTCGCTACCTTCCTCGAGGCACTCTGGCTCATAATTTTTATTACACTACCTGGATGACTTCCTTTTTTTTAGGGGTTTCTGCAGCTGATTGCTCAAATGTGTTATCTTCTTTTTTGGAAATTTGCGGGTCCTTTAACATTCCTTTGGCCCATGAAAAAACGTTTTACCCCACAACACGTTTGGTTTTCCTAGGCATCACCATTGATACAGTGGCAATGGAATTTGAGCTGCCAGCTGAGAAGGTCACCCAATTAAGGGACAATTTGTGCACCATGATTAGAAGGAAGGCTATTTTAAAGGAGATTCAAAAATTGCTCTGTCTGTTGGCTTTTGCTTCCAGAATCCTGCCTGTTGGGCGGATATTTTCAAGGCACCTTTATTTGGCTATTTCGGGGTTTAAATCCCCCTCCTCCCATATTAGAATCTCTTCCGAAATTAGGGAGGACCTGTTGGTATGGTCACAATTTCTGGTCAAATTCAATGGCAGAGCAATTTTTCAATCAGAATTTATATCCGACGAAGATTTCTGCTTATTCACAGACGCAGCGGGCTCAGTGGGTTTTTCGGCTCTGTGGAAGACCCATTGGTGTGCTTCGCTATGGCACCCTTGCTGGCGTCAGAAAGGTCACCTTAAGAACATTGTGGTCTTAGGCCGCGTACACACGATCAAATCTATCTGCTGAAAACGGTCTGACAGACCGTCTCAGCAGACAGATTTGATTGTGTGTACGGGCGAGCCGACGGATTTGGCCAGCAGACAGATTTTTAAGCCTGCTTTAAAATCTGTCTGCTGGGAACCCGTCGGACCGATATGTCTGCTGGTTAGTACGCTAACCAGCAGACATATCTGCCCGCACATGCGTCGAATGGATTCGACGCATGCGCAGAAGTGTTTTACTTCCTGGTGCGGTGACGTGGGGGCGTCAACGTCACCGCCACGTCACCGCGATGTCTGCCGGCGGGGATTTTGGTTTGATCGTGTGTACAGCGATCAAACCAAAACAGCCAGCAGACAAATCTGATTAAATCAGTCTGTCAGACCGATTTGATCAGATTCATTTGCTCGTGTGTACGGGGCCCAAGAGCTGTTTCCCATTCTGGTCGCATTGGAGATATGGGGTAAGTATTTTGTAAATAGAAGAATACTTTTCAGCACGGACAATAAAGAGGTGCTTTTCGCGATAAACTGTTTATCGTCTAAATTACCTCCGGTCATTTCGTTAATTCGGTACCTTGTTTTTAAATGCTTGAGTTTGAATGTTTGGATCAAGGCTCGTTATCTGCCGGGTAAACAAAATGTCATTGCGGACTCTCTCTCGCGTTTACAGATGAGGAGATTCAAGTTGCTGTTCCCAACTGCGGACGAGGAAGGGATACATTGTCCTGCTCATTTATGGGATCTGATCTAGACCTCGTGCGGTCAAATATTGTGAAATCCATCGCCCCTGCTACTCTGGCAGCATATTCATCGGCTTGGCAGCTGTGGCTATCTCATTTAGTATCTTTGGGAGAGTATCAGTTTGCTTTTTCTGAGGATTTGGTTTTGTGTTTTTTGAACAAATTACTGGCCAGCTCTGTATCATGGTCCCAGGTAAATAAAACGTTGGCTGGGTTTTCGTTCTTTGGTAAGCTCAATAATCACCCCCCATGCTCTTCCTTCTTTTCAGTACGCCAGGCCTTAAAGGGCTATAGGAGGGGTTTTTACAACAAGGATAACAGAATGGCGGTAACTCCAGCCATCCTCGCCAAATTATGCTCGGTGGCTGAATTAGTATGTTTTTCGCGTTACGAGGCAACCCTATTTCAGGCTGTTTTTTCGTTATTATTCTTCGGGGCATTTAGGTTATCCGAGCTTGTCTCCCCAAATAAGAAAGCTGAGTCCAATATTCACTTGTCTCATATTTTGTTGGAGGGTTCCCGTCTTTTGATTTTTATTGCAAGGTCAAAAACCGATCAGTTCGGCAAGGGAACTTGGCTGAAACTTTACACTTTCCCGGACTCCCCCATTTGCCCAGTCAAGTTAATGGGGCAGTTTTTGCAGGTTAGGGGTTCCGAAGGTGGGTAGTTTTTTATTCACAACAATGGCCTTCTTTTGACCAGTTACCAGTTTAATTCTGTTCTTCGCAAATGTTTATCCATGCTGGATATGGACGGGTTGCCCCTCTCCTCACACTCATTTCGCATAGGTGCGACGACGGAGGCAGCTAGATTGGGTCTTGACGCTGTTAATATTAAGTGCATTGGTAGATGGCAGTCTGATGCTTACAAGCTATACATTCGTCATCACTGTTTCTTTAATTTACAGGTCAAGCCCTATCAGTATGGATCGTAGGGCACTCTTTCATATTCTGGGCCGAAAGGAGAGCTTTGCGAAGAGTGTATTCCAGAAGCTTTAATTTCCGACCCCAAGTTGGTGAATATTTGTTGGCACGGTAGGAGGGGTATGGTATGGGAGAATTTGTTTGGGGAGCTAAGTTTGTTGTTCCAATCCATGCCTATTCCAGATGTTTTAATTATCCACCTTGGGGGGAACGATATAGGGCATAGCAAGTCCCTGGATTTGTTTTTCCAGATCAAGTATGATTTGAGTCAGTTTAGTCAGGCCTTCCCTGGGGTACGTTTGGTCTTCTCCGAAGTTGTTCCAAGATTGGTATGGTTGAACTCTCCGTTTGAGAAAGTTAGAAAAAGGTTAAACAGGGCTATAGCAAAGTTCATGCCCACTATTTGAGGTCTGTCCTTCCGGCATGAAGATTTAGAAGGGGGGATAGCCAGGCTTTTCAGACTGGATGGTGTCCATCTGTCTGAAATTGGTCTCGACATTTTTAATAATAATTTGCAGATTATGGTGGAGTTGGCCGCGAGGCGGGGTGGTCGGGCCAGTCTTGTTTCTTAGGAGGATAAAGTATAAACAAGCCCGGCCGGTGGGGTGAGTTAATAATAAACGTTGTATCCAACCTGAGTCGTGGTGACTGGGTTGATGAATGCTGGTGTTTAAGTTTTTAAGTGATGTGTTTATGTGTTATATTGAAATGGTTATCTGTTTAATAAAATATGGTTAAAGTATAAGAAAATAAATACCAGTCATAAAGGCCTGCGGCCAAATGTAACCCACTTTCTGCCTCGGGAGTCGTTATTTTAGGTAGCATTCTGCATACAGTCCTATACTTGCAATTAAAAATGTGGTGTTTATCATATACCTTTTTGATATGTTTGATCAGTTATTGGTAGTAGCAGCAGCAGCAGCAGCAGCAATAAAGTGGTTTGCCAATGTCCAAGTAAATTGCATAGTCCTGGACAGCACACAATTTAATTGACACTAGATGAATGGCACGTATTCCCAGAGAAATACTTGGTAACCCTGGTAACTGACCCAGCAGAAATCCTACACTTGATGCAGGTCCTGGATAATGATGAGGGTGAAGACTAGCAGCCCTCATTGCTACACCACAGATGTGAGCCATTATTTTAACATGATAATTTCTGTGCTGTGTTTTTTGAGTGAAGCTTGTCTATTTGCACCCCAGGGGCATTTTTTTTATTCCATGGACAATTTCCTGTCTGGTATGACTGTTTGTCTACTTGATCATTTAGTACTCTGTAGAATGTTCAGTTTATCCATATGATACATATACAGCATATCAGTTTAATACAGCATGCTCACTGCTTTGAGTTACTTATGAATTTCACCAAAAGTAATAATTAGAGCAGCCAAGAAAAAAAAAAAATGTTTTGAAGCCGAGTTGAACAGAAATCCAAGAACACAGAAAAAAGAATAAAAGTTTGGCTTTATAATGCTTTCTCAGCAACAACAGTTTCTCAATCAGAGATATTGTTATGCAAAACAATGTCCATGGTTTCAAAAGCAGTTTCTTTCAAAATGAGAGCTGAAAATGATTTGTTCTGGTTACTTTGTCTGCTACGCTAGCCAGTTAGCATCTACAACTGTGTGAACAGACTGTGGGCCTCTCTCAGCAGCTATCAACCAACTCTCTTTCTTTTAGCTATCAGCTCTCTCTTTTTTCTTTTCTAGGCATATACAACAAACATACAACTTTTTTTTGTCTTGTTTTCAGTCTTCAGTTAACCACTTAAGACCCGGACCAATACGCTGGTAAATGACCCAAGGTGTTTTTGCGATTCGGCACTGCGTCGCTTTAACAGACAATTGCGCGGTCGTGCAACGTGGCTACCAAACAAAATTTGCGTCCTTTTCTTCCCACAAATAGAGCTTTCTTTTGGTGGTATTTGATCACCTCTGCGATTTTTATTTTTTGCGCTATATACAAAAATAGAGCGACATTTTTGAAAAAAAAACACTATTTTTTAATTTTTGTTAAAAAAAAAATCAAATAAACTAAATTTTAGTCAAACATTTAGGCCAAAATTTATTTAGCCACATGTCTTTAGTAAAAAAAAAAATCGCAATAAAAAAAAATAGCTACCTAGCGGGAACAGCGGCACTAATACAGCGATCAGAAAAATGATCGCTTAGTGACGCTGGCAATAGGGAGTGAAAGGGTTAACTAGGGCGGTGATCAGGGGGTTAAAACTTTATTAGGGGGGTGGGGGGGCTATCCTGAACCTAACACTAACTGTTTTTTACACTGCCTGTCACACTGACACTAAATGCAGTGATTAAATCACTGCATTCAGTGACACTGTGACAGGGGGGTGGGAGGGGCGATCACAAGGGGTTAATATGCCTATGTGAGTGTGTGTCAGTGTTGTGTTGGTGCACACTTACTTGTGATGTCTTCTCTCATCAGCAGCGCTGGGAAACAGCGCTGCGATGAGAGAATACATCATTTCCTCCTTCCTGTGTAAACACAGGAGGAGGAAGTGACAGGCTGGGAGCGCGCTCCCATTGGCTGGGAGCGATCGAGGGGGGGGCGGATATCACGGACATCCGCCCGCAGATCCCGGATCGCTTCCAGAGGTAGGGGGACCCCCGCACGCCGCGGAGGGGGTCCCGATGGGACCCCCGAACTGCACTCAGGCGGGGACGTAAATTTACGCCCTTGTGCCTGTACGTGCCATTCTGTGGCCGTATATGTGCGTGCGGGGGTCCTTAAGTGGTTAAGGGTTTAAACCAGTGATTCTCAACCTCAGTCCCCAAGGACACCCAATGGGCCATGTTTTCAGGTTTTCATTTACTTTGCACAGCTGCTTTAAATCGATATCAATGACATGGTATCGATAGGAGCTATTTTATCTGAGGGAAGTTCCCAAAACATGGCCCAGTGGGGGTAATTGAGGACTGATGCCGCGTACACACGGTCGTTTTTTACGATGAAAAAAAACGAAGTTTTTTAAAACGTCATTTAAATTGATCGTGTGTGGGCAAAACGTCGTTTTTTGTCTTGTCCAACATGCTTGAATTTTAAAACGACGTTTTTCAACCCGCGCATGCCCAGAAGCTAGTTATGAAGCGAGCTTCAATGGAAAAGAGTGGTGAACGTAACCTCGCTTTTTGTGAAAAAATGGTGTGTATGCAACATCGTCTTTGAAAAGTGACGTTTCAAAAACGTTGTTTTTTACTTCACAGAAAACGTTGTTTTTTTTCATCACAAAAAATGATCGTGTGTACGCGGCATGAGGTTGAGAACCACTGGTTTAAACAGCCATGGTAATTTATGGGAAAAAAATTGTGAATTCTTATATTTACTAACCAGCAGTCACCCCAAAAATACACTATAGTTGCTGAACACACCTATACAGCCATACAGGTTGGTCTGGATTTAGACATTGAGAGGGTTTTATCAATTTGCAAAATCTCACTACAATATTTTCAAAAATCTTTCTTTTTAGAATTGGCATCTGAAAAATCTTTATTGAGCTCCTCAAACCATATAATCATTAGAACATCAGCAGGCACAGAGCACTAAAGCCAGTCAGACGGATCAAAATTCAACAGGAACACATTTTCCCCCACTAACCTTGTTGATGGGGGAATTAAGCTAAATTGATTTCCCTTAACCTGGGGTGGAAGGAAAGAAAATTGCATAATGTGTCATTTTGATTTCTAGATAATTCTTTATCAGTGTCACTTAGCTGAATGATCTCATTGGACAATTTAATCTGTGAAAATCTACTGAAATCAGAGGGTAATATGTTTCTCAGTGTTGGCTATTATTTTAGCATCAGGTAGACAGTATAAGTTAACTATAACTTTGAATCAGTGGTACACTGATAGGTACTCTACTCTGCATATGTGTAGAGCAACAGAAAATGTGTGACACTATATCATTATGAGGTCCCATGAACATGCACACATACACAAAGTCATAGGCTACCTTCTAGAAAGTGACATTAAATAAAATGTATTTATTTTTAGTTACCTGCTCCAGGCAACATTATTGTACAGAAACATTGGTTTCCTCCATTTCTTCTCCCAGTCCTCACTGGTGCTGTAGGTTTCTCCCCTCCCATGCATGCATGCCCCTGTTGGGTCATGTGCCAAACTTTGTGCATCCATAGACACACACACAGCCACACTCCTGATCCCTCCTCTCATGTTCTTGGCCTATGACTCTTCTGCACTTAGCTTCTAATGTGAAATCAAGAAGTAAGGATAGCAACACTGGAGGTAGTTGCTGGAAGAGTGACATGTAACCAGGTGTAGCACCCTCTACTCTACTGTAGCTAGGTGCTAGAATAGGATTTTTTTTTTAGGTTACACTGTCAGTGCAGGCAAATTTAGTCAGGCCTAAACTCTAGACTAGGCCTGCTTGTTTTGATCTGGGACTGATAGTGGTTAGTGTAGCAGTGGGTGTGACCACCTGTGCTCTAAAAAGGGCTGGGCCAGAAGCTGGAGTGGCAGGCAGATCATGTGAGGAGCTCTCTGGGGGCTGTATACCTCTGGCCTAGTAAAGCGCCCACCCAGGTAACACCATTCAAGAGACTTTACAACAGTAACTAAGTACAGCCAGCAAGCGAGGGTTATTCAGATTGATCCCTTTTTTGTCTTACTGAAAGTGATGAGACAGGAATCTAACAGTTTTGCAAAGGATTTGTATAGGAGGAGAAAAGTACTGGGGAGTGATGTTCTGCAGGAGCTGGAGCAGAGGAGGAGCAAAAGTCTGCATGGAGATATGCAGGGGAAGAGACTGTGAATGTTAGAAGTGCATCAGTTTCAGGGCTAAAATCTACTAATCAATGTTCTATAAATGTGATGGCATTTCAACAAGTGCTATGGGCATTTCATATCTCTCTTTACCCCAACCAAGTTTTATCTCTTAATAAACAAAGCAAAACAATGCAAATGACTGCTCATTGTCTCAGAGGTGATATATGGGGGTCTGGCAGCAGGGTGATTTGGTGGATGTTTGTTACTGGTAGCAACCAAGCGCTACATAGGTAAGTGTTTAGGGATTGGGCGATTATGACAGGTGTAGGATGTTTTTTACCTTAAAGGGTTTGTAAAGGTAAAAAAAAAAATTCCCTAAATAGTTTCCTTTACCTTCGTGCAGTCCTCCTTCACTAACCCCACCCTTCCATTTTGCTTTTAAATGTCCTATTTCTTCCTGTTCTTCTGTTTCTGTAACTACACACAGTAATGTAAGGCTTTCTCCCTGGTGTGGAGAAAGCCTGCAACAACAAAACCTGGGGAATGCCCAGGGAAAAACTAAGCCTACTTACCGACCAGCTCGCAGAACAGCCAATTAACCTGTCTAACAGTATGCGTTAAAAACAGGGGTTTTGTCCGCACGCATTTGCAAACGTATGCTTGAGCCGTGCCAAGGCACCCTGTAATCTGTGGTCCTAACACTAAAAAATGAGTGTCCCCACAATAGAGGCACATGCATTCTAATGGATAGATAGAGGCAGGTGGACTGAAGGGGAGCCACCCCTCGTTAAAGGTGTAGGAGCACACCAAACACCCAGCATGTAGCACAATGGCTGCAAAGGTGTTGCTGCGCTGCTGGACCAATACAAGCACCACAGGTGAAACATAAACATGTCCACTGCCCCATCTATAGCTGGCCATAGCAGTAAGTAGCATTGGAAGGCTAAAGCAGGTAACAACAAAACCTGGGGAATGCCCAGGGAAAAACCAAGCCTACTTACCGACCAGCTTGCAGAACAGCCAATTAACCTGTCTAACAGTATGCGTTAAAAACAGGGGTTTTGTCTGCAGGCATTTGCAAACGCATGCGTGAGCCACAGAGCCGTGCCAAGGCACCCTGTAATCTGTGGTCCTAACACTAAACAATGAGTGTCCCCATAATGGAGGCAAATGCATTCTAATGGAGAAAGCCTCTTGAAGGGGGGGGGGGGCGAGCAGGAGGAAAAGGACACTCTCTACTTTGCAGATAGAGAAAGGAGCTGTGTGTTAGTGGGCGTCCTGACACTCCTGCTCGCCCCCTCCCCCCTCAAGAGGCCTTCTCCACACCAGGGAGAAAGCCTTGCATTACTATGTGTAGTTACAGACAGAAGAACAGGAAGTGAGGATTTCTCAGAAGAAATAAGGACATTTAAAAGCAAAATGGAAGGATGAAGTAAGTGAAGGAGGACTGCACTAAGGTAAAGGAAGCTATTTAGGGATTTTTTTTTACCTTTACAACCCCTTTAAGGGCCCTTTCACACGGGATATATCCGTAATGCACCGCCCCGCGAACCTCCGCTTTCTCAGCAGGGATCGCTCCGTTGATGCCCGCTGAGCCAGCGGCGGTCCCTGTAAACTGTGCAGGGACCGCCCTGTCATATCTCCGCTCAAGCCCATGGTGGAAAGTTTTCCTCCGTCTGCAGAATCAGAGGATGATTATCCGCTGACACCCGCAATCTCATAGGGATCAATGTATGTGCCTTTTTCATCCGTAAACGGATGGATGAAAAAGCGGACATATGTTCCCGCATGTGTGAAAGAGGCCTAATGCAGAGAATGCACTACTGCATACTACTTTAACCACTTCAGGTCCGCGCTATCGTCAAAAGACGTCTGCAGCGCTGACCTGAAGTGCCAGGTGGACTTCTTTGGACGGCTTTTGTTTACATTACCCGCGCGCGCCGCTGGGGGGCTCACAGCAGGTAAACAATGTGCCGTTGCATCGCTTGGAAGCCGATGCGTGTGCCTGGCGGCCGCGATGTCCGCGGGTACACGCGATCGGCGGTCCCAGCAGGTGTTCCCTGCCAGTCACATTTATACAGTAATTAGTGCATTTTTATAGCACTGTTTGCTGTATAAATGTGAATGGTCCCAAAATTGTGTCAAAAGTGTCCGATATGTCCACCGCAATATCGCAGGCCTGACAAAAAAAAATCGCAGATCTCCGCCATTACTAGTAAAAAAAAAAAAAAAAATCATAAATCTATCCCCTATTTTGTAGGCGCTATAACTTTTGCGCAAACCAATCAATAAACGCTTATTGCGATTTTTTTTAACAAAAATATGTAGAAGAATATGTATCAGCTTAAACTGAGGGAAATTTTTTTTTTTTTAATTGGGATATTATTATAACAAAAAGTAAAAAATATTGTGTTTTTTTTTCCAAATTTTCTGTCTTTTTCTGTTTATAGCGCAAAAATTAAAAATCGCAGAGATGATCAAATACCACCAAAAGAAAGCTCTATTTGTGGGGAAAAAATTATAAAAAATATAATTTGGGTACAGTGTTGTATGACCGTGCAATTGTCATTCAAAATGCGTCAGCGCTGAAAGCTGAAAATTGGTCTGGGCACGAAGGGGGTTTAAGTGCCCAGTAATGAAGTGGTTAAAAGATTCAAATTGTTTAAATTTTATTTTTGTATGGCTGAGGCCTGGGGCAATTTCCCCTTATAAATCCAGGACTGAACACAGGCCCAAAAGTAGTAAAGCTACCCCACATCATAATATTTCCTCCACTATACTCCATAGAGATAACAAGATTGTAGTGTTGGTATGCATATATATATATATATATATATATATATATATATATATATATGATATGCAGGAATTTACTGTATGGTTAAACAGACCTGACTGGAAATGGGGGAGTTCTAAAGTTGCCAGTGCATGGTGAAACCTGTAGTTACGCAACATTTGAATTATTAGTCTATGCAGTCATATTTCAATAGTGTCTATCTATACTACATCATAAGGCATCCTTGCGTGCAAATTCAACTGTGTCTCCTACTTCTCAATGCTAAATATATGCAGCTATGCCTGGAAGTGTTATGTTGCCCTATTTATTTCAGGGTTATTACCTAATTTAGGATGTGATTAGGAAAGTAAAACAAAACTTTCTGAGATTACTAATCATTGAAGGACACATGATTTTCATGAGGGCTGTAAATGTAAAGCTAAACATACATGGACCAATTATCCACTTAATGAGTCCACTTGTTTAAAGTCATGTAACATTTATTTTCCTCCAAATCTTGCACTAATGCCAAATAAATAGACCAGTTACACTGAGTGAGTATTCTAAGGTCTGTTAAAAGCACAAGTTTGGTCAAGCAATCCAGTCGCAATGTGTATTGCAAGTGTAGCGCCTGGTTACTTCAAAGTACCGGTGCTAGTTAAATTTAGAGGGGAAGCAGAGTGTTAACTGACTCTGATCCAGTTAATATGTTTAAATCTAGGTCTCTGTCTCAGCTTGGCTGTGCTGTGGGCTCATTCTGTTGCTTCTGGACTGCTGATTCCACCCCAGGACAATAGGTGGCAGCAGTGGAGTTGAGGTTTGGGTGCTCTTCCATAGCAGCCAATCAGGAGGGATTTACCTCGCTGTGCATGCTGGGGGAGAGTATTTATGGGACAGACACCATTGGTCTGGGTTCTTCTTAGAGTGAGGCACCCACCTTTAGGGTGACTGCATCACTGCGCCCCGTCGTAATGGCCTTCCAGGGCGGGGCGTGCGTTCCACACAATGTTCCTGGTTCCGGGACCATGTTGGTCTAGAACATTTGAGCTGTGGCAGAGAGCCCAGTAGTCGACTGGGTTCCCAATCCTGAAGATCCCAAGCAAGATAGCTGTTCGGTGGGGAGTCCAACTGAGGAGAGCCAATGAAAGGCTGGCGATCCAATAGGGTCTCGACAAACCACCGGGGATCAAGGTAGCTGGACACTGAGAGGCTGGTCACCTGTCAGTCGGTACCTGAAAACAATCTGAAGGAGATCCAGGCTCAATTCTATTGAGGAGGATCATCTCCGTAATCACAATCACGGGGAGGACCTGTGGCAGAGGTTTCTCCCTGAGTCCATTCCAGGAGGGTCTGTGGCAGAGACTTTTCCCCAAAGGTTCAAGTCCATTCCAGGAGGATCTGTGGCAGAGACTTTTCCCTAAAAGTTCGAGTGATACTCTGGCTGCCAGGTCAGTGAGAGAGGCCTGTCCAGGTACACTAAGTCCACTCAGGCAGGAGTGGCGCAAGAAGTGTTACACGTGGGAGCATGACTGTTTCCCTATTGCTACATCTGAATCTGCTGTCCTCCATAGGCGTGCGCACGCCAGGGTCAGAATGTGTTTGTGATAACTCCCTTTCAGGCACCCTTATAAACTTGCAGTGGTGCCAGTGGGACTATCTTTCAGATGAATGCCAGATTCCTGGGAGAACTGCAGACACTGGCTGCGGAGTAAGCAGTCAGGAAGCCGCATTTTCCGATACTGTCTCTGTAGTTCCGGTTACAGAATCACTGACAGCTGAATATCACTCCGCCCTCTGCTATCAGAGATGCAGTCAGTAACCTTCTCTGCCTTCTATACAAAGCTATGCTGTACACCTGCTCTGCACCTTGCAGGGACCATTTACAGAAAGTAAAAGTAACTTTCTTGAATAGGATAAGACTTCTGTCACATAGATATATTCAACATACACATTATATCTTATTAAAATATATATATATTTAATAAGATATAGTGTATATATATGAATACATCTCTATGTAGCACCTCCGGAAGTCCAAGTAATTCATAACCTATTAAAAAATGTTAGCATGAACCACAAGGAATGTGATTTTATAATGCTGCCCAACAATTGCAGCTGGTGTTTTTTTTTTTTTGGGGGGGGGGGGGGGCAAACAACACCCACGCTAGCGGCCTAAGAAGGAGAAAAAAACCCTTGTGTTGCAGCGTTTCTGAACCAATTTTCAGGCGCTTTGGAAGCACTGGCCATTCATTTAAATGGGCAGGGCGTTTTGGGAGCGGTGTATACAGCAGCACTCCCAAACAGCCTCTAAGATGCTGCTTGCAGGACTTCTCTTACGTCCCACAAGAGCACTGCCCCAGTGTGAAAAGTCACACTGAAATGAATGAGAGGCGGTTTTCAGGCACTTTATAGATGCTATTTCTAGCGCTAAAATGCCTCAAAACCGCCTCAGTGTGAAAGGGGCTTTGAAACATTGTTCAGTCAGCAGCTTGCATCAAATCAGCTGTAGCACTAATCAGTGTATACTGACGGTGGAGAGTCTCCGCTGTCAGTCCTTGCATCCACATCGCTTGTGTAGATGCAAGAACCTGTCAGCTAGCAAACTGAACAAAAAAACCTGTGCACATGTACCAACTTAAAGCGGTTGTAAACCACAGCAGTTAAAAAAAAAAACCTGGAAGACAATTGCACAATGTCCTAGTATGCATCGCATACTAGCACATTATGAAATGCTTGCCTTAGAAGAGGTACTCTAACAGGGCTTTCCTCCTCCCCTGGCATTCCTTCCAGGTTCGCAGCTCTGGCTGTATGAGTGGCTGGAGCACAATGACGTCACTCCCGCTCATGCAGAGATCATTTGAGAGGTGGTGAGAAGAGTATCGGCTCCACCCAACCTGCTTTAACCCCTTCAACTACATGCTGCAAGCAGTTGTGGACTGCTTGCAGAGTGCTGTCTTTCACGTGAATGGGTCCCTGTCAGTGGGTGCTACACCTGCTGAACGCAACAGGGGGTATAATTGCAGTCGCAGCATGTGAACATGCCCAGTTGCTGCTTCTAAAGCTAAAAAAATGGTAGTGGTTAAGGGGCAGTAAAAGCACAGCTCAACTGCAGGGTTTTACTGCACCTCAACCACTAGTGTGAACAATTAAAAGTTTTAATACATTTAAAAAAAAAATATATATATATATATATATATATATTTGTTTTTACTTTGATTAGTGTTAATTTAAAGCGGAGCTCCACCCAAAAATGGAACTTTCGATTTTCGGATCCCCCCCCCTTCTCCGGTGTCACATTTGTCTAATACAGGTACAGTGCCTTGCGAAAGTATTCGGCCCCCTTGAACTTTGCGACCTTTTGCCACATTTCAGTCTTCAAAGATAAAGATATAAACATAAAGATATAAAACTGTAATTTTTTGTGAAGAATCAACAAGTGGGACACAATCATGAAGTGAAACAAAATTTATTGGATATTTCAAACTTTGTTAACAAATAAAAAACTGAAAAATTGGGCGTGGAAAATTATTCAGCCCCCTTAAGTTAATACTTTGTAGCGCCACCTTTTGCTGCGATTACAGCTGTAAGTCGCTTGGGGTATGTCTCTATCAGTTTTGCACATCAAGAGACTGAAATTTTTGCCCATTCCTCCTTGCAAAACAGCTCGAGCTCAGTGAGGTTGGATGGAGAGCGTTTGTGAACTGCAGTTTTCAGTTCTTTCCACAGATTCTCGATTGGATTCAGGTCTGGACTTTGACTTGACCATTCTAACACCTGGATATGTTTATTTGTGAACCATTCCATTGTAGATTTTGCTTTATGTTTTGGATCATTGTCTTGTTGGAAGACAAATCTCCGTCGCAGTCTCAGGTCTTTTCCAGACTCCATCAGGTTTTCTTCCAGAATGGTCCTGTATTTGTCTCCATCCATCTTCCCATCAATTTCAACCATCTTCCCTGTCCCTGCTGAAGAAAAGCAGGCCCAAACCATGATGCTGCCACCACCATGTTTGACCGTGGGGATGGTGTGTTTAGGGTGATGAGCTGTGTTGCTTTTACGCCAAACATAACGTTTTGCATTGTTGCCAAAAAGTTCGATTTTGGTTTCATCTGACCAGAGCACCTTCTTCCACATGTTCGGTGTGTCTCCCAGGTGGCTTGTGGCAAACTTTATACGCCACTTTTTATGGATATCTTTATGGAAGAGTGGCAAGAAGAAAGCCATTTCTTAAAGGCCAGATTTGTGCAGTATACAACTGATTGTTGTCCTATGGACAGAGTCTCCCACCTCAGCTGTAGATCTCTGCAGTTCATCCAGATTGATCATGGGACTCTTGGCTGCATCTCTGATCAGTCTTCTCCTTGTATGAGCTGAAAGTTTAGAGGGACAGCCAGGTTTTCGTAGATTTACAGTGGTCTGATACTCCTTCCATTTCAATATTATTGCTTGCACAGTGCTCCTTGGGATCTTTAAAGCTTGGGAAATCTTTTTGTATCCAAATCCGGCTTTAAACTTCTCCACAACAGTATCTCGGACCTCCCTGGTGTGTTCCTTGTTCTTCATGATGCTCTCTGCGCTTTAAACGGACCTCTGAGACTATCACAGTGCAGGTGTATTTATACAGAGACTTGATTACACACAGGTGGATTCTATTTATCATCATTAGTCATTTAGGTCAACATTGGATCATTCAGAGATCCTCACTGAACTTCTGGAGAGAGTTTGCTGCACTGAAAGTAAAGGGGCTGAATAATTTTGGTGGAACTCCGCTTTAATTAAAACATGCTTTAATACATTTTAAAATGTTTGTTTACATTTATTTTTAAAAACACATATGTGTGTGTGTGTGTGTGTGTGTGTATATATATATATATATATATATATATATATATACAAATACATGTGTGTTTGAGCTTTGGGGTGCACACCCTAATGTAATGGGCTTGCGCACGCCTATGCTCCTTCTCCTTTCAACTCTACCTTTCAACACAAGTTACTGTTTTTACCCGGCTGGGTAATAAAGAGCACAGAAAAGACACCTGTTGTGGACATTCCGTTACTGCTATATGCACCATACGCCCCTAGGACAACAGAGAAGCCACAAGGTAACGTGCCACCCAAAACAAACCAGCAGCTCCTCCGGGGGTAGTGCTACACAAGCATTGAATTTTTCCCTTGAAAGGTGAGAGTTTATCAAACCACAAACTGTGTATCCTACCTGTACCCAGATACTAGTTGAACAGATGACTTTTATTACAGTAAAAAAAAAAAATTTATTTTTCCTTCTGTTTAATTTGTGGGTGTAGTATTTGGTTATTGCATATAATTGTATGAGACCAAAAGCCATTTCATCTGGACTTGTAGTTGCTATAGATCAGGGGGTCTCCAAACTGTGGCCCGAGGGCCAGATGCGGCCCTTTGCTTGCCTTTATTCGGCCCTTGGGGCACTATCCCTACCACTGATAAGAGACACTATTCTGCCATCTGACACCGACAATGGAGCACCATTTCTCCCACTGACAATACTAACGGGGCCTCCCTATGAGTATTATTCCTCCCCTAATACCAGATGCTTACTCCCACTGATGCCAGGAAAATTTCCACTCCCATTGACCAAAGTCTGGCCCTTCTAGAGTCTGAAGGACAATAAACCGGCCCTTTGTGTAGAATGTTTGGAGACCCCTGCTATAGATGATGAAACAATCATTACAGCAGCTTGTGAACATCTGTAAAATATACAATCTATCCAAACATGCAGATGGTAACTGGGCTTTTTATTTCGTTTTCTGTGTTGCCAGTTTATCAATCTGACATTTTTGGACAGGAGCCTTGGAGTTCTAGAATGATCTATCATAGCATTACTTCTGCTGATTACACACTCAAAAGCAAGGATTAAACAGAACTCTATTAGAACAGGTAAATGCATAATCAATACATAATTAAAATATAGTATGTGGACTATTTTACCTCCCTGTCTTCTCTTCAGCCTTTCTTGTGATTCACATATCTCAACCAGATTACACTGTCGGGCATATGATAGTACTCTTTCCTTTTTCAAAATGAAAGGATCATTAAATAAACCAACATAAAAATTATTTGTCCTTTGATTAACTAAGCCTTGGGGAGAGTAATGGATGCCCAGAACATGTAAGCTTAAAGTGATTGTAAAGTCTTGCTTTAAAAAATAAAGTAAAAAAATAACAAACATGTTATACTTACCTGCTGTAGTGGATATACAAAGATCAGCCCGGATCCTCCTCTTCTTGGGTCCCTCTCCGCTGCTCATGGCACCTTCCTCCTGATGAGTCCTGTAGTGGTGCAGACTGGTGCTGATTGACTTTAGGCAGTCCCAGTGTGTTTGTTCTGGTGCCCCCCCGTTGAGAGAGATTTCAGTACAGGAACAGTAAAGACAGGGAGACAGTGTATCTGAAATCATTCTCTGACTTTACTGATAATATTAAGACAATTATATGCATTACAAAAAGGGGAGGGGACGAAATACATAAATTTGGGTAAGAAATAAAGAATTATTATGTTGGCAATATGTGATTGGTTAAAACAAATACTACATGTTCTGTAAAGAGAAGTTATTATGGCTTACTTGTTAAAAACAGAGGGCCAGATTGCGCACCTCCTTTACGTTAGACCTGCGCAATGTAGAGGCGCAATGACCGTATCCTCGTAGTATTTGCGCAGAAATTTGCGCTGGTGCAACGTAATTCCCGAGGCGTAAGATGTGCAGGAGGGTGCTGGGCCATCTGGCCTGACCACACCATCCCTGGGACAACAGCATGATGAGGACCCCCAGACAAGGCCGGAGTCCTCGGAGGAGTTTGAGGAGGAGGAGTTTGAGTTGGAGGAGGAGGTCATGTCAGGCAGTGGCTTGTTATTTTTGGAGGACTCTTCCCCTCTGGCTGGCAGCAGCCAGCCCTCCATAAGGGGTAGCCCCTCCCACTCCTCCCCCAACAGGGCTCCCCTCCCAAGGGGCTCCCCTCTGGAGGCAGGAAGTCGTCCCAGAAGACCAGGGGGGTGGCCGAGGTTCTGCCCGCCAATCTCAGAAGGGACCAGACCAGGCCCTTCAGACCCACCATCTGGGACAGGTCAGCCAGACTTTGGGGCGGATGGAGGAGAGCCTGTCCTCCATAAAGGATACGCTTGGGGACCTGGACTGCCACTCCCGGGCTCTTACAAACTGCCTAAACGAACTGCAGACTACTACAGCAGACATTGGGCAGGATGTGAGGGCCCTCACCCAGGCTATCCAGGCCAATACGGCAACACTAAATGCTGGCCTGAACAGAATAGCCGTGGCCTTGGAGGGCAGGCCGCCAGGTGGGCAGAGACCAGGGGCTGCTCCTCCTTCCCCAGATTACCCCCCCCCCATGAGTCTCCCCTGAGGAGCCGGGGCCGTGGCGGTGGGCGCCCCAGGCGTGGGACACGCCAGCGGCATTAATTTGGTTCCCCCCCCCCCTTTTTTTTTTTGTGCTGGACTTTTTTTTTTTTGCTGGAAATTTTTTGTTTTTTGCTGGACATTTTTTTTTTGGGGGGGTTGTGAATGATTTTGGAATGTGGGGGTGACATTCCTGCCGGAAAAGGGGTGTCACCCTCATTTGTGGTGGAGAAGGGTTCCCTAGGACCAGGGAGAAGTGATCCCCAGGTCCGTGTGAATGGTGTATTAATGTACAGTGACATAATTGGAGCCGTGGCATGGCGTTGCTGCTCACAAGTCCTGCATGGTGGGCTTGTGCTAATCCAATTTGATGAGGATGTGATGTGTCTGTGCTAGGGACCACAGTGGTGTGCATGCATGCATTCTCATTGTGCCATGATTAATGTGTGTGTTTAACGTTCAAAGATGCCTAATGTGAGCTGTCTTCTGGCTGCTCTTCCCTCAGAAGATGGGGTAGCCTCGGTTAGGGGGGATTGTCTGGTTCAGGGGTCAAGTCATCACGTATGTCAATCTGCAGGCCCTTTCTCACTGCAAAGTTGTGCAGCATGCAACATGCACCGATGATCTGGCACACAAAGTTTGGGGAATACAACAGGGTACCCCCAGACTTATCCTGGCATCGGAAACGTGACTTTGGGAGGCCAATGGTGCGCTCCACCACTGCACGGGTTTGGGCGTGGGCTTCATTGTATCTTTCCTCTCCTGGGGTTTGGGGGTTCCGGATAGGAGTCATGAGATGGGGTCCCAGTGCATATGCAGATTCACCTGGAAGGGAAAAGACAGGAGGATGTTAGTCATGCATGTGCCCCTTGTGATGTGTGCATCATGGGGGGGACAGTCATGCCTGCCACCCATGTCACTCACCAACCAGCCAGGTGTCCCCATACACGTTCTGATCGAATTCCATTGGGATGGGGCTATGATTGTATATGTAGCTGTCATGGCTGAATCCGGGGTGTTTGGCACGGACGTGCCATATGAGGCCTTGGGCATCGACTATCACCTGTACGTTGATGGAATGCCAATGCTTCCGATTGCGGTATATGTGCTCTGTCTCCTGGGGGGGCTGGAGTGCCACATGTGTGCAATCAATGGCCCCCACGGTGCGTGGGAATCTGGCAATTCTGTAGAAATCTGTCATTGCCTTCAGCCGCAGGTCCTCAGTGGTTGGTTTGATGATTTGGTTGGCCATTCGTCTGAGGATTGCAGAGATAACCTGGTGCACACATCTGCTCATGGAGGATTGTGACATCCCAGCCACCACTCCACTTGTACGCTGAAAAGAGCCACTGGCAATGAAATGGAGTGTTGCCAGGACCTTGACCAGTGGCTGCACTGCATGTGAGCGGTGTGTTGGGCTGGTGATGTCCTCCTGCAGGGTTGTGGTTAATTCCATGATGGCAGCAGGGGTGAATCTGAAGATGCGATACACCTCAGAATCACTCATGCCAAAGATGTCTATGCGTGTGCGGTATATCCTCTCCCGTGCCCTCCTCCGTGCCCTCCTCCTTCTGCGCTCATCTAAAGTCAGTAGTATAGCTATGAGCAAGGATGCCCCTGGCATGTTGGCATACAGTTTGTTGTCCAGAAGTGTGACTGCTCAGCTCCTCACTAACAGTGTTGCTTTAGCTGACATGTAGACGGATTTTCTAATTTTATACCACCTTTTATATGGACTCATTTTAGACAGGACGTGCAGCTGTTGCGCACAGCGAGTAGCCTGCGCTGCACCAACTTACTTTTGTGGATCCCCGTAACTCCCTCATTTGCATATTTGAATAGCAAATCAATGGTGTGTCTAGCGCAGTTTTGCATGCACGGATGCGCCGGTCTATCGAAGTTACGCCGGTCGAAAAAAATTAGATTTCATGCGCATATCGTTTTGGGGATGTGGCGCATCGATACGCATGCGCAGATTTGGACTTACGCTGCGCATCTCCTGTAACGCCGGCGTAATGGCTCTCTGAATCTGGCCCAGACTTCTAATTCATTAAAAAGGCTTAGTAAGTGAAAAACAACAGCTGCATAATAAAAGTGAGGGTAGGGGCATGGAATGTCCCCTAACATCACACATGGAATACTGGCATGAATAAGCTTGGTTACATAAAAGTTTTGAAAATTACTTACCATGATTGGTCAGTTAGTAGGAGCTTAACGGTCCAATCAGCAGGGATCCAGTCCTATAAAAGAAAAGAAAATGCGTCAGTTATTACAAACCGTTGGAAGGATCCAGAGAAGCAGCGTGGCAGTGCAGTTATCAGTTATGGAGTCCTTACTGCGTCAAGTTATAGAGCGGGCCAGTACTGAGGATGGCGAACAATGGCTGAAGTTGTGCCTATCGCTGCCTCCGGCCCCGCCCTTTGGCGCTATTCCTCCGGTTCAGCCTGCTTACACCGGTCCAGTTCCATCGATCTCGTCTCCCTCTGTGCGGTTTCCGGGTTCCCTCCGCGAAGATTCCAGCTTCATGTCGTCCTTTCCGCCGGATGGTCGTGACGACACTTCCTCCTCTTACAGGCTACCAATGGCTGACCCTGTCACTCAGCTTTCGTCATTCGGCGACGATCGTGACGCCGTCGGATATTTGGCGGCTGCGGATGTAGTGTCAAATGTCGGCCGATCCGAAGTTACGTCTAACAGAAGATGCAAGAGACCCGGGAGATTCGAATCCCCTCCTCCTAGCTCCCAGTCGTCTGTTGGAAAGAAGAAGAAGAAGAAAGTTAATAACATAGATATGGACACCCAGCCGCCTCTTATAGGGGTGAAGGATGTCATGTCACCTATAGCTTCCGCTGCTTGCGGTGCAGGTGGACAGGTTAGTGACAGTTTCCCCGCTTCTTCCTATGTTAACCCTGATTTGGCCGGGAGCTCTGCAATGAACCTTTCTGCAGTCCCAATGGTCTCCAGAGCAGTCGCTCCGTCACAGACTGTATCAACTGCTTCAGTGTCAGCGGTGAATGTTCCTGTTTATAACAACCCTAGTGCTCCGTCGAGTCTTGATAGAGGTGAGCATACTACGGTTTCTTTCTTAAATGAATTTGCTTGTTCAATGCATAACTTATTTTCAAGGTTGTTACCTGCTTCTTCTACTTTACCTATGGCAAATGCTGACCAAGCGGGGCTTGCTTCGGTATGGAAAGATAGTGTAAATTCTAATGTGCAATCACCTATTGTACTTGATGTTGGCGTTTCTTCAAATGGGTCCCAGTCTTTGCCTGTGGTGGCTCCTTCATCTGGGATTCCTGAATCACATTTGAGGGAAGTTCTTTCGTGCGAGCTATCGCCATTGGGATTTCATTTGAATTTGGCTACGAAAGAAAAGATATGGAGAGGTGAATATATAGATTTGCTATCATTGCTTCCCTCTATGAAGGATAATAGGGGTAGGAAAGAAGTAGATGAAAAATTTGAGGATGAGAAGCGTAAAACAGTTGCAAAAAGCTTTAATAATTGGCTTCAGGCCTTTAGTATTTATGCAAGCGTTTTAGGTGAACGTCATCCGGAATTGTGCAGTGGCCTTTTTCAACATGTTGAGATAATACTTGAGGCTTATAAGAATTTTCCTGGACTAGCATGGTTCTTCAATGAAGAATCATTTAGACAAAAACTTGCTGTGCATAGAAATTTGAAATGGGGTATGAAAGATATTGGGCTATGGTTGAATTTGCTTTTGCCCCAGAGACAAACGGTTAAAGCGGCATTGCCTGCCGCTGGGCAATTTAGAAAGGGCCTTTGTTTCAATTTTAATGAGAGTCAATGTAAATGGCTCGCCAGTTGCAAGTACAAGCACGAATGTGCTCATTGCGCAGGATCTCATCCTGCTTTTCGTTGTTTCAAGAAGACAGGATATCCAGGAACCAATGCCAAAGACCCATTTCTTAAAAGCAATTTCGCCAGTGAAACTGGCAAACATGTTGCCATGGCTACTAATATACCCGGATCGCAAGAGTGCAGGCACGCTAATTGAAGGTTTTTGCTGTGGTTTTATGTTGCCGTCTTTTGCTGGCTCTGGCTGTGTTTTAGTTAAAAATTTGGCTTCGGTTGAACTACATAAGGAAGTAGTTAGAAAAAAAATTGAGCAAGAGATAGAGGAAGGTCCTTTTGTGAAGCCTCCGTTTCCTCATTTTAGGGTTTCCCCTTTAGGTGTTATTCCCAAGAAGGAGCCAGGTTCTTTTAGACTCATTCATCATTTATCTTTCCCGGTTGGTTTGTCTTTGAATGATGAGATTGATTCAGATCTTTGTTCAGTTAATTATTCTTCGTTTGATGATGCCTTAGTTATGATTCGCTTGGCGGGTGATGGTGCATTGTTGGCAAAAGCGGACATCAAATCTGCATTTCGGCTTTTGCCTATAAGACCCATAGCTTTCAATTCGTTAGGTTTCTTTTTTTGAAGATCGATTCTATTTCGATAAATGTTTGCCAATGGGCTGCGCTTTGTCGTGTTTTTACTTTGAAATGTTTTCAACTTTTCTTAATTGGGTGGTGTGTCGTCGGGCTGGTTCTCCATACTGTATTCATTATCTTGATGACTTCTTGTTTGTTGGTAAGGCAAAGTCGCTAGATTGTTTGTTTCTGTTTTCAGAGTTTAAAATGATTTGTGCTGCTTTTGGAGTCCCTCTGGCCCCGGAGAAGTCGGTATCCCCGACCACATGTTTAGAATTTTTAGGCATACAAATTGACACTCTTAAAAGAGAATTTCGGCTCCCGGATGAAAAAATCTTGAAGATCAGGCTGTTGTTAGATGTTATTTTGGCTAAAACTAAAGTTCAATTGAGGACTATTCAGTCTCTGTTAGGATTGTTGGCGTTCGCATCCAGGATTATGCCTATGGGTAGAGTTTTTTCGAGACGTCTTTATAGAGCTATTGCAGGTGTCCGGTCGGCTAGACATTTTGTGCGAATCACAGCGGATATTAGGGATGATTTGCTCATATGGCGTTCCTTTTTAGTTTCATTTAATGGTTGTGCTATCTGGCAATCCCCTTTTTGCACGGCCTCCGCTTTAAAGTTGTACTCTGATTCAGCTGGTTCTGTTGGCTATGGCGTTTTTTGGCTTGATCGTTGGTCGGCGGATCTCTGGCCTTCTTCCTGGGTTGATAGAGGGTTAGTTTCTAATATCGTCCTTTTGGAGTTGTTCCCGGTAGTGGTGGCTCTTGAGCTATGGGGTGATCAGTTTCGCAATAAGCGGATTTTATTACACTCTGATAACAAAGGGGTAGTATTTGCGATCAATTGTTTAGTTTCTAAATCCATTCCGGTAATTGCTATTCTTCGCTTCTTGGTTCTTCAATGTCTGCGATTAAATATTTGGTTGAAGGCTAAGTATATACCTGGTTTTGGTAATGCTATTGCTGATGCCTTATCTCGCCAGCAGATGCGGAAGTTTCGGGAATTGGTGCCAGAGGCAGACAGGATTGGTCTTTCTTGTCCTCCTCATCTGTGGTCCATCATTTGAGCCCGGTTTTGACTGCTTTGTATAATTCCTTGGCCCCGTCCACGCGAGCAAGTTATACAGCTGCGTGGGACTTATGGAATGGTTTCCTAGGCTCCATAGATATAAATACTTCCAGTGATGCAGAGAGTTTGTCTTTGACTTTTCTTAACGCATTGATGGGTGAAGAGTATTCTTATTCTAAGATTGCTAAAATTTTGGCTGGGGTTTCCTTTTTTCAGAAATTATCGGGCTACACCCCTTGCAATTCTTTCTTCACTGTGAAGCTGGCGCTGAAGGGTTACCGTAAGGCACATGCCTCGATGGATAAGAGATTACCAATTTCTTTTGGATTGTTACAACAATTGTGCGATGCAACTAGCACAGTTTGTTTCTCTCCGTTTGAAGCCCTATTATTCAGGCTTGTTTTTTGCCTGTGCTTTTACGGTGCATTTAGAATTTCAGAGTTAGTTCCTCATAATAAATACTCAGGCTTGGGTTTGCCGGCGTCTGCAGTGCTTCTTCAGCCTGGAGTTTTGCGTTTATTTTTACAACGGAGTAAAACTGATCAATTAGGTAAGGGTCGGTGGATCACTATTCACAGACATTCGAATAGTTCTGTATGTGCAGTTGCTTTGGCACAACACTATCTATCTTTGCGTCCTGCTATTGGTTGTCAGTTTCTTATTCACAATGATGCCACTCCTCTGACTAGTTTTCAGTTTAGCTCTGTATTGAAGAAATGTTTACTTCATTTACGTTTAGGTCACCTTCCAATATCATCTCACTCTTTTCGGATTGGAGCTGCGTCCACAGCTGCTAGTATGGGGCTGGATGTGTCTACTATTAAGAACATTGGTAGGTGGTCCTCAAATTGCTATAGCACTTATATCCGTACTAATGCTTCTGTTTAATTTCAGGTTGTGCATTGGTTGCTTGGATCGTCGGCCATTCCTTTGTCTATTGGGCCCATAAGAGGGCTGAATTCAGGTGCTATGGTGTCAATCTTAATTTATCACTTCAGGATGTAAAATTGTATTGGTGTGGGTATAGAGGTTTGTCCTGTCTTAATCTGCGTAAGATTTTGTCATCCCTTTACCTACAGTGGCCAGCACCAGATATTATTGTTCTACATTTGGCCGGAAATGATATTGGTCGTCACAGGACGCTAGATGTTATAGCTAGTTTGAAGAATGATTTTGTTAACATCCATTCTGTATGGCATAATTGTATTTTGGTTTATTCGGAAGTCATTCCTCGTTTAATATGGTTTTCTCCTCAGTTTAAAAAATTTGAAAAGGTCAGGAAAAATGTTAATAGGGCAATCTCAAAATTTCTGCCTTCACTTCAAGGGTTTTCATTTCGGCATGTGGATTTGGAGGGCGGTGTGCAAGGTTTTTACCGCCCTGACGGAATCCATCTGTCGGATGTTGCCCTTGACATTTTTAATCTAAATTTGCAGTCTTGTGTGGAAATGGCCGTGGGCCGATGGGGGTGCCGTTCTTATAGTGCATAAGATCGGCTGGTGGGACTGTTGTGTAAATTATTATTATAAGTTTGGGCTCTAATAGCTAAACTATTTGTATATTTGTCTTGGAAATTGTTGAAGACAATTATTTTAATATATTTATTGGTATGTTTACAGTTAATATGATATTTTGAATACCCAAAATTGGAACTTCCGCTTATCCCACTCCTCACCCCCTTACATGCCACATTTGGCATGTCATTTTTTTGGGGGGGGGGGAGTGGGGGCTTCAGGAGGAGTGGGACTTCCTGTCCCACTTCCTCCTTCCGCCGAGGGGCTGGTTAGGCGATTAAGCTTAATCGCCTACAGCAGCCCCTCCGTGTAGGCGTTCGCCTAGGACACTGACAGGTCCTAGGCGATCACCTGTCCAATGGGACAGCGCAGCGCCGGGCCGCTCGCGCATGCGCAGTCCCGCTCGCGCATGCGCAGTGGGTGCCCGGCCGTAAAGCCGAAAGCTGTCACGGCCTGGTGCCCACAGTATCAATGAGGATGCCGGCCGGGGAGGGGGGGAGAGGAGCGGAGCCCTGGCCGGTGCGTCGCTGGAACGCTGGAGCAGGTAAGTGTCTGTTTATTAAAAGCCAGCAGCTACACTTTTTGTAGCTGCTGACTTTTAATAAACATACATTTTGGCTGGAACACCCCTTTAATAAGGAATGTTTTGCATGTATAATCTTTTGTTCAGAGATAAAAACTACAATAAATTATGTATGTGAGGCCTTTTAGAATTATACTAAAATGAGTGAAATAACATTCACTCTGAAACTCTTAACCCCTTACAATCATATGTAACAGGTAAGGAAGGACCCTAGCTTCAGAACCTTAAACCCTTACAAGTCCCTCCATTAGTCAGATCTCCATGTATCCATTCAGACATGGAGCCCCCACCCAGCCCTGCCCCCTCTCTCCTGATTGGCTAACTGACTTTGATTGACAGCTACAGAACCCAATGGCACTGTGGCTGTGCCTCAGCCAAGCAGAAGGAGAGTTCTGAGGGGGGACTGAGGGGGCCTCAATTCTAAACTACTGTCATGGTGCTTATCTATAAGGATGTACATGCCTCCTGGATCTATCCTTACCTGTCAAATGTCCCCCATTTAGCCGTTTGAAATCCCCAAAAAGTCCAGAATCGGTGGGCAGGTCTGTTGTTTGTCGCTCGGTGGGCGGAGTCATGATGTCACCAGACTCCCGCCCACCTCTACACTCCTCTTGGCCAGAGCGTGCACAAGACAGGCAGAGCGCGTTCTGGGTAATAGCAGAGCGCGCTCACGGGACCCCTGTCATTTGAGTGCAGCTCACATTGATGTCCCATGACAGTCGGGGATGATTGCTGCAACGGGATAGCTGTGAGCACCGACCCCCCCCTGCATGCCTTTTCATCATCTGCTTCTCCTCCTCCCTCCCACGGCTTTCACCTGATGAGTCATGCAGGGGGGATTAGTGCTCACAGCTGTCCCCATCGCACTGATCATCCCCGAGTGTCTTCCTCCTCCTCTAGCGCCATGTTCTCCTCCACCCCCGGTGTCATCCCCCTCCGTGTGTCCACACACCCGCCCCTTCGCGCTGTGACTTCATCCTCCGCCCCCGTCCCCTCGTCCTGATCCGTGTGTCCACAACCCGCCCCCCCCCGCGCCGTGTCTTCATCCGCCGCGTGTCCAGCTCATCCCCCGCAGCCGGCTTCTCTCTCCTCTCCCGTGGGGGGATCTGTCAGGATGGAGAGCGGAAACAGGACACAGAGCGTTCGTTACCGAGAGCTGTGCGTCCTGTGATAGCTTAGCAGAGTAACCTGTGTGTTACTCTGCTCAGTTTATGAATGGAGGGGGAGACGCTGTCTTCTCTCCATTCATCTTCAATGCAGAGAAAGGACTGGGGAATGAATGTCCTCTGTCCCTTTCTCTGTCTCAAATGGGAGATGTCAAAGGTCTCTGTTTAGACCCCTGGCATGTCACCAACACCCCTACAGGGCTGATAAAGAAAAAAAAATGTTAAAAAAAATGAAATTGAAAAAATAAAACATCCGACACCACAACCACCCCCCCATACCAACACGGTCCAGAACCCCCCGACCACTACCCCATTGACCACTGCCCCACTGACACCGACTACTGCCCCACTGACACCGACCACTACCCCACTGAAACCGTCCACTGACAGCGACCACTACCCCACTGACACCGACCACTACCCCACTGACCACTGCCCCACTGACACCGACCACTACCCCACTGACCACTGCCCCACTGACACCGACCACTACCCCACTGACCACTGCCCCACTGACACCGACCACTACCCCACTGACCACCATCCACTGACACTGCCCACTACCCCACTGACACCATCCACTGACACGACCACTGCCCCACTGACACCGACCACTGCCCCACTGACACCGACCACTGCCCCACTGACACCGTCCACTGCCCCACTGACCACTGCCCCACTGACACCGACCACTGCCCCACTGACCACTGCCACCGACCACTACCCCACTGACACCGTCCACTGACACTGTCCACTACCCCACTGACACCATCCTCTGACACTGTCCACTATCCCACTGACACCGTCCACTGACACTGTCCACTACCCCACTGACACCGTCCACTGACACCGTCCACTACCCCACCGACACCGCCCACTGCCCCACCGACACCGACCACTGCCCCACTGACACTGTCCACTGACACTGTCCACTACCCCACTGAGACCATCCACTGACACCGTCCACTACCCCACTGACACCGTCCACTGCCCCACTGACACCGACCACTACCCCACTGACACCGTCCACTGCCCCACTGACCACTGCCCCACTGACACTGTCCACTACCCCACTGACACCGTCCACTGACACTGCCTACTACCCCACTGACACCATCCACTGACACTGTCCACTACCCCACTGACACCGTCCACTGACACTGTCCACTACCCCACTGACACCGTCCACTGACACCGTCCACTACCCCACCGACACCATCCACTGCCCCACTGACACCGACCACTACCCCACTGACACTGTCCACTGACACTGTCCACTACCCCACTGAGACCATCCACTGACACCATCCACTACCCCACTGACACCGACCACTACCCCACTGACACGACACTACCCCACTGACACCGTCCACTACCCCACTGACACTACCCCACTGACACGACACTACCCCACTGACACTAAAATAAACAAAAATAAATTGTAAAAAAAAAAAAAATGTTATTGTAAAAATTAATACATAAAAAATCCACTGGTCCCAAAAAACCTTTTGGGAACAAAAAATATTGAATTGTAAAATAGAAAAAAATATCTGACACTGTGCACTTTCCTGACACCATCCTGCATGTACTACCCACCTCTGTACCTTACGCATTCCTGTGATTCGCACCGCACTGCTGTTCAGATCACATGCAATGTCTGTGCGATGCGATTTCAGCCATACAAACTGTATAGCGGAAATCGCATTACATTCGGACCAAACACGCATCACACCTATGACACCCCCATTTCAGCTTGCATATTACACTGCAAACTGACAGTTAGGACATGAATCAGATCACATAGGTGTGAACACCTATGCGATTCTGGTGTGGACCAAAAAAAGGGTCCTGTGCGAGTTTGTTCCAAATGAGTTTGTATGGCGGAAATCGCATCGCACAGACATCGCATGTGATCTGAACAGCAGTGCGGTGCGAATCACTTGCGATCTTGTACAGTGCATTAATGTGAACCAGCCCTAAGTTCATTCAGCCTTACTGGGTGGAAGTATAAAAAGTGACACATAACACATCCTAGTAATATAGGAATTGTGCATTTGTGATCAGGTGACCTCAGACACACACACTGCAATATAACAATAATAAGCAGATCACTCAAGCTCGGACAAAATATATCTCTCTTAATAACTTGTCTATGTATATTCTGATGGCTGTTCACTGGAGCATTTCATCATGACATTGAACTCTGGGGGGGGTGTGTGATATGTGCACTGTTCATGATTGCAGGCTAGTGCACGAGATATGTAAATAACCTGTCACTCAAAGCATGGGGGCGGAACGGACTTTGGTTTTTATAGGGAAGTCCGTTTTATTCCACTGAACAATAAAAAGAGGATTGCTCAGCACTGGATTAACTCGATGTGGCAAGACTAGGCACAGATGATAGGAAATCGTATTCTCTACATTGTGATATCAAAAAAAAAAATTTTACATCCACTTTAAGATAAAAAAAATAAAAAACATGTTTGCCTTTACAACTCCTTTAATAAAACATGGTTAGTGCAAAACAGGGGGTAGGCTTAATTGCATAGATCTATATATTGGGCTATAACCATTTATAAACAAGTGAACAGAAAGAAAAAAATAAGTTCTATAAAGAGTTGGAAGGATAAGTTGAGAGACATACAAAGATCTCTCTCATTTCATAATGAGAAGCTGGGTTTGTCAGAATATCTCTTTTTAGTTGCTGAACTTGGCACTGCAAGAGAGTAATAAAAGTTGGCACAGTGTCTTGCCAAGTCTAGCATTGCTGGCAGATCAAGGTGGAGACCAACACGGAACGATTAATGCTTTAGGTAATCTAAGAAGTACCAAGCACCTATCTGCGTGTGATCAAGCAGGCCAGAAAACCCGAGCAGCATGCAGTGTTCACTGCACGTAGCTTTCAAGCAGGGGTCGCAGAACTTTTCCGCATTTCATTGTATTTCCAAGAAGCATCATGAAAGTCTATAGTATGGGTATTCCTGAGTTTTTACATGATTTTTTTTTTTCTTCCTAAAGCAGAGGTTTAAAAAGAAAATAGCCAAATAGGCTACAAAAAAATGAGATTTTTTATTTTATTTTTTATACTTACCAGAAGTGGCTGTTACTAGGCAGTAGAGCTGCAACTAACGATTATTTTCATAATCGAGTAATCGGCCGATAATTTTTTCGATTAATCGGATAAAATCATTAAAAAAAAACGTAATGTGGAATTTTTTCGTTTATTTAACAGTAATAATGAAAAAACATGTTACACTCAAACGGCAGATTAAAAAACATTTAACATTAAACAACTTTGCAGCAGTACTATTCCTCCCGGGAACACCAATGCTGGGGCACTATTCCTCCCGGGAACACCAATGCTGGGGCACTATTCCTCCCGGGAACACCAATGCTGGGGCACTATTCCTCCCGGGAACAACAATGCTGGGGCACTATTCCTCCCGGGAACACCAATGCTGGGGCACTATTCCTCACGGCAGGGCTTGACAAATTTGCTTGGAATCTAGGAGCCAGCTAAAAAAGTTAGGAGCCAGAAAACGCGCCCCGTCCCGACGAGCTCGCCCGCAGAAGCGAACACATACGTGAGTAGCGCCCGCATATGTAAACAGTATTCAAACCACAAGTGAGGTATCGCCATGATTGTTGGAGGGAGAGCAATAATTCTAGCTCTAGACCTCCTCTGTAACTCAAAACATGCAACTTGTAGATTTTTTTAAACATCGCCTATGGAGATTTTAAAGGGTAAAAGTTTGACGCCATTCCACGAGCAGACGCAATTATGAAGCGTGACATGTTGGGTATCAATTTACTCGGCGTAACATTATCTTTCACAATCTAAAAAAAAATTGGGATAACTTTACTGTTTTATTTTTTAATTTTTAAAAAAAAAAAATCCAAAAAAAGTGCGCTTGTAAGACCGCTGCGCAAATACGGCGTGACACAAAGTATTGCAACGATCGCCATTTTATTCTCTAGGGTGTTAAGCCCCGTACACACTGCCGAGGTTCTCGGCAGAAACCAGCGAGAACCTCGCTGGGAGCCGCATTCTGCCGAGAACCTCGGCCGTGTGTACGCTCTCGGCGAGCCCCGCCCGTCGGGAAACCCGTCGAGCAAATAGAGAACAGGTTCTCTATTTGCTCGACGGCCCGTCGAGATGAATGGCTGGTTGCCTTTCCCGACGGGCGGGTCGCCGATTCTGACGGCCGGCAGAGAACCTCGACGGGCGGAACGATGTGTTCCGCCCGTCGAGGTTCTCTGCCGTGTGTACGGGGCCTTAGAATAAAAAATATATATAATGTTTGGGGGTTCTAATTATAGGGAATGAGATGGCAGTGAAAAATGACAATAGAATTGCTGTTTAACTTGTAATGTCAAACGGCCACCACCAGATGGCGCCAGCTCACAGAAGCAAGAGCTTGGGACTTCACAAGGCCGCAAAGCCGAGGCCTCAATTACTGGCTGTCGCGGACCCGCCGCGATCGCGTGGCAGGGGAGGTGGGGGCACACGGATCATGTGCCTCCGTGCTCCCCCACCTTCCCCGCTGCTCGATTGCGGCGGGCCCACGGCGGCCGGTAATTGAGGCCGCGGCTTTGAATGGGCGGAAGGTGCGGACCAACTAATCGATAATATCAATTAATCGTTTCAGTTCTACTAGGCAGAACTCCTAATCTGCCTCTTCCTTGCCCGCGGTGGGTCTTCCATGCACAGGTAAGTGTCCTTATTAAAAGTCAGCAGCTATAGTTTTTTTTTTTTTTTTTTTTTTAAGCCGGACCTCCGCTTTAATAGTGAAAGCAATAGATAACATGCCTTGGTGTAAATATAGAGTAATTGCAAGGTCTCAGGGCTCAATGTACTCAATGTGATAGAGATGTGACTGGTTTACTTAGTATGGTGTTAAATATGCCCACACTGTGTCAAGAAGATTCTTATTTCTTGTAATTTCAGGATAAAAATGTTTGTGATAGCTGCAGGAGGATAGAGGTTTATCATGTTTGAGCTTGTTTAAACATGTCCATTCATTGTCATGTATTAAACCATGATTAAGCACTAATATGTATAGTGTGAAACGCGTCGGTTATTGTCTGTGGCTGTGTCTGTATGTATTTTTGCTGATTTTTATTCAATAAAGACCACTTCTTTGGGAGTTCGTTGGAGTGCGGCTGTCCAATTTTTGCCCTACCATTTTCTTCCATCAGTGTCATGTATTAGCCATGCCCCCAAACAAATAATATTTTAATATGTTAAGCTGTTTCTGTACTTTAATTTTAACATGTTAGTGAGTTTTATTCAATGAGTATATGTGCTGTAGTCAGGTTAAACCTACCGTTCAGGTAAGTTCAAAAGGATGTAAAGTAGTTAAAAGCAAAACCCTAAAACAGATTTTTTTTTTACTGAACAAGTGAGAAAGTGCGCTTAGGAAGAAATGTATTAAGGACTGCAGCCCCCCAGAAAAAGATACCTCACGAGTGAAGTACCTGAATAAATGGTATGTGTGAAAGGGGTAGTGGCGCTGTCCCACACCCTATAGGTCAAAAGGGTATAAGTGTCAGTGTATTGACTAGTGAGATACTGCAAATTATAAATATACAATAGAGTGCAACAATATTATAACAACATTAAATAATAAACATTTGGTGATAAAGTGCAAAGTGCAAACTTAGTAATAAAAAGTACAGTCCATGAAATTGCAAAAATCCAAACATATATCACGTTGATAGATGTGCAGTAATCTTAGATGTAGGTTTCCATCAAAAAACGTGTAAGTTCGTGGTAACGCTGTGGTCCGGTGCTCCCCCACCAGGTTCCCCACTCACCAGAACTAATCACCCCTGCAGGGGTATTAGGCGTGTAGTCACAGATGGGTCCCAGCTTCCTCCAGTGGTGCTATCCGTCCAGGGAAGATGTGTCCTTTAGATTGGTCAGATCCTCATTCCACCGGAAAAAAGGAAGAAATAGGCTCCCATAGTGTAGTAAAAAAGGAGTTTTTTTTTATTATGCACAATCCAGATGCATTACATAAATGAAATGATAATGGGTACAAAATGCATGTCCAATGATAAAAAGGTTAGCAATGTGGTATGAAAGGCAACAAACACCACAATCAGCAAGGTAAAAAATGATAAAATGAAAAATAAAAACAAAAATAGGTGTCCTGTCAGAAGCTCCCAGCACGCTGCATCAGTTTCCTCCGTCGGGAGTGGAAGCGCTAGCGTGCGTTCCAAACAGCCCAGACAGCAAACCGGAAGCCTGCGGGTGCGTCTCTAGCGTGCTGACGTGCGTCACTATGCTCACGCTCGACGTACGTTTCGTAATGAACTTCCCTTGAAAAAGTTCATTACGAAACGTAGTACGTCGAGCGTGAGCATAGTGACGCACGTCAGCACGCTAGAGACGCACCCGCAGGCTTCCGGTTTGCTGTCTGGGCTGTTTGGAACGCACGCTAGCGCTTCACACTGGGCTGCGGGAGTGAAGCCGTGCGAGTTCAGCTGAACTCGCACGATTTCACTCCCGCTGGCAGTCCCAATTTCGGCCGCGATTTAAGAGACATCTGTGCAGGTGTCTGCACAGATGTCAATGTAAAGCGCGGGCTGAAATCGCAAAAAGTAGTACAGAGACTACTTTTTGAAATCGGTGCAGCGCCGCAGATGCAGCGTCGCGCCGATTAGGACCGTGCCATTGCCGGCAATTTGCAGCAAAATCCGCCGTTTTGACATGCACACCAGTGTGAGCCAGGGCTTAAACTGAATTGGGCAACAGGCTCATGTATGTGGACACAATCACAGTCATTAGTTTATTGAACAGTCAGCTTTGGGAAAGCTTGTACATATGACTTTCCTTATAGGGCTTTGGTCATATTAAGTAGTATTTCAAAATAAAATCTGACATTTGGACACACTTGTGTATATTGTGAAAAGGCCACAGTTAAGCATTTTGTAAATTGTCTTTGCTGAGCTAAATCTTTCTGCTTTTGACATTAAGTCCTGTGCAAGTAGTGAAATATAGGAATAGTCTTTTTTTTCTTTCAATATATTTTATTTTCATAGTATATAAGATACAGATCAATACAATTAATTATTGTTTTAAAGTTTCATAGGCAATAAATCCTGGATGGTGACAGGATGAAACGAATAAGTATTAAATAGCTATATATTTAATAATAAAAACATTTTTTAGAGGAAAAATACAACTCAATTGGGCCCAACTAAGAAAACATCCGGGCCTGATAGGGACACCCAAGGAATATAAGTATTCTCAATCCCGACACCCCTAAAGGGAGAGCTAGAACACCCCACCCCCCCAATGACCCCAAACCCCGATCAAAGAGGTAATTTTATCAAAACTATAAAGCCCAATAGATATATCTATAGGAATAGTCGTTTTAGATGCAAAAGCAAACATTTCTTATATTGCAGCTTTCCAATTCTTAGATTGGATGACTGTATTAGTTTAATTTTGTATGCTTTCTTTCGTCTATTTTCATCTGGTAATCCAGCCAGTGAGTCTGACCAGCCAGTGAGCCCAGATTCACACTGGTGCGACATGCACTCTGACTTTTTAGAGCACATGTTGCATGACAAGCTGCGACTCATTAAGTGCAATGGAACTGTTCTAATAGGAGCGACTAGGGTCGCTCTGACTTAAAAATGAATTCCTGCACTACTTTTGGTCTGACTTTGGCATGACTTGCATTGACTTCTATTAGTAGGTCCTATACAAGTTGTGCTGAAGTTGAGCTGGGATGTTGACTCCTGATGCCCCGTACACATGATCGGTTTTCCTGTCGGAAAACGTCAGATGAGAGGTTTTGGTCAGGAATCCCGACTGTGTGTATGCTCCATCAGACTTTTTCCGACTGAAAAAGATAGAGAGCAGGTTCTCTTTTTTCAAGACGGAAAGAAAGCGTTCGTTTGTATGGAATTCCGAGGGGGAAAAAACACGCATGCTCGGAAACAGTTCGAAGCATGCTCAGAAGCATTGAACTTTTTTCTCGCCTCGTCGTAGTGTTCTACGTCACCGCGTTCCTAATGCTCGGAAGTTCAGAGAACTTGTGTGACCGTATGTATGCAAGACAAGCTTGAGCGGAATTCCGTCGGAAAAACCATCCAACTTTTTTCTGACTGGAAATCCGGTAGTGTCTTGGCAGTGTGAATCAGGCCTTAGTCTGTTTTTCACAGCACAAGCTCTCACACAGAATATATCAGTTTACATGGATGAGACAAACTACTGTACTTAAATGGGTTGTAAACCCTTGTTTAAATAACAATTATATCATACATACCTCCACTGTGCAGTTCGTTTTGCATAGAGTGGCCCCGATCCTCATATTTTAGGATCTCCCAACAACGCTCGTGGCTCCTCCTTGCATCGGGAAACCACCTATGAGAAGCTCTCTCCTTGGAGGTCCTGAGTCCAGCTTTTGCCTCCATAGACACAGAATGCCGGACTCGGCCCTGCCCCCGGCGCCCGCATCATTCGATTTTTTTGACAGCATCAGGAGATAATGGCTGTGCTGCTATTAATCTATCCAATCAAGAGCCGAGACAACGGGCAGAAAGGGTGAGTGAGTGAGTGAGTCAGTGAAAAACTTATATAGTGCAACACATGCAAACTGAATCGCCTCTGGGTGAGCGTGTCTCAGACATGGGAACGAACGGACTCAGGTGAGTAAAAAGGGGGGGCTGATCAGTGACAAAAGTATTAGGATGCATTAAGCTGAGAAAAAAAAACGAGGGTTTACAACCCCTTAACACTGACAACAGTGATTAAAATGATCATGATTTATTTAAAACCTTTATTCCAAAAGGAAAAAAACTGTTTGCTGTAAATGTTTATAAAGTGTGAGATGGGAGTTTGTCTTCAATTTGTTAGTGGGAGTTTGTCTTCAATTTGTTAGTGGTTCTAAATCTACACTACCCCCCACCCCCCACACTGAGAACGCTGCTGTCTGTTGTGCCTCTTTTTCTCATTCCTCACTAATACAAGAGGTGTGTTATTAGCCAGTAGGATGGGTGAGAACGCTTGCCGAACTTTCGCTGTTCGGACGTTTGGGAAGCTTCAGCCAATCAGGGCACAGAGCACTGTTATGCCTTGTACACACAATTGGAATTTCCGATGAAAAAAGTCAGAATTTTTTCATCGGATATTCTGACTGCGTGTGTGCCCCATCTGTATGGAACTCCGACGGAGAAACAAAACATGCATGTTTAGACTTAGGGCCAGATTCACGTATTCCAGAGCATCTTTGCTCTGGAGTAACGCTTCTGATTTGCGTTGCGCTGCCGAATTTTTAGGAGCAAGTGCTGTCATTCACGAAGCACTTGCTCCTAAAGTTGCGGCAGCGCATCGCAAATGAGCCGGCGGAATTCAAATGTCGCGGGTACGGGGCGTGTAGTATGCTAACTACGCGCGATCCCGCCGCCGACGTACTGCGCATGCGTCGAGTGTCAAAACATCCCCGTGCGCATGCTCCAAAATCTGTGAATGAACGTCAATGACGTCACATTCCCATTCATGACCGTTTTACGCAAGCGACGTTTTTTTTTTTTTTCCCGACGCGATGACGACGCCTATACCTAACATAGGATACTCCAACCCCATGTAGGTATATCTATGCGCCGCGTATCCCGTCCGGAAACGTCGTAACGTCACTGCGTCGCGCCGGATTTCGATCGTGAATTGCCGATTTCCGCTCATTAACATATTTTTTGAGCGTAAATCGGGGGGAACGCCCCCGGCGCCATTTTTAAGTTGAAGTAACGATGCGATGGCGAAACTCAGTTACGCTCATCGCATCGGAACTTCAACCCGGCGTTTCTTGTTTTCTGGTTACAGAAAACAGAAACGCCGGCTCAAAGCCACTGTTACGCTGGCGGATCACTCGATCCGCCAGCGTAACCTTTCATGAATCTGGCCCTTAATTTTTTTCAGCTCATCGTAGTGTTGTATGTCACCGCGTTCCTGACGGTCGGAATTTGGTGTGACAGTGTGTATGCAAGACACTTGTGTATGCAAGCTTGAACAGAATTCCGTCAGAAAAATCCGAAGTTTATCCTGACGGAAATTCAGATCGTCTGTACAAGGCATTAGAGTCATGATTGGACACTGTCATCATGACTTTATCCAATCATGGCTCATTTCCGCCCACAGTAAAAAAAAGTATTATTTAATGGCAGCCATTTTTAGTGTGATTTTGGCATGGCGAAAAATAGAACAGAGTCAGTGTAGTTTAGTGATAGTGTGAGTGTAGTGAAGCTTTGCATAGTGTGCAGCTAGAGTAGGAACAGCTCAGATAGTTTCACTTTAGTCTAGTGAGACAGTGTCATTTATACATACATTAGTGTAGAGTAGGGACAGCTCATATAGTTTCAGTGTAGTGTAGTGAGACCATGTCAGTAATCTCTTGATATTAGTGTATAGCTAGAGTAGGGACAGTTCAGATAGCGTCAGTGTAATGACGTTTGAACACCTTCTATTTGATTGTGTTACTGCCAGTTCAACACCATATCGTTTTGTTGTTTGGTACTGCCAGTTTAACGCCATATAGTTTTGCGTGTGTACTACTGCCAGTTTAACGCCATTTCCTTCTGTGTGCGTTACTGGCAGTTTAACGCTATATCGTTTTGCGTGTGTTACTGCCAGTTTAATGCCATATTGTTTTGTGTGTGTCACTGCCAGTTTATAACACCACTTACTACTGGGCAACTTTACTGCAAGTTTAACGCCATATAGTTCTGTGTGCATTACTGCCAGTTTAACGGCATATAGATTTGCGTATCTTACTATCAGTTTAACGCAATATAGTTTTGTTCATTACTGCCAGTTTAATGCCATTCACTTCTGTGTGTTACTGCCAGTTTAACGCCATATAGTTCTGTGCATCACTGTATGCTTGGTGCAATCTATTGCAGTATATTAATGTATTCGTGGAGTGTGTCTGTGTAGCGTGAGTACTCAAATTAAAGTGCACCAAACACCTCTTTAAATTGATTAAAGTGCATCTACATACAAGATTTCAACTTCTTCTTTACATTTGCCTATAAGTACTGTCCCCTCCCTCCCAAGAATGTCTTGGAGGACAACAAGGAGATGCAGATGTTCCCTTGGCACTGTAAGAAGGTCAGCAACAAATGTGTCCACAGGAAAAGGTGGACGTGGTGGTCAGTCTTCAGGCAGGACATCATTTTCTCTGTTTAGTGAGTTTGCCCGTGCTATCCAGCCACAGCACACAGAGGAGATGGTAGACTGGCTTACTAAACCTTCCTCATCCTCCTCATCCTCTGTCACGCAAGCAGAGATAAGTGTGCAGTCCCCTGCAATTGCCAGAGTGGATAAACCTGCCTCCTTGTCCACATCTATTCCAGCCATAGCCCTAACATCAGCTATTGAGAAATCAGCTGAGTTATTTGACCACAGCGTCAGCCACTTGAGCCTCGATGATGCCCACCCATTACTGGATTCAGATGTTGGTTCTGAGGTTGAGGATGACATGAACATGAGCCTAGAGAGAGGGAGGAACACTGGTAGACAAATTGGCATTCCTGTTTCCCAAGCCACAGTGTATTGCCAATTTGTCTCCAGTGGTGATGGAGGAGATGGAGATGATCATGATGATGAGGTCACTGATGCAACTTGGGTGCCAGATAGAGCAGAGGAGGAAACCTGAAGGTGAGGCGGCCCAACCACAAGGAGGCCAACATCAAGGAAGGGTAGAGAGTAGCCACCCTATTCCATCACGTTCTGCAGCTGTTATCTCCTGGACCACTCCCCAAAGCTCAGCTGTCTGGGCCTTTTTCAGCACATCTAGAGGAAAATCACACTGTTGCTATCTGCAAACTGTGTCTCAGGCACATCAAACGTGGAGAAAACATCAACCATTTGGGTACCACATGCCTAACGAGGCATTTAACATCCAACCACTCAGCCCCTTGGCAAGAGCACCTAAAAGCCAAACAAAAAGGGCACAAATCTGTCCCTCCTTCTCCTTACCCACTCCAGTCTGTCCCTGCGATACAGAGTCATTACCTTTCAGCAGCTTCCACTGACAGGAATGATGGTATAGCACAGGGTGTCCTATGTCCTAGTAGCACATCTGCCAGCAGTACACCACCAGCTGTAGACTGTAGCCGGCAAATTTCTCTGCGCCATCTAATGCAGCGGAAAAAAAATAATACAGTCTCTGCCACCCCCAGCGTCTGAATGCAAGCTTGTCAAAGCTGTTGGCTCTCCAACTTCTGCCTTTCAGCCTATTGGATTCTGCCCCCCCCCTCCGTGAATTCGCACAATGTGCTGTACCACAATGGCAGGTTCCCAGTCGCTACTACTTTTCAGGTAAGGCCGTTCCATCCCTCTACCATCACGTGGGAGGGAACGTTCTGGCATTGTTGGTGCAAGGCAGTAAGGCGTAAAATCCACCTTAATGCTGACATTTGGTCCAGTAAGCATGGGCAGGGATGATATATTTTGTTCACAGCACACTGGGTAACGCTGCTTGCAACTCGAAAGGATGCAGGACAGGGCTCGGTGCTGCAGCTTGTTGTGCCCCCACGTCTCCATACAGCTGGTGGTGATAATGCCAGACCTGTGAGGTCTACCCCCTCCTCCTTCACCACCTCTATGCCTTCCTCTGCAGAATTGTCCTATAAACATCAGGTACCCCCTAAGCATTCAAAGGGCTATTCCCAGAGTGGGGCTAAAAGGTGCCATGCAGTGCTTCAGCTGGTGTGTTTAGGGGACAGGAACAACACTGGTGCTGAGATTCTTGCAGCTCTTTGCAGACCCAAAGGTGGTGGTGTCCGATAATGGCTCAAAACTTCCTGTCCACCCTTAGACAGGGAAAGTTGACACATGTGCCATGCCTGGCACATGTCCTCAATTTGGTAGTGCGTACCCAGGGTTGCAAGATGTACTAAAGCAGGCCAGAAGAGTCGGTAGCCATTTCAGGCGGTCATTCACAGCCAGTGCTCGGTTGGCTGAAATCCAGCAGGAATTCCACCTACCCGTAAACCGCCTGATTTGTGACATGCCCACCAGGGGGAACTTAACTTAGGGAATGCTTTGGAAGTACCCATGCCAGTACAGCACGACGACAGGCTCAGGCTGCCTCCGTTTTTTTCCCCACGCCAATGGCTGATTATTAGGGATGCATGCACTGTATTGTCACCATTTAAACAGGTACAGTGCATGCATCAGTGACACAATCTCTGTTGTGTTACTGCTGGAGCAGACTCTGTGTGGCATTATGGACAGTGGAAGCAGAGCAGCAGGAAGAAAAGGAGGACTTCTTTTCCTCTCAAGGCCCACTTTATCCAGACGCCATCATTCCTATATCACAGAACACACAGGAGGAGAGAGGGGAGGAGGATAAGGAGGAGGATTCTGGCACTTTTATTAGGCTTTGAGGAAGAGAAAGACATGCGTCAACCTGTAAGCGATGGCTTTCCAATCCCAGGTCCCTTGGGTGTAGTATGTGGCTGGAAGGAGGAAGTTCCAGATGCTGTGACCCCAAGGAGTCTGCTTCTCAAGCCTCGGCAAATTTTAGGCGCATGGGCAACATCATGATTCAAAGCCTGTAAAGGACCCAAGAATACGTGGCATAAAGGAGAAGGATGATTATTGGTTGGCAACCCTCCTTGACCACCATTATAAGTGTAGCACTACCCCCGGAGGAGCTTCTGGTTTGTTTTGGTTGGCATGTTAACTCTGTGACTCGGCCTTCTACGGTAGTTGATGAGAGCCGAGTAATGGAATGTCCACACAACAGGTGTCTTTTTCTTGTGCTTTTATTTACCCAAGTTACCCAATTTAACAAGGTAAACCAGTTGAACTTGGTGAAGAATAAAAGAATAGCAGAGATGGAGAACACAGATTCAGATGTAGGTAAAAGGGAAACAGTCCTGCTTCCAATGACAAACTTTCACCTCACCACTCCAGCCGGAATGGGTATAGCGCACCTGGACAGGCCTCTCTCACAAGCCTGGCAGCCAGAATGACACTCGAACTTGGGGTTAAGTCTCTGTCACGGACCCTCCCAATGGTTGCAGAAAATAGTAGTCCGAAGTCCTCTTGACTGGACTTAACACCTGGATCTCCTTCAGGTAGTTTAGATTAGGTTACCGACTGATAGGCAACCAACATCCAGCCTCTCAGTGTCCGGTTCCCCTGGTCCCCGATGGATGGTCAGGCCCCTATTGGAACACCAGCCTCTCTTGGCACTCCTCAGGCAGACTCTCCACTGAACAGCTTCCTCCAACAGGACGGACAGCCCAGGACCCCTTTAGGTGGGGACCCAGTCGATTACTGAGTCCCAAGCGGCAGATCAATTGCTCCGGGGACAACGTGGTCCCGAAGCCAGAATCGCTGTGTAGCACGTGCACCCCGGCCTGGAAGGCCATTTCCGGGGCACCGTGGAATGTCTACCCTGAAGGTGGGCGCCACACGAGAAGAAGACCCAGGAAAATGGCGTCTGCCCCATACCCCTCCCCAGCAGATGCACAGCGAGGAAGCCTCCTCCTGTTAGGCTGCTCGGAAAAAGTATCCAGACCTTGACTCCACTGCTGCCACCTGCCGACCTGGGGTGGAACTGCACCCCAGGAACAACAGCATGAGCCCACAGCACAGCCAGGCTGGGACAGAAGCTCCAAATTTGAACTAATTAACAATGGGCAGAGTCACTTAACTCTCTGGCCCCCTCTAAATTACAATAGCACTGGTTCTGAAAAGTAACCAGGCGCTACATAAGGGGAAGGTCTCAGAACTCATCCCGTCCACACAGAGAGTGCAGAAGATAAAATCGCTTGAGGACACGTTAAAGAGGATTTTATTGAACGTTTTTCCTGACTACACTAGGTTACAGTGTGGTGGAAAATGTAATTTTGAGTCTTCTGTTGGTCAAGAGAGGAGTGTTGTAGAAGGCATCTGCATAAGTGAGGCATTTCAGATTTTTTTTAGTCCTCGCAACCCAGAGCTGTCTGCTTCCACATCCCATCGGCAGCATCTGCATCACATGGTGGATGATTACCTCGCAGCCGCCAATACAGAGATGGAGAGCTTTCCAGCTGACGATCCTTTGACTTGCTGAGTCATGAGAATAGACCACGGGCCAGAACTTGCCCAGTATGCTATTAAGTTGTTGGGCTGCCCTGCATCCAGCGTGCTTTCAGAATGGACATTCAGTGCTGCAGGAGGTTTCGATACTGATCACAGAATGCCAGGGCCATCTTAATAGCATCATTGGCCCATGGGCAAAGTAATGGTATGGGGCCCCCCTACAAGCTTGCCCCAATTTACGCACCTACTCTCAAGAATGAAAGTACAATATTTCTACTTTTTACAGCGTGTCACTTGCTACTGTCCCCTGCCACCAGATTAAGCATGTCACTTGCCACTGGCCCCTGTAACTAGATTCAGCTTGTCACTTGCCACGGGTCCCTTGTCACCAGATTCAGCTTGTCACTTGCCACTGGTCCCTTGTCACCAGATTCAGCGTGTCACTTGCCACCGGTCCCCTGTCACCAGATTCAGCTTGTCACTTGCCACCGGTCTCGTCACGAGATTCAGCGTGTCACTTGCCACCGGTCCCCTGTCACCAGATTCAGCTTGCCACTTGCCACCGGTCTCTTGTCATCATATTCAGCACATCACTTGCCACCTACTCTCAAGAATGAAAGTACAATATTTCTACTTTACAGCGTGTCACTTGCTACTGTCCCCTGCCACCAGATTAAGCGTGTCACTTGACATTGGTCCCCTGTCACCAGATTCAGCTTGTCGCTTGCCACCGTTCCCTTGTCACCAAATCACAGAGAATCACTTGCCACTGGTCCCCTGTCACCAGATTCAGCGTGTCACTTGCCACCGGTCCCCTGTCACCAGATTTAGCTTGTCATTTGCCACTGGTCTCTTGTCATCACATTCAGCGAGTCACTTGCCACCGTTCCCCTGTCACCAGATTCAGCGTGTCACTTGCCACCCATCCCATCACCAGATTCAACATGTCACTTGCCACTGGTACCTATTCCTCTCCAGAGACACAGCCGCTCTCCCCACTGCTGACAAGATGTGGAAATAGGCAAGAAATAGAGCCCTCTTGTGACAGCGGCAGCTCGAGGGGGGAGGGGCAGCACAGTTTCTTCTCTTCAGACCCACTTGTCTTTGACACTTGAGCTTCGCTCGCGCCCCCTCTGCCTTAGCTGGCTCAGTCACTCAGGGAGGCTCAGGAAAAGCCCAGCTTGCAGGCAGAACCAAAGATGCAGCTGCACGCTGGACTGCCTGTGCCCACTCAGCCTGACTTCTATTTGTCCAGCTCTGATGGAGCCAGGACCTGTGCAAGACTATTTTGCGCAATAGGCAAAACCTTCTGTACCTCTAAAATATAATATCTGTACGGCATTGAAAGGGCGTAAAATAGTCTAGCACAGGCCATGTCTATACCCACCTGTGATGTTTGTTGCCCCCTCATTGAACTGCCATACACAGCGAGCATAGTTGCCAACATTTGAAAACCATTGTTATTTTTTAGAGACCTGGGTGACAGCAGAGGGACTGGGTGACAGCAGAGGGACTGGGCATCAGCAGAGGCCTGGGTGACTGCAGGGCAGAGGCCTGGGTGACTGCAGGGCAGAGGCCTGGGTGACTGCAGGGCAGAGGCCTGGGTGACTGCAGGGCAGAGGCCTCGGTGACTGCAGGACAGAGGCCTCGGTGACAGCAGGACAGAGGCCTCGGTGACTGCAGGACAGAGGCCTCGGAGACAGCAGGGGGATTGGGAGACAGAGGGCTGGGCGACAGCAGGGGACTGGGTGACAACAGAGGACTTGGCGACAGAGAACTGGGCGACAGCAGATAGCAGGGTGTCAGAGGGCTGGGTGACAGCAGAGGGCTGGGTGACAGAGGGCTTGGCGACAGCAGGCAGAGGACTGGGAGAAATTGGATTAAAAACTTACATTCAGGACAGAGCTACAGGAAAACCAGATACCATCTTGATCTTTGTCAGCTAACAGAACTTTTTTTTACCTCCCATGTTGCTCTGCCCAGAAGGACCCTGCAATCATCACCGAGGCCAGCCGCTCTGCCCCCCAATGAAAGGTGGGGTCACCCCTTGCCTGGCCACACCCTCTCATGAGTCATTGACAATGAAAGAAGCAGGCCAGCTCCTGAGAACCAATCAGAGCCCCGAGCCGCCGAACAGCTCTGCAGCTGGGGGAGGGATCTGTCAGTGTACTGCATTATCCGATCTGGAATAATGTTTTTGGTATAGGTACACCGGCTTCACTGCCGGTTTGAAGAAAAATAAAAACAACTCAGCGCATAACAATGATGGATCTGCACAGGTGACCAAGATTTGTTATAATAGTCCTTTAATGTAGGTATATGTTGTCCATAACAACTAAAGTTGATGCAGATAGAAGTTCAGGTGCCAGCCATCCCCAGAGTGAATACTTATGTCGCGTACACACGACCGTTTTTAATGTCATGGGAAAAACAAAAAATTTTCTCGACGTGATTCTTGTCAAGCCTGCCTTGCATAAACAGGATCGCGGAAAAAAAAATGATCGAGTAAAGTTCACGAAAAAACTACGAGATAAAATAGAGCAGGTTCTAAATTTTTAATGGCCATTTTTCTTGTCAAAAAAAATGCTCTGGAGCCTACACACTTTGTGAGAAAATGCAAGAAGGAGGGAAAAAGGGAGGTGCACCTAAGTGTAATATTAAAACATAGTTTATTGCACAAAGGTAATTGCATTTACAAGATATAATGAGCATATCTGTGGTGAAAACGTTGTCCTTGAGGGGTGCCTACTATCCGGTATTTTCTCCGGCACCCAGATGGTGTGAGGAGGCTGAGCTGGAATGCTGGAACCAATCAGGAAATGCAGGGAATCCAAGCTGCCTGGTGTGGACCGCATGGAGGCAAATGACGTAACTCGGTTGGCGGGCCTCGATGGAAGGGAGGACTCAGAGCACACAGCTCCTTCTCCAGGCCAGTAGTAGTATAATGCAATCACTTATATAAAAGTGTAAAATGTAAACATAAATGTTTTGCCTTTTATTTCTATTTTAACCACTTTACCCCCGGACCATATTGCTGTCCAAAGACCAGAGCACTTTTTGTGATTCGGCACTGCGTCGCTTTAACTGACAATTGCGCGGCCGTGCGACGTGGCTCCCAAACAAAATTGGCGTCCTTTTTTTCCCACAAATAGAGCTTTCTTTTGGTGGTATTTGATAGGGTTGTCCAGATACCGATACTAGTATCGGTATCGGGACCGATACCAAGTATTTGCGGGAGTACTTGTACTCACGCAAATGCTCCCGATACCTAAATAGAATACTTTTTTTGTATTTATCAACATGTTCTGTGAAAATTCTTTGAGTTTTTTACTACTGCGTGACAAGAAAATAAAACATTTGTATTCATTTTGACTCATTTTTATTCTTTTATAATGTCTTGAGTTAGAATTCTTCATAATTCTAAAGAAAATATCCTTAGTCTGTATTGTGGTTTGAAAACTGTCACATGACATTTAAAAAAAGTATCGGTATTCGGTATCGGCGAGTACATGAAAAAAAGTATCGGTACTTGTACTCGGTCCTAAAAAGAGGTATCGGGACAACCCTAGTATTTGATCATCTCTGCGGTTTTTATTTTTTGCGCTATAAACAAAAATAGAGCGACTATTTTGAAAAAAATGCTATATTTTTTACATTTTGCTATAATAAATATCCCCAAAAAAGATATAAAAAATTTTTTTTTTCCTCAGTTTAGGCCGATACGTATTCTTCTACATATTTTTCGTAAAAAAAAATCGCAATTAGCGTTTATTGATTGGTTAGCGCAAAATTTATAGCGTTTACAAAAAAGGGGGTAGTTTTATGGCATTTTTATTAATATTTATTTTTTACTAGTAATGGCGGCGATCAGCGCTTTTTTTTCGATACTGCGAATTTCTCTGCGCCATCTTCGATTTTCGATACTGCGATATTATGGCGATATTATGGCGGACACATCGGACACTTTTGACACATTTTTTGGGACCATTGGCATTTTTATAGCGATCAAATACTATAAAAATGCACTAGGGGGCAGGGAAGGGGTTAAGTGTGTTCCTTTTTGTGTTCTAACTGTATGGGGGGGTGGACTCACTAGGGGAAATCACTGATCTTCTGTTCATACATTGTATGAACAGAAAATCAGCGTTTCCCCCCGCTGACAGGAACGAGAGGTATGTGTTTACACACATACCTCCTGTTCCCCGCTCTGTAACGAGCAATCGCGGGTGCCCGGCGGCTATCGTACCCGCCAGGCACGCGCGCGGGACTCGGGGGCGTGCGGGGGGCGTGCGCGCCAGCCGCCTGCGGCGCGCGCGCGCCCCCTAGTGGCCGGAAAGGAGAGGACGTAGAGCTACGTGCTCCCGCGAGACCGAGCCACTGTCCCGCAGTAATATGGCGGTGGGCGGTCGGGAAGCAGTTAAACTGAATGGATTGTTTTACAAAACTTTAATGGTTTCTTTACTGTGTTCCAGTAAATATGTGTAACTAAAGCCTGGTACACATGGGTTGAATATCGGCCAGTATCGGCTGGTTCGGCTGGTTCAACAGAAATAATTTAACACTCGACCTGACTCCTGATTGGCGGAGAGGAACTTTAGTGTGAAAATAGCAAAAATGTATTTGTTATCTTCACAAAACAGGGTGTGATCGGAGCGCAGTGCTCTCCGCCCTGAGCCCACCCTTTTTTGAAACCTATTAGAGCTTTTGTCTCTAATCAGCTGCTTTAAAAAAAACACACACCCCGCCATTGGAATCCATAGTCCAGCGCCCTCATATGTAGATCAAGGGGTGCGCAGACAGGAGTATCTGTGACCGCATCAAATGATGGAGCATTCACTTGTAAACAAACTGGCATCATGTCCGGGTTCCTCTTTCCCCTCTCTGTACTGATCAGTACAGTGCGAGCGGAGAGAACGGTTGCAGCAGTGCTGTGGGCTGAATGTGTAGTGTCCACAGCGCTGCTCTGTGCCCTTTGCAGCCACATCCAGCCATCCATACCCAGCCATCAATACTCATCCATACCTAGCCATCAATACTCATTTTGGGTATGTACATGCTATTTTTTAGAAATATTGTATAAATGGACAACTTTGTGTAAAAAAGTCAAATTTAATTTTCTTTCTACATTTATCAAAACTTGTAGACAAAAATGACAGGTTCAAAAGACTCATTATGCCTCATAGAATGTACGTCGGGTGTTTTCTTTCCAAAATGGGATAATTTTTGGGGCGTTTCCATTCTCCTGGTGCTCCAGGGCCTTTAAATGTACAAGAGGTAGTCAGGAAATTAGATGTGTAATTTATGCTCCTAGAACGCCTGATGCGCCATTACACATTAAATTAAACATCCTCCCTGCATGTTGGGCCTCTGTATGTGGCCACGCTGTGTAAAAGTCTCACACATGTGGTATCGCCATACTCGGGAGGAGTAGCAGAATGCGTTTTGGGGTTTAATTTGTGGTATGCAAATGATGTGTGTGAGAAATAACCTGAAAATGTTATGGGGAAAAAAAAAAGAAAAAAAAATCTTAATTTTGCAAAGTATTGTGGGGAAAAAAATTAAACTTAAAAAAACTCACAATGCCTCTTACTAAATACATCAAAATGTCTACTTCCCAAAAAGGGGTCATTTGGGGGGTATTTGTGCTGTCCTGGTTTGTTAGGGTCTTAAGAAAGGAGATAGGGGCCATCAGTACTTCAGGTCAGAGATTGGCACCATAGCTTGTGGACTCTATAAAACTTTCAATAACACCAAATAATATACACCAATTTTGGTTATTTTTACCAAAGATATGTAGCAGTATAAATGTTGGTCACATTTTCTGAAGAAAAATTACTAATTTGCAAAATTTGATAACAAAAACAAAGAAAAATGCATTTATTTTTTTACAGAATTTTCCGCCTTTTTTCTTTTTGCAGCGCAAAAAAATAAAAACCACAGCAGTGATTAAATACCCCAAAAGAAAGCTCTATTTGTGTTAAAAAAAAAAGTGCAACAATTTCATATGGGTACAGTGTTACATGACTGAGTAATTGTCATTCAAAATGTGCCGAAAGCTGAAAATTGGTCTGGTTAGGAAGGGGGTTTACGTGCCGAGTGGTTAAGAGATGAAATGTCAAGCGATCTTTCTTCTGATATTTTCTTTTCATACAATACAGTATATATAACAGGTGGCATTTTTCACAGGCATGATCCAACCACTGTAGAGTGCAGAAATAATAAATAAATGTTCCAATGTGTTTAAAGAGGAACTGCAGTCTGCTCACTTTGTAATCAAAACATCTTTGCCATTCTAAAGCTTCCCTCCAACCACTTTGCATATTATTTTATATATACTGGGATTCTGTACTTGCCAAATATGGCACACCTTCAGCTCTGCAGCCATGGAGCTCTCATTGGCCCTCTTGTGATTATGCATGATGTCATAAGCCTAGGCTTTTTATCAGACAAGAAACAGGAAGTGGACTGTTAAAGTTATTAAATGCAGAAAAAAAATGTTTTTATCCAAAGTTAGAACAACAAGGGCAGAAGAAGTGTAGATGCAAAGTTGAAAAAAAATTACTCAAGGTGCACTTTAAATACCATACCACTCATATCACACAATAATTACCAGGCTTTAATTTATGGCCTGAAAGCGGATGGCTCAAAAATGGATATCCAAGACCCCACTCATGTGTGATCATTGGAAACAATCAATAATAGATTTTTAGAAGCACTGGGAAATCTGGACTGGAGACCCCTCATTTGATATTACATAAGCTATTACACGAGTTGAGCATTGAACCTTTTCCATGATCATAAACAGGGAATCTATAGTTAAGATTGTGTATTTAAATTTATGTGGGTTAGACATGAGTTGGCAATCATTGTACCCTTAGCATACTAATGGCTTTATCCTTTTTTAACTGTTGCCAGCTGTTGTTGAATAACTGTTGATTTGGTACTCCTGTTTTTAATTTACAAAGTGTTATCATCATAGTCTGAAGGCACTTATCCGTAGTGGAAATTATGAGCACATGTAGAACCTTGTAAACGATTTTCTTCCTCTTTGAAAGGTTTTTGTACATTATGGAATGTATACAGGGGAGGGAGGGGTGGGCAAGTGTTCTACCTACATGTTTTAAAACCTGTAAAATCAATAAAAACATAGCTGATTTAAATAGGTATCTCATCTTAAATATTGTAAAGTGCTTACTGAAACATTTGAAATTTAATCTGCATTCTTACATTTAATAACAGTATCCAAAAATCTGCATTCTAGTCACCAGCTGTGCCACTTTACATAAACAACTGTACAATCACTTACCTACTCTTAGATTTATATATTACTAATAAAGTTGGTCAAATGCACTCAAAGAGATAGTCAACACTTTTCTTTTCTGAACATCGTCTCTTCTAGTGACTGTCCTGAAATTTTAAAACACAGACCAGGCCTACATAGTGTGATTTCTTTATAATTAAAGCACATTAGAATTAGAACAGAACATAAACTCACATGGACTTGTGAGCAATGCTTAAAATGGAACTAAGCCCAGTGATTTAACTTTTTCTCAAAACAAGTATTCTGTGAATGATACCTGTAAGGCCACGTACACACGACCAAATAAATCCGATCAAATCGGTCTGTCAGACCGATTTGATCGGATTTGTCTGCTGGGAGAAAGTGGTTTGATCGTGTACACACGATCAAACCAAAATCCCCGCCGGCAGATAGCGCGGTGACGTGGCGGTGACGTTGACGCCGCCACTTCACCGCACCAGGAAGTAAAACACTTCCACGCATGCGTCAAATCCATTCGACGCATGTGCGGGCAGATGAGTCTGCTGGTTAGCGTACTAACCAGCAGACATGTCGGACGGACGGGTTCCCAGCAGACAGATTTTAAAGCATGCTTTAAAATCTGTCTGATGGAAAAACCCGTCTGTCCGCCCGTACACACGATCGAATTTGTCTGCTGAAACGGTCCGTCGGACCGTTTCCAGCAGATAGATTCGATCGTGTGTACGCGGCCTTACAGTTATTTGTGTTCTCAACTGAACTGTCAAACCATTAAATGACTGGAGTCATAATTGATGTGCAGCTTGATAACAACTGCAAATCAAACACAGACTAAAGCCTAGTACACATCGGCCGGTTCAATAGAAACCAGCCAGGACCGGTGCTAGACTATTTTGTGCCCTAGGCGAGACCAGCTACTTGTGTCCCCCCCCAAAAAATAAAAATAAAAATGAATTTAATAATTTTAGCACCAGAACTGGTCCAGGTGGATAGGGGGTTCAGCCAGGTGGAGGGATAGAGCCAGGTGGACAGGAGGGGGGGTGCAGGTAGGTGGAGGGATGGAGCCAGGTGGACAGCAGGGGGATGCAGCCAGGTGGAGAGGAGGGGGGTGCAACCAGGTGAAAGGAGGATATAGCCAGGTGGACAAGGGAGGGGTGCAGCCAGGGGGAGGAAGGATATAGCCAGGTGGACAAGAGGGGGTGCAGCCAGGTGGAGGGAGGATATAGCCAGGTGGACAGGAGAGGGCGTGCAGCCAGTTGGAGGGATGGAGCCAGGTGGACAGGAGGGGGGTGCAGCCAGGTGGAAGGAGGGTATAGCCAGGTGGACAGGAGAGGGGGTGTAGCCAGTTGGAGGGATGGAGCCAGGTGGACAGGAGGGGGGTGCAGCCAGGTGGAGGGAGGATATAGCCAGGTGGATAGGAGAGAGAATGCAGCCAGGTGGAGGGATAATATAGCCAGGTGGACAGGAGGGTGCAGCCAGGTAGAGGGAGAGGGGGGTGCCGCTAGGTGGACAAGAGGGGGGGGTGCAGCCAGGTGGACAGGAGAGGGGAAATGAAGCCAGGTGAAGGGATAGAGCCAGGTAGACAGCAGGGGGGGTGCAGGTAGGTGGAGGGATGGAGCCAGGTGGGCAGGAGAGGGGGGTGCAGCCAGGTGGACAGGAGAGGGGGGTGCAGCCATGTGGACAGGAGAAGGGGGTGCAGCCAGGTGAATAGGAGAGAGGAAGTTCAGCCAGGTGGAGGGATGGAGCTAGGTGGACATGAGGGGGGGTGCAGCCAGGTGGGGGGAGGATATAGCCAGGTGGACAGGAGAGGGGGTGCGGCCAGGTGGAGGGAGGATATAGCCAGGTAGACAGGAGAGGAAATGCAGCCAAGCGGAGGGATAAATTCGCCAGGTGGAGAGTAGGGTGCAGCCAGGTGGAGGGAGAGGGGGTGCCGGTAGGTCGACATGAGAGGGGGGTGCCGGTAGTTAGACAGGAGAGGAGGTACAGCCAGGTGGATAGGAGAGGGAGATGCAGCCAGGTGGACAGGAGAGGGGAAGTACAGCCAGGTGGACAAGAGAGGGGAAGTGCAGCCAGGTGGACAAGAGAGGGGAAGTGCAGCCAGGTGGACAGGAGAGGGGAAGTGCAGCCAGGTGGACAGGAGAGGGGAAGTGCAGCCAGGTGGACAGGAGAGGGGAAGTGCAGCCAGGTGGACAGGAGAGGGGAAGTACAGCCAGGTGGACAGGAGATAGGGGTGTAGCCAGGTGGACAGGAGAGGGGAAGTGCAACTAGGTGGATGGAGCCAAGTGGAGGGGGTCACACACCAGTGATAAGATCTGACTGGAAGCCCTCATCCCCAGCACTTCCCCAACCACCTGACAAGTTCTTACTTTAGGGGCACTTCTTTCCATCTCCCTCCACATGTCAGGCAGCGGGGGCAGTTAGTTTCACCAGTCACACACGGGAGACCTCCTCCAGCTCCTTCCCCCTTCAGCTGATAATTCGGTTCCACCCCTGGGCACCGGTGGCCTGGCCGCGGAGAGGCTCGTTAAGCTGCAGGAGCAGCTTTGCTTTGGGCTCCTCACTCCTCCAGGACAAGTGGTTCGGCGGCCTCGACCCAGCGTGTGTCCTGTGGCCAGTCATTGCACAAAAAATAAAAAAATTAAATAGCGTAGCATATCTAAATTAAAACAGCAGCTGACCTGATTATCTGCAGGCTGGAATGTGGTGACGTCACAGATAACTGCTCCACCTGACGCATTTCCCTGTAAGAAGCATTGACTGGGAACGGAGGCGATCATGAGACGTCACTCACCACAAATTTTATAATGAAATAGGCAGGTGGGACACCAGAAGTGACTAATACAAGCTCACCCAGTGTCACAGAGAAAACCAAATTTTTGCAATTGCGTTTGCATTTTTAAGCGTTTAGTTAGGAAACATCATAAGACCCTCCCTAAGCTCAAAAAAAACAGTATTATTTAACCATTTCAGCCATTTTGTGAGACCAGAGTGAGTAGCAGCTGAGAGAGCAGAAGTGTACTTGTATTTAGCGTGTCATTTGCCATATCACCTGCTACAAGCTGTGGATTGTCCACTTGCCACGTCATCTGCCACAAGTTGTGAATTGTCCACTTGCCACGCCACCTGCCACAAGTTGTGGATTGTCCACTGGCCACGTCACCTGCCATGTCACCTGGCCACGTCACCTGCCACAAGTTGGGGATTGTCCACTTGCCACGTCACCTGGCCACGTCACCTGGCCACGTCACCTGCCACGTCTCCTGGCCATGTCACCTGCCACAAGTTGTGGATTGTCCACTGGCCATGTCACCTGCCACGTCAACTGGCCACATCACCTGCCACAAGTTGTGGATTGTCCACTTGCCATGTCACCTGACCACGACACCTGCCACAAATTGTGGATTGTCCACTTGCCACATCACCTGGCCACGTCACCTGCCACAAGTTGTGGATTGTCCACTTGCCACCTCACCTGCCACAAGTTGCGGATTGTCCACTTGCCATGTCACCTGGCCATGTCACCTGGCCACATCACCTGCCACATCACCTGGCATGCCAACTGGCCACAAGTTGTGGATTGTCCACTGACCACGTCACCTGGCCACATCACCTGCCACAAGTTGTGGATTTTTCACATGCCACGTCACCTGCCACAAGTTGTGGATTCTCCACTTGCCATGTCACCAGGCCATGTCACCTGCTACGTCACCTGGCCACGTCACCTGCCACAAGTTGTGGATTGTCCACTTGCCACATCACCTGGCCATGTCACTTGCCACATCACCTGCAACAAGTTGTGGATTGTCCACTTGCCACGTCACCAGGCCATGTCACCTGGCCACGTCACCTGGCCACGTCACCTGGCCACGTCATCTGGCCACATCACCTGCTACGTCACCTGGCCACAAGTTGTGGATTGTTCACTTGCCACATCACCTGGCCACATCACCTTGCCACATCACCTGGCCACATCACCTGGCCACGTCACCTGCCATAAGTTGTGGATTGTCCACTTGCCACGTCACCTGGCCACGTCACCTGGCCACAAGTTGTGGATTGTCCACTGGCCACGTCACCTGTTCACATCACCTAGCACGTCACCTGGCCACAAGTTGTGGATTGTCCACTGGCCACGTCACCTGTCAAAAGTTGTGAATTGTTCACTTGCCACATCACCTGGCCACGTTACTTGCCACGTCACCTGCCACAAGTTGTGGATTGTCCACTTGCCACGTAACCAGGCCATGTCACGTGGCCACATTACCTGCCACAAGTTGTGGATTGTCCACTTGCCACATGACCTGGCCACGTCACCTGGCTATGTCACCTGCCACAAGTTGTGGATTGTCCATTGGTCACGTCACCTGGCGGTCCAAGCCCTATTGGACCGCCAGCCTCTCAATGGTGCCCCTCAGACAGACTCCCCACCGAACAGCACACAGCTTGGGATCTTCAAAAGGGGGAACCCAGACGCTCGCTGGATCCCCATCGCTGGTTCAGATGCCCCGGGCCAACATGGTCCCGGAACCATTACCACTACATATATATATATTTATATATATTGACTAGTTACTAATTAGCATTAACCCCCAACATGTTCTCTGTTTATACAATAGTTGCCACTCATGGATAGGAATCCTAAATATTTTGAAATGGGATATTTGTATCATGCCACAGAGTGGTACTGTGGATACAATATAATAGAGACGTGCCACGTTCTATAACTATTTTAGAAAAATGTGGGAATTGAGACTTTTTAGGCACAGTTTACACAATGCATAATGCACAATGCACAATGAAAAAATGCAATAAGGCGCCAAAAAAAAAATGTATTAAAATAATTACAACAAGTGCAGCTTAAAAATTAGTTTGTGACTTATAAACTGTGAAAGAAAGGTACAAAAGGGCGCAACAAGTGTAGAATAATGTCCATATAAACACCAATTAGTTAATTAAAAAATAAAACAGTTCAAAATAAATGCAAATGTAGAACTGGCAATGAAAATGCTGTGTTCCAGATTTATGCTCCAACCACCGTGCTCTCAGAAAGTGCAACGTGCATAATAAAGGGCTTCACCCGATGTGACAATCAAAATGCGCTCACCAGATGTATGCGGCCATAAATGACCTTCAGGCATGTAAAGGGTTCTTTCAAGATCCTTCTTATTACGATCTCTCCCAAATAGGGTCAATTCCCAATGAATCCAACTCAGATCACTACTTATAAAAGAACTGTGTGTTCCAATCATCCAATCTTGAAAAATTCAAAACGGCTCCACCGCAATGAGCCACAAAAATGGGGATAGTGTAATACTGTTTTTATTTAAAAGCTTGCAGGGTAAGAACAGTGTATACAGGCAAGTACAACAGCTATGAACGGAAGCAGCGGCCGGACATCTAACTAAAAAGCGATATGGGGCCCGGCATGCATCTAAATGGTTTAAAACTTACAAACACATAGCTCCAGTGTAAAGGCGTGCTGTGTCAGATCTCTATGCATTCCGCTAGTCCCGCGTCATCAGCCTGATGACACAGTTCTTTTATAAGGAGTCATCTGTGTTGGATTCATTGGGAATTGACCCTATTTGGGAAAGATTGTAATAAGAAGGATCTTGCCTGAAGGTCATTTATGGCCGCATACATCTGGTGAGCGCATTTTGATTGTTACATCGGGTGAAGCACTTTATTATGCACGTTGCACTTTCTGAGAGCACGGTGGTTGGAGCATAAATCTGGTACACAGCATTTTCATTGCCAGTTCTACATTTGCATTTATTTTGAACTGTTTTATTTTTTAATTAGCTAATTGGAGTTTATATGGACATTATTCTACACAGTTTACACAGAAATGTATAGAAAAATAAATTTATTATAAAAACAAAAAAATCACAAACTCTTAAAACCTCAGTTTTTCTGTTATCTTGACTGAACATCTACTGACGTCCAGCAGGATAACATGTCGGCACGCGCCCGCCGCATGTCCGAACGTGATAAGAAGCCTTTGTCAGAGGCTTCTTACCACATGATCAGCTGTGACCAATCACAGCTGATCATCGCGTGAACCAGGATGTGCCCGTAAACGCCATTCCTCGGTTCATTCTGACAGGGAGAGCCGATCCGCGGCTCTCTCTGTCAGAGGGGGTGTCTGTGCTGATAATTAGCACATTGATTATCAGGACAGCTCCATCAGTTATGCTAAAGTCAATGACCGCTCATGATTGCCTATTAGTGCCCAATAAAGTGCCAATTAGTGCCCACCACAGAGCCAGTCAGTGCCCATCACATTGCCAGTGCCCTACATTAACACCTGTCAAAAACCTCATCAATACCTCATCAGTGCTGCCCATCAGTGACAATCACAGCCGCCTGTCAGTGCCCATCAGTGCTGCCTATTGGTGCCCATCAGTTTTACATATTAGTGCCTCCTCATCAGTGCCGCCTCATCAGTGCCCATCAGTGAAGGAGAAAACAACATTTTAAAACTGAAACAAAGAAACGTTTTTTTTTCTTAAAAAATTGTGGTCTTTTTTAGTTTGTTTAGCATAAAATAAAAACCCCAGTGGTGATCAAATACCACCAAAAGAAAGCTCTATTTGTGAGAAGAAAATTATAAAAATTTAGTTTGGGTACAGTGTTGCATGACCACGTAATTGTTATTCAAAGTGCAACAGTGCTAAAAGCTGAAAACTGTCCTGGGCAGAAAGGGAGGAAAGTGCCTGGTATTGAAGTGGTTAATTATCTTATTAACCCACCAATACTGGGAGGAAAAGGCGGTGACAAAAGCCCACTCAAACAAATTATCTTTGTTGAGTGTTTTATTCTTAGTGACCAGCAACCAATTTCTATCCATATTCAGGACTTTATCCAATTCTTGATCTAAATTTCCCTGATTATAGCCTTTTTCAACGAATCGTAATTTTAAGACTTCAGCTTGTAATGTGAAATCCTCCATTGTAGAGCAATTTCTTTCAATTTGCTGGAATTGACCCTTTGGCATGGACTTGAGCCAACTAGGGTGATGGCAGCTCTTTAATGGGATAAAACCATTCTTGTCAGTAGATTTAAAATAAGTTTTCATCAGCAGTTGGTCCTGTTCTTTAACTACTTGAGGCCTGCGTTATAGCCGAAAGATGGCTTCAGCGCCGTCCTGAAAATCCAGGACGCCGTCATTTGAAGTCCGCCCCTTTCCTCGTTCCCCGCGTGCGCTCCCGAGTGCGCAGTGGGGAAACACACAGCCAATCACAGATCGCTGTGAACGGCCAATCGCAGTGGCCGTTTGGTATGTGATCTGTGCGGCCAATGAGAGATGATCTCAAATGTAAACATATGAGATGATCTCTCATTGCCGGCTCTCCCTCCTCACACAGAGACAGCGTGTGAGGAGGGAGAACGATCTTTAAGTTGCCTAGTCTTTTTACAGTGCCCAGTGAAAATAAATTGGCCATACTGTGCCAAAGTGCCCATAGGGATCTGTGCCCACCTGTGCCAGTCTGCGCCCACCTGTGCTAATCTGCGCCCACCTGTGCTAATCTGCGCCCACCTGTGCCAGTCTGGGACCACCTGTGCCGTCAGTGATCTGTGCAGTGCCCACCTGTGCCACCTCATCAGTGCCCATCTGTGCCAATCAGTGCCCACCTGTGCCGCCAATCAGTGCCCACCTGTGCCACCTCAGTGCCCATCTGTCCTGCCTCATCAGTGCCCACCTGTGCAATTAGTCAGTGCACATCTGTGCCGCCTCATCAGTGCCCATCTGCTCCGCCAATCAGTGCCCATCTGCTCCGCCAATCATTGCCCATCTGCTTCACCTCATCAGTGCCCATCTGCTTCACCTCATCAGTGCCCATCTGCTTCACCTCCTCAGTGCCCATCTGCTCCACCTCATCAGTGTCAAATTTATGAAGAAAAGTTAACAATTTGCAAAATTTTATCACAGAAACTAAGAAAAAAACATTTTTTTTCAAAATGTTCAGTCTTTTTTCATTAATAGCGCAAAAAATTAAAAACCCAGATGTGATCAAATACCACCAAACGAAAGCTCTATTTGTATGAAAAAAAGGACAAAAAAATCATTTGGGTACAGTGTTGCATGACTGAGTAATTGTCATTCAAAGTGTGAGAGCACTAAAAGCTTAAAATTGGTCTGGGCAGGAGGGGTGTTTAAAGGGCCCAGTAAGCAAGTGGTTAAAAATAACCAAATCTAAAAAGGAAACTGAGGATGCGCTATACTCATAAGTAAAACTGATCCCCAACTGACTGGAGTTCAGATAAATTATAAAATCATGTAGTAACTCTACGTCCCCCTTCCATAAAAAGGAGTCATCAATATAGCGATGCCAGAAAGGGAGATGAGCGTCACCACATGAAAACAAAAAAACTTTTTTCTTTTCGTCCATGGACGGACACAGCCTTCTCAAGTCTTGACATATGGGTTATGTGCCGTCTAATAGAAGAGGACTAGGCAGAACATGTTAGATATTTAAATATATGTTACTTTAACAAAGTTGAACAGCCCCGCCCAAGGGGCGGTCCCTCCGGTCATAACCCCTCACCATGCAGTCAGCAACTCAGTCTTTTTTCTGCCTAGTAGAGGAGTAAGAACCTGGATCCCTTTGGGCCCAGGGTCCTGAAGACATTTATTTTCTTTTTGAAAAATCTTCTATCAACTGCTGGCTGGGTGACAGGCTGGATATTATAGATCCTTGTAGTCCCCCCAGTCCGGCCATCGAACGTGAGCAGATGTTATCTATGAGCTGGGTTGACCAAGACGGACCCCATGGCACAAGGGGTGGCCGGAGAGCTATATGCTCCGGGGTCCACATATGACTGGGCTGCTGTTGTCTCAGTCACAGTGGACCGGGCCGACAGCTACTCCATACTGCTCGGTTGTGCGAGTGCACTTATCAGTGCTGTGAGGGACTCTCCCCAAGCTGGAGGATACAGCTGAGACGTCGATGGAGGGATCAGTCTCCTTTGGGTCGCACAAAACGAACCGCTCTGTGATCCCTCTGCACTTGACGGTCAGTTATCCCTTTGAAGAGAGCCTTGTGAAAAAATGGGCTACTCCTCCGCTCGTTGATTCCCCTGTCTGCTGGTTAAATAAAGTAACCACTATTCCGGTAGCGGGGACCCCTTCTTTTAAGGACCCTATTGATAGGAGGTCTGAATCGGTGAGCCGTTCCATGTTCACCATGCTGGGGTCAGCGTTGCGGCCTATACTGGCTGCAACTTGTGTCTCAGACACTCACTGAATAGGCAAAGATATTACACCAGACAGTGGAGGAGCATCAGCTTCCTCCAGAGTGTGTGAGGCTGGCCGACCAGTTGGTACAGGGCCTTGTGTATGTCTGTGATGCCACTCTGGATGTGGCCCCCTTGATCTCCAGAGCCTCTGTATCTGCGGTGGTATTGCGTCACCTGATTTGGCTGAAATGCTGGTCCGCTGACCAAGCTTCCAAGAAATTGCCGTTCAAGGGTTTGGAGGCTTTTTGGTACCTCGCTGGATGACATTATTAAGGATGTCACTGGAGGTAAGAGCACACTTCTCCCTCAGTCCACTAAGGGGAAGGAGCTGTGCTGTAAGCCGGGGCCCTCCTTTCCCGCACAAAGGCAGTATTTTCATCAGTCAGGGCCCGCTGGCAGATCCTCCCAAGCAGACAAAGTCCAGCTGGGGGACAGAAGCGTCCCTGGGTGCGCAAGCCAAACAAGCCGGCAAACAAACCTGCTACCGCATGAAGTTTTGCCCCGCCCGACTCATGGGTGAGGGGCGGCTTCACGGGTTTGCAGCTCGATGCACCTCCCTGCTCTCCGACCAGTGGATCTGCAAGGTGGTCACTTTGGGGTACAAGATCAAGTTTCTATCCTGTCCACAAAACAGATTCTTTCCCTTAAACCTTCCTCTCCTTCAGGCTCGTCGGTCTGCCTTAAAGGGATTGTAAAGGTTTATTTTTTTATTTTCTAATTAGGTTACTTTAAGCTAGTGCATTGTTGGTTCGCTTACCCTTTCCTTCAATTTCCCTTCTAAATGTTTTTTTTCTTTTTTTTTTCTTTGTCTGAATTTCTCACTTCCTGTTCCTCCTTAGTAAGGTGTTCAGTAAACTGTTTTAAATGACTTTCCACCGTTCGGATGATGGTGGAAAGCTTACTGAGGAGAAACAGGAAGGGAAAAATTCAAACAAAGAAAATAAACATTTAGAAGGGAAATCTAAGGAAAAGGTAAGTGAACCAACAATTTACTAGCTTAAAGGAACCAATTTAGAAAATAAAAGACGAACCTTTACAACCCCTTTAATGGGGGCAGTACAAGACTTGCTGAGGTGCGGGGTAATTTTGCCTGTGCCACTGAAGGAAAGGTTTCAGGGATTCTACTGGAATCTGTTTGTGGTCCCGAAGAAGGACCACAAACAGTCCCCAAAAGTCTGGGGGGTCCAGTTGGCCCAGGGTCAGTCGAATCCTGCCTGCCCATCAATGTTCTGGAGCTTCGAGCGTTCAGGCTGTGTCTCTCCTCGTGGTCGCAGAGGCTACAAGGATGTCCAATCAGGATCCAAATGAACAACACCACAGCGGTGGCTTATGTTAATCATCAGGGAGGAACAAGGAGCTCAGCTGCGGCGTCGGAGGTCGCTCACATCCTGGGGTGGGCGGAAAGGAGCGTGCCGGCTCTATCGGCCATTTACATTCCGGGCATATAAAACTGGCAGGCAGACTATCTAAGTCGCCAGATGCTGGACCAAGGGGAATGGTCGTTACATCCGGAGGTGTTTCAACTCCTTTGCTGGAGGTGGGGCACGCCGGACATGGATCTCCTGGCTTCTCGACTCAATCGCAAGGTGTCGAGGTTCGTGGTCCAGAGATGCGTCAGAGGCTTTGTGGGGTCAGTATCGGCTAATTTATGCCTTTCGTCCACTGCAGTTGCTTCCTCGTCTGCTCCACAAAGTGGAGACCGAGGGTATTCCGGTGATTCTAATCGCTCCAGATTGGGCCTGGCATCCCTGGTACGCTGACCTTGTGCACCTGGTGGCGGATGCACCCTGGCTGCTGCCAACGCGGGAGGACCTTCTGTCTCAAGGTCCCATACTTCATCCTGCTTTACAGTCTCTGACTTTAACAGCATGGCTATTAAAAGCCAGATACTAAGGGACATGGTCTGTCGGATTCGGTCATTTCAACCATGCTGAGGGCATGGAAGTCATCTTCCCGGAAGTTCTAGGCTATTGGTGCCTCCTGGGCTTTCCAACATCAAGCGTCTGTCTCATAGGTGTGTAAGGCGGCGACTTGGTCGTCGATTCACAATTTCTCCAAATTTTACAAGGTTGATGTGAGTGCATCTTCGGATGCTTCCTTCGGCCGCAAGGAAGCCCAGTTTCATCGGACCAAATTGATCGTGTGTATGGCCCATCGTTAAAGCAAGTTACATGGCCCAACATGTTCTGCCTAGTCCTCTCCTATTAGATGGAACATGTCAGTATTTGAGAAGGCTGTGTTCGTCCATGGACGACAGAGAAAAGGATTTTATGGCGAGTACAAAAATACTAATTTTCCCACAGAACCATGAACAAATTGGCTAGGCTAGAGGGAAAATTTAGCCCCCATCGCCGCGCCCTTAGATTATAAATAATATTCCTCCCGTAATAAAAATTAGACATGTGCACAGAAAAAAAAATTGGTTTTTTTTGTTCCGTTTCGTATCGTTCCGTAGGTTCGTTTCCGTTCGTTTTTCATTAGAAGCCCGTATTCCTGTTCATTCCCGTTCGTTTTTCGTACGGCGCGATTTTTTTCGTATTCCGATTGTTTCGTATTTTCGTTACCGTTTTATTTTCGTACATGTGGGATGGTTCGTTATTCTGTTTAATTCATGTTCGTTACTTGTTAGACAATAATTTTCGTGAATTTTCGTCAATGATTTGCATTCTGTATTTTGAATTCCTTTTTTCTGTTGGTATTTTGGATTCAAAATACAGAATGCAAATCTTTTGTTATAAATGTCATATGAACATACGACTGAAAATACCAAAAGAAAAAGGATTCAAGATACAGAATGCAAATCTTTTGTTATAATATATAATTTTCGTTTTTTTGAATGGGCAGTGAGTAAGTGTAGTTAGTGAAGCAGCTTCTCTTTTGTGCTGAGTACACTAGTACAGTGAGTAGTACAGTAAAGCCAAATAAACTTTTCTGTGGATTTTCATCTGAAGGGAGATCAGTTGGCCAGACTTTTGAACCCAAAAATGGTTTTCTGATAGAGTTTAAAAATGAACAAATTTTCTGAGAACGAACGGAAAACGATCGTTTTTATGTTTGTTGTTAAATAAGTCTGGCCAAGTGTATGGGGCTTAACAATAGTTAATATGGATGTGAAATATTGAAAGTGCCGCGAAACCCGCAATATATTTACGAAAGTACAAAATGACGAAAATCCTTTTTCTGTTCGTATTTTCAGTCGCATGTTCATATGACATATGACATCTATAACAAAAGATTTGCATTCTGTATTTTGAATCTAAAATACGAACAGAAAAAAGGAATTCAAAATACAGAATGCAAGTCTTTTGTTATAGATGTCATATGAACAATGAACATACGACTGAAAATACGAACAGAAAAACGATTCAAACAAAATACAGAATGCAAATCTTTTGTTATAGATGTCATATGAACAATGAACATACGACTGAAAATACGAACAGAAAGAGGATTCAAACAAAATACAGAATGCAAATCTTTTGTTATAGATGTCATTTTAGTTCTTTTGCCGTTTTCGTTTTGTCGTATTTTCGTCGGATCGATTTCGTATGTACTGTGACAGGAAGTCAGGTAAATCTGTGTGTGTTGTCACAGACGGGACAAATATTTCTGCCTTGTTTAGACAATACACCAATTACTATTAGGCGTCGGCTGCAGAGATTGCCAGAGAGGTTTGGGGCGTTAGAAGCCTTCAGCTGTTCAAAATGAACCAATTAAAGCCCCTATAAAGGTAGCCTAAGGATGACGACTGATTGCTGCATCCTGAGGCTGTGTGAGTGAAGGAGTAGTCAGAAACTCTACTGAAGAGGTGAGGTGCTGATGGATATTTCTGTGTGAGAAATATCAATGAGACTTTTTTGTTGTTTTCTGCTGTAGGACCAGCAGTGTCTGCCCAGCAGTAGGCTGTGCCAGACTCCCTAGGTAGGTTCCTGTGTTGGGAAGGTAGACACCCCAAGTGGCAAGGGTTTATTTTATGTTTTGTTTATGCTGTTTTGATGCTTGCACGTGTATCCCGCAAGATGGAAAAATAAACCTCATCATTTGTTTTCAACCATCCTTTACTGCCTGTACAGTTCAGCGTGTAGTGAACCCATCCAGGGGGTCACACACACCCGCTACCGAGTTAATCCCTCACAGTACACATTATCCCGCGGATACGAAAATGAACATTTTCGTACGAAAATGACATTCGTACGAACGGGAATGCACATATCTAATAAAAATAATTGGGCTCCATAGCAAATTGGAGTAATTTCAAAATAAATTCTTTAAGGGGTCCCTTAACTGAACTCTTCCCTCTATACTTATGGTTGATACTTCATTGATAGTCTGTTTGGAGTCTTTCAAAAAAGCTGGGGTTTTACTCACTAGGGGCTACAGAAAAAAAATCTATACATTTGCCTATACGGGATGTGACAAATCTATACCACTTACAATAGGCCTACATGGGGGTTTGGAGTTTTTTTTGTGAATTTTTGGTAAATAATAAATATGCCTCTTTTGTGACAAAGGAATAAGAAAAATCTCCTTTTTATTAATTATTCCTTTTCTAAAACCTTCCTGAATTAGATTTTCCAATGATTTTTTATATGAATTAGTAGGGTTCTTTTTGAGAATGGTATACATAGTTTTATCTGAAAAAAGATTTTCCATCTCCCCTAAGTATTGTTGTTTTTTCAATAACACAATACCCCTACCATTATCTGCTGGATGTTTAATTAGATCTTTCCTTCCACATAAGGTTTTTATACCATTACATATGTCTCTACCCGGTTGTTCACCAGGTGGGTTAAATAATGATGCATTTCTTAAACCTGTACCAATTGACCCATTATTAAGGTCTCTAGCAATAGGGTTAGAAAATAAATGCCTCTTTTATACAAATTTTTGGGGTAAATTTAAGCCCTTTATTTAATGGTATTTTTTCTAAATTAGTAAGCTATATTCCACTGAGACTAAATGGACTGATGGTCCATTGGGATGTCTAAAATTATCTTGGGGGGTCTTTCATCCCAGTTTCTATATCCTGATTCTTCCTCTTTATATTCCTGATACCCCTGCAAAGGGATAAAATGATTGTCCATCGGGACATCATATGTCCACAAAAATCATGGAGAATTCTAATATTCTTCATGGTGATCCCCTCCCCTTGGTCTGCCCTGAGTGTGTTCTTCATATCTCCCAGTGTATTACATTTGAGGCTCTCATTTGTGAGTGGGGATATTGTTGTTCATAGTTGCTGTAAGAGGCGTAAGGTGGCCTAAATCCTCTGTTATGTCCATTTTGTTGAGGTCTCCCTCTATGATTAGAGTGATTCCTGGAATGAGGATATTGATATTGGTTCCTAGGGGAATGATGTGAATAATTATAGTGTTGCTAATGGCTGCTTCACCCCCCTCTAACTCTAAAGGATCTAAGATCCCTATTAGCCGGAGTAATCAAATCCTTAGCAAATATTCCAGATCAGATTTAAACTTTGAGACTCCTGCAAGACCGAGCATAGCCTATCTGTGTTCTCACAGGTCTTCAAGAGTAGGTTCCCCTTCATCACAAAACGATTTGTAAGGCTCTCCCACAGCAATCCACGGCTGCCAAAGTCATATCCCTCCGGAGAGCATTCTGTTGTCTCCCCTAAATATTCCTGCTCTACGTGCCACTGCAGAGCCTGATAACAATTGTCCATCTCTATCTCCTGCTGGAACAGCCTGTCCAACTCATTGCTCCTGGGGCCATTCTTCCAGGAATGCCATCCACAATGCCTGTTGATCACTGGCCCATTGCTCTGGGATTGGATAGCACTTGCCCTGTTTTATACAAGTGAGCTGGAGGGCTCTAATCCAAAGTCCTACCTGGATCTGCTGCCTGAGCACCAGGTATTCATCCTCAGACACAGTCCTGGTGTATGCTGAAAGGACGATCTGCAGCAGCCCCGGGAACTCTGATACCAGGTCCATATCTCCGCTTGGATGACTGAAGTCTGCTATCCTGATCTTAGGTCCCGTTTGTGGTTTGGATGTTCCAGGCACAAGGAGCTATCCCACTGCTGCCAACCAAATGTAATGGACTCCGGACACCCTGTTGGGTATTTCCGTCAAGAAGCGGCTTCCCAAGTCCTGGAACACAAGACCAATGGATCTGGCAATAGTAACCCACAAGAACCCCCGAGTACACCAAAAATAGCCTGGTTTATTTTAGATTTCACACAAATATATACAGCAGGATGACAATACAAGCTGTAACCAGAAATCTAATTAACTAATGATTTAACCAGACTAGGTGACTCAGATATGATCTTTTAGGTCGTCCTAGCCTTGTCGTCTCCTAGCTCACTACAATACATTATCATAAATATCAACACACAGAACTCTTTCACACAATAGCAGAGTTAATTAGCATAAACAATGGGTGAAAGACTCTTAGATACTACACTAGACTTATTTATAATAAACACATTATAGCAGACAACAGACAAACAGTTGGCTGATGACATTAGCATCTGCTATGAGTCCCAACAGTATGAAGCAGTCAGTATTTCTAATATGACATATAGGCCCTATACAGAGTTACCAGAGTCTGTGTGTCTTGGGGGGACATGGACTTGAATCCAAAATAACATTATTTCAAGGGTCTCCAGGCATACACCTCACAAAGAGTAGTGTTATCTTAAAATCTAGGGCCCATAATCAGTAGACAAGAGGCTAGTCCCCTCCAAAAGCCTCTGTTCCGGGTGAGTCTATCACATCATTCATTAGGGGCACAGGGCCACTACCCCCCCCCCCCAATCCATGCAAGCAGCCCTTATTGTGGAGTGCAAGTGAGGGTGGCAGGTCTGTTTGCCGCCCCCCCCCCAAATATTGACCACCAACCACCACTGGCGAGTCAGGATGGTAAGGGAGGAGATCGGCTTTGCACACAGACCACGGAAATGAGCAGGAAATAGGGGGAGATGCACAGATGCTGAGGAGAGAGCCGGATGACGGAGGCGCGTAATCTGACCATGCTGTCATGTATTAGCAGTCATGATTAGCGTGAACAGTTTAAACAGGGGAACACAGGAACAGGCTGTAAGGGCTGGTTGGAGTCCATAATGCAGAGTTGTATGCTCACCCTTGCAAATACACACAGCCCACAGTAACCAAGTAAGAAGCTACCTGGGCTGTGAGTCTGTGCACGGGGCTTGACAGGAATTTGCCAAAGGATAGTCGAGGTAAAGCCGTAGTCAGGGATTCCATCCAGAAGTCAGGATAAACGAAGAACAGTGCCCTTTGAAAAAGTGTTTTAACCACGAAACTAGTCAGGGCGTACCGAGTGGCACACTGTCATCACCCTTGGACTACTCGATACTACATGGGGTTACCTGCATGCTGACCGGCCGGATGCTGCAGGTTTAAGGCCTTTCTTTTACTGCAAAATGTGAGTGTATTTCTTCATTATTTTGTACAATACATTTTAAGTGATTTTACACTATCGAGGCATTCTTGTCTCCTTTTACATTCATGTGACCATTGTTATTGGAGCCACTGTCGGATGACCCAAGCTGAATTGTTTCACTCTCTCACCGAGCCCAGCTGTTTGATCCTGTCTGCTGTTTTGGTCTCCTCTCAGCCAGGGACCATTTACATTTGGTAAGCAGACTTGCATATGTGTGTGGTGGAGGTCTTCAGCTGCATGTCACATCAGTGTTAACCAATATCCTGCTGACTCATATTGGGATTTGGCTTCACCAGGGTGGATGTTACGTTTTATTTCCTCTGGACCTTTGTTATTTATAATTTATTATTCACAATTGGTTGTGTATGGAACCTTGCTAGCCCTCTCACTTTGGACTACAAAGGCCCCTTTTTGTGTTTTATGGACACTCAATAATGTTTGTTTTTGTTTTTTGGATTGTTTTTTCAACCTTGCATATATCACATTAATTCATCGGTGTGGTCCACATATTATTTAATGCATTTTATGTTTATTGGTCATTAGCGCGGTTTATTTTTATTTTTCTCAAACGAAGAACAAGCCAAGGTCTGAATACTGAGTGTGTTTCTGCATGGACTTTTAATCACTCATTAATCACATATTATCAAGGACATTCTTTGTTTGTGTTACATGGATAATTAGTTATATTTGTTATCTTTACCTTTGAGATAGTTTGATTAATGTTTTACATTGTAACATTTATTTAGTTTCCTCAGCACATGAGGATAGCTTGGTGCTTGGCTGTGAGAGGTGTTAACTACCTTTATATATACAGTACCTCCTATACAGTGGCGGCCCGTAATGCAGATCACAGGGGTGTCACCCCTCTATCCATGCATCCAGCCCCCTATTCTACATGTGTGGTGCCAGAGGCTCTAATCAGTGACCAACTCGGGAGAGGGGATGGGGTACAGATGACCCAACCTATCAGGGGGTGGCTGTGGGTGCATTGTTTGTCCCCTTCCCCCCTAAAAAAAATATGTACCACCAGCCGCCACTGCCTCCTGATGAACAAATATCCCTCATTTAAAAGAATATACATACAGTATCTCACAAAAGTGAGTACACCCCTCACATTTTTATAAATATTTTACTAGATCTTTTCATGTGACAACAGTGAAGAAATGACACTTTGCTACAATGTGAAGTAGTGAGTGTACAGCTTGTATAACAGTGTAAATTTGCTGTCCCCTCAAGAATAACTCAACACACGGCCTTTAATGGAAATAACAAAGACTGGATTGACAGCCGCACACCGGAAAAATCTTGAGTTGTCTATTGAAAAAGCATAAGCAGGCACCACAGATACACAGCAAGAATCAAAAACAGTCAACGCGTTTCACACTTGGTTAGTGCTTATTCATGGATAAGCACTAACCAAGTGTGAAACGCGTCGGCTGTTTTTTGATTCGTTCTTTATTTCCATTGCCTAGTGCATTGCCAGCACCCGCATATACCTGGACTGATCCACGAGTGCACTTGGGATTTCCCTGGAGCGGTGAACCTCACTTCGCTTTGTTCTTTGGATTCTTACACTGCCTTTAATGTCTAAGCCGCTGGCAACAAAAGTAAGTACACCGCTAAGTCAAAAAGGTCCAAATTGGGCATTTTCCAGCACTGTCTTAACCCTTTTGGGCATGGAGTTTACCAGAGCTTCACATGTTGCCACTGGAGTCCTCTCCCACTCCTCCATTAAGACATCACAGAGCTGATGGTTGTTAGAGACCTTGCTCTCCTCCACCTTCCGTTTGAGGATGTCCCACAGATGCTCAATAGGGTTTAGGTCTGGAGACATGCTTGGCCAGTCCATCACCTTTACCGTCAGCTTCTTTAGCAAGGCAGTGGTCATCTTCGAGGTGTGTTTGGGGTCGTTATGTTAGAATACTGCCCTGCGGCCCAGTCACCAGAGAGAGAGGATCATGCTCTGCTTCAGTATGTCACAGTACATTTTGGCAAGACACACTTGTCTTTGTACTCCTCATCTGGTTGACGCCACACACGCTTGACAACATCTAAACCAAATAAGTTTATCTTTGTCTCATCAGACCACAGGACATGGTTCCAGTAATCCATGTCCTTAGTCTGCTTGTCTTCAGCAAACAGTTTGTGGGCTTTATTGTGCATCATGTTTACAAGAGGTTTCCTTCTGGGACGACAGCCATGCAGACCAATTTTATGCAGTGTGCGACGTATGGTCTGAGCACTGATGGGTTGACCCCTCACCTGGTCAACCTCTGCAGCAATGCTGGCAGCACTCATACATCTATTTCCCAAAGACAACCTCTGGATATGATGATGAGCACCTGCACTCAACTTCTTTGACCGACCATGGCGAGGCCTGTTGTGAGTGGAACGTTTCCTGTTAAACCGCTGTATGGTCTTGGTCACCGTGCTGCAGCTCAGTTTCAGGGTCTTGGAAATCTTATTATAGCCTAGGCCTAGGCCATCTTTTTGTAGAGCAACAATTCATTTATTTTCAGATCCTCAGAGGGTTCTTTGCCATGAGATGCCATGTTGAACTGTTGACATGTATGAGAGAGCGATAACACAAAATTTAACACACCTGCTCCCCATTCACACCTGAGACCTTGTACCACTAACGAGTCACATGACACCAGGGAGGGAAAACGGCTTATTGGGGACAATTTGGACATTTTCACTTAGGGGTGTACTCACTTTTGTTACCAGCGGTTTACACATTAGTGGCTGTGTGTTGAGTAATTTTGAGGGGACTGCAAATTTATACTTGTAACGGTATGGCCCGTGGGACCCAGAGGCTCTTGAAGGATGCGGGGTACTCCTGTTTCAGCTTCACCAATGACTCTTGCGTGTAGGGCAGGATTGGGCAAACTACGGCCCGTGGGCCGTATACGGCCCAGCGGACCTTTTAATCCGGCCCAGCGGACCTTTTAATCCGGCCCGCGGAGCGCTAGTGACTGAGAGGGAGTCAGCCAGGGGCATGGCCGCAGAGTCCGGCTGCATACAGTGGCTTCTGGGAATTGTAGTCTACACAAGCACACTGTGATTGGCCGACCAGGGTCATGTGGTTCCGCTGTGGCATTCTGGGACTCGAGTTCACGCGAGCGCCATTCGATTGGCTCGGCGGAGCTGGCGTGTGGAAGCGGGCAGGCAGGGCTGGCTGGTCTGAGACTGTGGGTGATCGTATCATCCTACCATCTTGCTGCCGGAGTCACGCGTCTCTTGCTAGTGCGCTGTGGGGTTTCTCTCAGCCCACTCCTCTCTGCTTTGTTTAGCTGTCTCATTGATTATGGCGACAGTGCAATTTCATCAGCCAGTTCATCTGCACATGCACATTTAGCTGAGACATATTTTTTAGAATCTGTATTTGTTTTTTATTTGTCAGCCCACGTCCCTCTGTCAGCCTATCCGCCTGTCCCTCTGTCCGCCCACGCCCATCTGTCCACCTGTCAGCCCACGCCCATCTGTCCACCTGTCAGCCCACCCCCATCTGTCAGCCCATCCGCCCATCCGCCTGTCCCTCTGTCAGCACACCCTCATCTGTCCACCTGTCAGCCCACCCCCATCTGTCCACCTGTCAGCCCACCCCCATCTGTCCACCTGTCAGCCCACCCCCATCTGTCCACCTGTCAGCCCATCCCCCTCTGTCTACCTGTCAGCCCACGCCCATCTGTCCACCTGTCAGCCCACCCCCATCTGTCAGCCCATCCGCCCATCCGCCTGTCCCTCTGTCCGCCCACCCTCATCTGTCCACCTGTCAGCCCACCCCCATCCGTCCACCTGTCAGCCCACCCCCATCCGTCCACCTGTCAGCCCACCCCCATCTGTCCACCTGTCAGCCCACCCCCATCTGTCCACCTGTCAGCCCATCCCCCTCTGTCTACCTGTCAGCCCACCCCCCTTTGTCCGCCTATTTCTCTGTCAGCCCACCCCCCTCTGTCCACCTGTCCCTCTGTCAGCCCCCCCCCCTCTGTCCACCTGTCCCTCTGTCTGCCGACCCCCCTCTGTCTACCTGTCAGCCCACCCCCATCTGTCAGCCCATCCGCCCATCCGCCTGTCCCTCTGTCCGCCCACCCTCATCTGTCCACCTGTCAGCCCACCCCCATCTGTCCACCTGTCAGCCCACCCCCATCTGTCCACCTGTCAGCCCATCCCCCTCTGTCTACCTGTCAGCCCACCCCCCTTTGTCCGCCTATTTCTCTGTCAGCCCACCCCCCTCTGTCCACCTGTCCCTCTGTCAGCCCACCCCCCTCTGTCCACCTGTCCCTCTGTCTGCCCACCCCCCTCTGTCTACCTGTCAGCCCACCCCCCTCTGTCCACCTGTCAGCCCACCCCCATCTGTCCACCTGTCAGCCCACCCCCATCCGTCCACCTGTCAGCCCACCCCCATCTGTCCACCTGTCAGCCCACCCCCATCTGTCCACATGTCAGCCCACCCCCTCTGTCTACCTGTCAGCCCACCCCCCTTTGTCCGCCTATTTCTCTGTCAGCCCACCCCCCTCTGTCCACCTGTCCCTCTGTCTGCCCACCCCCTCTGTCTACCTGTCAGCCCACCCCCCTCTGTCCACCTGTCAGCCCACCCCCATCCATCCACCTGTCAGCCCACCCCCATCCGTCCACCTGTCAGCCCACCCCCATCTGTCCACCTGTCAGCCCACCCCCATCTGTCCACCTGTCAGCCTACCCCCTCTGTCTACCTGTCAGCCCACCCCCCTCTGTCTACCTGTCAGCCCATCCCCCTCTGTTCACCTGTCAGTCCACCCCCTTTGTCCGCCTATTTCTCTGTCAGCCCACCCCCCTCTGTCCACCTGTCCCTCTGTCAGCCCACCCCCCTCTGTCCACCTGTCCCTCTGTCAGCCCACCCCCCCTCTGTACGCCTGTCTCTGTCAGCCCACGTCCCTCTGTCAGCCCATCCGCCTGTCCCTCTCTCCGCCTACCCCCATCTGTCCACCTGTCAGCCCACCCCATCTGTCAGCCCATCCGCCTGTCCCTCTGTCCGCCACCCCCATCTGTCCACCTGTCAGCCCACCCCCATCTGTCACCTGTCAGCCCACCCCCATCTGTCCACCTGTCAGCCCACCCCCCCCCTGTCTACCTGTCAGCCCACCCCCTTTGTCCACCTGTCAGTCCACCGCCCTTTGTCCGCCTATTTCTCTGTCAGCCCACCCCCCTCTGTCCACCTGTCCCTCTGTCAGCCCACCCCCCTCTGTCCACCTGTCCCTCTGTCAGCCCACCCCCCTCTGTATGCCTGTCTCTGTCAGCCCATCCCCCTCTGTCAGCCCATCCCCTTCTGTCAGCCCACCGCCTTCTGTCAGCCCACCCCCCTCTGTCCGCCTGTCCCTCTGTCAGCCTACCCCCCTCTGTCCGCCTGTACCTCTGTCAGCCTACCCCCCGCTGTCCGCCCATCCCACTGTCAGCCCACCCCCCTCTGTCCACCTGTCCCTCTGTCAGCCCACCCCCCTCTGTGCACCTGTCCCTCTGTCAGCCCACCCCCCCTCTGTACGCCTGTCTCTGTCAGCCCGTCCCCCTCTGTCAGCCCGTCCCCCTCTGTCCGACCGCCCTTCTGTCAGCCCACCCCCCTCTGTCCGCCTGTTTCTCTGTCAGCCCACCCCCCCTCTGTCCGGCCGTCCCCCTCTGTCCGCCGCCCCCCTCTGTCCGCCACAGCAGGGGGTACTGTGCCAGCCACCCACCCACTGAGCCACAGCAGGGAGCCAGGCCATCCACCTGCAGCAGGGAGCCAGGCCATCCACCTGCAACAGGGAGCCAGGCCATCCACCTGCAGCAGGGAGCCAGGCACCAGCCACCCACCACCCTACAGCAGGGGTGCACCATGCCAGCCACCCACTGCCCCACAGCAGGGAGCAAGCCACCCACACCAGGAAACCAGCCAGCCACGGTAACCCACCCACAGCAGGGATTCAGCCAGCCACTTACAGGAGCCACCCAGCCACGGTGACCATCGGCAGAAGGATGCCAGCCAGCCACCCACACCAGGGAGCCAGCCACAGCAGGGTGTCGGCCAGCCACCCACAGGAGGCAGCCACAGAGGATGCGGGAGCCAGCTACAGTACTCATAGTCAGGGCTTTTTTTCTGGGGGAACTTGGGGGAACTCAGTTCCACCACCTTTGGCTCAGACCCTTTGGTGCCTGCTCACCACAATCACTTGTAAACACAGAAGTCTGGTTTCTGTGTTTACAAGTGCCAGCTGTTCACTCTGTGTGTTACCCCCCTGAACTCTGCACTCTGTATGTAGTGCAATTCTGGTATTTAATGCCCCTTTAAGACCCTTCTACTGTTTGTGAAACCTGAACGGGGACGTGGTTGAGTTCCTGCACCTATTTTCTGAGAAAAAAAGCTCTGCTCATAGTTAAGGTAAGAGGAGCATTACACAGTATCAATTTTATTTCTACTTTGTGAGAGGTTGGGGTAGGCCTAGGCCTCAACACTGTGGGTCCTGCTGGGAGATAGCCATGGCCTGTAGATTCTGCTGGGAGTTGGTGATGGCCAGCAGGACCCACAGGTCCACGGCCAGCTCCCAGAAGAACTCCAAGCCCCAGCATGGATTCAGTAAGGGCGGTCTAGCTGTGCAGCAACAAGATAAAGGAGATTGGAGTTGAAATTGATTGATACTCTTTACTAGCTAACAAAAGTTATTAGGCAAAATCAAATGTTAGCTTTCTGTACTGTATTAAACACTGTACTTTTATATACATATTTTTTATACTGTACCGCTGTACCCTATTGCTATGTGTATATATAAAGTACAGTATTTAATACAGTACAGTATTAAAAATATATATATGGTCCGGCCCCCGGGTCCAATATATCAACCCATTGCGGCCCTTGACTCAAAAAGTTTGCCCACCCCTGGTCTAGGGTCATCCTATGGCCACTAGGGCCATAGGATGACTGAGAAATTATATCTTGAATTACATGAGATGGGACAGTAATGATAATTCACAATGTATTGCAGGATATCTTGAACTATTATAGGTGGTTAATTCTGAACCCAACCGGTCAATAGAGTGATTTATTCAATGTGGGGGCACATACTGTTAAGGTGTTAATTAAGTCTGGCTCCAAAGACCATTTCATTGTGTGATGCTAATTAACACTGTATTGTGTGAAAGTTCTATTCTTATATGTGTTGCGAATTAGCACAATCTAAAGGTCAGACGTCTGACTTATGTTTACTAAAGGAATGTGTATTGAAGGCGCGTTAGTACCCATTGTATGATGTTGTGGGTGGAGTGCGTCATTGTCACTTTGATTACTGCAGCATGCTTTTTACTGTATAAAAAGAGCCTGGCATTAAAAGCTATCCGTTTGGAACCAGAGAACAGAGCTGTGTCTCGTTTGTCTGGAGAATTCTTATGGGTCCTGTCTGCTGGATTGTGGAGTGTCGAGAAGCTGTCGTGGGTTGGTGGAATGGAATATCGTAAACGGCGTTAACCCCTGACCGTTACAATACTGTTATACAAGCTGTACACTCACTACTTTACATAGTTAGTTACATAGTTAGTCAGGTTGAAAAAAGACACAAGTCCATCCAGTTCAACTATATATATATATATATGTGTGTGTGTGTATATATATATATATATATATATATATATATAATATCATACAATCCCATATACCCAATTCTATACCCACAGTTGATCCATAGGTAGGTGAAAAACCCCAGCAGAGCATGGTCTAATTTGCTACAGGGAAAAAAATCCTTCCTGATCCCCTGCGAGGCAATCGGATTTTCCCCGGATCCACTTTACCTATAAATGTTAATACCCAGTTATATTATGTACATTTAGGAAAGAATCCAGGCCTTTCTTAAAGTGGATGTAAACCCACTGTTTTTTTTTTATTGTTTTATGTCACCATGTAGAGAATAAGATTTCCTATCATCTGTGCCCAGTCTTGTCACACAGAGTTAATCCAGCGCTGAGCAATCCTCTTTTTATTGTTCAGTAAAATAAAACAGACTTCCCTATAAAGACCAAAGTCCTTGCTTGAGTGACAGGTTATTTACATATCTTGTGCACTAGCTTGCAGAAATGCACAGCTTCTTGTCTATGTATATTCTGATGGCTGTTCACACTAAACTGTGGTTCACCCCATATTTTGAAAACATTTACTCAAAACACACAGCCAATCCTGCGAGAGCTGTAGGGGAGAGGAGAGGAGGAGAGGGGAGGGGGATGTGAATTGTGTACTTTACAGAAACTGTGCATGTCTGCAAGCTAGTGCACGAGATATGTAAATAACCTGTCACTCAAGCAAGGACTTTGGTTTTTATCTGGAAGTCTGTTTTATTTCACCGAATAATAAAAAGAGGATTGCTCAGCGCTGGATAAACTCTTATTCTCTACATTGTGACATAAAAAAAATTGGGTTTACATCCACTTTAAAGCAATCTACCTGAGCTTCTCAGAACCACCTCTGCAAGGAGTCTATTCCACATTTTCACAGCTCTTACTGTGATGAAACCTTTCCGTATTTGGAGATGAAATTTCTCTAGACATAAAGAGTGCCCCCTTGTCCTTTGTGTTGACCGTAAAGTGAATAACTCAACACCAAGTTCACTATATGGACCCCTTATATATGTGTACATGTTGATCATATCCCCCCCTTATTCTCCTCTTAATAGACAATAAATTCAGTTCCTCTAATCTTTTTTGAAAACTGGTGCCCAAAACTGAACTGCATATTCCAGATGAAGTCTTACTAATGATTTATACAGGGGCAAAATGATATCTCTCTCTCTCTCTCTGGAGTCCATACCTCTCTTAATACAAGAAAGGACTTTGCTCGCTTTGGAAATGCCGATGTTGAGCATATGTTCTAGCAAAACCCCAAGATCCTTCTCCTCTACAGATTCCCCCATTGTAGCAAAGTGTAATTTCTATCTATCTATCTATCTATCTATCTATCTATCTATCTATCTATCTATCTATCTATCTATCTATCTATCTATCTATCTATCTATCTATCTATCTATCTATCTATCTATCTATCCATCTATCTATCTATCTATCTATCTATCTATCTATTTATCCTTTTAGTATATATGTTTTCTCAATAATCTCTGTATCGAACCCTCTTCAGCTCGTCTGACTAAATTTCAACAACCAAAATGTTGTTTTGCAAATGATATAAACATAAAATGTATACCTTCCAACTTTTGAACTACCAAATGAGGGACACTTGTGGTAAAGGATAACCTGCAGTGTGCGTAGTGGGTGTGGCCAAACTCGTATTAGTGGTAGGGGGGTTAGGGGGAATGCTTAAACAAAACCCACGCTTCTTTGTATAAAATATACTTTCATTGCTTTGTCTGAGCCTACCATAAAGAAGAACTTCATTAAAATATTTAGGGACTGCATAGCAAACAGCAACTGTTGAGACAATGAATGCTCTGGTGAGAAGCAGGGCCGATCCGCCCTATAGGCTCACTATTATTATTATTATTATTATTATTATACAGGATTTATATAGCGCCAACAGTTTACGCAGCGCTTTACATCAGGGAAGACAGTACATTCACAATACAAATCAAAACAGGAGGGATCAGAGGGCCCTGCTCGTAAGAGCTTACAATCTAGAAGGGAGGGTCAAGTGGAACAAAGGGTAGTTAGCTGTGGGGGATGGTCAGATGGACTCAAATGAAAAGTGCAGTTGCTAGGTGTGGGAAGGGTAGGCTTCTCTGAAGAGGAGGGTTTTCAGGGATCCTCTAAAAGCTAATAGGGAGGTAGATAGACGGATAGATTGGGGTAAGGAGTTCCATAGGCTTGGAGAGGCTCTGGAAAAGTCCTGGAGACAAGCATGGGAGCAGGTGATGAGAGAGCTAGAGAGTAGGAGGTCTTGAGAAGAACGAAGAGAGCGATTAGGTTGGTATTTTGGTAAGTTGTGGATGGCTTTGTAGGTAATTGTTAGTAGTTTGAATTTAATTTGTTGGGTGAGCAGAAGCCAGTGGAGGGATTGGCAGAGAGGAGCAGCAGAGACAGAGCGGTTGGTAAGGTGGATGAGTCTGGCAGCAGCGTTCATGATGGACTGAGGAGGAGATAGAGTGTGCAGCGGTAAGCCAGTGAGAAGGGAGTTGCAGTAATCAAGGCGAGAGATGACCAGGGAGTGAATTAATAGTTTTGTGGTGTCATTGGTTAGAAAGGGGCATATTTTGGAGATGTTGCGAAGGTTGAGGCGGCAATTTTTGAAAAGAGATTGAACGTGAGGTTTAAAGGACAGTTGAGAGTCCAGGACTACACCTAGAACCTTGACATGTGGGGATGGGCTGATAGTTATGCCATCAATTTTGACAGAGAGATCAGGGGAAGAGACACGTGGGGGAGGGAAAATGATAAGTTCCGTTTTGGATAGATTGAGTTTGAGAAAGTGGTGGGACATCCAAAGTGATATATCTGATAGTAAATTAGTGATACGGGAGGAGAATGAAGGAGTGAGTTTAGGGGTAGAGAAATAGATTTGAGTGTCATCAGCGTAGAGATGATATTGGAAGCCATGGGAGGCTATCAGCTGACCCAGGGAGGAGGTGTAGATCGAAAATAGGAGAGGTCCAAGAACAGAACCTTGGGGGACCCCAATGGAGAATGGAAGAGGAGAGGAGGAAGTAAGTAACGCTGAAGGTACGGTTGGATAAGTAAGTAGAGAACCAGCGAAGAGTACAGTCACAGAGACCAAAGGTGTGGAGTTTTTTGAGGAGGAGGGGATGATCAACTGTATCAAAGGCAGCAGAGAGGTCCAGGAGTAGGAGCACAGAATAGTGTCCCTTAGTTTTGGCCATTAGTATATCATTTGTTAGTTTTAGGAGAGCAGTTTCTGTGGAATGTTGAGGACGAAATCCAGACTGAAGGGGATCAAGAAGGCTATTATCAGCAAGGTGGACGCTCAGTCGTTTGTAGACTAGACATTCAAGGAGTTTGGATAAAAAAGGGAGCAAGGAGATGGGGCGTAGGTTGTCAAGATTGGATGGGGCCAGTGAGGGCTTTTTAAGTATGGGGCTGACAAGTGCATGTTTCAAAGAGTTAGGGAAGATTCCAGAAGAGAGGGAGAGATTGAAGATGTGGGTTAGAGAGTGTAGAATAGAGTCAGAGGGTGAACGTAGCATTTGTGAGGGAACAGGATCCAGAGCGCAGGTGGTAAGATGGACGTTAGCAAGTAATTTAGTGACCTCGTCTATGGTGGTGGGGTTGAAGGAGGGAAGTAATGACTGTGCCTGTGGGCATGAGGTGTGAAGTGTAGAGGGTTTCTGAACAGTAGAGATCTCCTTGCGAATTGTATCAATCTTCTGTTTGAAGTTATTGGCAATCTCCTGGGCTGTGATGCAAGCCACTTAGGGCCTCGCAAAGCTGCGGAGGGCCCCCCAAATTACTAGAGGCCCTGCCTGGTGAGAAGTCATTTTCGGCCCCTCACCCCGCTTCTCACTGGCTGCATGGGAGAAGAGGTAAGAAGTCAGCACCCCCCGCTTCTCAAGTTGAACACCACTTTCAACTTTAACGTGACATCTCATTTTCGGCAGCCCCCCGCTTCTCAGCTTTAATGTGACATGTCATTTTGCTTAGGGCCCCAGGGAGGTCAGGATCGGCAGTGATGAGAAGTATATAATGTACTGCACTGCTTCCCGATTCCACCCAGTTGTGTGATAATAGCGAATGAACAATATCTATCTTTAAAAAATTCATATTATGAAGGGACAGAGATATTTAAAATGAAATTAAAGGAATTGAAGAGAAATTTGAGATGTAGATGGTATGATACAGAAAGAATCGAATTCAAAAGAATTAGGCCCCGTACACACGAGCAAATGAATCTGATCAAATCGGTCTGACAGACCGATTTGATCAGATTTGTCTGCTGGCTGTTTTGGTTTGATCGCTGTACACACGATCAAACCCAAATCCCCGCCGGCAGACAGCGTGGTGACGTGGCGGTGACGTTGACGCCGCCACGCCACCGCACCAGGAAGTAAAACACTTCCGCGCATGCGTCGAATCCATTCGACGCATGTGCGGGCAGATATGTCTGCTGGTTAGCGTACTAACCAGCAGACATATCGGTCCGACGGGTTCCCAGCCGACAGATTGGTAAGCATGCTTTAAAATCTGTCTGCTGGCCAAATCCGTCGGCTCGCCCGTACACACGATCGAATCTGTCTGCTGAGACGGTCTGTCAGACCGTTTTCAGCAGATAGATTTGATTGTTTGTATGCGGCCTAAGAGAAATGACAAAGAACGAAACAGATTTATTTTTACTATGTTTACTCACTAATAGTGGATAGGACAATTCATTTGTAACTGCTGCCACATTTTACAGAAGGATCCTAATATTGGCAATGAGGTATCGAATGTGCCAGAAAAATAATTATTTGAGGCAGAATCTAGAAAAAAGTGAACAATTTTTTAAAAAAGATTAGCAGTCTGACATGCTAAATAGGCAGTAAGAGAGAGGAAAATGTTACATTTTATCACCGGTAGAACATGGTTTTGGGGTATTGCATTAACTTTACATGTAAACATTTTTAGATTGGGACGTGGGGGAATTTATTCTCTAAGGCCGCGTACACACGAGCAGACAGATTTGTTCAAATCGGTCGGACAGACCGATTTGAACAAATCTGTCTGCTGGGGACATATTGGTTTGATCGTGCACAAACGATCAAACCAAAATCCCCGCCGTCAGACGGCGCGGTGACGTGGCAGTGACGTTGACGCTGCCACGTTACTGCACCAGGAAGTAAAACACTTCCGCGCATGCGTCGAAACCATTCGACGCGTGTGCGAGAAGACATGTCTGCTGGTTAGCGTACTAACCAGCAGACATGTCGGGCGGACGGGTTCCCAGCCGACAGATTTCAAAGCATGCTTTGAAATCTGTCGGGTGGCCAAATCCGTCTGCTCGCCCGTACACACGGTCGAATCTGTCTGCTGGGGCGGTCGGGGCGACCGTTTCCAGCAGATAGATTTGATCGTGTGTACGCGGCCTTAAGGACAGAGTTCAGCAGTAATGCGTGGGACATGTTTTCTAACTTTCTCTATTGAGTCCACCTAGAGAAGCACTCCAAGTCTCCAGGGGTCAGGAGCCATCCGCTGAATAACGATCAATTGAGCAATTGTCATCTTATATTTATGAGTCCCTTCATCAGAAAATTAAGTGTAATACTACTTTAATAGATGGATCTAGGCTTTAATAGATGGATTGGAAACATTGAGAATTGTTGTGTATTGGGGTTAGTTTTTATAGTCTTTTTTTTGTCCAGATTCAAAAGGTTTAGAAATATAATTCTGGTAGGAAGAGTCCTTTTTCTTTATGCCAATTTTATTTTATTTTCAATATTCAGGCTGTGATCACATGTATCCAACTGCATTTTATCCGTCTAAGGCCAAAAGTTCATTTGTGAATGAGTCATTAGTTTGGCTCCTAGAGGTTCAAACAAAATATTTTTTTTTTTTTTAGTGCTCATAGAATATTTTTTTTGTGTGATTCTGCCATCTGTTGATAGTATATATTTCCTACAGTCAAAGCAGATCGGAAATGTGTTCCTGCTGAACCCGCTGAGATTTAAACTGTCTATGGCCCGCACTAACATGTAAAGCCTCATACACGTAATCAGATTTTCTGTGGACAAAGTGTAGGACTTTTGTCCAAAGGGCGTTGGCCAGGAACTTGTATTGCATACAAGCGGCAAAGAATTGTCGGCCAACAAACACAAAACAAAGTTTTTTCAGCTCTTTAGCGCCAATCTTTGAGCAACTTCTGCCAATGTTTTGTTAAGGTTAGTATTGCTTCTGAGCATACGTGTTTGTACTTTGGAGTTTTGTACGAAGGACTTCTGTACACCTGAACGGATAATAAGATAAACACATTTGTTAGGGGACAATTTTAAAGCATGCTTTCCCACATTTGTTGGCGTAAAATCCGACAACAATTGTCTGACGGAGCATACAAGCAGTCGGTTTTTCCAACAAGCGGCCTGTCATCAAACAATTTCCGTTGGATAATCCGATCGTGTGTATGAGGCTTCAGAGTAAAAGACGGCAGAGAGGAAAGGCTTGTAGGTGGGGAATTCCTTTGTGTTTGTGCTGGCTCATTAACGTTTTCCATGAGTGACATCATTGGTGTGTAGCTGTTGCTTCCTAATTGTGTGTGATAGATACATGAAGCATGGAGGAAAAGTTTATGAAACTCATCCTGAAACTAATTCTAAAAAAATTGTTTAGCATAACACTGGATTTCTGACAGAATCCACAGCTTTTTTGTACTTTGTGAAGAGATATATGAAAATCCTTTCAGTTGTATATTTAACAGACCAAAGGGAAGCAAATGAGAGAAGGTCATTGCTAAGGTTTTCATTCACTTTAACCACTTGCCTATTGTGCACCTACACCCCCTTCCTGCCCAGACAAAATTTTAGCTTCCGACACTGCGTCGCTTTAACTGACAATTGCGCGGACGTGCGATGTGGCTCCCAAACAAAATTTACGTCTTTTTTTCCCCACAAATAGAGCTTTCTTTTGGTGGTATTTGATCGCCCATGCGTTTTTTATTTTTTGCGCTATAAACAAAAAAAGAGCGACAATTTTGAAAAAGACACTATTTTTTGCTTTTTGCTATAATAAATATCCCATTTAAAAAATAAAAATAAATGTTATCTCAGTTTAGGCCGATACGTATTCTTCTACATATTTTTGGTAAAAAAAAAAAAAAAAACGCAATAACCGTATAGAGACTGGTTTGCGCAAAAGTTATATTGCCTACAAAATAGGGGACATAATTATGATTTTATTTTTATTTATTTTTTTACTAGGAATGGCGGCGATCTGCGATTTTTTCAGGACTGCGACATTATAGCGAACACATCGGACACTTTTGACACATTTTTGGGACCATTCACATTTATACAGTGAACAATGCTATAAATATGCATTGATAACTGTATAAATGTAACTGGCAGGGAAGGGGTTAACCACTAGGGGGCAGGGAAGGGGTTAAATGTGTGTCCTAGTCAGTGTTCTAACTGTAGGGGGAGGGGGGTGACTGGGGGAGGTGACCGATTGTGTCTCCTCTCTCACTGACAGTAAACACAGAGCTCCACGTCCCTGCTCAGTTACTCGGCAATCGCAGGTGTCCGGCGGCCATCTCGGCCACCGGGCAAGCGCACGATGTTGTCAGTAACACGACGGCGGCGCGCTGGTGCGGGCGCCACCTAGTGGCTTAAAATGACACAATGTCATATGACGTGATGTCAGAACAATAGAGTATCCCGCCCGCCGTCATTTGACGGCGGGCGGGTATTAAGTGGTTAAGTCAATCTTAACACATATCGCATTGTAGAACTTCTTATCTGCCCATTTATCTTTATAGCAGATATGGTCATCTTTAGAGATTATTATAGAATGTTAGTGTAGCACTACCCCCTGAAGGAGCTGCTAGTTTGTTTTGGGCGGCACGTTACCTCATGTTTATCCGATGTCTAGGGGTGTTTGGTGGAATATGTAGTAATGGAATGTCCACGACAGGTGTCTTTTTCTGTGCTCTTTATTACCCAGCCGGGTAAAAACAATAAAACTTGGTGAAGAATAGAGGTTCAGAAGAAATGAAGATAGCAGATCCAGATGTCAGAAATAGGGAAACAGTCCTGCTCCCACGTGTAATGTCTCTTTCACCACTCCAACCTGAGTGGGTATAGTGCACCTGGACAGGCCTCTTTCACCAGCCTGGCAGCCAGAATGTCACTCAAACCTTAGGAAAAAGTCTCTGCCACAGACCCTCCTGGGAAATGAACAGCGGAGATAATACTCCTTAGTAGACTTGGCACCCGGATCTTCTTCAGGTAGTTTTGAATTAGGGTACCGACTGACAGGCGTCCAACATCCAGCCTTTTTAGTGTCCAGTTCCCCTGGTCCCCAATGGATAGTCAGGCCGGTATCGGAACACCGGCCTCGCTTGGTACTCCTCAGGTAGACTCTCCATCGTACGGACTCCTCCAACTGGATGGAAGGCCATTCGCCGGGGCTGTGTGGAGTGGCTACCCTAAAGTTGGGCGCCACACGAGGAGAGACCCAGGAAGATGACGTCTGCCTCATAAATACTCTCAACCAGCATGCACAGCGAGGCCAAACCCTCCTGAAAGGCTGCTGGGCAAGAGCACCCAATCCTTGACTCCACTGCTGCCACCTGCCGACCTGGGGTGAGATCAGCACCACAGAAACAACAGAATGCACCCACAGCACAGCGAAAGCTGAGGAAGAGACCCAAATTTGAACAAATCAACATGGTCAGAGTTGACTAACTCTCTAACCCCCTCAAAATTTAACATAGCACCAGTACTAGAAAGTAACCATGCGCAACATTAGACATATCTGAAATTATAGGAATAAAGTTTACTGGAAAACCTGCATCATATATCACCTAATGAGCAATAGCATGGCGAGAGTTTTTTTATCTTACTAACATGAAATTGGATGGGAAATATATGATACTTGATTGAGTGGGTGCTTACTAAACAAATGAGTGTCTTTTGACATCACTAGTCTGGTTTCATATCCTACACAATCTGATTTTGTGTCTGCTAACTTCTGACATTTTTATGTTATTTTTAACATCATCTAATATAGATAACCATATCTGTCATTTTAATTTTTTTTAAAGGAGAAAACAGAGAATTTTTTTTTTGTGCAGCAGGTTCACATTTCCTTTCTGAAATGAAATGAAACTAAAAGGCAAACCACTAAATAAACTGTTTTTAGCAAGCCAGACACTGAATTTGTTTCTATTTCATTCTAACAAAAACTAACAAGTTATTTCAAGCGTTCCTCAATGTTAAAAAGGTTGGGGAAGTCTGCACTAGATCTTCATTAAAACTGTGTCTACGGCTAAAGTGGATATACCTGAAGAAATAAACATAAAATTGACATGGCATATTTTTTCTCAGAATTTACAAAAATGCAGATTTGTCACATGAATAAAGTAGGTCCACTCCTTCATTAAGACCCCTTTCACACTGCAGGTATTTTCCAGGCCCTTTTAATGCTAATAATAGCATCTGTAAAGCGCTTGAAAAATGCCTCATCTGCAGTCCTAGTGTAAAAGCCGAGTGCTTTCACACTGAGGAGCTGCGCTGGCAGAACATAAAAAAAAAGTCCTGCAAGCAGCATCTTTGGGGCGCTTTAGGAGCAGTGTAAACTTTTATTCAAGTATACCACCCTTTTCTGAAAGTACTGTTTAACCACTTAAGGACCCCCGCACGCACATATACGGCCACAGAATGGCTCGTACAGGCACAAGGGCGTAAATTTACGTCCCCGCCTTCGTGCGGTTCGGGGGTCCCATCGGGACCCCCTCCGCGGCGTGCGGGGGTCCCCCTGCCTCTGGGAGCGATCGCCGACGAGCGGGCGGATGTCCGTGATTTCCGCCCCCCCCCGCGCGATCGCTCCCAGCCAATGGGAGCGCGCTCCCATCGTGTCAGTTCCTCCTCCTGTGTTTACACAGGAAGGAGGAAATGATGTAATCTCTCATCGCAGCGCTGTTTCCCAGCGCTGCTGATGAGAGAAGACATCACAAGTAAGTGTGCACCAACACAACACTGACACACACTCACATAGGCATATTAACCCGTTGTGATCGCCCCCCCCCCCCACCCCCCTGTCACAGTGTCACTGAATGCAGTGATCTAATCACTGCATTTAGTGTCAGTGTGACAGGCAGTGTAAAAAAACAGTTAGTGTTAGGTTCAGGATAGCCCCCCCACCCCCCCTAATAAAGTTTTAACCCCCTGATCACCGCCCTAGTTAACCCTTTCACTCCCTATTGCCAGCATCACTAAGCGATCATTTTTCTGATCGCTGTATTAGTGTCGCTGTTCCCGCTAGGTAGCTATTTTTTTTTAATTGCGATTTTTTTTTACTAAAGACATGTGGCTGAATTAATTTTGGCCTAAATGTTTTACTAAAATTTAGTTTATTTGATTTTTTTTATAACAAAAAGTAAAAAAATTGTGTTTTTTTTCAAAATTGTGGCTCTATTTTAGTTTATAGCGCAAAAAATAAAAATCGCAGAGGCGATCAAATACCACCGAAAGAAAGCTCTATTTGTGGGAAGAAAAGGACGCAAATTTTGTTTGGGAGCCATGTCGCACGACCGCGCAATTGTCTGTTAAAGCGACGCAGCTCCGAATTGTAAAAACACCTTGGGTCATTTAGCAGCGTATGTGTCCGGGTCTTAAGTGGTTAAATGAACAGCTAATGTTTGCCTATAGTGAAAAGTCAACCATGTTCATGGGGAATACTTACTTCTTTACATGACTAGATAAAAGTAGAAGCTAAAAAATAAAGAGGCCATTTAGTTTACCTATACAGGAGAAACTAAAAGGGTCACTCAACCCCAGTGGCGGCTGGTGTTTTTTGAGGGGAGCAGCAAACAACCCCCCCCCCCCCCCCCCCGTCGGCCAGTGGTACCCTCTGCTCCCGCTCAGTCAGGTCACCAGCAATCCCCCCCTTGGGGGGGTCTAGCGGTCGTCATCCAGCACTTACCCCATCTGTGTTCTGGACAGGCAGTGATGTGACGGGTGGCGGGCGGGCATCTCCTCCTCTGCATCACGATGGCTTCAGCAGTGTGTCTCCTCCCGCCTAATCCTAGGCATCCAATAGGACCACCTGTCCCTTCAGCCAATCAGGAGACGGGTCTCACAACCCGCTTCCTGATTGGCTGGGAGGAGGAACAGTGTGAGAACAGTGAATATACAATGGGAGACAAACCGACTACAATGTTAGCTAAAAAATTAGTTCCCCGACCATGTACTCTACCTAAATTGAGGATGCCTACTGGGCACCCCACTCAAAATTCTGAATTGATTCTACAGGAATTTCACAAATTCTACATTAAATTGTATAGCCCACGACGAGCTATGGGTCAACTAAGGTGGAGAAGTTCTTTCGAGACCAGCTACCTAAACTGATTCAAGTCCACATGGAACTGATGGATAAGGAATTCACAGATCTAAGATCTGAGATTAATATGGCCATAAAGCCCATCCATCCCTCTAAAACTCCAGGACCAGATGGCTTCCCAGGCCAATATTATAGAAAGTATCAAGAGATTCTCACCCCCCATTTATGCTCTTATTTTAATGACTTAAGATGGGGAATTAAAATTCCCAATCACGAGAATGCAGCTTACCTACATGTCATAACAAAACCGGGAAAAGATCACAGTGATTGTGCCAATTACTATCCGATCTCCTTGATCAACACTTGATCCACACAAACCTGAAAATATTACCAAGGTATAGACCCATGGGGTAATACATTTGATTGAAGCTATCCAGTCAGACTGGGATGGCAAGGGGCCTAGACAGGGAATGCTGCTTTTGTTGGACATCCAGAAAGTGTTTGACTCCCTCTCCTGGGATTACTTGTTTGACTATTTGGAAAAGTGGAAGGGAAAAGTGTGGAAGAAAAGGGTGCACAAGCAGCAGGGATGACCGGAGCCTGAAGAGGATTGTCAGGAAAAGGCCATTTAAAAGTGTTGGGGACTTTCACAAGGAGTGGACTGAGTCAGTGCATCAAGAGCCACAACACACAGATGGATCCTGAACATGGGCTTTAAATGTCGTATTCCTCTTGTCAAGCCATTCCTGAACAACAAGCAACTCCAGAAGCATCTTACCTGGGCTAAAGAAAATAGACCTGGTCTGTTGCTCAGTGGTCCAAAGTCCTCTTTTCTGATGAGAGAAAATTCTGCATCTCATTTGGAAACCAAGGACCCATTGTAAGGAGGAAGAATGGAGAGGCACACACTGCAAGATGCTTAAAGTCCAGATTTGGGGAGCCATGTCATCTGCTGGTGTTGGTCCACTGTGCTTCATTAAGTCCAGGGTCATCGCAGCTGTCTACAGGCAGATTTTGGAGCACTTCATGCTTCCTTCCACAGGTGAGCTCTATGGGGATGCTGACTTCATTTTCCAGCAGGACTTGGCACCTGCATACACTCCAAAAGGGGCCCAAACCAAGCACTGAGTACATATGCATGCTTATACTTTTCAGAGGCCTGATATTGTTTTATGTACAATCCTTGTTTTATTGATTGCATGTAATATTCAAATTTTCTGTGATTGTGGATTTGGGGTTTTCATGAGCGTAAAGCCGTGTACACTCAATCAGTCCATCCGATGAGAACGGTCTGATGGACCGTTTCCATCGGTTAACCCAGTGTTTCTCAACCTTTTTCCAGTCGGGGCGCCCTTGAAAAGTATTTTCAGTCTTCAGTCTTGAGGCACCCCTGTCCAAGACTTGGTTCACGTCGATGTGTGTTGCGGAACACGCGCAAAATCGCGCTTGTTCTTGACACACAGACAAATGCTCTGCTCTTTAGGGGTGCCATTAATTCTTAATTGTGCCCCATCCATTGGCAAACATGGGTTGCTTTTGTTATGGCACAATTAAAAAAAAAGGGTCGGGGACTTCTTTCCCCGCATTACTGTGGTTAGGGAAATGAATGGGCTGCCCTACACGCAGCACGCATCCACACAGAACCAAGAGCTTGTTCACATATCAGGCTGGAGGGGCAGTAAAACCACATGGTTGAGCTGTTTTTACCACCCCCAACTTTTGCCCCTTTAGCTGCAGAGGCAACAGCTGGGGGTGTAAACATGCTGTGGCTGCAGCTGGAGGTATACCCAGGGATAATGGGGCTGCACTGCAACTACCCCGCAACTGTGTGTATTGCATTTACGGGCTTAAAACAGGTGGTGAGGAGGCAAGATATGCCTCTTTACTGGCTGACAAATGCCCCTGAAAAGCGAAATATGAACACAAATTGCTTTTCAGAGGAGCAGCAGTCCTTGCTGCTATCTCGAACCCTACAAAAGTAGTTCTGATGGTACAGGAATAGGGGGGTCAGAATTAAAAGTAACATACATACAGACAGATGCGCACGCACACAAACAGACACACGTACATCTGTCTGTATGTATGTTACTTTAAATCCTGACCCCTCCCTATTCCTGTACCATCAGAACTACTTTTGTCACACACACACTAACAGACATGTGTACACATACACTGAAAGAAGAACGGTCAGAGCTGCACAACAACCAACACTGGTTGAAAAACGTTGCATTGAGGAGGCGCATGCGTGAAGCCTAGCGGGACAGACATGCCGGGCTAGAGCTCCGCTCCGTGAAGGAGAATTCCCGCCGATATAGTACCGAAAATCAAGGCAAAAACGAACAGGGTTTCGGTACAACTTCCACAGAGGTGAGGGACACTTTTTATTCGAAAAATGGTGCTGGGAAGAGCAAGAAACAGGGACAAAACGAATCCTGTCAGCGGTGCTCAGCTGGCTAAGAGCGCTGCAAAGAAAGCACCTGTCCCCTCAGAGAGCCACACCTCAGTGAAGGCACACCAAAGCACAGCCAAAGCTGCTAAAACTGCTGCACTTATGGCATCCCTCAGAGACTTGGACTCAGACAGTGAGGAGGAAGACAGAAATGTGGGAAAACTATCTACATCACAGGACGCCACAATCCCCTCAGGTATTTTAAAACAATTTGAAAGAATGCTCCATAAAGCCCTGCAAGTCACCTCAGACCAGATTACAGCCAACCTTACCAAGGAAATCAGGGAGCTGGGTAGCCGCACGGAAGCCCTGGAAACTAGAGTAGAAGAAATAGAAATATACACCCAGGAATGCCTGTCAGAAATAGACACTCTCAAAGAAGAAAATTTAATACTGCAAAGCAGATTGGAGGACTTCGAGAACAGGGCCAGGAGGTCTAACCTAAGGTTTAGAGGTATCCCTGAGTCAGTCACAGACCTGCAAGCCACTACTCTGGCATTGTGCCAAGAGCTTCTCCCTGGGATACCAGTAGAAAGGCTAGAAATGGACAGAGTACATAGGGCACTCACCTCTAAGAAAGCTGACGGTCCCCCTAGGGACATAATAGCAAAATTTCACTTCTACAAGACAAAAGAACAAATACTGGAAGCCGCCAGAGGAAAAGAATGTCTATCATTTCAGGGCCACAAATACCAGATCTTTGCAGATATATCGCAACTGACTATAACTAAAAGGAGGGCTATGAAGCCTCTCCTAATGGAGCTACAAAACCGCAATATAAAATATCAGTGGGGTTTCCCCTTCTCACTGCGATTCACCTATCAGGGGACAAAAATTGTATGCAAAACACCGGACCAGCTTCACCAAGCTCTTTTAGACTTCAAGTTAATCGACAGGCCAACTTCAACAAGTACAACACGCAGGAGAACAGCATCCTCCTCTCCACGCAATGATTCACCATACCAGGAACAAAATAACGGCGTGCAACAATCAAGTAAACGTGGCAGATTCATGGACCAGCCCCAGGAACAAGAAACAGATACTATGGACTGAACTTTCCATACAAGAGCATTCTAACAATGCACTTCTCCCTTTACCCAATAATCCGATTAATCTGGCACCCCAATCTGACTCTACCTCTGCACAGGAGGCCGCAACACCCCACCAAATTTGACCTCACTTTTCTATCTAACCTATAGCAGCTCCCCCCCTCCTTTTTTTTCACGTTCTAGAACTCCCAACTCCAATTACTAAGCATCTACCCACTTTATATGGAATGGGGCAGAAACCTGCTGTCTTGACACATCCCTTGCAGCACTTTCACATAGATGCTCTCCCTAGTACCATTTATTCCTGCCCATAGATTGGAAGCAAAGCAACCCCGCCTGCACACCTCAGGCCCCCATCTAAGCTATGCTCCATTTATTTAGAAATGCTCTCCCTAGGGCACTGCTAATCAAACACCCTACCCTCATCAAGCTGACACTCTTCAGCAACGCAACTTCAGGCACCCTGAGGGGAGCCTGAAAGTTTTATCTTTTGCCTTTTTGTTTCTTTTTTTTCAGTATGCGGGTCTCCGATGCACGGAAACAACATGCGCCACCTTAGACCCTCCTCTGGACCCGGCAATATTATGCCGGACCTAGACGTGGGCATTTTTTCCCCTGAAGGGAACTTGTTCTCCCCTTCACGGGCCAGACTTGGACACTCAGTTAATATAAAGTTGTTTAAGAATTCTATGTCTTGTAATGTTTTCTATCTTTTTTTCAAGGATAATATTTTTGACACCCCCCCCCCCCCTTTCTTCTCCCTTCCTGTCTGCATGGGCTGGACCGGGACATCGCACCGCGAACGGCCAGGGTAAGATTTTCATGATGGTTTGGCTGCCATGGCTCCGTTAAACTTGTTATCGCTCAACGTACAGGGCCTCAATGTTCCTCAGAAACGTTCCAAGGCATTTAGACACTTTCAGGCTAAGAAAGCACATATAGTTTTTTTGCAAGAAACCCACTTTACCCCTCAATCCACTCCTAAATACTATAATGCATCCTACCCACAAGTATACACAGCATCCGCCTCTACCAAAAAGAGAGGCACCCTTATTGCATTCCACAGATCAACACCCTTTACCTTGAAGTCAGAAATAAAAGACCCAGAGGGACGCTACCTAATCCTAACAGGGCACATAATGGACACGGTAGCGACAGTAGTGTCATACTATGCGCCTAATCAGAACCCATTACCGTTCATGTCACATCTCCTCCAAATCGTTAACACGCACAAGATGGGAGCTCTCTTCATGTGCAGTGATTCTAACCAGGTTATCCTCCCTTTCTTGGATAGAACCCCTTACGCCCCCCCAAAACAGAATACTAAGGGGTCCCTCCCCAACCTATTATCTAAACATAAATTGGTGGACACTTGGAGAGAATCCAACCCAACGAAACGTATATATACATACTACTCGAACCCTCATAGATCTTCTAGCCGTATTGACCATATTTTTACTACCATAGGAATGTTGCCAGAAGTACTTGATTCTAGCATCATTCCCATACCCTGGTCAGATCACAATGCAGTCTTCACAACTTTCTCATCCACAATTCCTAAGAATCATGACCCTACTGGTATCTCCCAGAAGTTCTTCTTAAACATCCCGTCCACTGTTCCGCAATTGAGCAAAATTTAAAAGAATATTTAGAATTCAACACTGACCCAGAAACATCTCCCCTCACACTCTGGGAAGCCCACAAGCCTGTGCTTAGAGGTTTTCTTCAAAGACAACTGGGAATTCATAAAAGAGAACGCTTGCAGTTAGGGAGAAAATTGGAAACAGATTACAACTTAGCTTTCCTAGCCTTTCAGCAGAATCACTCCCCCAGCACCAAAGCACGCTTAGACGAGACCCGCCTGGAATATGACCTTTTCCTTACGAACTCTGCTATAAAAACTCTAACCAGGTCCAAACACTCCTACTATAAGAACTCCAACAAACCGGGAACACTCTTGGCAAGAGCTTTAAACTCGATAAACAAGTCCCATAACCCAGTAAAACTGAAAATTGCGAAACAAAACCTCACCAGCAACCCCATCAAAATAGTGCAGAAATTTAGCGCCCACCTCAAAAAATTACTTTCGGAATCAAATACCTTTAATAAATCGGAAACTGACTCCTTTTTTTTCACAATTACAACTCCCGCAAGTGACAGGAGCCCAAAGAACAGAATTAGAGAAACCAATAACACACGATGACGTCATGGGAGCTATAAAAGAACTTAAGTTAAATAAAAGACCAGGTCCCGACGGGTTTTCAGCCAGATACTACAAAACCTTCACTAGCATAATCTCCCCCACTTTAGCAGATGCATACAACGACCTCTTAAAATCAAACTCCTTCAGGCAGGAATCACTAACAGCCACGATCTGCATGATCCCAAAACCACACTCTGACTCCACCCTTAGCGAAAATTTCCGCCCTATATCCATGTTGAACACGGATATTAACTCTTAGGTAAAATTCTAGCCAGCCGCCTAAACAAGATTATAGGATCATTGATTCACCGGGACCAGGTGGGTTTCATGCCCACTAGACAGGCAGGGGATAATATTCGGAGGGCATGCTTGCTTGCTCATTCAGCCAAGGCGAGGAAAATCCCAGCCTGCTTCATATCTCTGGACATCAAACAGGCCTTTGATTCCGTCTCGTGGTCCTACATGGAATATACCTTACAGAATTGGGGCTTCGGTCCAAATTTTAGAAATTGGGTTATGGCACTGTACAACAATCCAAAAGCTTACGTCAAATACGCAGGTTACAAATCTGATACGTTTGCAGTCCAGAGAGGAACAAGACAAGGCTGTCCCCTATCTCCTTTGCTGTTCGCCCTCCTGATAGAACCCCTAGCCCAAAGAATTAGATTGGACCCTAAGATATTAGGCATAGAATTGGGTGGGTTTAAACATAAATTATGCCTCTACGCGGATGACATTTTACTTTTCTTATCCTCCCCCCAAGTGTCTGGCCCTAACCTCATCCCAATTCTGAATCATTTCGCAACTATATCAGGTTTAGCAATTAATCCTAAAAAATGTCTTGCCCTAAACATTTCATTATCGGACACAGAATTAACAGCTACCAAATCTGGACTCCCCTTTAACTGGCCCGGGAAAAGCATCCCCTATTTAGGAATCCACCTAACAGCAGAAATAGCAGACCTATTCTCGTATAATTACCCCATACTGTTAAAACATATATCAAGTCTACTGAAATCTTGGATGCAACTTCCCCTGTCGTGGTTTGGGAAATTAAACGCAGTAAAAATGACAATATTGCCGAAGCTCCTATACCTTTTTAGAGTACTCCCTATACCAATTCCGGCATACTACATGAGAATAATCCAAAAACGGATCTCTTCCTTTATTTGGGGTCCCTCCCGACCCAGAATCAAACCACAAGTCTTGGAACTCCCCAAAACCAACGGCGGGATTGGGTACCCCAACTTCACAAAATATTACCAAGCGGCCCAATTGGCGACTCTGTCAAAATATCACGCTAAATGTTAAATTCCCCTTTGGGTTTCAATTGAAGCTTTAGATTGTGATCCCATCTCAATATCCAACTTACTGTGGATCCCCCCCAAATCTCGTAAAAATATTAGCAACCCTATCACCAAACACACACTTACCCTCTGGGACAAGATCAAGGTAAAGAAAAACCTACAATCTCCACATTGCCCTCTGCTGTCTTTTATTAAAAACCCAGATTTCTACCCCGCCTGGGTCTTCCCTAACACATTCAAAGAATGGATAAAGAGAGACTGTACTCAAAAGTTCCAGTTTTTTAACTCCAACTCCATTATCCCCTTCCCGTCACTCTGTGATTCACATGGTATACCACATGGTGAACTTTTTAGATACCTGCAAATAAAAAATTTCTTTCTCCCACCAGTAAATACACCAATTTCACCCATCATATACTCCGGTTTTGAAAACATATGTAAGGACAATCCACACGCCAGACGTGTGATTTCCACCCTATACGCCCAGCTGCAAACACAATCTGACTCTTGGAAACTACCATATATTAGTAAATGGGAGGAGGACCTTGGTGCAGAATTGAGCCCCGCAGAATTGAATCAAATTTGGCTCAATACCAAAACTGCTTCAATTAATGTATCAGCCTCTGAGACAAACTATAAAGTGCTTTCAAGATGGTACTTGGTGCCGGCAAAAATAGCTAAATTTTCACAAAATCATTCAGACCTGTGTTTCAGAGGCTGTACAGAGAGCGGAACATACTTTCACACTTGGTGGTCATGTCCAAAAGCCCAATCATTTTGGTCCGAAATTTTTCAAATAGCACATACTTTAACTAATAAAAAAATACCATTAGACCCCAAACTGGCATTGCTCAACCTAAAACCCAGTATCTTGTCGCATATACAATTTATATAGACAAAAGACAAAAGTGCGCAACAATGTAACATATATATAAAAAAATATGTGTTGGTGCTTCCACAGCAACCTAATAATGATGGAAGAAAAATTAAATAGAAATATATAGGTGCAAATACAAAAAGGTGCAATGTCCCAAATAAGATTCCAATTGATGGGTGTAGAAAAACTTATTTCATAAAAAGCCTTTGAAAACACAGTTCATAGGGAATTTCCAATGTAGTATTTGCAGAGAATTCCAATAATGTTGCTTAGCTGTTCCTATGTAGGTTAGTAATAGGTGGCCGCTTACCGCAATGTTGGACCCTTCCAGGGGTCAGTAAGGCATTCAGAAACACTTATCCCAAGCTGGGTCCTGAAGATCCCTCCACTGCTGACAGCTCAAAAAATACTTCGGACAGCTGAAAGGATTTTCCACTTCAAAGGGTTAACTCACTCCAAATTGTGGCTCAAGCTTTCAGCTTGTTTAGGATATCGTGGAAGATAAAGAAAAAAAGGAACTCCATAGTGTAACAAGTTTAAAAGAAACTGACAGTTTTATTCAGTTGACACTGACATGATTAAAAAACAGACAGTCCTTCATCCTGCATATATGAAAATTTCTCGGCATAGATACAAAAAGCAATGTGCAGATGCTTCCAGCTAGGCGTGCAAACGATCAGATCAGCCAGCTGGCAAGCTCATGAACGTGGTGATGTCTGCGATACTTAGCTCCACCCGACGCGGCGTTTCATCCAAACGGGCTTCTACGGGGAAAGGAGCCTCCTTTCCCCGTAGAAGCCCGTTTGGATGAAACGCCGCGTCGGGTGGAGCTAAGTATCGCAGACGTCACCACGTTCATGAGCTTGCCAGCTGGCTGATCTGATCGTTTGCACGCCTAGCTGGAAGCATCTGCACATTGCTTTTTGTATCTATGCCGAGAAATTTTCATATATGCAGGATGAAGGACTGTCTGTTTTTTAATCATGTCAGTGTCAACTGAATAAAACTGTCAGTTTCTTTTAAACTTGTTACACTATGGAGTTCCTTTTTTTCTTTATCTTCCACGATATCCTAAACAAGCTGAAAGCTTGAGCCACAATTTGGAGTGAGTTAACCCTTTGAAGTGGAAAATCCTTTCAGCTGTCCGAAGTATTTTTTGAGCTGTCAGCAGTGGAGGGATCTTCAGGACCCAGCTTGGGATAAGTGTTTCTGAATGCCTTACTGACCCCTGGAAGGGTCCAACATTGCGGTAAGCGGCCACCTATTACTAACCTACATAGGAACAGCTAAGCAACATTATTGGAATTCTCTGCAAATACTACATTGGAAATTCCCTATGAACTGTGTCTTCAAAGGCTTTTTATGAAATAAGTTTTTCTACACCCATCAATTGGAATCTTATTTGGGACATTGCACCTTTTTGTATTTGCACCTATATATTTCTATTTAATTTTTCTTCCATCATTATTAGGTTGCTGTGGAAGCACCAACACATATTTTTTTATATATATGTTACATTGTTGCGCACTTTTGTCTTTTGTCTATATATGTTTTGTGGAGCCTTATATTGGGCTTCTTTGTATTAAGGTGCAGCATTTTTTCATTTATTATTGTTCACGTTTTCACGGTTTTTATATCTATATATTAATTAGTTTTAGGGGTGTTAGCGCGGATTGTCTTTTGTTTTTAGCATATACAATTTAACCTGATTAAGCAGCTTCTTACGGCAGCAAAGCAGACCATAGCGAAGGCATGGAAAACCTTGAGCATTCCAGTGAATGAAACAATCAACAGAATGAGTAACGCGATGTTATATGCCAAAATGACGGCAATAGAAAATGACATGATCACCAGGTTTGAACAAATTTGGACGCCCTGGATTACATACACAACACTGAAAGCTTTTAATAAAGAAGTATTGTTGCCATGGTAGCCCACCCATCGAAACGGCAATTGAACCATCTTGGCGGTTGATGGGATTTCCCGGTCCGGTCCTGCAGACACCCCCTCCCCCAATCCCCTCCCTTCATGCTTTATTTCTCTTTTCTTTTTTTTCTTTTTATTCTTGATGTTACAAATTTTACTCCATTAAGGAGTTTTTCTTTTTCTTGTAAGTTGGTATGAACTGTTAGTAACTCATGGGCAGATATTTTATATAAATGCCTCAGTTAACTTTATAGTATAATCTACTAGACATTAAGGTACGAACTGAACATAAAAGGAAACATCTCCTTTGATCCGTTCATTACTTCACTGTACCAATCTTATATGGCAAAACCGTAAAGTACGCCCTAACGGTTTTCACAAGAGGAATGTTATTTCATGTTAGAACTCCTCTCAACACTGCTAAGTTTCTTTATTTCTACAATTGCATATTTGTACTCTCTTTGTTTTTCTTTTGTTTAATATTCCTTATATTTTTTGTATACCGCCTATTTCATATTCCAATAAAGATATATTTGACAAGGAAAAACGTTGCATTAGATAGCAGCCATAGCTGCCAATATTTGGGGTCATTTTGCCGCGGCACACCTGGGGACTCTTCGCGGCACACCAGTGTGCCGCGGCACACTGGTTGAAAAACGTTGGGTTAACCGATGAAGCTGACTGATGGTCCATCGTGCCTACACACCATCGGTTAAAAAAAACGATCGGGTCAGAAGGCGGTGACGTAAAACACAACGACGTGCTGAAAAAAATGAAGTTTAATGCTTCCAAGCATGCGTCGACTTGATTCTGAGCATGCCAGTGATTGTGCCAATTACCTTCCGATCTCCTTGATCAACACTTGATCCACACAAACCTGAAAATATTAACTAAGGTATAGACCCATGGGGTAATACATTTGATTGAAGCTATCCAGTCAGACTGGGATGGCAAGGGGCCTAGACAGGGAATGCTGCTTTTGTTGGACATCCAGAAAGTGTTTGACTCCCTCTCCTGGGATTACTTGTTTGACTATTACGTCATTTTGGATTTGGGGAGCGCTTTCTGGTCCTCCTCCGAACGCTGTATGATACCCCAACAGCTTCTTTAAAGCAAAGGGGATATTCTTCCCAACCCCTTGCTATTAAGAGGGAAACGAGGCAGGGCTGCCCACTATCCCTATTATTGTTTGCTCTAGCGATAGAGTCCCTGGCCATACAGATTCAAACCTGCCCAGATATTAGAGGTATAGTTTGTGGCGATGGTGAACATAAATGTCTACTCTTTGCAGATGACCTGCTACTGACTTTGTCTTCATCAATCGCCTCCCTCTTTAATCTTCACGTAATCTTACAACCATTTTCGGATATTTCAGGCCACACAATTAATGACAATAAATCTAGGGCATTGAACCTCTCTTTTCCGATAACTATCCAGAAAACACTACAACAGTCCTACAAATTAATTAACATAAATTGTCATGGCTTATGTTGAACGAAAGACTAACAGTGCTGGTAGATAAGATAAAGTTGTGTCATAAAGTATGGGATCCATAGATAATGTATCTGACAAATGACCCCAAGACGAGTACGAATTGGACAGTACCCTCTAAGATAACTTCCTGAGCACGGAGCTATAACCCCTTCCTCTCCCCCCCCTTCTATCTTTCCTTTCTCCCCTGTAACATACTTTCTCTGACCCGATCATTCCTCATTTACCTATTATCTGTTTAATTGGGATATTTGTTCTCTCCTTTTCATTCATTTCATTGTTATCCTAAGATATTGAGGGTGCTCCTTGCGATTGGAAGAGCTGGTCTCTCCCGATACATAGATGGGGAGCTGGTTTCTCCTGAAGGGGGGAGCATACTCTATAGGCGACGATGGAGAGCATGAGTCAGGTGTTGTTCCAAGCGATACGATCTATAGATGGAGTGCATGGATGGTACATAGCCTGTACACTTGTAAGCGGGGAAAGGGTGTTGCGTTTCACAGAGGAAGCCAAGTAAGTTCTTTGAACAAGGTAACGTTTATTACCGAAGGCGGTAGTAACAACAGTTTTTTTTTAATCAAACAGCAAACGGTTCTTCTCCAGGCACGGAGGCACACATATGCAACACAGCAGCTATTGTTCTAAGCGATGTGGCTTTCTGGGTAACACAGACACTCCTCACTCAATGGTACGCTATATACCCCGGCACCCAATGCAGATTGGAAGAGGCTGGAAACACGTTACCCGTAGCAGCTGGGAGTCTTTCATCCGACCCAGGTTACCACTGCGCGACTCCGTAGGAGCCCTGAACTATCCCTACAGGCCGGAACAATCTCCCTGACTTCTTCTACCTCTCCCTCACAAGTAGGGTCTCTGTCCCTCTCTACATCCACACGTGTTCTCCCCAAAAACGAGCCTGAGCTTTTTATATAAGGAAACCACCCAAAAATGGCCTCCCAAATCTCTCGAGATCTAGTGCGGCCTATCAGGATGCAGGGCTCCTGCAAAATGGTGTTGGAGACACTATAGAGGTAAATAGTGGTAACATAATAAACATAACAACTAGCTACAGCGTGAAATACATACGATGCTTTAAAAGTTTGAAAAGTGCAATCCCTTGCATTACCTAGGGGAAGACAATTAACACAGTGCAAGAAGATAACATGTGAGTCAATAAGCAACACAACAGTTCAAGATATAGTCAGCAAAGCGGGCAGGTCTCCGTCCCTGTGTCGTACACCTTGGAAAGCGAGGCTCCAGATCCCCCAAATGTCCATCTCTATCAGCTACAGCAGGGTACTGTTCCTCACCCACGACAGGGTCAATAGGTACTACTTCATCCATAAGAGGTTCATCCTCCTCAGGGATGGGGGCCACTTGCACATCTGGTTCCCTTGCTAGCAAGTTCCATTCAGTTACAGCAGCCGGATTCTCTGTTTCTCCTTCTGCCGGGGATAAGCTCTCTATTGCAGGCAGAGGAGGCAAACACCATGTTGCAGAGTCATTGTTGAGGATTTCCTGGCTGCAGTCCCGTCTAGCCGACGGTGGAAAGACAGGAACAGGATTATCCGTTCGTGACTCCGCACTGAACACACAGGGACGGAGGAGATTACGATGCAGTCTTTTGCTCGGCCCATCTGGCTTCTCTGCGACCAGATCGTACACAGGCCGCCCACGTGAAAGGTTGCTGTTCGACTCGATACGCACATGGCTCCCACTTAGGCTCCAGCTTACTGCCTCTCAGATGTTTGGGATTCCTCACCAAGACTCTGTCGCCCGGTGCAAGTGGCAACAATTGGACAGCACTTTCCTCTGCTAACTCCTGGTGTTTTCCCAACACTATTTGTTTGGCTTGATCCAGCCGATGCCAGTGATCTTGGACCCACTCATCCGGGGTCCTTGACGTAATAGGCTCTGGGGTTTCTAGGAGTAAATCCACCGGTAACCGGCCGTAACGCCCAAACATCAGAAAATGAGGAGTATAACCAGTGGCTCTATGCACAGTCTGATTGTAAGCCCAAACGACATCTCCTACATACTGTGGCCAACGTACTCGGTGCTCCTGCTCTAAGGTGCGAATTAATCCCAACAAGGTGCGATTAAAACGTTCACATGCTCCATTTCCTTGGGGGTGGTAAGGAGTAGTATGCGACTTCCGGATACCACTAAGACGACACAGTTCAGAAAACACCTTAGACTCAAAGTTCGGCCCTTGGTCCGACAGAATCCTTTTGGGGCACCCATATGGCTGGACTACATGGGTCCAGAACAGTTTAGCCGTGGTGGTGGCAGTCTGATCTTTAGTTGGCACTACGATGGCAAACTTGGAGAAGTGGTCCACAAACACCAAGGTATAGCGATACCCTGACGATGTGTCCGCCACTGTCAAGAAGTCCATGGTCAGCAATTCAAAGGGTTCTCACCACCAGAGGGGTAGTGTGCTCTGTTCCTCCCTTGTGGATGGCACAACTCTGACACTCCTGACATGCCCTTTTCACCCACTTAGACAGTCCCGGACAAAATATGTACTTACGAATAAGGGCCTCTGTCCGTTCCGCACCGAAGTGTCCTTCAATCCGGTGAAAAATTTGACAAACCTCCAAGGCCTCCGATTGAGGGATGACCAGCTGATGAACAATTCGCAGCTCTCCAGGAACCGGTGCTTGTCGATATAAGAGCCCATTATATCTTTCCAGCCGATCCCACTGTTTTAGCAGCTGGCACAACGTCGGTCAGAGCTTTCTTCGCTCCCTGGAATCTGGCTTCCGATTCCTGTCCCAGTATCTAACGAGCTGATCCAGGTCAGGATCGTTCCGTTGGAGTTGTAACCATTCCCGAGGAGTGTGAATTTCGGACCCTCCTGGTAGGCCCTGATTACTTTGAGTCGTTGAAGCCAGTTGCTCCTGTGTGTTGACCCCAGAGGGGACGACCTCCTCCCCCTCCAGTTGTTGATCTAGATCATCCTGAGGCCGATCCAAGGGAAATCAAGAGAGGACGTCAGCATTACCATTGGAGCGCCCTGGTTTGTAGTGAATGGTATAGCTGAACCGGGCCAATCGTGCCACCCAGCGTTGTTCCAAAGCGCCCAGTTTCGCCGTCTCTAGGTAGGCGAGAGGATTGTTGTCAGTATATATGTCCACCCGGCCACTCACCAAGTACTCAGCAAACTTTTCGGTGACGGCCCAGACTACCGCTAACAACTCCAGTTTAAAAGAGCTGTAGTTGACTGGATTACGTTCGGTAGGGCGCAAGCTCCGACTTGCATAGGCAATGACCCGCTCAGTTCCATCTTGCTCCTGCGCAAGCACAGCCCCCAACCCTTGAAGGCTGGCATCGGTGTACACCCGGAAGGGTTTATGGTAGTCCGCGTAGGCCAATATGGGTGCAGAAGTCAGCTGCGCCTTGAGGGCCTCCAATGCCTCACTCTGTGCTGCCCCCCAACTGTCAATGATACTGGGAGAAGATTTACCTTTGCGATGAGCAGGCTGACCGCACAGCAACTGGGTTAAGGGGGCTGCAATAGTAGCAAAGTTCGGAATGAATCTGCGGTAGTAACCCACAAGTCCCAAGAAGGAGCGTAGCTCTGTTACCGTTTTAGGGCTTGTCCATGCCCGTACAGCCTGAATTTTATCTGGATCGGGGGACACCCCCTTTGCCTCGACCACATGCCCCAAATACTGGATTTTGGTTCTCATGAGATGACATTTTTCCGGTTTAAGCCGAAGGCCATACTGGGTCAGCCGTTGGAGGACTTGATCAAGATGTAGCAAATGGTCCTCGAACGTTCTGGAGAAAATGATAATGTCATCCAAATAAATCAAGACAGATTCAAAGTTCAAGTCTCCCAAGCAGCGCTCCATCAACCGTTGAAACGTACTGGGGGCATTGGTCAGGCCAAAGGGCATCCGATTGAACTCGAATAGTCCCAGAGGGGTGATAAAGGCCGTTTTTTTCACGATCTTCCTCTTTTACGGGGACCTGCCAATATCCGCTGGCCAAGTCGAGCGTGGAGAAGTACTGTGCCTGCCCCAAGGCCATCAAGGATTCCTCAACCCGGGGCAGTGGGTAAGCATCCCGATGGGTGCAGGCATTCAATCTGCGATAGTCCACACAAAAGCGTAAGCTCCCATCTTTTTTTTGCACCAGAACTATGGGCGCAGCCCAAGGGCTACGACTCTCTCGAATCTCCCCCCCTTTCAGCATACCGCGTAACAAGTCTTTGACCTCTTGACAAAGAGCGGGGGGTATATTACGATATCTTTCCCGAACCGGAGCAGCGGCTCCGGTGTGGATGGAATGATCCAAAGCGTTAGTACAACCGTAGTCCTCAGGGCCTTGAGAGAACGCCATCAGATGTCTATGAACTAATTGCTGGAGCTTGTTACGTTGGTCAGGAATCATTCCCGGCACCGGAAGCGCTAGTTGTTCCAACAATTTCGGAAAATGGTCTTCTGCTGAATCAGGTAGAGCCGTTTGCAAGGCAGCGCAGGCGGCCTCCACCCCAGGGCAAGGGTCAGTAATGCAGCTTTTGGGTACTGTATATAACACCGCAATGGTCATGTCTGTGGGCACTTGAATAGGGGTGGACCCCAAGTTAACCAGTTGCACCAACACCTGTCCCTTACGGACAACAGACAAAGTTCTGGCTACCAGCCATTCACCTTTGGTTTCCAGATTGCGTTGCGGTTCTACCATCACAGTGGCCCCTCTGATGGGTCTTCTAGCTGCCACCGGAAGGGGGCACACCAACTCCTGGCGTGGGGGTATAGTAACCCGATGTCGGGCAGGGAGGCGGATGAGCCCCACTTTCTCAGTATGTTTACGGCTCTGCGTCTGAACTGCCCGACACGCTTTGATCAGATTCTGCAGCCGTTGTTCCGATTGTCCAGATGTTTGTGATGAAGCCTCCCGAAGAAGGCGTGTTAAGTCCAGTTCCTTTAGGGCTCAACACTACTGGGATCTCCGGGAAAGAGGCATTCCGGGTCACCACGATTCCAACCCTAGGGAGGGTCTGCTCATACACATTCATGGACATCCAAGTGACCCCTGCTACTGGAATAGGAAGGTTATTGGCAGCTTTCAGTCTCAACCAGGAGGGGTCTAACGTTGTGGTCGGCCCAAAATGTTGTTGGTAGAACGAATAGGCCATGGTAGTGACTTCTGATCCAGTGTCCACCAGACAACTGGCCGGCTGTCCGTTGAAGATCACTGTCGCCACGGGGCAACCAGAAATCATTGTAGGATCACATTGAGGAGGGCCAGGTTGAGGCGGTGACTGAACATTTCCCGCGGGTCGCCCCTCTACCACGGGAATCATTAGTTTAAAGGATGCCTTTGTACGTTCTGGGCTCCCCGTTTCATACAGTCCCTTGCGAGGTGGCCTAACCGTCCGCACTGCCAGCATTTTCGGTCAGTATCTGGGTTCCTCCGGAGTGGGTTGGTCTCCACTCGGGGTTGTTCTGACCCTCTCCGCAAGGCCGCCACCTCTTGGCTGAGGGAGGCGACCTTCTCAGCTAAGTCTCGTACGACCTTCTCCATCGAGTGCGTCTCCACCGTCGAGACTGTGGCAGCAGGGCATGGAGCAGTCGCTTCCACCCGCCCCACCGGCCACCCAGCTCCTTGAGTGCGGGTAACCTGGCTTCTGGCCCCAGGCCGTTCATGGTCCGCCTCTTCCTGTTCCCTCTCGATGGCCTCTTGTAGGATCACTGCAAACTTCACTGTATCATCAGCCCTCACTCGATCCTTCAAGGCTCTTTTTAAGGAAGGGGACCACACACCAGCGAGAAACTGGTCCCGTATTAGCTGATCGGGGTTAGCAACCCCAGTTCCTGCGGGGGCCATTTTCTCCTCCAACCGGCACAAGATCTCCTGCAATGCCACTGCAAATTGAGGAATAGTCTCTCGATCATACTGCTCCCGACTGTAGAAATTCTTCCGAAGTTCGGCTATGGAGGTACTCTCACCATACAGACTTTCTAGGCGGGCCACAATGGCGGCTCTGTTATCTCTCTCCTTCTCGGGCAGAACCATCACAGCCCGGCGGGCTTCTCCTTCTAGCGCATTAACCGCCAAATCTGCAAAGTGTGCTGCGGGTATTTCGAATAATCGGACCGAGCTGTCCAGTCTCTCCACCCAATCTGTCAGGGGAATATTGGCACCATTAAATTTTGGAATCAGTGCTAAGGCCGCTCCATACGGTGCCATGAAGGACCCTCTAGCCACTCCCCCGCTTGAGGACGGTGGTTCTGACATCCTGCCGACTATGCCAAAATGTAAGCGGGGAAAGGGTGTTGCGTTTCACAGAGGAAGCCAAGTAAGTTCTTTGAACAAGGTAACGTTTATTACCGAAGGCGGTAGTAACAACAGTCTTTATAATCAAACAGCAAACGGTTCTTCTCCAGGCACGGAGGCACACATATGCAACACAGCAGCTATTGTTCTAAGCGATGTGGCTTTCTGGGTAACACAGGCACACCTCACTCAATGGTACGCTATATACCCCGGCACCCAATGCAGATTGGAAGAGGCTGGAAACACGTTACCCGTAGCAGCTGGGAGTCTTTCATCCGACCCAGGTTACCACTGCGCGACTCCGTAGGAGCCCTGAACTATCCCTACAGGCCGGAACACTCTCCGTGACTTCTTCTACCTCTCCCTCACAAGTAGGGTCTCTGTCCCTCTCTACATCCACACGTGTTCTCCCCAAAAACGAGCCTGAGCTTTTTATATAAGGAAACCACCCAAAAATGGCCTCCCAAATCTCTCGAGATCTAGTGCGGCCTATCAGGACGCAGGGCTCCTGCAAAATGGTGTTGGAGACACTATAGAGGTAAATAGTGGTAACATAATAAACATAACAACTAGCTACAGCGTGAAATACATACGATGCTTTACCACTTACTCTTGCAGCACTGAAATACCCTATCACTGACAGCTGCTTACACACTTTAAATATTGACGTAAATATGACTCAAGCAATGTCAGAAGATGATACCGTGTCAAGCTAGTTACCAGTGGAGGATTTCCTAAATGTGCTATTTGACTTTCTAAGTAGAGACATTTGTTCTTTCTATTGTGAACCTTAATAAAAATTATTGGAAATTAAACAATCCTCGGTTGGTACTAAGGGGCCCAAAGTTTGTCAAGAAAATATCCCCCACACCATAACACCACCACTACCAGCCTGAACCGTTGATACAAGGCAGGTTGGATCCATGCTTTCATGTTGTTTACGCCAAATTCTGACTCTACCATCTGAATGTCGCAGTTGAAATCGAGACTCAGACCAGGCAATGTTTTTCCAATATTCTATTGTAAATTTTAGCTTCAGTTTCCTGTTTTTAGCTGACAGGAGTGGCACCTGGAGTTGTCTTTTGCTTCTGTAGCCAATCTGCTTCAAGGTTCCATGTGTTTTGCATTTAGAGATGGTATTCTGCATACCTTGGTTGTAACGAGTGGTTATTTACGTTACTGTTGCCTTTCTATCATCTTGAACCAGTCAGTCTGTCCATTATCCTCTGACTTCTGACATCAACTATACATTTTCCTCCTCAGGGCTGCCATTTACTGGATATTTTTCTGACCATTCTCTATAAACCCTAGAGATGGTTGTGTGTGAAAATCCCAGTAGATACTCAGATCAGCTGTCTGGCACCAACAACTATGTAATTTTCAAAGTCACTTAAATACCCTTTCTTAAATCCTGATGCTTGGTTTTAACTTTAGCAAGTTGTCTTCACCACATCTAGATGCCTAAATGCATTGAGTTGCTGCCACACGATTGGCTGATTAATAATTTGCGTTACCACTTACCAAGAAATTCAACAGGTGTACTTAATAACAGTGAGTGTATATGTACTGCTGGAAAAAGAGGACATGGCAAGGGTCACTGTTAAAAAAAAAATGGGGGTTGTACATGACTTTCTAGTGATAATAGGGATAGTTTAAAGTACAGGAAAAAAATTACATAGTCATTTAAACATGGTTTGCACTGATGCTTTAGTATATGTACCTTATCCTTTAGACCCTCTAGTGGTAAAAATTATATCTCATATTAATTGCTTTAAATGTAACAGATTTTGCAGGGTTTTCATTTTTTTATAAATTGTTTGCATATTGTCCGTCTCTGTTGAGCTCCTAAAAAACAGCAGGTTTTATATATTTTTTTTATATATTTTTTTGGTTTAGATTAAAATTTATTTGGTGTTTTATCTCAATGGCGTGCTTCAGATTTTCCTTTCCTATGGTCTATCCACTAAGAGACTGTGCCTCCCCAGCTGGGCTGACCCTAGGTATTTAACCACCTCAATACAGGGCACTTTCACCCCCTTCCTGCCCAAGCCATTTTTTAGCTGTACCCAAATGACATTTTTATATTTTTTCCCCCACAAATAGAGCTTTCTTTTGGCGGTATTTGATCACCTCTGCGTTTTTTACTTCTTGCGCTTTAAAGAAAAGAAGAGTGACAAGTTTTAAATATCCCAATTTTTTTCTTTTAAACACATTTTTTCCTCAGTTTAGGCCGATACAGGTGAAAATCGAAAAATTAGAATATTGTGCAAAAGTTCATTTATTTCACTAATGCAACTTAAAAGGTGAAATTAATATATGAGATAGACTCATTACATGTAAAGCAAGATAGTTAAAGCTGTGATTTGTCATAATTGTGATGATTATGGCTTACAGCTCATGAAAACCCCAAATCCACAATCTCAGAAAATTTGAATATTTGAATATTGTGAAAAGGTGCAATATTCTAGGCTCAAGGTGTCCCACTCTAATCAGCTAATTAAGCCACAAGACCTGCGAAGGGTTTCTGAGCCTTTAAATGTTCTCTCAGTCTGGTTCAGTAGGAATCACAATCATGGGAAAGACTGCTGACTTGGCAGTTGTGCGGAAAACTATCATTGACACCCTCCATAAGGAGGGAAACCTCAAAAGGTAATTGAAAATGTTGGATGTTCCCAAAGCACATTGATAAAAAGTTATGTGGAAGGGAAAAGTGTGGAAGAAATGGGTGTACAAGCAGCAGGGATGACCGGAACCTGAAGAGGATTGTCAGGAAAAGGCCATTTAAAAGTGTTGGGGACTTTCACAAGGAGTGGACTGAGTCAGTACATCAAGAGCCACAACACACAGATGGATCCTGAACATGGGCTTTAAATGTCGTATTCCTCTTGTCAAGCCATTCCTGAACAACAAGCAACTCCAGAAGCATCTTACCTGGGCTAAAGAAAATAGACCTGGTCTGTTGCTCAGTGGTCCAAAGTCTCATTTGGAAACCAAGGACCCATTGTAAGGAGGAAGAATGGAGAGGCACACACTGCAAGATGCTTGAAGTCCAGATTTGGGGAGCCATGTCATCTGCTGGTGTTGGTCCACTGTGCTTCATTAAGTCCAGGGTCATCGCAGCTGTCTACAGGCAGATTTTGGAGCACTTCATGCTTCCTTCCACAGACGAGCTCTATGGGGATGCTGACTTCATTTTCCAGCAGGACTTGGCACCTGCCCACACTCCAAAAGGGGCCCAAACCAAGCACTGAGTACATATGCATGCTTATACTTTTCAGAGGCCTGATATTGTTTTATGTACAATCCTTGTTTTATTGATTGCATGTAATATTCAAATTTTCTGTGATTGTGGATTTGGGGTTTTCATGAGCTGTAAAGCCGTGTACACTCAATCAGTCCATCCGATGAGAACGGTCTGATGGACCGTTTCCATCGGTTAACCCAGTGTTTCTCAACCTTTTTCCAGTCGGGGCGCCCTTGAAAAGTATTTTCAGTCTTGAGGCACCCCTGTCCAAGACTTGGTTCACGTCGATGTGTGTTGCGGAACACGCGCAAAATCGCGCTTGTTCTTGACACACAGACAAATGCTCTGCTCTTTAGGGGTGCCATTAATTCTTTTTTTTTTCTCAAACAAAGGTTTTTATTGAACAAAAATGATAATACAAGCGATGAGCTCCAGAGCAGACATATATCGTCAGGAGAGTGTGGCGCAGCACACCCAAAATCAGAAAAATAAGAAAAAGACATGGTAAAACTTTACATACATATGTGTGTCCCCAACTCACCCCCCCGGCATCTCACATACAGTAACTCAAGCACAAGCCTCCACCCCCCTACGCCTAGATGTGGTACCCCACACAGTCAGCATTCTGTATAGTGTTATAGCCCAGGGGCCCACTCCCACCCCACGACCCTAGAATAGCCGATCATACACCAAATCAATCGGGGCCAGACCCGGGACGTCAAGCCAAGGGGCCCATACTTTTTCAAATTTAGAGTCAGTGCCTCTATGTTGAAATATTACTTTTTCCAGCCGTAATGTGACCCCCATCTGTTTGATCCATTCGTGCACAGTGGGGGGCTCGGTGTCCTTCCAGTGCCTTAGTATCATCAGGCGGGACTGAAATAGGGCTCTACAGATCGCCTGTCCAGAACCATTCTCCACCGTCAAGGTGTCGCATATTCCCAGCAGGCAGATCTTGGGATCTAGCGGTATCTGTACCTGAAAAGCCCCGTTAAGGGTATCAATGACCTTCGTCCAGTAGAGATGCAGTTTCGGGCATCTCCATAGTAGGTGAATAAGATCACCATGATCTCTGCAGCACCTAACGCAGATGGGGTCAACCCCCAGCCCCATTCGTGCGAGTCTAGCTGGTGTGTAGTGTACTCTCAGAAGAATGTAAAGTTGCGACAGTCTGTGTGCTACGTTCAAGGAGCACACAGGAACTGCCTGCATCGCCTCCTCCCACTGTCCCTCCTCAAACGCTCCCACATCTTGTTCCCACCGGGCCATTGCCCTCAAAGGGGCATCCGGTAGGAAAAGATTCAGAAGCATAGAGTAGGAACTTGATATAAAGCCCTTGTACGTGTCGACTCCAAATAAATAGTTGAAGACAGACGCTGGGTCCAGGGACCAGATATCTGCTTCTCCCTGAGCGTCCACTGCATGCTTAAGTTGAAGGAAATAAAAGTACATAGAGGCCGGCAAACGGAAGTCTGCACTAAGCTCCTGGAATGGCCTAAGCCTACCATCCCTAATCACATGGGTCATAAGGGTAATGCCATATCGTTTCCACTTAGAGCCATAAGGTATTTTAGCCAGTTCTCTGTAGTACCGATTGTCCCAAATAGGGCTGTACTTAGTGAATCCCGTCACCCCCTGTAGCATTCTAACCTTGTTCCATGTCTTCTGCATCAGTACATACGTGCGGAAGAGTTTGTTAGACTTAGTGTACCGTAGGGCCTCTAGACCTTCCGCCACCTCCCCCCCAGTGGTGAAGCTGAGCAGCTGGACAGAGGAGTCCCGCAAATTCAGTTTTTGGACCCGTTCGGGCCTCACGAGTCGTGCAATATGTTGCATTTGGGAGGCTAAATAGTAGATCCAGGGATTGGGCAACGCCAACCCGCCAGCATCCTTCGGTCGCTGGAGCTGTTCAAGCCTAACCCTAGGGGGCTTAGCAAGCCATATAAGTGAACGGAAGACAGAATTGATAATCCTGAATTTCTTTAGGGGGATGACCATTGGGGAGTTGTGAAGGACATATAGCAACTGTGGCATAAGGATCATCTTTATCAAGTTTACTCTACCTACAGGGGATAGCTTGAGCCTACTCCACACCTTGACCCGGTCGCGGCATCTGTTAATCAGGGGGGTGAGATTAAGACTAACGTACTCCAGCAAGCAAGCAGTAACCTGAACACCAAGGTACCGAAACGACCTGGAGACAGGAATGTCTTGCACAGTCGCTGGGGATAGGGAGGGGTCCCGATCTAGTAACAGGAGGGAGGATTTAGTCAAGTTAATAACCAACCCCGAGTATTCTCCAAAGATCCGAACGACCCTCATGGCCTCCGACAGCGAAGCCGAGGTATCACCTAGGAGAAGCATGGTGTCGTCCGCATATAGCATGATCTTTTCATGTAAATCACCGTATTGGAATCCCCGGATCGAGGGGCTTGCTCTGATTATTGCAGCTAAGGGCTCTATGGCTAGGGCGAACAGGAGGGGGGACAGAGGGCACCCCTGCCGCATACCCCTGTATAAGGAGAAGGTGTGTGATACCCTTCCCCCCTCCCGTATAGCCGCAATGGGGGATGAGTATAAGAGCTGTACCCATGCAATGAAATTGTCGCCAAACCCGAATTTCCGCATCACCGCCCATAGAAACTCCCATTCGACACTATCAAATGCCTTATGGGCATCTAGGGACAATAAAGCTCTGTCTCCCATGTTATCCGCTCTGGACTGGATATTCAAAAAAAGTCGCCGCAGGTTTATTGCCGTCGATTTTTGGGGCATGAATCCGGATTGGTCGGAGTGAATTATGGTAGAGATGGCACTGTTTAGTCTGACCGCCAGAACTTTGGCAAGGATCTTAACATCATTTTGTAGTAATGAAATCGGCCTGTATGAACTTGGGTCAAGAGGGTCCTTATCTGGCTTCAGAATTAACACTATATTGGCTCTAGACATAGATCGCGGTAGCGTACCGGTCCTTTTTGCCTCATTAAACACCCTTAAGAGGTGCGGGAGCATTGTTTCCCCATATTGTTTGTACACCTCCGCTGGGAGGCCGTCATCCCCAGGGGCCTTCGAGTTAGGGAACAAACTGGTAGCCGCCTGCAGTTCCCCCAGAGAGAGGGGGGCGTCAAGCATCTTTCTGTTTGAGGCCGACAAAACTGGGAGCTGGACCGGGTCCAGGTATTCAGCCAGGGAGTCAAGCAAGTACGCTTGACGGGACTCATATAGAGAGGAATAAAAACTCACAAGTTCAGATAGTACGTGGTCTGGGGAACTAGTCAACCCACCGGCCCGGGTGCGCAATGCCCCAATAGAAGGGGACATCTGCTGAGAACGGGCAATAGTTGCCAGCATGCGACCAGTGTGCTCACCCTCCTCATAGAATGCCGCCTTCTGAAAGAAGCGCTTCTTCTCTGCCCCTGAGGACGTGACTCGGTACAGCGCGTCCTGCGCCGAGAGCCACGCCTCCCTACTGGTATCAGATGGGTCAGCAATGAAGGCGTCCTCCAACTTCCCAGCCATCACTTCTATATCCTCCCTCTGAGCACTTGTCTGTCTTTTAATGGCTTGGATCTCTGTAATAAACAGGCCCCTGAGAACTGCCTTAAAGGCCTCCCAGGTCACTGCTATGTCCTCCGATACAGCATGAATACGCCAGAACTCCGAAATGCAGGATTCTATGTGTTCATGCGAAGGGAAGAGATTCAGCCAAAAGACGTTCATCTTCCACGGGGCCTTGGCCCCCGCAGGAGGGGGACGCACATCTAAGGAAGCCACCAATGGAGAGTGATCTGACACACTCCTAGGAGCGTACACCAATTCCCCAATATATCGCTCGGCCGCATGTGAGCAGAGACACAGATCAATCCTAGACAAAGAGGAGTAACTCTTGGAGAAGCAGGAAAACTGTTTCACACCCGGGTTCCTGGCTCTCCACGGGTCTCCCCACCCCACTTCCTCCATGAATCTACCCAGGGCAGAACGGGTCACTTTCCTCCCCCCTCCCCCCTGTGGGTGTCTGTCCAACTGAGGGTCCGTGCAGCAGTTGAAGTCCCCAAAGGCGTACAATGGCACCTCTGGAAACCTCACCTGGAACTCCACCAATGCCCTCAGTACCTGGTTGTTATACGGGGGTGGTATATACACAAAGGCAAGAATACATTTGAAAGCAAACAACTTACATAGTAAAAACACATATCTACCGTCAGCATCAATCTCAGAGCTCAGTTCCTCGTATTTGATCGAGCAATGTATCAGCACACTCACACCCCTAGAATATGAAGTGTGAGTGGAGTGGTAACTTTGACCCACCCACCGGTATTTCAAGCATGACAGTGAGTCAACAGTGAGATGGGTCTCTTGTAGGGCACATATGGCCGGCAGCCTGGCCCTCCTCAGCAAGGTCGAAACCATAGTGCGTTTAAGAGGGTCTTGCAGCCCCCTGACATTCCAGGAGAGTATCTTAACCGCTGCCATCAGGGGGGGTCAAACACACATCCATCAGGGGGAAAACCACCACCCACGACCCACCCCACCTCCCACCCAGTGGCCGTGAATGTCACAACATATTGGGGTGCAAGTAGGGATAGAGCAGTTCGCTGGGCAAAAAAGGAATTCGGGAAGCCACTCCGCAAGTAGTAGGAAGTATCCGCTCTGGGGGAGTCCATCGCATAACAGGAACTGTAATCGCACAACGGTGCTTCGGTAGGACACGCAGAGCCCTTTCGCATAGAGGCTTGTCGTCGTACCAACCTCTGGGGAGCCAACGGGCAGTCCCTCCACAACTGGGACAACCGATCCCACAAACCTTCAACTGGGCCATCAGATGTGGCTGTACAGTCACTGGCCAACTTCACTGGGTGGAGTGGCATCATTAATCGCATTTCCGAACTCACATTTAGTAGAAAGAATCATTGTATGTTTCCGGCAGGTTCCTCAATCAAGGAAGTCTCAAGACAGCCCAACTAGTTTACATCCGATGGTTCAATCGTCACGTTCAGGAGATCTCTGGGCCTGGCGCAGCGCGCCCGCATTAGCATCTAGCCAATCCGAGGCTTCAGCAGGATGTTCAAAGAAATGGGCCTGTCCCCGCAATATAATCCTGAGTTTCGCCGGGTACAGCATTGCATATGGAGCTTGTAATTTCTGTAGGCGTTTTTTAACTTCAGTGAAGCGCGCCCGGCTCTTCTGGACTGCGGCGGAGAAGTCAGGGTAAAATGAAACCCGGGTGCCATTAAACTGAATATTCCTCTTTTCCCTGGCCATCCTCAGTATTATTTCTCTGTCCCTGTAGTTCAGCAACCGGGCTAGCATCGGGCGAGGAGGATTCCCAGGTGGGAGAGGCCTGGTCGGTACTCTATGAGCCCTCTCAACTGCATATAGGGGGGTAAAAGCATCTTTGCCGAACACATCCGCCATCCATTGTTCCACAAACCGCGTGGGGTCCCGGCCCTCCACCTTCTCCGGCAACCCCACTATGCGCACATTATTGCGTCTGAGGCCGCGTACACACGGCAGAGAACCTCGACGGGCAGAACACATCGTTCCGCCCGTCGAGGTTCTCTCCCGGCCGTCGAATTCGGCGACCCGCCCGTCGGGAATGGCAACCAGCCATTCTTCCAGACGGGCCGTCGAGGAAATAGAGAGCGTGCTCTCTATTTCGGCTCGACGGGCTTCCCGACGGGAAGCTCGCTGAGACCGTACACACGGCCGAGGTCCTCGCTGGAATGTGCATTCCAGCGAGGTTCTCGCTGATTTTCAGCGAGAACCTCGGCCGTGTGTACGGCGCCTGAGTCTGTTCTCAAAATCTTCTGCCCTCATATCCACTGCCCTGGCCATCCTCGCAGCAGATTGAGCCTCCCTGATCAGCGGGGGTAATTTATCCTCTATGTCACTTATTCTGCTTTCAGCTGCGGTGGTTCTCTCCCTCATCTTTTGCATGTCCTGTCGGATTAGGCAGACCTCCTCCTCTAGGCCCCCAAAGCGAGCTCTCAGACAGTTCACAGAGGCAGTACATTTATTCACAGCCTTTAGTATGGCTGCCAGCGTGGGTTGCTCTCTCCCTCAAGCTCAGGGTCCTCATCTTCCTCCTGTAGGTCTGGGCTGCCCTGACTCTGTGCCATCATGGCGTCGGCCCCCAGCATTTCCTCCCCCTCCTCCATATCACTGTCTCTAGTGGCGCCATCATCGTGCCATTAATTCTTAATTGTGCCCCATCCATTGGCAAACATGGGTTGCTTTTGTTATGGCACAATGAAAAAAAAAGGGTCGGGGACTTCTTTCCCCGCATTACTGTGGTTAGGGAAATGAATGGGCTGCCCTACACGCAGCACGCATCCACACAGAACCAAGAGCTTGTTCACATATCAGGCTGGAGGGGCAGTAAAACCACATGGTTGAGCTGTTTTTACCACCCCCAACTTTTGCCCCTTTAGCTGCAGAGGCAACAGCTGGGGGTGTAAACATGCTGTGGCTGCAGCTGGAGGTATACCTAGGGATAATGGGGCTGCACTGCAACTACCCCGCAACTGTGTGTATTTCATTTACGGGCTTAAAACAGGTGGTGAGGAGGCAAGATATGCCTCTTAACTGGCTGACAAATGCCCCTGAAAAGCGATATGAACACAAATTGCTTTTCAGAGGAGCAGCAGTCCTTGCATCTATCTCGAACCCTACAAAAGTAGTTCTGATGGTACAGGAATAGGGGGTCAGGATTAAAAGTAACATACATACAGACAGATGCGCACGCACACAAACAGACACACGTACATCTGTCTGTATGTATGTTACTTTAAATCCTGACCCCTCCCTATTCCTGTACCATCAGAACTACTTTTGTCACACACACACACTAACAGACATGTGTACACATACACTGAAAGAAGAACGGTCAGAGCTGCACAACAACCAACACTGGTTGAAAAACGTTGCATTAGATAGCAGCCATAGCTGCCCATATTTGGGGTCATTTTGCCGCGGCACACCTGGGGACTCTTCACGGCACACCAGTGTGCCGCGGCACACTGGTTGAAAAACGTTGGGTTAACCGATGAAGCTGACTGATGGTCCATCGTGCCTACACACCATCGGTTAAAAAAAACGATCGGGTCAGAAGGAGGTGACGTAAAACACAACGACGTGCTGAAAAAAATGAAGTTTAATGCTTCCAAGCATGCGTCGACTTGATTCTGAGCATGCCTGGATTTTTAACCGATGGTTGTGCCTACTAACGATCGTTTTTGACCTAACGGTTAGGAATCCATCGGTTAAATTTAAAACAAGTTGGCTTTTTTTTAACCGATCGATAACTAACCGATGCTGCCCACACACGATCGGTTTGGTCCGATGAAAACGGTCCATCAGACCATTCTCATCGGTTTAACCTATCGTGTGTACGCGGCCTAAGCCATAATCATCACAATTATGACAAATCACAGCTTGAACTATCTTGCTTTGCATGTAATGGGCCAGATTCAGGAACAGTTACGCTGGCGGATCGAGTGATCCGCCAGCCTAACTGTGACTTTGAGCCGGCGTTTCTGTTTTCTGTAACCAGAAAACAAGAAACGCCGGGTTGAAGTTCCGATGCGAGCAGCGTAACTGAGTTTCGCCATCGCATCGTTACTTCAACTTAAAAATGGCGCCGGGGGCGTTCCCGCCGATTTACGCTAAAAAAATATGTTAATGAGCGGAAATCGGCAATTCAAGATCGAAATCCGGCGCGACGCAATGACGATACGACGTTTCCGGATGGGATACGCGGCGCATAGATATACCTACATGGGGTTGGAGTATCCTATGTTAGGTATAGGCGTCGTCATCGCGTCGGAAAAAAAAAAAAACGTTGCTTGCGTAAAACGGTCATGAATGGGAATGTGACGTCATTGACGTTCATTCACAGATTTTGGAGCATGCGCACGGGGAAGTTTTGACACTCGACGCATGCGCAGTACGTTGGCGGCGGGATCGCGCGTAGTTAGCATACTACACGCCCCGTACCCGCTAAATTTGAATTCCGCCGGCTCATTTGTGATGCGCTGCCGCAACTTTAGGAGCAAGTGCTTCGTGAATGACAGCACTTGCTCCTAAAATTTCGGCAGCGCAACGCAAATGAGAAGCGTTACTCCAGAGCAAAGATGCTCTGGACTACCTGAATCTGGCCCAATGAGTCTATCTCATATATTAGTTTCACCTTTTAAGTTGCATTAGTGAAATAAATGAACTTTTGCACGATATTTAAATTTTTCGAGTATATATTCTTCTACATATTTTTGGTAAAGAAAATCGCAATAAGCGTATATTGATTGGTTTGCGCAAAAGCTATAACATCTACAAAATAGGGGATAGATTGATACTATTATTTAATTTTTTACTAGTAATGGTGGCGATCTGTGATCTTTTTTCGCAATATTCCTGCAGACATATTGGACACTTGACACTATTTTGGGACAATTCACATTTTTACAGCGATCCGTGCTATAAAAAAAGCATTGATTACTATACGGCAGAGCTTTTTTTCTCAGAAAAAAGGTACAGGAACTCAACCACGACCCTGTTCAGATTTCACAAACAGTAGAAGGGTCTTAAAGGGGTATTAAATACCAGATTGCATTACATACAGAGTGCAGAGTTTAGGGGGTTACACACAGAGTGCAGAGCTGTCACTTGTAAACACAGAAACCGGACTTCTGTGTTTACAAGTGATTGTGGTGAGCAGGCACCAAAGGGTCTAAGCCAGAGGTGGTGGAACTGAGTTCCCCCAAGTTCCCCCTGAAAAAAAGCCCTGCTATACGGTATAAATGTGACTGGCAGGAAAGGGGTTAACACTAGGGGGCGATCAAGGGGTTAAATATGTGTCCTAGGGAGTAATTCTAACTGTAGGGGGAGGGGACTCACAAGGGGAGGAGACCAATCGGTGTTCCTCTGTACAAGGAATACACCATCAGTCTCCTCTCACCTGACAGGACGTGGATACACACACAGATCCACGGTCCTGCTCCATTACTGGGGAATCGCGGGTGCCCGGTCACACAAAATATTGACACTTTGGACCAGTGGCGGTGCCACCCCCTATCTCCTGCCACCCCTCAATCACCATAGATAGATTCATGCATTGAATCTATCTATGGTCGCTGCTACCACCCCTATTTAGGTGCCGGCCCCTTTTCGGGCTCCGGGACCCTGAATTACAGCCGTGGGGTATTTCTTTGGGGAAGCACCTGATTAGGGCCATAGGTTCTAATAGGCATTCAAAAAGCTGAACAGTGGGCGCCATGCTGGGCACTTTAAGTTCACTCAGCGTTGTGTTAGGAAAGCAAATATTAATTTGCTTTCCTAACACTGAACTGCATCTCAGCCAAACGGGCGCTGGAGGAGGAGCATGGATGATACTGCCACGACCCGCTGTTCCACTGAGACAGATAAGTGCCGGGTGGGCAGGGGATGCACACTGGCAGCAATTGATGGGCACAGTAGCGGCAATTAATGGGCATTGTAGTGGCAATTGATGAGCACACTGCCAACAATTGATGGGCACAGTTGCGGCAATTGATGGGCACACTGGCAGCAATTGATGGGCACAGTAGCGGCAATTGATGGGCACACTGGCAGCAATTGATGGGTACAGTAGCTGTGTTTGATGGCACAGTGGGGCCAATTTATGGGTACAGTGGCTGGGTTTGATGGGTACAGTGGCTGCATTTGATGGCACAGTGGCGGCAATTGATGGCACAGTGGCTGCGTTTGATGGCACAGTGGCGACAATTGATGGAACAGTGGCTGCGTTTGATGGCACAGTGGCTGTGTTTAATGGGCACAGTGTCTGCATTTGATGGGCACAGGAGCTGCGTTTGATGGGCACAGTGGCTGCAATTGATGTTTTTTTTTTCAGTTTGTTTGCGTCCCCCCAAAAAATGTAAGGAACCAACCGCCACTGCTTTGGGCCCAATTTGGAAATTTTCACTTAGGGGTTACGCACTTTTTTTGCCAGTGGTTTAGACATTAATGTCTTTCTGTTGAGTTATTAAGAGGGGACAGCAAATTTACACTGTTATACAAGCTGTACACTCACTACTTTGTACAAAAGTGTAAATTTTCAGTGTTGTCACATGAAAAGATTGTGAGGGGTGTACTCACTTTTGTAAGATACTGTATTTTTAGCTTAACCCCTTATTGACCAGCGCATGACGATATACGTCAGCACAATAGCATGGCTGGGCAAATGGGCGTACCTGTACATCCCCTTTAAATCGCGGCATTGTGGGCATGCGCCCGCCATGTGCTCTGTGAGGGTGCCTGTGGGTCCCGCAGACTCGGTCTGTCGGGGTCACGCGATCGTGTCATGGAGCGGCAGAACGGGGAGATGCCTATGTAAACAGGGCATTTCTCTGTTCTGCCTGGCAACATGACAGGGATCAACTGCTCCCTGTCATCGGGAGCAGTGATCTCTGCCATGATCTAGTAAGACCATCCCCCCTACAGTTAGAATCACTCCCTAGGACACACTTAACCCCTTGATCGCCCACTAGTGTTTAACCCCTTCCCTGCCAGTTACATTTACACAGTAATCAGTGCATTTTTATAGCACTGATCACTGTATAAATGACAAGAGTCCCAAAAGGGTTCGATATGTCCGCCATAATGTCGCAGTCATGATAAATATCCCAGATCGCCGCCATTACTAATACAAAAATAATAATAATAAAAATGCCATAAATCTATCCCCTATTTTGTAGACGATATAACTTTTGGGCAAATCAATATACATTTATTGTGGTTTTTTTTTAACAAAAATATGTAGAAGAATACTTTTCGGCCTAAACTAAAAAATAAATTAGTTTTTAATATATTTTTGGGGCATATATATTATTATAGTAAAAAAAATAGCTTTTTTTCAAAATTGACGCTCTTTTTTTTGTTTATAGTGGAAAAAATAAAACCGCAGAGGTGATCAAATTCCACCAAAAGAAAGCTCTATTTGTGGCGAAAAAATGCATACATTTTGTTTGGGTGCAAACGTCGCACGACTGCGCAATTGTCAGTTAAAACGACGCAGTGCCGTATCACAAAAAGTGCGCTGGTCAGGAAGGGGGTGAATCCTCCAAGGGCTGAAGTGGCTAACAAATTTAAAACTTATATCTCATGGCAATTCTTCAGGAAATTATTAACAGTAACCACCAGTTACTTCCTCTGATTTGTTACACAAATACTATAATATATATATAGTATAATATACTGTATTTATCGACATATAACACGCACAGGTATATAACACGCACCCTAACTTTAAGAGGGAAGTTTCAGGAAAAAAGCTTTCCACAGCCCCCTGCGTATAACATGCAGGCACAGTTTACCCTCTATTTTCAGGGTAAAAAAGTGAGTGTTATACGCCAATAAATACAGTAATTATATTTAGTCTGGAAATGTCAACGCACAATAAAATGTTTGCGAAACTAACCACCCCTTAATCCAAAATGATTAAGTGTCAATAAAACATAAAACGCAGTGTTTGTTTAATGATTAAACTTTACTTTTATTAGATGCTTTATATTTTTTAAATTAAATTAAATACTCTAAATACAATAAATAATTTATATGAATATAATAGATTTAGCAAATATGAACATATATAATACATAAATAATATCAAGCATTATTGGAATTTTTAAAACTTTGATCTTTGATAAATAGACCTACATGCCTTAAATATATTTTTCTGTTAAAAACAGAATAAAAATAAATAATATATGTATACACTGTTCTGAAAAGTATTGTTCTATTAAACTGATAAGATTAACCAGTTACCCTATTACATTACATTTGTCAGTTGTGCCAGCAACACATGTAATAAAATACTGCTACAAAAAGACTTATCTTCATGTCAGTGCCAAGGCAAAAGCATAACTGTAGTTGGCAGACAGATTTCTAACATCCCACCCCCTAAATATGTTTTGTCCATAATTCACAAATTCTTTGAACATTATTCATTATGGACAGAGCCTCTTTAGGCATGGGGATTTCTATAGTACTTCATGAAGGTCCTCTTTTCTCAGGTAGTATGGGGTGCTTTGGCGATATTTAAGGCCAAACTCCTGGCAAACAGTTAAGTTTGCTCTTGAAACACATATTTGGGAACAGACCCATCAAAGGCTTTGTATTACTGTGCATTCAATACAGTGGCGTATCTAGGGTATGGCAGCCATGGCAAGTGCCATGGGCACCATATGAAGGGGGCGCTGTTGAGTGGCTGGGCAGCAAGGCAATTCCCAGGGTCTGAGGGTCTCTTCTTCCCTCCTCCTGAGCATAGGCAGGATCTCCTTTTCAGCACCTTTTCTAATGGACAACGGCAGCGCTATTCCTTCTGCGTTCAGCCACAGACTCCCCTGTTCTACCAGGCTCTCCCATTCCATCTGGTCGGATTGGCAGCGCACAAAGAAGGAGGAACATCAGTTTCTCCCTTTCCTCTGTTAAAGCGGAGTTCCACCCAAAAATGGAACATCCGCCTAACCCACTCCTCGCCCCCTTACATGCCACAGACTTCCTGTCCCACTTCCTCGTTCCGCAGAGGGGCTGGTAAGGCGATTAGCTCAATCGCCTTACTACAGCCCCTCCCTGTAGGCGATCGCCTGGGACACGTCACAGGTCCCAGGCGATCGCCCGTTCAATCCGGCCGTGCAGCGTCGTTCGTGCATGCGCAATGCCGTTTGCCCGGCCATGAAGCTGAAAGCTGTCACGGCCGGGTACCCACGCTTGGCATGAAGACGCCGGCCGGGGAGGGGGGGGGTGAGGAGCGGAGCCCCGGCTGGCTTGTCGTTGGAACCATGGAGCAGGTAAGTGTATGTTTATTAAAAGCCAGCAGCTACACTTTTTGTAGCTGCTGACTTTTAATAAACATAAAAACAGGCTGGAACACCCCTTTAAAACTGAGGCCTTAAGTGATGAAGAGTTCATCACTTCCAGTATCGGTTCTGCATTTACCTGGCTGGTATCAGCTAAAAAAGCAGCCAATATGCCTTGGAGGGCAGAGGAGGGATCATGGGTCTAATAAACCCCAGATTTCTCAATAAAGAGGATATGTCACTAGCCAAGGTATCACAAGGGATGATAAATATCACTAGTTTTGTTAGCTGTTTTTTTTGTTAAAGTTATCTGAAAGATGGGTTTCAAATGTCTCGACAGGGGCGCAGTTTCAGTGCTTGCCCTAGGTGCTATTTTCACTAGATACGCCTCTGATTAAATATATACAGCCTATTCACACAGACCTGGTTGCAGCTAAGCAACACAGCTAGGTCATCTCCCTGCCCACAGCCTGTGATTGGACAGGGAAGCAGCAACAAGACTCCACTCACATATCTTGATCACATCTTCACAGGAAAATGTTTTACATAGACAATATTTTGTTAAACTCTTAACATCAAAGTGCAGAAATAAACTTCTGGATACCAGAAGTAAAATGTTCTATTTTTGCTAAAAGCAGAGTACTTAAATACAATTGCAAAAACAACAAAGTAGGTCCAAAGAGGTGTGAAAGTGCACAGGACTTGTTGTTCTTTTGCTTCATCGGATGCTGAAGACATGCCCTATTATTAAATTATCATTTAGTTTCTGTCTTTTTCAAATGTATTTAATTAGATTTAATTAGAAACAAATAAGTAACTAAGCTTTGATACTGTAAATAGACTCCTAGGCTAGCATTATACCCTGTAGCCAAAACCAAGAATCAGACAGTTTGAGCTTCTTCCTTCTGCTATAAACTGTACATATCTAATATACTAAACTGATGATAATAAATAAGAATAAAATGCATATTATCTCTACCATTTTAACACATTTTTGCTCTAAAATACTTCCCACGTAACAATTAAAGTTTCCATGTGGCCTATTGGGCCACACGCGTGCACACGATCGGTCCAACCCGATGAGAATGGTCCGACGGACCGTTTTCATCGGTTCACCGCTGAAGTGGCCCGATGGACTGATGGTACACACCATCAGTCCAAAATCCGATCGGGTCAGAACGCGGTGAAGTAGAACAAAACGACGTGCTGAAAAAACGAAGTTCAATGCTTCCAAGCATGCGTCGACTTGATTCTGAGCATGCGTGGGTTTTTGGTCCGATGCTTTTGCGTACTAACCATTGGTTTGGTCCGATGGTCAGGCGTCCATCGGTCCGATTTTAAAGCAAGTTTTAAAACTTTGGTCTGACGGACAACGGTCCGATGGGCCGTACACACGATCGGTTTAAGGCTTAAGGCCAGTTTCATCGGACCAAACCGATCGTGTATACATGGCCTTAAAGTAACTGAAACTTAATATGTTTCATGGAAATTGTATTGTATGTACTCCCTGACAGTTTCTGTGGAAGAACCAGTGGGTTGGGTAGAATTCTCCCAGGCAATCTCTATTGTTTTTTCTCCTCAAGATAAGCTGGTGCTAGAGGTTTCTGAACAGTGCCCTCTTCAACAGGCTCCACATGTGTGAAAGGCTGGATCATGTCTGCTTGCCACCAAATGCCTGTAGATATCTTAAAGACCAACTCCAGCCAAACCTTCTTTGTTGCTGTCCATTGAAGACTCTCTATCCTTCTCTCCTCCTGTCTGGAAATGAAGGAACATTTCTACAAGGAGCAAAAAAATAAAAATAAAGCCCTTCCCTAGTTTAAAAAAAAGTATATTGTAGTTTAAAGTGTTCTGTGCTATTCTGTTTGTGGATTATATTCCAGTTTAAATGATCCGGAAAAAAAAAACCAAGGTTCCACAAGTGTTTAGCCTTTGTGCAACAAAACCATTTGCTACAGTGGTAAACTTGTGCAAAGGTATGGCAAAAAGAGTGCCTTCAAATCCTACACATTCAATTTCCATTAGTTAGTTAGTTAGTTTAAAACACCTTGGGCCAGATTCAGGAACACTTGCGCTGGAGTATTTCGATATGCGCCGCGTAACTGTGATGATGCGCCGTCGTTTCTATGTGCCCGTACCCACCAAACTAGATGCGCCCAATAACGGGTCATTTGCGACTGGCGGAACGTTCCGACGCCAGAGTATCGTCAGCGCTTAATTTCGTTGGGCGCATCAGTCGCGCCTATTGATTTCCCCTGCAAATATGCAAATGAGGGATTTTTCACAATTCACGAACGGATTAGCACCATACGCTGGCTACATGCGCCGCGCGTATCTCGTCCGTCCGGCGCAAAGTTATTTCTACAAAAGGCTGCTTTATCTTTACTCCAGATGGCCACAGGTCAGCAGGAGAGCAGCTACAGCAGCGTTACCGACGATAAGAGCTAGCTGAGCACCCCCACTTGCAGGACAACACCTCTGTCCATGCTTGTCTGTCAAATTTTACAGCCATGGAGGAAGACATCATAGGTCTCCATAGCCGAGATGACGGCTGACAGCTCCTGGCCATTAAAGTTCAGCTTTCTCCTGTGTGTTTGCGGGGAACGGGAGCAGCCATCTCAAAACAAAAGTAACATCACTGCGGGGAGGGGGAGCAGGATATACTTTAGTGCCGAAATGGCGCTTCTACGGGCGCATTTAAACGCCCAACGGAAGGCATTGCGCTGACGTTTCCCGTGAAGTGGTGCCGACGGAAGTTGTGAGCATGCGCACAAAGGGGGCGAGTGGAGCCGCACTCACTGCGCATGCTCCGTGGTTGATGCGCTGAACGTAAGCCTCTGCGCTGGGCTCCGCCCATCATTTACATATGATCACACCCACTTCCACTTGCGTCGGGTTACGCCAGCGCATTATCGTTACTCTGGCGCAAGTTTACGCGCAACTGCTATGTGAATTACAGGACTTGCGCTGAAAGGGTCTTCAGAGTAACGTAAATGAGAAGCGTTACTCTGGAGCAAAGATGCTCTCATCTACCTGAATCTGGCCCCTTATGTCCATTGTTTTCACTGGCTAAAATCCTGAGTGTTCAAGGCCTTTAGAAAGCAGCAATCTTCCAAACAAAAATAAAGGTTGTATGATGGAAGGTACTAAAAAAATTACTTTGGTGTTAGTAAACCAGAACAGCCTTATTTCTTTTCTTCCTTCTCTGATTATGCTTCTTTAACTCTTTGTTAACATCTCTTAGGAACTCCATGTAGTTATTGGATAGTATGCAGCAATCAAGCTTTTTTTGATAAAAATCTCTATCGGGTATTGCAGGTCCACTTTCTTTTACACCATTTTCTCTTTTTAGATAGTTTTGAATGTTTTTTCGCTGTGCTTCAATGCTCGACAGAGCCAATGTGATCATTTTCTTATGTGTATATTCATCTGTATGTTCATTCTTTGGGTCGTTAAAGGCTTTGTGGAAACGATTCAGGTTCCTGTCTATCTCTTTTAGTAGCTTTTTAGTATCATTTAGATTAGAGATACTTGGTTTTGTAAACCATTTCAGGGTCTGGCTACACTCTTCCTCCGAAATCCCATGTTCTGTAAACTAAAAATATATAGAAAACATTAACACTTCAAATATTTTTTATCCCAAGATAATGTCTACTCAAATGAATCTCTACTCATTACTGATGGTAGCTTTGAGTATAAACAGGTCATAAGTAAGAACTCAATTTCTTCACAGACACAAATCATTCAAACCTGCTTTGGAAAATCACTGTTAGATTCTGAAACTTTTTTTTCCTAAGACCCCTTTCACACCTGAAGCGTTTTTACAGCGTTTTAGTGTTAAAAATAGCGATATTAAAACGCTCATAAAACGCTCTCCATGCATCTCAATGGTCCCTTTCACACTGTGTCCTGCAAGCAGCATCTTTGGAGCAGCTTTTGGGCGCTGAAAAATAACGCTCTAAAAACGCCCCTCTCCATTGAAATGAATTGAAAGCACTGTAAAAACGCCTTACCCTTTTACACTGAGGTGTCAACACTATTGTTTTACTGTCACTCTGATGTACCAATAAACAACACTTCAAGGATTACTGTCTTGCTGGCTCTTCTTACTATTTGCTACTTTTACCACTTTAGTATGATCACTTTAATAAATGTTTGGACATTATTTTGTAAGTCCATGTATTGGCGATTAATATTCTGACTTGTTGACACTGGTTTCCACCTGGTAGTTGCTACAGCACCATCTTACTTCAGGCCATTTCTAGGAACGCATGCAATGGGAATTTTCTGAGTATTTGTAAAGGACAATCCCTGTTCTGGTTATATGCACCTTACACTGGTAAAGCACTGGTCCACACCCAGCTCCTGCGTCCTCCACAGACATCACTAAAATTCAATGTCTGGTATCAAAGGGTAGGAGAAGTGGCAACATCACTCCCTACATCATGTGAAAGTGCTTGGGCCTATCGATTTGCTGCTACACACGAGAATTGTCACAGGGGAGGAGGTCGCAGGAACGTAATTTTCTCAGGCTGTGGCAGAGACAGGAGCAGAAATGGAGCACTGGTAAGGTGAGTATAACTGAGGCATGGGCAAATGAGCAAAATTACACTATATCTAAGTTATGGCTGCAATACTTACAAAGAATTAAAGGTTTAATCATCACAAATCTTACACCCGGTTAGCAAATATAGTTTCAGTTGTTAAATGATTGTCTGTGGATTCGGTTTCCTTAATTTCCATATAATAGTGATTTTAAAGGTCATTCTGCAATCACCTACAACATTGGGTTTCCCACCAAATAAATGATATGTCAAACTCACTGTCATGCACACAGTAGTTGTTATCTGCATAATATGGTACTTACAGAGGTTTGAAATAGGGTTTTGGCATCAATTAGCATTTCTTGGTTTTTGTTGATGATCTGTCTCAGAATATATCTTGAATTGTTTGCACTGTCGGAGCAGTTAACTGAGACAATGAATAGCATAGCGACCCCAAAAATGAAACCTAAGGATACAAAAATAAGCAACAAATAGACCTTAGTTATGATTTATTGTATGCATTTATGTTGACTTATGTTGTTTATACATGATTCTACTAGTGCTCTATTTCATGGGGTCAGGTTGGCTTCCCCCTACTCAGAAAGAACACCTCAGAACTTAGTATGATGTGGACTTATGTAGCATTATGTAACATATAAACTGCTCAAAAAAATTAAATGAACACTTTTGAATCAGAACTCCTTGGATTTTGATCTGGTCAGTTAAGTAGCAGAGGGGGAGGGGTGTATATAGAGGGAGTTGTTAATCAGTTTCAGCTGCTTTGCTGTTAATTAAATTAACAGGTGCACTAAATGGGCAACAATGAGACAACCTCCAAAACAGGAATGTTTTTTCAGGTGGAGGCGTCTGACATTTTTTTTTCCCTTCTCATCTTTTCTGACTGATTTTCACTAGTTTTGCATTTGGCTAGGGTCAGTGTAACTACTGGTAGTGGTAGCACAAGGCGATACTTGGACCCTATAAAGGTAGTCCAACGCCTCCAGGATTGCACATCAATACATGTCATTGCCAGAAGGTTTGCCGTGTCTCAAGAGCATGGAGGAGATTCCAGGAGACAGGCAGTTACTCTAGGAGAGCTGAACAGAGCCTTAGAAGGTCCTTAACTCATCATCAGGACCAGTGTCTGCTCCTTTGTGCAAGGAGGAACAGGATGAGCACTGCCAGAGCCCTACAAAATGAGCTCCAGCAGGCCACTGGTGTGAATGTATCTGACCAAACAATCAGAAACTTCATGGGAGTGGCAAGAGGTCCCAACATCCTCTAGTGTGCTCTGTGCTCACTGCCGGACACCGTGGAGCTTGATTGGCATTTTACATTGAACACCAGAATTGTCAAGTCTACCACTGGTGCCCCGTGCTTTTCCCAGATGAGAGCAGGTTCACCCTGAGCATATGTAACAGACAGGGAAAGGGTCAGTGATGGCCTGGGGAGGCATATCCATGGAGGGACGCACAGACCTCTATAGGCTACACAATGGCACCCTGACTGCCATTAGGTAACAGGATGAATCCTTGGACCCCTTGTCAGAACCTATGCTGGTGCAGTCGGTCCTGGGTTCCTCCTGGTGCACAACAATACCTGGCCTCATGTGGCGAGAGCATACAGCCAGTTTCTGGGGGATGAAGAAATTGATACCATTGAAAGGCCCCCACGCTCACCTGACCTAAATCCAAAAGAACCTCTGGGACATTATGTTTCGGTCCATCCGGTGGCGCCAGGTTGCACCTCAGTCTGTTCAGGAGCTCAGTGATGCTCTGGACCAGATGTGGGAGGAAATATCCCAGGACACCATCTGTTGTCTCATAAGGAGCATGCCCTGATGTTGGCAGGCATGCATACAAGCACTTGGGGACCATACAATCTACTAGGGACCATTTTGAGTTGTTGCAATGAAATTTCAGCAAAATGGACTAGCTTGCTGCATAATTTTTCTCTTTGATTGTAGGGGTGTCTTTGAATTCAGCCCTCTGTATGAGGATCATTTTTTTTCCATCAAAAGATGTGCCATCCTTTCATTCCTAACACATTACCCAGTCCATATCAGTATAGATATCTGGCATGAGATTTTTGCCCATTGAGATCGGATATGTTTTCAAAGTGTTCCTTTAATTTTTTTGAGCAGTGTATAATTTCATACTGGTAACAACGGGGGTTATTTCCGAAAGGAGAATCCATATTGCACTACAACTGTAAAGTGCACTTGAAATTGCACTGAAAGTGCAGTCACTGTAGATCCGAGGGGGACATGCAAGGAAAATAAAAAACTGCACTGATTGGATGATAAAAATCAGCAGAGCTTCCCATCATTTATGTGCCCCTCAGATTTACAGCGACTGCACTTCCAAGTGCAATTTCAAATGCACTTTGCACTTGTAGTGCAAAGTGGATTTGCCTTTCGTAAATAACCCCCAAAGTGATTTCTATGCTATGCTTATGTAGCGCTCACCCCCGAAGGAGCTGCTGGTTGATTTCGGGGTCGGCGTATTAAGTTACCAATAATACTTGTCTAGGGGTGAAAACTTGTAGAAAGTGAATAAAGCGAGTGTCCAGACATCAGAGTGTGTTTTCAAAGTTTTATTTCAAGGCCCGACATGGCCAACAGGCCTTGGATATTATAGAGAGCAGCTTGCTCTCAGTATAGTCACACTTATATGTTGCCACTGCCATCAGAGTGGGTAAAGCGCCCCGGACAGGCATCTAATTGGGCCTGGCAGCCGAAAGGTCACTTGCAATAGTCACTGGGAGGAATTAGGGCCTCTGCCACAGGCCTGAGGAATTTCTATACTTTTCAAAGGGGTAGAACTAATGGATCCTCCTAGTAAATCACTTCTCTAGGGTCATCAAAGGACAGCTGAAGTGTACCTGTCATGTAGTGATGACCGGATCCCCGGTGGTTCGCCTAGGCCTCGTGGACAACCTCTGCCTTTGGGTCTCGAGAGCCAATCCCCCACCGTACAGCTCCCAGCTTAGGATCTGGGACCCAGCAAGCTGCTGGGGCCCCTCTCAATATCAGGGTGATGCTCCGCTTGGTGCACAGCTTCGGCCAGGCAGGTCTCGATGGCGAAGGTGAAGGTGGATGCCGCACCTGATACGTGGGCCCGGCATAGAACGTCTCACTCTTAGGCGTCTGCCACAGATATACCCTCCCGCCAGCCTGTCCAGAGGGAAAATCCTCCTCTGATTGGCTGCTGGGAGAAAGTGGGTCTGTCAGAACCCCTTCCAGCGCCAACTGTCACCCAGGGGTAAAAACACCTCCCCTAGCATGCAGACTGGCCTAGAAAGCAGTTCTAAACTGACAGCTGCCTAAACTTAACCAATTTGTGAGTGGGAGCAACTTAACCCTCCCATTCCCCACTAACTTTAGCGTAACGCCCCACCAAGTAGGGGGGGGGGGCTACACAATATTTCTGTATTGTTTTATGAATGGCATAATATTTTGATTGCATGGATGCATTCTAAACAACAATTTTAAACAACTAGCAACATTTTAAAGTGTCATCAAACCCGGAATATGAAAAACTCTCATTACATGCAATGCAACAGAGTGTGCATACTCACAAAGCCACCAAAGCATTCCTCTTGTGTAGAGTGAAATATACCTGATTAAGCCTGTCTTTAGCTGACCCTCCCATGTTCTCCGTGTCCCCATTGCAGGCTGAGATTGTGTAGACCATCTGGTGTCCTCTACTGAGCATGCTCTTATTTCTGTTCCCTTCTAAGCTCCTTATTTCCTCCTTTTTCTTTCCTGCAGCTCACATTATTTTTGAGTCACACATGATGGTGAATACACAGTGGTAAATTACACTCCACTTCCTCCTCCTCCATGTCCTCCTATTGATAAGCACTATGGGGACAGGATATAGTATACTGATTGATTCCATTCACTAAGAGACTCACAAAAAAAGCTTAGTTTTAATATAAAACAATATTAAATATATTACATGTAATTGCTAATACCTGTAAATTATAAAAAAAAGCTTTGGATGCACAAGCCATCAGAATGAAATAAAGCTAGCGTCCAACATCTTTGACTACATCATAATTCACAAAAAATACACATTTGATGTTCCATAAAGATTTAGAGGGAGCTTTAAAACAGTTTTATGTTATTTATAATTAAATTTAAATTGATCTTCCAAAACTGTTTATTTAGTCATATAACTGGAACAGCATCAATTTGGGCTGGCCAGACACAGACTCATACATCAGCAGAGTAATAGAAGCCCATCCAAAAGGATTTTTCAGTGCAGATGCCAAAGAACAGGGAACCTGTTCATGTGACCACACAATTGTCATGTACCTGATAGGAGACTGAGCTGATGAGGTCAGCCTCTCTTATATCTCCGGCCCTAGGCCCCACAGAGGATGAGACAGAGGAAGCCGAGGGACAGGAGGGACAAAAGTTCCTTATGTGGATGATTCTGGGCTGGCAGCTTGTCAGGACTCTGGTGTGCAGAGCTGGAACAGAAGACAGCCACGCAGGCACTTGGAGGTTACCAGAAACCGGGATCATAGGCAGAAGCAGAGTCTCAGGGATAGCCACGGTCATCGGCAGACAGGCAGCGGGATACCAAGTCATTAGCAGAGCCAGAGTCAGGAACGGAGCCAGGTCAGAGATAAACAGCAAGACAGGAACAGGATACACAGCCAGGGTCAAGGAACATGCCAGGTCAGCAACATGGAGAGCATACAGGATAAATCGGGATACAGGACACAGCTGAAGATCAGTCAGAAAAAAATAGGAGACTGGGCCCACCTGGCTCCAAGAGGAATCATGCCCATGTGAGTGTGAATGCGCACCCGCGATTGCGGATTCCCGTGTGCATGTGCAGGCCCATTAGCCGTTCTTCTAGACAAACCATGTGCATGCGCGCATCTATATGTCAGATGTCTCACAGGGATTTCCTGACATTGCCTCCCCCCTTAGGGGCAGCTTCTAGATGCCCACTAGAGACCATTTTTCAGGGTTAAGTTGAAGGTAAGCTTGTATCAATAGGAGATGCACATTCGTGTATGGCACAGGCTATGCCCCGGGACACACGACATCCTCCTATTCATGAGGTTTTAACTTACAAAAGTTTTTTCATAACGAACGGTATACTCTGGCTGCCCAATCTGGATATACTTCCCATTGTGGCTTTGCTCCCCGTTTTCTTGGTCCCGGCTCTCTCCATACTATGGCTATTTGCTAGATTTAATTCTTACCACGGATCAGATGTGGTTCTAATGTCAATCTGAGGAATCCCTCTATGCCCGGCTGTACAAGCTTTTTGCTTATAAGCTACGTACAAATTATTTTTGGTGCTCCTGCGATTATAAGCCTCCGTGATGTACTGGATGACCATCCCAATAAATTAAATATTTAATGTCCTACTGCCAAAATTCTCCTACCTCGTCCTGAGGAAGCCAATAGGCGAAACGTGTAGACGAGAGGATATTTTCAAATTCAATGTATATTTTGTATGGTTTTAATGTATCTTACTATTTTTTGTAATTAAAATTATATTTTTTCTAAATCCTTTATTCCCATCTTGCCTGTAAAATCCGCCCTGTTACTGCCCCCCAGCAATTAATTTTTCTCTATTCAATATTACGGATGCTGGCAAATGTGAGTGCTTTTGTGTTCCCCTTCCCTTCTTGTTTTGGAGCAGTAGTTTCAGAGCCTTGATCCGTAAAGGGGTTAAAAACTGTTGGCTTGAGCAGAGAAACGAGAAACACAGGTTGAATCTTCAGATTACTCATTAAAGATAATTCAAATGCCACAGAGTTGATCTTTTTCCTAATTAAAAAAGGACCCAGGTATCTTGGACCAAGCTTCTTTTTTTTTTTTTATATCATTTTTATTGAACACCAATAAAGGACCAGACTCCATTATTACAACAATAATATGACTATAGTTGCGGCTATATACATGTAGTTCAGTGCGTAATAAAACTATTAACATATTGCATTCTCATATTACTTAATGGTTTAACATAGGGATTGCGATCAGGGCCAAGCTTTTTTGAATTTTTAAAATTTGACGTGGACAACCAGACCCTGGTTTCAAAATTAAATTCCCTCTCCTTTTCTTATCGAAAATTGTTTTTATTACCTGCCTGTGTCTTCAAGATGGTCTCCCCCAAGAGCTGGTTGTTAGTATTGAGAAAGTTCAATCTCTCTTGTACAGTTGGTACAGCAGATTCCATGGGTACATCAGGCAGGAAGGAAGGGTGATATCCATAATTGGCATAAGAGGGTGACTGTTTGATAGAATGAACTGAGTTATTGTATTCAAACCCTGCCAAAGGAAAAAGGAGCACCCAATCATCTTGCGAGAAGGACAAAAACATCTCAAATATTGTTTGAGGCCGCGTACACACGATCAAATTTATCCGCTGAAACCGGTCCGACGGACCGTTTCAGCAGACAAATCTGATCGTGTGTACGGGCGAGCAGACAGGTTTGTCCATCGGACAAATTTTAAAGCATGCTTTGAAATCTGTCCGCTACAAACCTGTCCGTCGGATCTGTCCGCTGGCTAGTACACTAACCAGCAGACAGAACTGTCCGTGCTTGCGAATGGATTCGACGCATGCGCAAAAGCATTTTATTTCCGGGTTTGGTGACGTAGCGGCGTCAACGTCACCGCGTTCCCTGGAGACATGTCCGCAGGAAATGGTCCGTCGGACATGTTTCAGCGGACATGTCCCTCCGCGTGTACGCGGCCTAATGCCGAGTACACACAATCACTTTTTGTGATGAAAAAAAAACTACGTTTTATGTGATAAAACAAAACAACGTTTTTCAAACTTCATTTTCCAAAACGACGTTGCATACACACCATCGTTTTTCCAAAATGCTCTAGCAAAGCGTGGTGACGTACACCACGTTCGACGGCACTCTGTTCCATTGAAGCTCCGTCTCATAACTTGCTTCTGAGCATGCGTGGGTTTAAAAACTTCGTTTTCAACATCGTTTTGCCCACACACCATCACTTTTTATGACACAAAAAATGACATTTTGAAAAACAACACAAAAAAAAGCATGTTCGAATTTTTTTTGAAGACATAAAACAACATTTTGCCCACACACGATCATTTTAAATGACGTTTTTGAAAACGTCGTTTTTTTTCATCACAAAAAGTGATCGTGTGTACGCAGCATTAGAGTTTGGTTTGTCTTCTTAGTAGACATGTGCACAACAAAAATTTTCGTTTATTTCTGTTTCGTTTCTGTTCGTTTATTGTGATTCGTAACGAGTCGTAATTTCGTAAGACGTTAGTTATCGTATTCGTACGCTTTAGTATTTTCGTAACACTTTTTTTTTCCGTTTCCGTTTTTTTATGTTAGTTTATTTTTCGTTGATTCGAGATTAGTATTTTCGTTAAATGTTGTATTCTGCCTCGTTCGTATTTTTACAATGAATTTATTCGTTCATTCGTTTTTACGTTGGTTTATTTTTCGTTGTTTTGATATTCGTATTTACATTATATTTTCCATCATGCCGCGTTTGTATTTTCGTAAGAAATAAATCTTCGTTGCTTTATGATCATTCGTATTTTCGTGTCTAATTTCATTTGATTGTAACAACATTCTTTTGTAGATTTTTTGCATTCGTAATTCTGTTAAAATACATTTTACGTTTATTCGACACACTACTCGTAATTTTGTAAAACATCGTAATTTACTGCGATTGACTTGACAGATCCACAAAACCGGTGTAACCTACCCAAACACACCCTGGACTCTGGATGGAATGCACTGCAGTCTAACACAGATAAAGACACAAGGTCAAGGAGCCACTAGGTAATAAGAAAGAAGCTCATTGGGGCAGTACTAATGAAAGTGAATTTACGTTATTTCATTTCCGTTTTCCGAAGATTCGTAATTTATTTTTCGTTAGTTTTGCTTTTCGTTTATTATTCTTTGTTCGGCATTTCGGTTGTTTTCTTTTCGTTCTTCGAATATTAGTAAGTTTGCATTTTCGTTTATTTTTCGTAATTATGATTTTTTTTTTGTGTTCAGTATTTTCGTTATTTCTATGTTTTCGTTTCTTTTTTCTTTCGTTGTGTTGTTCTTTTACATTTAGTAGTTTCGTATCTTCGTAGTTTTCCATATTCGTTATTTTTGGAAATATCGTTATTCGTTATTATTTGCGCTAAACCATTCGTTTATTCGTAGGTTAACGAATCAACGAAAATAACGAATAATGACGGAAAACGTATTCGTAACGAAAAAAATTGCACATGTCTACTTCTTAGTCTGTCCATTTGTCTGTGGATGGTAAGCAAAAGATAGGCGAAGTTTAATGCTTCACACAGCCTTCCAAAATTTGGAAGGCTGGGTATTACGACCCAGCCTTCCAAATAATACTGGCTGGGTATTACGACCTCTTTGATAAATGCAGAAGCAGTTTCAGTGACAGAGGGGGTTACTTTCAAAGGTATGAAATGTGCCTTCTTTAAAAAACGGTCAACTTTGACAAAGATAACGGTGAATCCTTCATAAGGGGAAGTTCCACATTAAAGTACATGGAAATCATATTCCATGGCTTTTCAGGTACTTCTGATTTAATCATCAAATGAATGCTTGTATAGTATAAGCCCAACCTTTAAATAATCCCATCAGTAAGCCAATTACTTTGTAGGTGGCAATTAGACAGACAGGGATGCCCCTAAATCAGGGGTGGGCAACTTCGGCCCTCCAGCTGTGGTGAAACTACAAGTCCCATGAGACATTGCAGGACCCTGACAATCACAGACATGACTCCTAAAAGCAGAGGCATGATGGGATTTGTAGTTTCATCACAGCTGGAGGGCCAAGGTTGCCCACCCCTGCCCTAAATCTAACTGATTAGGGGTCAGTGGAAAAATGCCCCTTACATTAGTAGCAAATAGAAAAAATGTCCATTTCATTTGTGGTCAGAGGGAGGAATGCTCCCTTACATTGGTAATCATAGTGCTACCCTTACAGGCAGCTAAAACGATCCTTGGTGTGATTATTCTTATTATTGTTATATAGGATTTATACAGTGCCAACAGTTTGCACAGTGCTTTAAAACATTAGGGCAGACAGTACCATTACAATACGGAGGAAGCAGAGGACCCTGCTTGTTAGAGCTTACAATCTAGGAGGTCATGCAGCTAACTCTGCCAAGTGGCACTGGCCCGGAACTATGCCGCCACCATCAAATGGAAAGTCAATTAGCCACAGCTCAAGGAACCCCTAGCAATCTCTGGAGAAACCCTGGTTGAGAATGGCTGCCCTAAATCCTTTTACTGCTGGTGAAATAGAAACATCATCCAAGAGATTAGAATAAGGAAGGCAAAGATTTAACCACATTATACAGTCTCTGAGAAATAAAAAACAGAACTTCATATGTAACA